>VXBP01006791.1:233867-878685 GCA_013400115.1 Rhinopomastus cyanomelas
GGTGTGTGTGTGTGTGCTGCAGCACCCACAATCTCCCTACCCCAGAAACTCCCACTCGGGGTGGGATGGGAAGTGTTTCCTCAGGGATCTGACACTACCTGTACCTCTGGCAGCCTTGTTTGGTTTGTTCTGGGCTTCTCTCCTTTGGTCTCTCCACTCACAGAACCACAGACTGGGCTGGGATTGAAGGGAGCTCAGAGCTCACCCAGTGCCACCCCCCTGCCATGGGTAGTGACGCCTCTCACCAGACCGGGTTGCCCAGAGCCCCATCCAGCCCGGCCTTGGACACTGCCAGGGATGGAGCAGCCACAGCCCTCCCTGTGTAACCTGTTCCAGGGCCTCATTCTGTCCTCCGCAGCTCCTTGTTTCCCAATTTCTCTCTCCTATAGAAGCGCCCTGGAAGAAGCTGGAAAGGACCTCAAAGATCATCAAGCCCAGCCCTCAGCCCAACAGCTCCCTAACCCCTAGACCATGGCCTCAAGTACTCTAGATACTTGGTTTTTAAACCCCCCCAGGGACGAGGACTCCACCACCTCCCTGGGCAGCCTGGTCCAGTGTCCACTCTCTCAAGAAAGAACTTCTTCCTAAGATCCAACCTAAACCTCCTCCGATGCAACTTAAGGCCGTTTCCCCTTGTCCCATCATTAGGATTTTGGGAGAATAGAGCAGCACCAGCCTCCTTTGAGGCAGCTGTAGAGTGCAAGCAGGTTTCCTCTCAAACACCATGGCAGCCCTATTGGAACAGAGCGTTGCTGAGCTCCCGGTGAAGAAAAGAGCTGGTTTGCCATGATTTGGTGAGTTTCATCCTTTCTCGTGAGGGAAAATGCCCCTAATTCCAGTGCACAGAAACCAAAGTGTCTGCAGGTAACACCAGCCCTTTCTGTGGGGATGAAGTTGCCTTCACAAACCATAGAATCATTTCGGTTGGAAAAGCCCTTTAAGCTCCTCCAGCCCAACCGTTCCCCCAGATCCCCCACCTCACATCTCCGTGTCTCTTCAACCCCTCGAGGGATGGAGACTCCCCCTCTGCCCTGGGGACCCTGGGCCAGGCCTGGGGAACCCCTGTGGGGCAGAAGTTGTGCCCTGAGGGGACAAGCTCACCCTCCCCGGAACAGATTTGAAAACTCCTTGACAACGGACCTGGAGTCAGCAGGCGGCGCTCGGGGCCCGTGGATGCAGCTGGGAGCCCCGAGATCACAAAAAACACTTCCCCCCCTTTTTTCCTCTGTTTTTCCAGGTTGCTGTTGTGTGTGGCAGAGCCTGACTGTACCCGTGTGGCTGTGGAGAGCAGCACTGCTGAATCACTCTGTGAACCTCTTAGTGATGCTCACACTGCTCCACAGCCCTCATTCACTGGGAAGAAGGACCTTCTCACCCTGATGTGGAGCCTCCTCTGCTCCAGCTCACACCCACTGCCCCTTGTCCTGTCGCTGGGTGCCCCTGAGCAGAGCCTGGCTCCACCCTCCTCACACCCACCCTTCACATACTGATCAACATCCCTGGGGTCACCCCTCAGGCTCCTTTTCTCCAAGCTCTCTCAGCCTTTCCTCAGCAGGGAGATGCTTCCCTCCTTCCTCATCTTTGTGGCTCTAGTCCCTCCTTTGGACACTCGGATGCTCTCTGATGTCCTCCTTTAGCCACAGATAATGAAACCACCTCTTTCCAGCAGAAGATGCGATCACACACACAGGATGAGCGGCCTCTCCAGAACTCCAGAGCCGATCCCAGCGCTGCTTGCGGAGACAGGAGCAGCCCAGTGGTTCTGCTGAATGTGACTTTGAGAGCTCCTGCTGTCAGCAGAGCCAGGGCTGCTCTGGGGCCATCTGCGCTGGTACCAGTGACTCTGCTGGTGAGATCGCCCAGGTGCCGCAGCCCGGGGCGATGCTGCTCATTTCCACTAACCGCCTGTGACACCTCGTGCAGGAGGAGGCGAGCGGGGACGTCTGCCGTGGCTATTTGTCAGCCTCCCAGCCGTGTGTGTCCAAGCCCCTCGGCAGGCTCGGAACGCTGGCCAACCTCGTAGCATCTGCTGGTGCTCCCTTCGGATTGCCACGAGCAGAGTCCAAGCTGGGCCAAGCCACAGTCCAGCAGGTGACCACGACTTGGAGCCAAACTCCACACGACCACTCCAAAACTGGGTCTGTCCTACCTGGAAACTCAGCTCCTGCTTGTCCCAGGACCTCCCCCAGCCTTTTGCTGAACTCAGAGGCAGCATTTCAGCCAGACTGACATCCCCTGCCGGGCTGAGGCAGCTGGTGCTGCCGCGTCCAGAAAGGCAGGAGAGCTGCTCGGCAGCGCGGCAGCAGCTTGGCAGGGCTGCAGCCACATGGCAGCAAGCTGTGAAAACCTCTCCACAGCTTCTGCTGCGTCCGCAGGGACGCTGTGTGCCAGGGCACGCGGCACGGGGTTTGCCTGTGCCGGCTGGCGGGAGCACGGCGAGGGCCCTGCCTGTGGCGAAGGAGCGAGACAGTGACAGAAGAGAGACGACCAGAGGTTGGCTTTTGGCTCCAGAGGTGCTTTGGAAATAAACCCAGCGGTGGGTGGGACACGCAGAAAAGATGTTCAGAGCAGCACTTAATGCTCAAAGCTCTCTGCTACCCAGGTGGAATCCTGTGGGTTGAAGAGACTGTTCCCAAGGGCAGGGAGCGATAGGACGAGGGGTCACGGCTTGAAGCTGGAAAAGGGCAGAGTGAGGCTGGATGGGAGGAAAAAGCTCTTGGATCTGAGGGTGGGGGATCCCTGGAACAGGCAGCCCAGCAGGGTGCTGGAGGCCCCATCCCTGTAGCCATTCAAGGTCAGGTGGGATGTGGCTCTGGGCAGCCTGGTCTGGCGAGTGGTGGCCTTGCTTGCAGGGGGCTTGGACTGGACACCCCTCTGAGGTCCCTTCCAACCCCACAACACTGCTGCTGAACCCCCGTCGGCAGCAGCTACGACGTCCCAAACCATTATCTGAAAGAGGCTCTCCTGAGCCGCCGATCCCTTTCTGCTTGGAACGCGGTGAGATTTGGATTAAAGAGCTTCCCTCTAGCGCTCGGAGCTGCTCTAACGAGAGGAAAATCCTCCTGAGGAGACCGGGACCTTTATCACACGTGATGGCCATTTCTGTCTCCAATTACCCCAAAAAAGAAGCAAACTACTCTTTCCCCTTCTCCCACTCCTCGAAGCAGAGAAATTAGACCACCAGAGAGAGGCTTTAACCCTGGCACAGCTCTGAGACAGTTGTTGTCATGGGGATGTCAATTACCGGGGTCATTTGTCAGGTCCTTGGTGTGGCTGTGGCAACTAAACCTCGACAGGTAGGCTCGGCCCTACGCTCACCCAAAACCAGGAGCTGGGCTTCTGCTTAATGAATCAGAGACAGGCTTCACACCTCTGTGAGCTGGTCCAACACCGCCGCGTGGAGACGTCTACTTTTCCCACTCAAACACGTTTTGAAGTGACACAAATCCTCAGTGGGGTCCTCCAGTGCCTACAAGGGAAGTCGGGATGGCTGAGGGGCTGCAGCAAGCCCTGCAGAGGAGCAGACACTGCAGCACCTTCCCAGATGCTTTGCTCTCTACCCCAAGACTCTGAGCCCCTTGGTGCTGAGTAGGAACCCTCGCTGCCTGCCAGCAAAGTGTGACCTCCTTCCTCCCTGCTGCTTCTCATTCTCGCTGCCCCTCTCACCTCGTTTTGTTGTGGTTGCTCCTCTTGCTAGAAATGATCCCGTCCCTGCCTTTCATCTCGGGAAACCTCAGCCTCACTCCTAAGTGCTGTGTAGGTTTTCTGCCCCTCTCTCCTGCATTTTAAGGTGCTTAAGAGGCTCCTTCTCATGGGTCTGTGTGGCCCTGGGGCTTGTCTGTGGAGAAGGCAGTGAATCTCTTCCATCAGGTGCCCGCGTGTAACCCTTTCCCATCCAGATGCCAGAGATGAACCAAACCCGATGGCCTCTCTAACTTCAGCTGCAGACATGCGGGGGGGGGGGGTTCTGTGCTCTTCAAGGTGCCTTTCACTGGCCAGCCCAGGGATTTATGGAGAGGATTATATGATGTTGCTGCCTGAGATGACAGACGACTGCACTCAGGGACCCAGAAAGCCCCTGTCCACCCTATGTCCCCATGTTCCTGTGTAGAGCTGGTAGTAAAATAAAGGTGTTTTGTTGTTGCTTCATCCATCTTGAGCTGGAACTGGCATGGAAAAGCCTGCAGTTCATTCTGCAGGGCTGTGAAACTGTTCCCTAGGCAGGGGAGATCAGCTCCCTGTGTCTGTTAGGCTGCACCGAAGCTCTCAGCCCTTCTTGGGCTCTTGGTCTGTGAGGTGTCCTCTTCCAACCCTCCCACAGCCAGTTTTGCAGCCACGTAGCTGCAAGAAGCCAGGACTGTGCAGAATGTCCACGGGATGCTCTGCTGAAGCATCCTCTGCCTGCTCTTGGTCACCCTGGAGCCCAGCGCGGGACCAGCGCTCTGTGGTGCCAGCGAGGGCGTAAGGAGGCACCCGTGGCCCAACCCGTGAGCCCCCAGTGTGGCTCTGGGTAACTCTCGGCTCTTTCCTTACATCAAGGCCCCAAAGTGGGCATTTTGGTGGCCTCTGTGGGGCAGGGAAAATGAGATTGCTCTGCACTGCTTGGCCATTTCATTCGAATAACTACACTGAAGACTGAGCTCTTTAATTACTATTCTGGGAAGGAAAGGGAAGGATCTGCTTTTGAAGCCCTTGGGCCGTTTCAAGGAGAGGGTGAGTGTCAGGATAAGCTGCAGAAAAAGAAAGAAAGCAGCTTCCTGGAATATTTATGCCTCAAGAACCATTTTATATCCAAACACTATGGAAAGCAGGGTGGTTGTTTTGGTGGAGGACACATCCCTGGACCATCACTGAGGGAAAACGATGGGGTCATAGAATCCCAGATCATTAGGAATTGGAACAGACCTCCAAAGATCACCCAGCCCCATCCCCCTGACACAGCAGGATCCTCTAGATCCAGTCTCACAGGAACATGGCCAGGAGGGTTTGAAACATCTCCAGAGAAGGAGACACCACAACCCCCCTGGGCAGCCCCTGCCAGGGCTCTGGCACCCTCATGAGGAACAAGGTCCTTCTCACACTGATGTGGAACCTCCTCTGCTCCAGCTCACACCCGCTGCCCCTTGTCCTGTCACTGGGTGCCCCTGAGCAGAGCCTGGCTCCACCCTCCTGACACCCACCCTTCACACATTGATCAACATCCATGGGGTCACCCCTCAGGCTCCTTTTTCCCAGCTCCAGAGCCCCAGCTCTGACTGGTGGAATGACTCTGACAAACCAGGAGCCGGAGCAGACTCTTTGGGTGAGCTGGGAGTTGCTGGGGCAGGGTGGCTGGAGAGCAGTCTGGCAGAAAAGGACCTGGGGATTCTAATTGACAGGCAACTGAATCTGAGCCAGCAGGGTGCCCAAGTAGCCAAGAAGCCAGTGGCATCCTGGCCTGGATTAGACACTGTGTGTCCAGCAGGAGTAGGGAGGGAATTATCCCCCTGGACTCAGCACTGGGGAGGCCACACCTTGAGTGCTGGGTCCAGCTTTGGGCACCTGAGGACAAAGGAGACATCGAGGGGCTGGAGTGAGGGCAGAGGAGGGCAACGGAGCTGGGGAAGGGTCTGGAGAATCAGTCTGATGGGGAGAGAGTTGGGGCTGTTGAGTTTGAGGAAGAGGAGGCTGAGGGGAGCCCTCATCGCTCTCTACAACCATCTGGAAGGACCCTGCAGAGATGCTGGTGCTGGGCTCTGCTCACAGGTCATCAGTGACAGAAGCAGAGGGAAGGGCTTCCAGCTCCACCAGAGGAGGGTTAGAATCATAGAATCACTCATAGAGTGGCCGTGTGGAACAGGGTTCAGTGGGCAGAATGGAGACGGTGTGATTGTTGGGCTGGATGATCCTGCAGCTCTCTCCCGACCTTAATGATCCTGTGATTCAATGACTTCTGCTCCTGCGGGTTGTGCCGCACCCAAGTTAGGCAGAGTAGGGTCAGGGCAGCAAAGGCTCCTTCGGGCTTGAATTTACTGCCAGCGAGCGGAGCTAAAGCTCCACGAGACGCTTCTCCTGCAGCGACACGGTTAAAAGCTGCTGCTGGACTTCTTTCTCGTCCCCGTTCCCTCGTGCCCGCGCACACGAGCCGTCGCAGTGCTGGGGGCTGGCGGCGGGAGCTCTTCGCTTCCTCGCCGCGGTCCCGGAGCGCCTTTCCCCGGGCGCTTCCCGCTGCCGTCTGGGGGGCTCTTCTCGGCGGTGGTGTCACACACGGGTCCCTGCCGTCAGCTGAGCACAGAACCCCTGGTGGCCAAGGTGACTTTCACGCTCCTTTCATTTCCGTGGTGGCGACGTGGGCTCCCAGCCCTCGGGGACCGCTGTCGTGGGGCCGCGCTGTTACCCAGCGTCGCAAACCTTCTTCTGCAGCTGGTGTCCACAGGATCACAGAACATAGAGAACATCAGGGATTGGAAAGGGACCTCCACAGGTCTTCCAGTCCAATCCCCTTGCCACTGCAGCATCTTCTCACCTGAGGTGAGAAGCCTTCGTGCTGTCTTGGAGATGTTAAACACCGGGCAGGTAACAGGGTGAGGACTGTCAGCCTGGAGGAAAGAAGGCTCCGGGGGGACCTTCTGTTGACCTTCCAGTACCTGAGGGGGGCCCACATGAAGACAGGGGAAGGTCTTTCCAAGAGGGTTTGTACAGACAGGACAGGGAGCAGTGGGTTCAGGCTGGGAAAGGAGAGATTTGCAGGGGGATTGGACTGGATGATCTCTCAAGGTCCCTTCCAATTCCCAATGATTCTATGATTTAGGCTGAAGGTCTCCGGTGTGAGGGTGGCTGATGGCTGGAACAGGTCTCATCCCTGGAGTCATTCAAGATTTCCCCTCTAATTTTCACCCACAGACACACCGCACACGGCCGCTCGCTGCTGGTGCCAAGTAAACACCTATTAATACTAATTCAGTGCCAGCACCGAGCGGCAGCTCCTAATTCCAGGGCAATGGAACGTGACGCAGGCCTGGTCGGCCGTGGATGCCGGCGGAGGCTACCAGACCGCTCTGGCCGGCTCTCCAGCCGCCTCTCCTCAGTGAATGTCTTCCTCTTCCCCAGCCAGTTAGCATTCCTGGGGTGCCTCCTCTGATCCCCCGGGCTGAGCAGCGTTGTGCCGCGTGTGAATGCCCCGTCTGGGAGCTCTGCTAGTGCCAGTGCCAGGCTGGGGTTGTTTGCGTGGCTCCCACCCAGCAGCTGGCTGCTCTGGTGCTGCTCTGGGCTGCTCAGAGGCCGGTGCTTCAGCACCATAAGGCTGATCCTGCCCTCGTCTTTCCCTTAGGAGCAGCTGAAGCGTCTCTTCTGCTGTTGGTGAAACATAACTTGAGCTACGGGTATGGATCATCCTCCTAGCAGAGGCAGCTGGTACACAGAGAGCTCCCAGTTTGACTCACTGGGAGCTCATCAAGTCATAGAATCATAGAAGCTTTTAGACTGGAAAAGACCTTCAAGCTCAACAAGTACAATCACGGCCCCACCTGTCCCTACCCCCTGCTAAACCCTGTCCCTGAGCTCTGGCTCTCCCCAGCTGTGAAACACGGCCAGGGATGGTGGCTCAACCCCCTCAACACCACGTTTGCTTAAACAGGGAAGAGAAATGGAGTCGAGAGATCTGCCTTTCAGGGCTCTTTCTATCCCCTTTGAATTGCTGTGATCATAAAGGAAAAGAATCATAGAATCACAGAACCACTCAGGTTGGAAAAGTCTCCCAGGATCATTGAGTCCAACCATCAACCCGCCTCTACAAGGTCACCCCCAAACCAGATCCTCCAGCACCACACTGAGCAGCTTTTAAACTCATCCAGGGATGGGGACTCAACCATCACCCTGGGCAGCCCAGCCCAGTCCCTGACCACTCTCTCCAGGAAGAATTTCTTCCTGGTGTCCAATCTAGACCACCCTCTTGAGGCTGGAAGCCCTTCCCTCTGCTTCTGTCACTGATGACCTGTGAGCAGAGCCCAGCACCAGCATCTCTCCAGTGTCCTTCCAGATGGTTGTAGAGATCGATAGGGGCTCCCCTCAGCCTCCTCTTCCTCAAACAGCCCCAACTCTCTCCCCATCACATTGACTCTCCAGCCCTTCCCCAGCTCTGTTGCCCTCCTCTGCCCTCACTCCAGCCCCTCGATGTCTTCCTTGTCCTCAGGTGCCCAAAGCTGGACCCAGCACTCAAGGTGTGGCCTCTCCAGTGCTGAGTCCAGGGGGACAATCCCCTCCCTACTCCTGCTAGACACACGGTTTCTAATCCAGGCCAGCACCCTGCTGGCTCAGATTCAGTTGCTGACGGTGCAGCACCTCGGCTGTGCCGTGGAACATCCTGGTCCAGACTGGCTGGCACCCAGTCCAGTGCTCATGGCTCTGGTTTATTGATCTGTCCCTGCTCTTGAGAATCACCTTGTGGGGTCACAGACAGGAGCTGAAGCCACTAGCGAGCCCGTTCTGTCAAAAACACGGGAGCCTGCAGGTTCCTCACGCTGGCCAAGCGAAAGGGCACTAAATATTTAATACCCAAAAGTTAAATATTATCATAAAAGTAATTTAATATAAATGGCTTTCAGCAAATCCTTATCCATATTTCATGAGTGCAATGGGTGGCTGGGTTCGAGTGTTTGCTTGCAATTAATTTTAATGGGTGCAGCACAGTGCTTGGCATCGTTTGTCCCTCGGGGACCCCGGCCCCATCAAGGAAAGCAAACAGCAGGACATCGAGCGCCGGTGACAGCGGGGGTGGCGCCGAGCCCTGTGTGGAGGTCTGGAGATGACGAGTTAATAGGCTGCTGGTCGTTTGTGAAGTGTATCAAGAGTAACTACTCTGTGTGTCCGGGGGCAAATGAGGAATGGCAGGAGCTCCGTGAGGCAAAGACGTCTCAAAGGATGAATGAAGGTTCATCAGGCGCAGAGACACCTCCCGATTCTCGCGGCTCTGGAAGGCGGCGCCTCAAAGGCCGTTCCAGCAGGTAAGAGTCTGCCTAGGAAAGGTCTTCAGAGAGCTCGGGGTTTGTGTCAGGGCCATCACAAGCAGCTTTGCTGGGGTGAGGTCAAAGGAATGGTCTGTGATCCTCCAAACTCCTGTCCACGATGTTGTCCTGTGAAGGACGAAGCTGCAAGAGGAAGCAGACTGCATCTGGAAGGTTGTGTCCAGCTCTGGGCCCCTCAGCTCCAGAGGGACACAGAGCTGCTGCAGAGAGCCCAGCACAGAGCCACAGGGATGATGGAGGGAGGGGAGCAGCAGGTGAGAGGGGGAAAAAGGTGATGCAAACCACATCCCAGCACTGATCCTGACTTCACTGGGGGCTTCTGGGGAGGAAAGTCTGCAGCTTTAATTAGCATCAAGCTGAACCATCTTCAGTTTCAACCCTGAATATTAATTAGTGATGCCCTTGGGGTTATCAGCCCTTGTGGATCTCTGAGAAAAAGCAACTGATTAGTAGATTGACCTTGACAGTTCTCGGGGAAGCAGAGGAAAACAGAGACTGTTCAACTGGGCTGCACAGAGAGCTCAGCTTAACCTCATCCTGTGAGCTGGGAACCCCAACGGAGGAACGAGGGCAACTTAATGAGGAGCCTCGTTACGAAGGGGGCCCTTCACGCTTCCACTTGAATGCACCTCTGTTTGCATTCGAGCCATGGGTGGAACTGCCGGGGCTGAAGCTGCTCAGTGCTTACAGATCCATTTCACTGAAGCACCACCCAGCACCAGCTACCTGAGCTTGGACAGCCCGGACAGCAGGATGGCCAGGAGCCAACAATGGGCTCTTGTGGCCAGGAAGGCCAATGGCATCCTGGGATGGATCAGAAGAGGGGTAGAGGAAAAACCCCTTGCGGGGATCCCTGGAACAGGCTGCCCAGAGAGGTGGTGGAAGCTCTATCCCTGGAGCCATTCAAGGTCAGGCTGGCTGGGGCTCTAGGCAGCCTGGTCTGGTGAGTGATGGCTCTGCTCGTTGTAAAGGGATTGGACTGGACACCCTTTGGGGGTCCCTTCCAACCCAATCCATTCTATATTCCATAGAAGTAGGAGGTAGTAAGAAAACCCCCCTCGTGGGAGGCTGGCAAACTACAAACTCCTGATGGTTCTGTTGGCAATGGTTCTGTTTGCAATGGTTCAGGGCAGTGCTGGGGCTCCATTCAACATCTGAAGTGCCTCTGTTAGGGAAAACATGAAGCCACGGGGTTCAAACCACGAGGTAGAGGAGCCCTGATACTCTGCAAACCCCCCCACCTCTGGAGCACCATTCAGGACAACAGGGACTGGCTGGCTGGCTGCTTCTACAGCATCTCCCAACAGGTCACCTATTAGCTAATTGGTGCTGCTAATGGCCCTGTTCATGAAGCAGCCCCAGGTGGCAGGTTCACCCTTCCTCTCCGTATCACAGCAACGTTGTGAGCAGGATTTCATGCACAAGTGGAGGCAGCAGCCCGTTCCGCCTCTCCCGCACCGCCTCGGCAACGTAAGCCTCGCCTCTCGAGTCCCTGAGCTCCATCTGGAATCCCTTCCTGGCCTCGTTTCAGAGAGAAGAAGGACCACGTCGCTGCCACAGAGATGCTGAGTGTTTTGGCTGTTGTCACTCCGTGCTCTGCCCAGCAGAATGAAGATGTTTAGTTTCAGGAGGATGAGACCACCAGTAACGCACGGGACTCAGCAAGAGGCACTGCACAGGCACTCCTTCACCACAGAATCATTAGGGATGGCAAAGGACCTCGAAAGATCATCTTGTCCAACCCCCCTGCATCACCATCATCTCACAAAGGAACCTCAGGATGGGGGTGTTAGGCTCCATGTAATCAGCCCTTTCCAGTTGGCTGTAGCTACTGGTTCAGAGCAAACTGAATGGGTCACTGAGGGATGCCCCACTCACTTCAGCTCCTGGAGACACCAGTCAGTGTTTCTGGAGCTCTGGGATGCTGGCATCTTCTCCTCTCAGCTCCCCAAGAAAGGCAAATACACCCACTGAGAAGGTTCTGCACGAACCCTGTGCAGAATCCCAGAATCACTGAGGCTGGAGAAGCCCTCTGAGCTCAGCCAGCCCAGGACCTAACATCACCCCAGCAGCCACACCAGGGCACTGAGGGCCACAGCCAGGCTGGCCTTCAACACCTCCAGGGATGGGGACTCCCCCACTGCCTTGGGCAGCCCAGTCCAGGCTCTGATCACCCTTTCCATGAGGAAGGGCTTCCTGACATCCAGCCTAACCCTCCCCTGGCAGCTTCAGCCCCTGTCCTCTTGTCCTGGCACTGGTTGCCTGGGAGAAGAGACCAATCCCCACCTGACTCCAACCTCCCTTCAGGGAGTTGGAGAGAGGGAGAAGGTCCCCCCGAGTCTCCTCTTCTCCAGGTGACTACTCAGACACTTTTGGAAGGGTACCCAAGGTGCAGTTGCACCTGAACACAGGAGCCTACTCAGAGCCCTGAGGTCTCCTTTCCCTTGGATTCCTCGTGCCACTCTCACACCTGCTCTTTTCAGCCTTTTCTGGAAGCTGGTGAGAAGTCCTTGAGAAAAGTCTCATTGGGAAGGCAGACCTGCCAGCCAGCTCCAACAAACTCTTCCTAAGGTGCTGACCAGGGTGGATGCCTCAGGGTTTCACTGAGCTGCTCGGCCAGAGCTCCACAGACAGGCAACCAGAGTCGATTGCTTCATGGTGTAAGTGTCCGATACCGCTGTGTGGAGCTGGCATAAAGCACTGAGCACCTTGAGACCAGCTGGCCAACGGGCCTGAGCCTGCTCTGCGCTGGGCTCTCAGCCACGGGACAAGCCAAATGTTCACCTCCACAGGACACTCACTCTCTGCTCAGGACATCGTGTCTTGACGAAGGAGTCTTTCCCCCCCCTGAGTTTCAAAGTCTTTCATCCCACTGCGACTTTTCCTTTCATTTTCCTTCGAGTTCCAGAAGAACTTTGGTTTCTTTTTAAGCAGAGTTTTAATTACGGCGGCGCCGCGCTGCGAGGGGCTGCGATGGGAGCCTCCAGCTGTTTGGGAGCCACATCTGCAGCCCATCGCTATGGTAACGGAGCCCGGCCGGGCACAGGCGAGGAGACAGCTCGGAACGAAAGGTTAATTGCTGTTTGGGTGAGACAAGCCTTGAGCACCTCCAGTGCTGCAAACCGAGCGCCCACTTAGAAGGAGATTATTAACAGATTGGGCACCTCTCTTGCTACTCACAGAGCTGAGGAACCAACTGCCTCGAGGATTTTAGGAGCTGTGACCCCAGCAACTTCTTATTTACACCCTCTGTGTGTGGCAAGTCATGGCCAACTCCTCTTGTGGAAGAGGTAAGACAGGTATCTGCCACGTTTTCTGCCCTGGGGAGACCACAGCTGGAAGATTGTGTCCAGCTCGAGGCCCCTCAGTCTCAGAAGGACACAGAGCTGCTGAAGAGAGCCCAGCACAGAGCCACAGGGATGATGGAGGGAGGGGAGCATCTCCCTGATGAGGAGAGGCTGAGGGAGCTGGGGCTCTGGAGGTGGGAGTAAGGAGGCTGAGGGGTGACCCCAGGGATGTTGATCAATATGTGAAGGGTGGGTGTCAGGAGGATGGAGCCAGGCTCTGCTCAGGGGCACCCAGTGACAGGACAAGGGGCAGCGGGTGTGAGCTGGAGCAGAGGAGGTTCCACATCAGTGTGAGAAGGACCTTGTTCCCAGTGAGGGTGCCAGAGCCCTGGCAGGGGCTGCCCAGGGGGGCTGTGGAAATGTTTAAAACCCACCTGGCCATGTTTCTGTGTGACTGGATCTAGGGGATCCTGCTGTGTTGGGGGGTTGGACTGGGTGATCTTTCGGGGTCCCTTCCAACCCCTAATATTCTGTGAATCTGTGATTTTCATCTTGTGTAATAAAAACGACCTACCCGTCATCTTTCCTTGTCCCAGCACAGACACAGCTGTGTGTGATCCCAGCAGGGCACCTGGGTGGGGGCACCATCCACAGCCACTCTCTGCGCCCGGTCATGCAGCCAGTTAGAACCCAGCGGAGGGTGTCCCCATCCAAGCCACGGGCTGCCAGCTTTGCCAGCAAGATGCACTGCAAGACTGTGTCGAAGGCTGTGCTGAGGTCTAGCTGAGGAGAGCACATCCACTGCAGACCCTTCTCAAGGAGCAGAGGATCTCTAGTAACTTGTACTTACTGTATTTACTCTGTAGGAAGAAACATCTCCACGTGCTCGTTTGCAATTAAGATTCTTCCAGCAGTCCGGGCGGAACTCCAGGGATCTCTCTCTCTACTCGTGGATCTCAGCAGAGTGAACTAATCTACATTCAAACAAAATTAGAGAAGTAATTACTTTATAACCTTTAAAAGAATAATTATGTTCCTAACACAGGCGCCCTTGTTTTGGGGACCTCAGCGCACAGACCTCCTCGTAGATCTACTCCTTTTCTTCATGGTCCCAAAAGAACAGAACAGAAACACAGGACTTTTGAGGGGACTTTCACTCACCCCCAGTACTGTGCAAGGGGGACCATCGCTGTCATCACAAGTAACCTGAAGGCAGGTGCTTTCACTGATGGCTTTCTCAGCTTCTCAGTCTTGTCAGTTCGACAGGGTCTGACAGAATTGGTGCCCTGAGATGTCTTTTCAGAGAAGATGGAGAAGGGAGTGAGACTAACACTAGTGATTTACTGCTCTGAATCAGAATAGGATCACAGAACATTGGAGACTGGAAGGGACCTCTAAAGATCATCCAGTCCAATCCCCTGCCACAGCAGGATTCCCTGGATCCAGTTGTGCAGGAACATGGCCAGGAGGGTTTGAAACATCTCCAGAGAAGGAGACTCCACAGCCCCCTGGGCAGCCCCAGCACTTGTTTATTTGCATCTCTCGTATAAACGATTCCTGCAGCCCACAGCAGCAGCCCAGGCTGCTGCAGAAGTGAGGGGCAAGTTTTGTTCTCTCAGCATCCCTCTCTCATCGTTCTTCTCACTGCAGATGGCCAGATGTTTTTTCCTTCACTGATTGGCTTTTGTTTGGTTGTTTTCCAGCTGTTCTTTTGCAGGAGGAGTTGTCTTAATGGACATAATTCAGAGGGCTGTTCATGACAAGAATTCCTTGGAGTAATCACCACAGAGCCCGTCATTTCCACCGCCTGGCTGCTCTGCTCGTTGCTTGATGTGGTTTTTACACTCTCAGCTCTGTCCACAAGAGTGAATTTTAAGGCACCTGCAGCCTTTGGTGGATTTTCATTCATGAAAAACCCCCTGGTTTGGGAAAACACCAATTCCTATCAAAGCAACCCAAACTCAGCTGTCGGAATCTTTGCAGAAGTGAAGCTGAGAGCACAACCAGAGCATCTCCCCTGTCCTCACAGCTCGCCAAGGTGTCTGTGGGACTGAGTACATGGTGGGAGGGCTGTGACCAAAAAGGGACAGCGCTGGCAGGGGAAGATGCTCTGTGAAGGGCCCGCAGAAGGTACCGGTAGCACCTCCGAGGTCTGCAGGGGTTGCAGATTGAGCCATGACAGCCCAGGGAGTTACCCACACCACAGGCTGGCCCTGAGCTGGTGCCCAGTGTGCAGTCATATCTTAGGTTAGACATGAGGAGAAACTTCTCCCTGGAAAGGGCCCTCAGCCCTTGGAACAGGGTCCGAGAGATGGGGTTGAATCGCAGGTCGGGCCATGAATGATTCCGCACTGGAGAGCTCCCGGCTCCTCTCTGGCAGCTTCACAACAGCTCACTAGCGACTGGGCTCGGGAGAGGACACGTCCTCAGTATAATTAGTCCTCCTTTAACACAACTGAATTAGCACTTGATCGTGGCCTGAAGCGAAAACAGCGATTAGGCTGGAGAACAAGCACACTGCTGCGGAGTGCCCTGGGCACGTTACTCCAGAGCTGCTCGCTGCCACTTTATTAGCCACATTCTGCGTCACCAGAGAAGCTGAGGCTGGGGAAATGGCTAGAAAGACAAACGTTACCTTACAGATGAGAAAGAAGGCTGCTGAGGTCGGAAGGAAAAGGAGCGTGAAGGAGCGGAGCTGGAGACTCGTGCACGTGGGCAGCTACGCTACGTGGGGTGAGCACACCCCATCAGCCGCTGTTCCAGCTGGGCAAGAGTGTGGGGTACTGAAAAGTGGTCCAAAAGACACAATTGGAACATTTCACTCCAATGTTAGGCATTTTATACTCCTGTCTGTGAGGCAGAATCCTTCCCAAATCACCCCTTTTCAAACCACGCGGACACGAGGGTTCGGTGCTCACGTTCAGCCTTTCGGGGTGACACACACAGTGGCTCATGGAGGCCTCACCCCTGAGATTATTTGTTCTTCTAATTCCAGTAGAGAACTGCAGGTTTAGAAAACAGGATTTCCTGGAGAGAAAAATGCTCTGCTGGAGGGACCTGGCAGTACTGGGTGGCAACTGGCTGAACAGGAGTCAGCAGGGTGCCCAGGCAGCACAAAAGGCCAGTGGCACCCTGGCTTGGATCAGCTGCCCTCTACAGCTACCTGAAGGGACACTGTAGAGAGGAGGGAGCTGGTCTCTTCTCACAGGTCATTAGTGATAGAACAAGAGGAAGGGGCCTCAAGCTGCACCACCGGAGGGTTAGGCTGGACAGCAGGAAACATCTCTTCACAGAAAGAGCAGTGAGGCACTGGAACAGGCTGCCCAGGGATGGGGGTAGAGTCACCATCCCCAGAGGCGTTGAACGATCGCTTGGACGTGGTGCTTAGAGATCTGGTCTGCTGGTGACCTTGCTAGAGCAGGGCCGTTGGCTTGATGAGCTCCTGGGTCTGTTCCACCCCAATGACTCTGTGACTCTATCTATTCTTTCGTGGCTGCAGGGCCCAAAGATGCCCTTTGAGTGCTGCCCCACGTTAACCAACCCTCACCAGAGACAGAGCCCCAGTGCCGAGAGCCGACCTATCCCAGCGACTGCAGACACAGCGGATCTAACACCGGAGAGTCAGTTTCTGCAGATGTCTCCCTGTGACCCCAAAGCACAGACCCCCTTCCTGTGAGCAGCCCCCTCAGCTCTCCGGTGGGGAGGTGACCCCAGAGTGAGGTGATCCAGCATCACCTCAAAGAAGTGCACACAGGGAAAGGGCATCAAAACCACAACAGCTCGAACATCTTCTCACTGAGTTGACAGGGGCCCAGTTAGGAAGGGAAAGGAAGATCATCACATAAACTACAGAGAGCAGATGACAGCCGGTCAGATGATCCTCCCTGCTTTTTCCTCATGAACAAAAACAAATGGAACCTAATGAAAAGTATTATGCAAATAGAGGGGAAGGCATGCCTTTAAGGATGAGCAGTAATTGCTGGTGCCATTAGCTGTGACTGAGATGGAGCATAAAGAAGGGTTCAGAAATGGCTGGGACATTTGTATGAATAACAAACACAAACAATCCAAGGGTGCAGCAGCCAGGGCTTATTAGGTGCTTGTAATTCAACATCAGCTGCTCTGCGCTGCTGAGACCTCACCTGGAGTCCTGGGTCCAGCTCTGCAGTGCCCAACATCAGAAGGACACGGAGCTCCTGGAAGGTGTCCAGAGGAGAGCAACTCAAAGGGTCAGAGGGCTGGAGCACCTCACCTCTGAGCGCAGGCTGAGCAAGGTGGGGTTGTTCTGCCTGGAGAAGCTGAGGCTTCCAAGTGACCTTCTAGCAGCTTCCCAATGTCTGAAGGGGGCTACAAGAAAGCTGGAGGAGGGATTTTGACACAGATGGTACTGAGAGGACAAAGGAAAAGGTTTCCAGCCTTGAAGAAGGGAGATTGAGGTTGGACATGAGGAACAAATCATTTGCTGTGAGGGTGGGGAGATGCTGGAACAGGTTGCCCAAGGCAGTTGTGGCTGCCCCATCCCTGGCAGTGTTGAAGGGCAGGTTGGCTGGGTCCCTGAGGAACCTGCCCTAGTGAAGGTGTCCCTGCCTCTGCAGGGGGGTTGGAACTGGATGATCTTTAAGGTCCCTTCCAAAACCTCTGTGATTCTATGATTTTACCCTCTTTCACAGAAACACAGAGTCACAGAACATTAGGGATTGGAAGGGACCTCGAAAGATCATCCAGTCCAATCCCCCTGCCAGAGCTGGATCACCTAGATCAAGTCACCCCAGTGAAGCAGTGGCAGCTGAATTAATTCTCTTGAAACCCAAACCCATCCATGTGGGGAATGATCTAAGGGGCTCAACTCTACTCACACCTCTGCACCTCGGCCAGCGCCAGCAACGTGTTGGGTCTCCTGCTGCCTTGCAATGGCAGGATGTAATTAGTGGGAGTTTTGCTCTGTCTCCAGGTACTGCAGATGGGAGTCAATTAAAATGCTCCACTGGAGACAGCACGGTGTTCACCTGGAAGAATTTTTCTATTTACTAAATAGTTTCACTAGCAGGAGAAATGATTTCACAGAATCACAGACCATTAGGGACTGGAAGGGACCTCGAAAGATCATTTGCTCCAATCCCCCCATCACTGCAGGATCACCGAGAGTGAGTCTCACAGGAACATGTCCAGGTGGGTTTGAAATGTCTGCAGAGAAGGAGACTCCACAACCCCCCTGGGCAGCCCCTGCCAGGGCTCTGGCACCCTCACTGGGAACAAGGTCCTTCTCACATTGATGTGGAACCTCCTCTGCTCCAGCTGACACCCGCTGCCCCTTGTCCTGTCACTGGGTGCCCCTGAGCAGAGCCTGGCTCCATCCTCCTCACACCCACCCTTCACATATTGATCAACATCCATGGGGTCACCCCTCAGTCTCTCTTTTCTCTAAGCTCAGCAGCCCCAGCTCCCTCAGCCTTTCCTCAGCAGGGAGATGCTCCACTTGCACAAGGTTTAAACCTTACTGAGCACAACAGGATGAGTGCTGGGCTATGTGGAGGGAAAGACTGAGCTGCAAAAACAAGGTCCTTTAAAACATCCCCTGTTTCAGACACAGTTTCTGTCTCTTCTTTGTCCCCGTCACCTCCCTGTCGGGTACTTAAAGTTCCTGACTTGTCTGGAAACGGCCCGGATTGAATTTCATTCTGTGGAGCACCTCAGTTTTTCAGCTTGGAAACAATAAAGAAGCGAGCACGGCGCCTGTTATGGATTTGCATTCTCCGCTGCAGCCTCCTTCGTGATCCCAAAGTTATATGGGAAATGCTAATTGGACCTTCATCATCATAAAGATAATGATTCCTGGAGTCTTTGCAGCCATAATTAAGATGAAAGATGAGGATGATGCAGAGTGAGCGTCGTGTTCTTTATCAGCTGTGAATGGGGATGGGAAATGAATCCTGCCCTTGCCTGCAGGATCCTCTAGATCCAGTCGCACAGGAACAGCCCAGGAGGGTTCGAACATCTCCAGAGAAGGAGACTCCACAACCCCCCTGGGCAGCCCCTGCCAGGGCTCTGGCACCCTCACTGGGAACAAGGTCCTTCTCACACTGATGTGGAACCTCCTCTGCTCCAGCTCACACCCGCTGCCCCTTGTCCTGTCACTGGGTGCCCCTGAGCAGAGCCTGGCTCCATCCTCCTCACACCCACCCTTCCCATATTGATCAACATTAATTATCTGGTTCTAAAAGCCTGGAGCTGAGTTTAGAAGCCGGAGGATGTGTGTTGTGGAATAAGCAGCAGGTAGAACGTCCCGACCAGTTACCAGACATGGAGAAGGCAATCTGAACCCAGCTGGTGGCTGAAGTGAAGGAAGGGGGAAGATCCTACTGTAGCCCTCGGGAAGAAATGCTGCATTCAGACCTCACAAGCTGGAACTGCTCCGTGTTCTGCGGCGACCTCCCGGGAATTATCCTGCCTGAGTTGTCATTATCTCGTGTTATTAACGCGAACACGTGGGACTGGCAGAGCCCCTCGCGTCTCAAAGCATCTCGAACAATCAAACCTCCGAGCCACAGGACGCCTGACAAGGTGGGTCAGTGCCACCCCTTCGTACCACCGACGTGGAGAGGGACGTAATGGCTTTGCCAGGCTCAGATCAGACTTCCAGTGCCCTGGGGCTCCACTTAACGGTGCTGCCTGGCCAGGGCCGCTCTTTTCATCTGTCTCCTGCTGCCAGCTGCCGGGCGCAGAAGTAGGACCTGAGCCACTGACCCCGTGACTACTGAAGTCAGCGGCGACGCTTTGAAGGAGCTTCAGAGCGGCTGGAAAAGCTGCTCTTTAATTGCACGTGTGTCTCGACACCTCGTGCTTTAGGCAGGGAGCCCTTCCCACACCTGAAACTACCGTGGAAGACTCGACAGCAGAACCCACCCAGAGAAAAAAGTCTGACCTTCTGCTTAACCACCAGGCTACGTTGGCTCTGCAACTGCCTTCGGCTTCAGGCGCTGGCTGAGAGGCATCGGAGTGATGAAACCTGCATGTGGGGCTGCGCCGGGGAGATCTGGGGATCTGGGGAAGAACGGGGCTGTGGAGATGCACAGAAGGCAGGATGAATGCTGCTGATTGGCAGTGAAAGGATTTCATCAGCCACCACTTGTAACGGAGAGACAAGAGAAACAAACAGAGAACAAGGCTCAATCAGCCAGGAAAGCCAGCGGGGAGAAGTGTGCTTCTGGATCTCCTGATGCCCTGCGAAGGTTTTCAATAGGTTCTACAAGTTTTGCTCCATTTGGAGGCTGGACCATCCGTCCCTGGGGAGACAAGACTGTTCCTGCCAGCTGAACAGCTGCACCAAGCTCCATGAGATGCTTCGTGAGACCCTGAGAGGATGCAGAGACTGACACAGTGACAGTGTCCTGACCTGCTGGAGAGCAGCAGAGGAGAAAGAGACCTGGGGATCCTGGTGGCCTGCAGGATGGCCAGGAGTCAGCAATGGGCCCCGGTGGCCAAGAAGGCAAATGGCATCATGGCATGGATTAGAAGTTGGGTGGTTAGTAGATGAGAGAGGTTCTCCTCACCCTCTACTCTGCCCTGATGAGACCACAGCTGGAATCTTGCATCCAGTTGTGGGCCCCTTGGGTCCAGAGGGACACAGAGCTGCTGGAGAGAGCCCAGGGCAGAGCCACAGGGGTGATGGAGGGAGGGGAGCATCTCCCTGCTGAGCAAAGGCTGAGGGAGCTGGGGCTCTGGAGCTGGGAAAAGGAGCCTGAGGGGTGACCCCATGGATGTTGATCAATAGGTGAAGGGTGGGTGTGAGGAGGATGGAGCCAGGCTCTGCTCAGGGGCACCCAGTGACAGGACAAGGGGCAGCGGGTGTGAGCTGGAGCAGAGGAGGTTCCACTTCAGTGTGAGAAGGACCTTGTTCCCAGTGAGGGTGCCAGAGCCCTGGCAGGGGCTGCCCAGGGGGACTGTGGAATCTCTGTCTCTGGAGATATTTAAAACCCTCCTGGCCACGTTCCTGTGTGACTGGATCTAGATGATCCTGCTGTGTCAGGGTTAGGGTTAGACTAGATGCTCTTTTGAGGTCCCTTCCAATCCCTAATGTTCTGTGATTCCATAAAGGGTTAAGGATCTTGGCTGCCTCGTAGAACACAACTACAAGTATTTATCTTCTAAGAAGAAACCAAATATACCAGGCTTTGTTATTATCATTCTCTTCTCCCCAGATCATCCATCATGCTCCTGTCAGGGGCATCCATCTACTTTCCCAGTCCATCAAATCAACCTGTAATTACATTTGGGTTTGACTGGCCTGGAATAACAACTCCCAGAACAAGCTAAGGGTAGGATGAGGGGAAATGGCCTCAAGGTGCGTCGGGGGAGGTTTAGATCTCAGGAAGAAGCTCTTTGCTGAGAGAGTGGTTGGACACTGGAACAGGCTGCCCAGGGAGGTGCTGGAGTCCCCATCCATGGAGGGGTTTAAAAACAGAGTTGCTAGAGCCCTTGTCCAGGGGCTAGGGAGCTGTTGGGATGAGGGCTGGACTTGCTGGTCCTGGAGGTCCTTTCCAGCTGTGGTGGTTCTGTGATTCTATGCAGTTGCCTTAGGGCAAGGAAAACCTAGCAGCTCCCCACACAGCACAGCCCTGTCTGTATGGGACACGTAACGTCTCAGACTTCCTTACACTAAATTCCTGGGGGCCTACTACCCCTACAGCAGTTTAACTTCTTTATTTTTTCTTTATTTTCATCTTGTTTCTCTTATTTTCCACCAGTTCTGGTTGTCCTTTGAGCAGCAACAAAGCTGCTTCAAAAAGCGCTTTAATACTTGAAGAAAGGAGTGTTTGAAGGAAACCTCTGCTGGAAGGAGCTGCCTCTGCCTGGGAACCCTCGATGATCCCCGGGAGACGCTGCTCTCCAGGACCACGGGCTGTTGGCAGCAAGGCTGCGCTTAGCCGAAGCTGGGACGATCTCTGCTTTCAAGCCTTTGACACCGCCGACCTGCCAGCACAGCTCCTGGCCTGGACTAGAAGCTGAGTGTCCAGCAGGAGGAGGGAGGGGACTGTCCCCCTGGACTCAGCACTGGGGAGGCTGCACCTGAAGTACTGGGGCCAGTTTTGGGCACCTCGGTACAAACGAGACAGAGAGATGGTGGAGCGAGGGCAGAGGAGGGCAACAGACTGGGGAAGGTCCTGCAGAATCAGTCTCACGAGGAGAGATGGAGAGAGTTGGGGCTGTTTAGCTTGAGGAAGAGCAGGCTGAGGGGAGACCTCATCGCTCTCCACAACTATCTGAAAGGACACTGCAGGCTGCCCAGAGCCCCATCCAACGTGGCCTTGGACGCTTCCAGGGATGGAGCAGCCACAGCCTCCCCGGGCAGCCCAAGGCAGTAACAGAGCTGAGCTCTGTAACTCGAGAGGATTCCTAATTAATATAGCAAAGCACTCAGCACACTTAATTCAAGAGCAAACAAGCATTTAACAGCCATATGCCTTCTCCATCTCCTGTATCTGACAGCGGCTGCACCACCCAGAAACCTCAAACACCCCCGGTCCTGCGGAGCAGAACAGTGACATCTTACTCAGATGGAGAATAAATCACTTGGCAAGCCCTGACAGCCCTTGAAATCGCTGCCAGCCAGTGGAGCTGAGGAGCCACACAGGGACGGCACGGGAAGGAAGGCTAGGGCTTCTTCTCTTTAGACTTGTGTGGACTTGTGTGTCCCCAAAGGTGGTGGTCTCCTTGAAGGAGGCTCGAGGATCATCCTCAAGCCCAGAGCCCTATCCAGTGTGACCCCGAATGGCTCCAGGGATGGGGACTCCACCACCTCTCTGGGCAGCCTGTTCCAGGGATCCCCCACTCTCACATTCAATAGCTTTTCCCTCCTGTCCAGTCTCACTCTGCCCTTTTCCAGCTTCGAACCATGACCCCTCATCCTACCGTTCGCTGCCCTTGGGAACAGCCTTCTCCAGCCTTCTGACAGCACCTGACAGGGACGGGAAGGTCACTACATCATCCTCCCAGAACTCCACAGCCTCGCAAGGCAAAGCTGTCAGAAGTTGACTCGTGCAGCAGATGAGCCCCACTTCAAAATGAGTGTTGAATGTAGAGCAGCTATGGCTTGTGTGTTCTGTTTACACTCTTCTCTATGCAAGCCACCCGACCTGAGGAGGAGAGCGCTCTCTTTTGACCCCGCTCCTCCCTCCAGCATGAATTTCCGAGCTGTTGCCTGTAAACTGCAAAGCTCTGATCTCTCAGTGCTCAGTTTAATACCCGCGCTGACCTTTCGAGGGGCCGCACGAAGCTCTGATCCTCACCACCGGCTGTCAGGGTGAACTTTGCATAAGATGAAAACAATACGCTTCCAAATCGCATTCCCCCTCCCTCGAGAAAACCCCCAAAATACTTCTGAGCTGGAGAACACTGCCATGGGGTAAAGAGAAGTGCTGGGAGATAGGGGTGGTGAGAGGCTTGGGTTTGGGTTAGGGGGGGTCAGGAACTTTGATTTGGGATGGAGGTGGTCAGGAGAATCACAGAATCATCATGGCTGGAAAGGACCTCCAGGGTCATCAAGCCCAGCCCTCACCCCAACATGTCCCCAGCAGAGAACTTTGCTAATCATGTCCTAATGGCAGAAACAAAAACCAACACAAAACAAGGTGAAACCAGACAATTTCTGGCAGCGACTCGGATCCCAAGCCCAAGGATTTCCTGGCTTTTTTCTGGCTGCTGGAAGGGATCTGCTCCCTGATGACAAAATCTGAAGTCAGCACAGGTCACCCCAGAGCCAGGATTTCTCTGTCCTTGTTTTCCCACCCAGATGCATGATGCTGCTTAGCTCACAGCTGAGCTCCTGCATCTTCAGGGAAGGGGCAGTGTCCACAGATCAGTGCAGCGATGGCACCGCCCAGCCCAACAGGCCATCCCCCCTCACAGGAGGGGAGGGGGAGCTGGGGTGCCCTGGCACTTGGAATGGTTTGGGTTGGAAAAAGGAAGGACAAAAGCCTTTAAGCCATCAGTTTGTTCTCCAGATCCTTTCCCAAGCTCGTTGCCCTTTGCACCCACTCCAGTCCCTCCTTTTGAGTGTGGCTGGCACCCTTGAACCCCCAAACCCTGCTGAATGTCAAACTGTGCAGAGGACTCTCAGCGAGGGGTTCACACGGGTGTGCAACCAGCTCTCCAGCATCCCCACCAGCCAGGGCTGGCTGCTCTGCCTCGGAGCGTCCCACCCTGCCTGCTGCCGGTTTCTGGCTGCTGTGCCGGTCATCCTCCGCCACCGCTGCAGAAATTGCTGCGACACACCCCCGCATTCCCCTGCAGGGAGCAGGTTGGTGGGATTAGAAGGTGCAGCCTCTCGATAGCTGCTTCTCGGGATGACACGCAGAGAGCAGGAGCGGCAGCGAGAGCTTCGCCCCGCTCGACACTCGCCCGGGAGCCGAGTGCCAGGCGGCAGCCCTTGGTGGCTGGGAGGACAGCGGGAGCTCTGCTCTGTAACGAGGAGGTACAGGCACTGGAAAGGAGCAGAACCCTGATTACAGGAGAGAAACCAGTTGTCTGATGGTGTCACACTGGGCGAAGAAAGGCGGGGAGGATTATGGATGGGATCAGAAGACATGTCCACTGCTCCATGACTCCAGGTGGCCCTGCTGACAAACCCGAGGGCATGGTGACATGGTCCTGGCTTCCTGGCTTGAAGGGGGATGAGAGGCTCTGTGGTGAATCACTGCTGACGAGTCCAGCTTTTATTTTGATGTTGTTTCAGGACCTAGTTTCACGAAGGCATTTCCTTGGTAACTGCAGCCTGTGGAGCTTCAAATGCTCCTCCAGCAGGACTTGGCAGGTGGAGAAGCACAAGCCCAGGATGAGCCCAGACTGAGCAACCGAAAGGCAAACTTGCCTTCCCTCCTCTGTGCCATTGTTGAACGGCCACTAGAGGTACAGGATGGGCTCCTAGGCTTTAGCTGCCTCTCCATGGCTGCAGAGCTGTTATTTGGGGATGAGGGGACGAAGGCTGAGGTTATAAATGAGAGGGACCATCATACAGATGCTCAGCACCGCAAATTAAACTGTGCCTCAGGGACTGCTTTCACACTCACAGCCATTCAGAGCCCTGATGATAATTTATAGGGATAAACCTCATGGAGAATCACAGGAGAGCTCCCCTCCCACCTTAAGTGATTGAGGCTCACAAGGGGTCGGATAAAATTAGCTGAAGTCATTTTCCTTTGGTTTCTGAACTCACATTAAGAGTGAGATTTGATTCACCTGGAGAATCCAAAGGTAGAGAACCCCAAGCAAAACCCAACACACAAGTTTTCTGCATGCAGATTTCCAGAGCTTCCCGCAGTTCCTCTCTCACTGGCATTTCCTGCTCTTGCCCAGTTAATAACCAGAATCCTGGCCTGAAAGTCACGATCGTTGAGTCCAACCATTAATCCAGCTCTGCCAAGCCCAGTGCTAAAGGCTGGCTCTGAGCTCCACAGGTCAGGTTTAACACTGGGTGCCCCTGCGCAGAGCCTGGCTCCATCCTCCCAAACAAATGAGAACAGTCGTCAGGTTTCAGCCGGGACGGAGCCCACGCCGGGCTTTGTTATCACAATCCGGGGAGCGGAGCTGCCGCCACCCCTTCCCCATCCGCCAGTCGCTGCATCAAATGCTGCAGGTTTATTAGGATTCTCTGTCTCTGCAGGTTCTGCTCAAGTGTGAAATTGGAACTGCAAACAGAAACGCTGCCTTCCCGCGGACGGGGCGGGGAAGGGGTCCGGCTCCGACGTGTGGAGAGACCGGGGAAGCGCTGCCCCTTTTCTTTTGGCGGAGCAGCAGCAGAGTCACTGTCGCCCTCTGCCCCGACGCCAGAGGCAGGAGGCAGGGAAGCAGCTGTTGGCTCCATGTGACAATTTTCTCTGACAGCAGGTAGAAACCAAGAGGTGCAGGAGCAGGTTTGGCTGCGGCTCTAGTAAGGGAAGGACAAAAGCCTGCCTGTCTTTGCAGTTCCTGGTGTGCGACACTCGCCCAAGGTGATGCTGGAAGGGGCTGCCCAGGGGGGTTGTGGAGTCCCCTTTTCTGAGCTGCGTGGCTACTGCAGGCTAGAAACCACCTCATCTTGGCACAGAAATGCCAGGAGTTCTCGCTGCAGCACTGGCCTTCGATGCTTTCTAAACAAACAAGAGTGTTTTAGCACTAAAAGGAAAGAGCAGTAGATGGAGTAGGGCAAAATTGGAGCAGAAAGAGCAAGAGAAAGAAACTGCATGAAAAGCCAAGTTTAAACCTGCTGTGGACACCCCGGGTAATTCTGTTGGCAGGATCATTCAGGCTCTGTTGGGTCTCATTAGCCTGCCCCAGCTCCAGGCTTTCCCAGAGTGTGCTCACAGCGTCCACCCCGCTCCGCTCCTCAGCGACGGCTACTGCACAGGGCTGCTGCAGTCCAGACACAGAGAGAAACCTGCCAGCTCAGCTGGTATAATTGTTTGGAATGATTCAGGCACCGACTGCACCGCTCAACGCACCGGAACAAAGAACCGCAACCAACGCGGCGCTGGGAAGGGCCCGTCGCCTTCCACCCCAACCTGAGCAGCTCCCCTCTGCCCTTCAGCCACCAAACGACGCTACAGGAGTCGTTCGGCAAATGTCCAGCGGGACTTGTATCGCCCGGACACGTTCCCCTGCGACTGGATCATAGGATCATAGGATGTTAGGGGGGATCCTGCTGTGCGGGGGGGATGGGACTGGGTGATCCTTCCAATCCCTGATGCTCGGTGATTCTGTGAACAGCACTCCCCTTTGCCGTCTGGATGAGGGTTGTTCTGGTGTTAGCTCATATTTTACAGTCGACATCGCTATGAGCTTTAGAAAAGTTCTGTCTTTACTGCTAGTTCAGAGCGATTCTGGAGGTTGAGCAGTCCCCTGTGTCGAGCAGTGAGGCCGTAGGTGCAGGTACCTCATCTGGGATGGTCACTAGGTGGTAAAGGTCCACATTCAGAACCTTTAGGTAGATCACACAATCACAGAACGTTAGGGATTGGAAGGGACCTGAGAAGATCATCTAGTCCAATCCCCTGCCACAGCAGGATCCCCTAGATAATGGACTGAAAACATTGCTCACTCCCTCAGTGAAGAGCAGGCCAGAGGACGTGTCCTGAATGCAGGATGAAATGACTAGCAGCAAGGCTCTACACACGGACGTTACCCATCTGATGGCTGCGGTCTCAGGACCCTTCCGACCCCAATTATTCTTTGATTCCTTATTACTTGACAAAGGCTCTTTGCTCCTCTCCATCTGTCACACAAGGTTGTGCTTCTGAGGCCACAAGGACACGAGACTGAACCCTTTTAACTGCTCATGGAGTAAGTGACTCCATCCGGCTTTTATCGTCCATGATGACACCTACTCTTCCCTCCATGCAGTGATTTCCTCACCACAGCAAACCAGGACAAAGGATTCTGGGCTTCTTTTAATTGGCTTCCAGACATCTCTTAATAAACTATGACTTCAGATAGACCACATCTGCTTTTTGGAAGGGTAAGGACTGGGAAATGCAAGAAACTGGTGTAGGAATGCTCCCTCCCTTGTGGAGCATTTTCAGAGGGTGGTTTGTGAGGCAGGAGTTTTAAGAAGAGGAAGGACACTCTCACAGTTAAACCTCTCACATGCTGAGCTCAGGAATTAGGTGTCATCCTCCTCTTTTCTGTTGAATTCTGATGTGTTGCTTAGCAAGTGACTTCAGAGCCAAGCGGGGTTTGGGATGGGGCCATTAACAGTTTGCTCCTTGTTCCCAGGGGGCCAGCAGGAGACTCGTTCTCCTGACTGGCAGGAGTGTCAAACCCTCACAGCTCCAGCTGCAGCAGATCTGAGCTGTGCTCTCAGCGTGCAAATCCAGACTGACTTCCAAACGCTCTGCGGACGTCCCAGCCACCTACCTCAGACAGAGGGCTGGATGGCAGCGGGCACGGCGGGCTCGATCTCCTCTGCGGCTCAGCTTCAGGTCTGCAAAAGACAAGACAACGACAGCTTTCGCCTCATCTGCGTTCTGGGAAGATCAGTCCATCAATGTTTGCAAAGCACTTAGATTCCAGTCATGAAGAACACAGAACAGGCCACGAAGAAGCGGGTGGTTGTGAATTCAGAGCAGGGTTTGCACAAACGCGGTAAACAAGGACTCAGAGTGTCAGCTAAGGCGAAGCTCACGGGGTTTTCTTTCACATGTTTTGTCTCTTCCTAATGAGTTTTCACTCTCTTACCCACTTCCTGCTTCCAGCCTAGTTCATGCCTGTCCGTGTGGAAGTTACTGCTAACGAATTACTCCCCAAGAATAAATCTGGAAGGATAAGTAGCTGAGAATATTCATGGAATCACAGAATCCTTCTGGTTGGAGCAGCCTCTAAGCTCATCGTGTCCAAACATTCCCCCAGCACTGCCAGGTCACTGCTAAATCACATCCCTCACTTCATACCTACAACAACAATCAGAACACTGGATTATTCTTCTAACTAACCCCACCCTGTTCTCCAGACCCACTGTCATCCCAATATTCCCAACCTGTCCGTTTTCCCTATTCCTCTCTCATGTACTGCTTTCACAGAACCACAGGACATTTGGGATTGGAAGGGACCTCGAAAGTTCAGCCAGTCCAATCCCCCCACCACAGCAGGATCCCCTAGATCCAGTCACACAGGAACATGGCCAGGAGGGTTTGAAATGTCTCCAGAGAAGGAGACTCCACAGCCCCCTGGGCAGTCCCTGCCAGGGCTCTGGCACCCTCACTGGGAAGAAGTTCCCTCTCGGATTGATATGGAACCTCCTCTGTTCCAGCTCACACCCGTTTCCCCTTGTCCTATCATGAGGCGACA
This sequence comes from Rhinopomastus cyanomelas, assembly GCA_013400115.1. Lineage (NCBI taxonomy): Eukaryota > Metazoa > Chordata > Aves > Bucerotiformes > Rhinopomastidae > Rhinopomastus > Rhinopomastus cyanomelas. The sequence goes on from VXBP01006791.1 coordinate 261,973, forward strand.
TTGAGCAGAGCCTGGCTCCATCCTCCTGACACTCACCCTTTCCATACTGATCAACATTAATGGGGTCACCCCTCAGTCTCCCTGTTTCGAAGGTCAAGAGCCCCAGCTCCCTCAGCCTTTCCTCAGCAGGGGATGTTCCACTCCACCATCCCTGTGGCTCTGCGCTGGGCTCTCTCCAGCAGCTCCCTATAACAGTCACAGGATTAGGCTTTTTCAAGATGATCTGGCTACTCCCTGCTCTGCCCAGCATCTCAGGAAGTCCAAGGCCTTATGATCAGTTTTAAAAAGAGCAGCCAGAATCACTTTGCTGTTGCTCTGATTCCCGTCAAAGCAGCTCTTGAGGATGGCTTTTGGCACAGCAGGTCGACACCAGGACAAGAAGCAGCAACTCTGCTACCAGACGGAGACAAAGGCGCCCGAGTTTTGACAAATGGGGTTTATCCACTGAAAGCAGCTCTGAAGCTGTGGAAAATACATAAAAGTAATAAACAGGGGCTGCACAGACACAGAATCCATCTGCTGCTGCTCTAACCCAGAACCTCGCAGGGCTCATTGGCTGCATGTCAGGCAGTGCAGAGCTGCAGTGAGAGCTGATGCTCTGACAGCACCCGGCACAAGTTTGCCCTGCAAACAGCCCGGTTCACCGCAGTGAGGAGCAGGAGGCTGAGGGGAGCCCTCATTGCTCTCCACAGCTGTCTGAAAGGACCCTGGAGAGAGGCTGGTGCTGGGCTCTGCTCACAGGGAATTAGCCACAGAGCAGAGGGAAGGGCTTCCAGCTCCACCAGGGGAGGGTTAGACCAGACATCAGGAAGGAATTCTTCCCAGAGAGACTGGTCAGTCTCTGGACTGGGCTGCCCAGGGTGGAGGTTGAGTCCCCATCCCTGGATGGGTTTAAAAGTGCTCAGATGTGGTGCTGGGGGATCTGGTTTAGGGGTGACACTGTACAGCAGAACTGGTGGCTGGACTGGATGATCCCAGGGGTCTTTTCCAACCTGGATGATTCTGTGAGTCTGTGAATCTCCTCACGATGCTGAAACAGACCCTGGGATGAGGCAAATCCAGGACAGGCAGATCCAGGGGTGAACACTTCAGTGTTGGTCCAGTTTTGAGGCTGATACTGTGCAAGTGATGTAGAATAAATGTCAGGGTGTGAGGAGTCCATCAGAAGGACTATAATTAGAGACTGCTGACTGTGTAAACAGCACAGTCTTGTGCAGAGAAATTAATTCTGCAGAATTAACTCTGTACAAATGCTTCTCTTTGTTGCTGATGTTTGTTTCCCTGACATCAATAGCCAAGGGATATGTTGCTGAAATTTAATCTGCTCTACACATGACCAGACTCGCTTCTTGTGGCAGAGACGATTACCCCCGTGTTCAGACAGGGCTTGTTTCTCTTTCAGGACTTGATTAGTAGATGCTCCTCAGCTAGTTAGGAGTGGTCTGGGCATCTGATGTGGAGAGGATGTAGTGAATGGCTTGGCTGGAGGAAGCCCAGGTTGAAGTGGAGTGGTTCCTCTTCACTTTTCAGCATTGATATTCAGGGCACAAGTGGAAAAAGGGAAGAGCTCAGATGCTGAGATGTTGGACAATAACTCATCTGGAAGGGCAAGAGATAATTCAGAGGTGGATGCGAGTCGCGAGGAAGAGTGATGGCGTTGCCGTGCGCACCACGGCTTCGTACCTGAAGAAATAACAGCGCTTGATCAATGGTAACGTAGGCAGAGGAGGGATGTGAGGTGATGAAGCAGCAGCAGAGGTATCCCTGAGAGAGTAATGATACCTCACCCCATGGTCCACACGGCCCTGGCCAGCAGGTGCGTTTGGATTGATGAGAGCCCCAGCGGAGGCAGCCACTAGTCATTTACTAGGGTAGGCCATGCACAAACGACTTTCGTTAGCGCCGACAGCTTCATTACAGCGGGACCATCCTTCACTTCCTGCAGCTCTTCTTCCATCAAGCTGAAGATGAATGAGGGAATGACCCCAGACCCTATATGTCTGCCAGATTATCCTCTCCATTATTGTTCCCTGGCCTGGTTTTGTTTGCACATCCTACAGCTGTACCTTTAAATTGTCCCAAAAAGAGCCAGAAACACACTTAGTGGCTTCGAACATCTCCCTGATGCAGAAAGGATGAGGGAGCTGAGTCTGTGGAGCTGGGAAAAAGGGAGACTGGGGGGTGATTCCATGAATGTTGATAAATATGGGAAGGGTGGGTGTCAGGAGGATGGAGCCAGGCTCCGCTCAGGGGCATCTAATGGTAGGACAAGGGGCAGCGGGTGTGAGCTAGAACAGAGGAGGTGCCACATCAGTGTGAGAAGGGCCTTGTTCCTCACAAGGGTGCCAGAGCCCTGGCAGGGGCTGCCCAGGGGGGTTGTGGACTTCTCTGGAGACATTTCAAACCTGCCTGGCCACGTTCCTGTGGATTGGGAGTTGGACTGGCTGATCTTTCGAGGTCCCTTCCGACCCCTAATGTTCTGTGATTCTGTGACCTGAAGAATTCCTACCAGCCCCCCGGGCAGAGCTTCCCCAGGCTTCTCTGTTTCCCCTCTGCAGGAGCGGATGATCTCCCGCGGTAACTCCTGACTCGCAGAGCACTGCAAACCCAAGAGCACCTGGGAATCGTGTGTGAGGAGGCTCCCGGCGAGGTGCGGAGCCGCTCATCTGGGCAGTTTGTTTCCAAGCCCTCAGCCCGCTCGCAGCCAAGGCTCACGGCCAAGCCCATCGGAACGCATCCTTGTGAGAGCCGGCGAGGCAGCGGATCGATGCGGCGTGTGCTGCTTAACTCGCTCACGGAGGAGTGCTTTGCCTCAGAACAGCTCTCCTCGAGCTTCGCAAACCGTGCCAATGTGACTGCAGCACTGAAGTGCTGCACCAGCAGAAATCTCATGGGGAGGGGGAAGTTACAGCCCAGGGCAACGGGGCAGACTAGTCCTGGTAGGAGAAGCTGGTTTGGATCCTCCACTGGCTGTGGTTTGTAGAGAGAAACCTGAGGATGGTCTGTTATTGCTCATCAAGCTGCCAAAGCACAAGGGATACTGAAATGTCCTGGGCTGCCCAGGGGGGCTGTGGAGTCTCCTTCTCTGGAGATGTTTAAAACCCACCTGGATGTGTTCCTGTGTGACTTGGTCCAGGTGATCCTGCTGTGTCAGGGGGATTAGACTGGATGATCTTTTGAGGTTCCTTCCAATCCCTAATGTTCTGAGATTCTGTGAATCATGGGCTTCTTTGACCTCCTCCCCACTCCTGTGGGATCACAGAGTAGAATCACAGACTGGTTTGGGTAGGAAGGGATCTTGCAAGGTCATCTAGTGCAACCCCTCTGCAGTGAGCAGGGACATGGAGGAGCTGGAGATACAGAATCACAGCACATTAGGGATTGGAAGGGATCTCCAAAGATCATCCAGTCCAATCTCCCCACCACAGCAGGATGTCCTACATCCAGTCACACAGGAACATGGCCAGGTAGGCTACCCACCTGCTCTCTCCCTCCCGGCCTTCCAGAGCCACTTGCAGAACTTCTGCTGATTTCAGAGAGGCCAGAAATCTCATCCTGGTTCTCTCTCACGACAAAAAGAAACGGCCTCAGGTCCTGAGGTCAGGGATGGCTACTCAGCCATTTTTTCCCCAGGTCCCAGACAGATATAAAAGCTACAGGAGGAACTTTGTTGGGAGGTAATTTTCTGCTTCACGGGCTGTTTGTTGGAATTTGCCCGGCAGGAAGCGGCAGGCTGAGCTTTTAGGGAATTATTTTTTAATATATAATTAGAATAGGTTTTTATGAAGATCAAGTTTGAATCAGGTTCCCAACATTATATCTGATGGCAGACAAAGCCCCGAGAACCGCAGCACAGGCAGAGGTGATGTGAATTGTAACCAGGAAGGTCCCACTTCCCTGGCCCCTGACAAACCTCGCTCCTAACCTTTGCTGCCCATCATAAAACCCACCGACTCGGGAGGGTCGTCTGGGCAACAGGAAGAAGGAGCTGGAGTGATTGATGCTGGGAGCTCCTAACAGAATGAGGACTGGCAGCACAAGCTGCCTTTCCAGGCTGGATCCACTTTGTGACAGAACATTCACAGAACATTAGGGATTGGAAGGGACCTCGGAAGATCATCTGGTCCAACCTCCCTGCCAGAGCAGGATCCCCTAGATGCAGTGGCACAAGGACATGACCAGGCAGGTTTTAAACATCTCCAGAGAAGGAGACTCCACAAACACCCCTGGGCAGCCCCTTCCAGGGCTCTGTCACCCTGACTGGGAAGAAGTTCCCTCTCAGACTGATGTGGAACCTCCTCTGCTGCAGCCAACACCCACTGCTCCTTGTCCTTTTCCGATGTCCTGGGAAGGAAACCCAGGCAGAGAGGTCTGCTGGCTCCTCTCGCTGAGCTGCATGATCCAGCCTCTGTGTAAGTATCTCTACACATGCACACGGACGATTGCTTTTCCTCACTGTCCAGAAACCCCCTAACTAGGGCATAAACCACGGGTGACGCTGGGATGGAAGGTGAAACAATTCCACATAAAACTAAAAGCAAATCACTTTCCCCCCACCCCGCTGCCACCGCTGCAGTTCAGCTCAAAAGGCAGTTAACTGAATCGAACAGGGACAGCTGTATTTGCAAAACCACTCCAGCCAGAGGTCATTGTTTCTTTGCAAAACGCTGTAGCTGAGCGTTTCCGTTCGATGAGGTGACTTACTAGAAGATTAAATACATCTGCTGTGAAGTGTCACAACGAATCCCCCTGCCTGCGCCGCTTGGGCGGAACCGCAGCATCCTCGTGCTTGATGCAATTAACCACGGTCCCTGTTAAAGGCAATAACCAGCCTATTGTCTGCATCCCTCACGCAGAGCGACGATGCCATTAGGGTCTGGCATCGAGAGCACAGGGGCCTTGCTGCCTGCCTGCGCTGAGCATCACACCCTCACAGCTCTCTGGGCTGGCACCTCGTGTTCTTCTTCATCCTGGGGACCCCCTGCTGCTGGCAGCTGCTCTCAGCCTCACCCCAAGTCAATTCAGGGCTTTTATCCGAGTTATCAGCGGGCTCGAGCCAGGCAGCTTTTCAAAGCCACCATCCCAAAGTGTTTCTCCCTGGGTTTTACTGTCTCTCACGCCATTTAGCCGGGACGTCGCAGCTGAAATGTCTTTTTGAGTGCTCCAGCAGCACTCCAAAGGTCCCCCAGTGAAAACTGCTGTGTTCTCTGATTAAAAAAACCTGACTTCTCTTTTATAACCATGGCCCATTTCAGTAATTTCTAATGCCTGGGTCTTACAGTGACGGTAATAACCCTCTTAGGCTTCTGGAGAAAGTGCTGCATCTCAGAAATGGTGGTGGAGACACTGGTTTTTATGACACATGAACACTGAACCTTGGGGAAGAGTGGGAAAGGACATGAAAAGTGGTGAAGAGCAGCACAGTCTGGTCACAGATTGTGTCTGGTGAACATTCTGTGTGTTGTGTTGGAAGGACCTTGAATGAACATTAATTGCCTCAAAAGGTCAGGAGAAAGGATGGAAAAATGAGGGCAGGGATCTACAGAAGTCATTCAAGAGGATGGAGACAGACTAAGGAGATGTGACACAAACAGGGTGTGTAAATACAAGAGAGAAAAAGTCCTGAGGAACTTCTGGATCACAGAATCACAGAGCATTAGGTGTTAGTGTTGCCTCTCTCAGTGTGGCTCAGAACTTCCTGATGTAGCTCAGAAGTGTTCTGGGAGCATCAGGGCCACCCTGGCATCATTTCTTCTAGAAGCAAAACCCGTACAGAATGCCCAACCCATCCTCTTACTTTACTTCAGCCGGTCATCCCAAGAGCAATTGGTTGCTCTTCCTGCTCCTGAGCTTGAGTTGTGTCTCCTATTTCCACCCCACAACCAAAGCTGGGGGTGGCAGTGGTCTGGATCCAAGGCAGCACTCCAGATGCAAGATACTCTGGGGCTGTACTCGCTGTCCTGATGCTCCTCACACACTTTAACCTCCCAGAGCAATGTTAACCTCATGCAAAGTTCCTCAGTTTCTCAGCTCAGCTTTTGGGGAGTATTCAGGCTGCTTTAGCTGAGCCCTGCTTGCTCACAGTTCAGTAACTGCACTGTTAGTAAATTCTGGGCACTTACTAGTCAGCAAATTTCTAGTTAGCAAATCTCTGGCAAGTCTGTCAAACCACTTTAGACCTGATTGCCAAAGCAGAAGCTTCCATTTGTTCTTTGGAGTCTTGGAGCACCCTGGGTTGTGTCTCACCGATCTCTTTCCTGCTCATTCCCAAAGGTTTTTTGAAGGGACAGGAGGTGGCAGACAGAGGACCAGCCCTAGAAGCCAGCAGAACAAACTCATGGAAGCAAAATCCATCAAGGACCACTGAAAACAAAGACACCATCTCTATCTCAGAAAGTTTCTGAGCTGCCAAGCCCTGGTTACTGCTGCCACAGCACTGACAAACACCCCACAGCACTAGCCCTGCTCTTATCTTCTGCCCTTGGCACCTGCCAGGCAGCCCAGAAAAGCTACGGGCTGGGGTTCCGACTCATCCTGGACCGGGCTGGGTCTGTGTGACACTGCTGGTGCCCCCATCGCCATGGAAACCGACTCGGCTGCAGTTTGCAGAGCCCCCTCTGAACACACATCGGTGATGCTGCACCTCCTTCCATCCCATGCAAAGCCCCCAACACCTTGGGTAGCTTGTTTTACACCCTTGGGTAATGATTCAGCAGAGAAGGGTTGTCAGGCTGGCACCACGGGCACAAACATCAGACAGGCTCCATAGTGATGAAGCTTTGGGATCTGCATGGGACCATCAGAGACAGAAAACAGGGTTTTGCAGGGCAAGGCACCACAGATGAAACCTCAGGAGCCCATTTCTTGTCCTGAGGAGCACTCAGGAACTGGTAGAACACGAGTTCTTCAGCTACTGGATTGCTGCAACAGTGGTTTTGTGAATCTTCCTACCTGGAAGAAGTCCAAATCTAACACCATCAGCTGCCTTCACAGTCCCTGTGGCCCCACTGCTCCTGATGGGACTACAGTGGGGATCCCAGGAAGCAGTACCTCAAACTTTTGCACAGAGTCACACAACATTAGGGATTGGAAGGGATCTCGGAAGATCATCCAGTCCAATCCCCCTGCCACAGCAGGATCCTCTACATCCAGGGGTTGTACGATGCGCAGGAACGTACCCAGGTGGCTCTTAAACATCTCCAGAGAAGGGGACTCCACAACCTCCCTGGGAGGCCCAGACATTCCTTCCCAGCCCTCTGTTCCTGCTGGCAGCTGTCTCAGCGCTCAGGGTCAGCATTGTTCCTCCTTCCAGAGTGCTGAAGGAGATGCTTTTCTGACCCATTCCCAAAGAGACTGCTGTGCCCTCTGAGCATCCTCGGGCGCACGTGAGTGGCTCCGCATCGCCTGCCCTCTCTCAAGCTGAGTAATGGTCAGGATACATTATCAGAGCTAATAGGAGCCAAATGAAGGAAACTAGTCGAGTGAAACCCTGTCAGTTGGTTCCTGTGCTCTCTCCATCTCTCCTACTACCCAGTGCCAGGGATTTTCATCCTTGTCCAGCCAGGGCTAAGAGCGAAAGGATTAGAAAGTAAACAACTCCCACCCGGGCAATAAGGGAGCACCGGGCGTTTCACTGGCCCGTTTGTTGTGGGTGCTGGTGTGTTTCCTCCTCTACAACCTGCCGTGGTTCTTGGAAAGGCTGAGGTGTGTAGGAGCCCTCCACCCACGTGTTTCTGCACCTTCATTGTTCTCTGTCCTGCGCTACAGGACCTTTGCTGAGGGGAAGCCACCACTTTGACTTGCTCCTCCCAGATTTTCTATTTCAAACTCTTCTTTTTAATTTTCGTTTTTCAGTGTAGTCCTGCCAGCACAGGCTAGGTGGGGCAGAGATGTCCTGAAGACCTCCTGGGAGGTGATGCTCTGGCTCATCCTTTCCATGAGCTGCTGCTGGTGACTCCTCCCTTCCTCTCCGCGGGCAGCTGCTCTCCATGCGCGTGGTTTATCACCCTTGCGGTGCTCTGTCTCTGCTGCTGTCACCCTCGTGAGGTTATCTCCCAACAGGCAGCCAAGGTAATCTCCCTGCCCTGACAGACTTTGATTTGGCAGGACCATCAGCTCTTGAGGCCCAGCACACAGAGCTTCTCCCAGTGAGCATCTTGCTGGAAAGCCCAGGAAACAGGCTGTTTATTTTGGTTTCCCGTTCTCCAAACACTCCACTAACAAAGCAAACAATGTAAAAAGCCTGGCTGTGTCCTCTCCTCCCCTCCTTCTCCTTCCACTGTTATTATCTGGAAGCAGAGCAAAACCACTTTCCATGTGTAATCCTGTCAGACACAGCTCTCCTCCTCTTTCCCTCGTTAAACCGTGCTAAATTCAAAGTGTGGAGCTGGAGGACTCCAATAAAACACTGCAAACCCCGGCGGGCTTGGCTCTTGTCTGGCTGCCAGTTCTCCTGCTACTTCTCAGCCTGGATCCCTGCAAAACTAAAGCTAGTGGGGCTGGGTTTTTCTTGAAAGCTTTGCTACCTTCCTGCTGAACAAAAAAGCTGGTGACCACAGTCAAGTCTCCCCCAGCAGGCTCTTTGACCAGTCAGTGTGACATCCAGACTGGGTTGGGCTGGAAGGGAGCTCAGAGCATCCCCAGCCCCAACCCTCTGCCACTGGGCAGTGACTCTTCTCACCAGACCAGGTTGCCCAGAGCCCCATCCAGCCTGGCCTTGGACACTGCCTTGGACACGTGGAAACCTAGAAAATCACAAGGCTTCCTCTGGTGCAGCTCGAGGCCATTTCCTCTTGCCCTGTGCCTGGTCCCCAGCTCTCTGTGCTCTCCTGTCAGTCAGTTGCAGACACGAATCTTGAAAGAACAGAAGGTGCTTTTCCAACTACTTTGCTGTGGTCCCACACCAGAGAATTAAAACAGCTTTGAGGTTTGTCTTGATCAGCCCCAAAGGGCACGTCACGGAATCACAGGATCGCTGGAGTTGGAAAGGACCCGAAGAGGTCATCGTGTCCAGCCCCTGTGTCGTGATGGAAGCAAAGGGAAAACTGCCCAAACAGCTGTGAGGGGACAAGCAAAGCTGCTTTCTCCTCTCAGCTCAGGGTGTGAGCACTTGCCTACAGAGGTGCCGTGGAATGCTGCTGCTGAAAAGTCACCTGAAAGCCCTGAGCACAAGTCCATCCCTTCGCAGCTTCCCGAGGGACGCCCAGAGCAGTTCAGGCCTGTTCCAGGGATCTTCAAGGGATGATTGATGGGGAGAATACGTGACCCGCAGCACCAAAGTGCTTCTCTCACTCCTGGAATGCTGATGGGTATTGACTGACATCTGAAAAGGTGCCTTTTTATACCGGGATCATTTAGAAACCACAATGACACCAGGATGGTTTAGAAAACTGGGGGATACTGGGAGAATCCCGTAAGGATCACCCGCATCTCCAGTGCCAGGGCACACTGCAGTCATCCTGATGCAAAGGCGTTTCCTTTACCTTCCTTTCTCTGTGCACTGCCTTCTCCCAGTGCTACCACAACGAATCTGCAGCCTCTACATTGGGTTGTTTCCCTGCTTTCCCCAGAGATTGTCCCCCAGGGGATAAATCCACCAGGATGTGCTCAGATCAGCCCAGTTCCTTACAGAGCAGTCTGTCCTGGTGGCACATTTACCAACGCTGTAGATGATGAGGGTTTAACTGAACTGTAACATCTTCCTATTTCACACAGGAAATTAGGGACTTGCCTCCCCAAAAGCTCACACAAGTGAAGGGTAGAGGGGCTGGTCTTTTACCCTCGAGGGTGAATAATGTATTAGAAACCAGAGTCAATTACAGAATCCCAGAACATTAGGGACTGGAAGGGACCTCCAAAGATCATCCAGTCCAATCCCCCTGCCAGAGCAGGATCCCTAGATCCAGTCATTAGGGACTGGAAGGGACCTCCAAAGATCATCCAGTCCAATCCCCCTGCCAGAGCAGGATCCCTAGATCCAGTCATTAGGGACTGGAAGGGACCTCCAAAGATCATTCAGTCCAATCCCCCTGCCACAGCAGGATCCCCTAGATCCATAGGAACATGGCCAGATGGGTTTCAGATGTCTCCAGAGAAGGACTGATAATTAAATTGATAATTAAACAGAATGCTGAAATAGAATCAATACAATAACTAAATACTCTGGGATACCCCTTTGCTCCTCAGGTTGAACAGACAAGGTTAATTCAGAGCAGCAAACCACTGCCTTCCCTTCCCACATGTAAAATGAAGCAGTAGCCCAGCTGTCCTCACGGATGATATAAACCCACAAATATTCACCAAGAGCTAAGACCCAGCATCAGGAAAATGGTAGACTGGCCTTTCAAATCTATATTCAGTGGAGGTCTGGGATGGCAGAGAGTAAGTACAGCTCTGAGCCCATAAAGGCTGAGGAGCAGAAGCACCACTGCATGGCTACCACCCCGTGAGTCCCACGCAATCAGTGCACTGAATGAGGCAGAGGACCCGGGGGAAACATCTCACCCTGTAATTAAGGGCTATCGTAAAGGCACACGCAGAGGGGACCTGAACAAGGATCACACTGCAAAGCTCAGTTCTAGCCTTTCCTGCCTGGCCCTTCCCATCAGAGTTTGCAAACTGGGTATTTTTGGAGTGTTTTGATGTAATTTCCTGGAGATGGGTAATATATCCTCCACCTGCACTGCTGTGTGCTGAGCTGCTGCTGCACTCCCAGCTTCCGAGGGCAGGGATTGTATTGTCAAGGGCATCGGTGAGCGGTAAAATCTCTCTGAAATCACAAAGGAGAGTGACAGCCCCTAAGCAGAGGCACCGAACGTTGCCAGCATAACAACAAGGTGTGTGAGGGCCACAGCCCGTCGTGCAGCTGCCAAGATACAGGCTTCCTTCTGGTGACAAACTCCACTCCTTCAGAAATGTTAGGAGTAGGCAGGGGAAAAATGTATGAACAGGAATGATCTCACTTGGGGAGCTGCTGGGGGGTGTCCAGCACAGAGCCACAAAGATGATGAAGGACGTGGAGCACCTCCCTTATGAGGGGAGGCTGAGGGAGATGGGTCTCTTGAGCTTGGAGAAGAGGAGACTGAGGGGTGACCTCATTAATGTCTATAAATATGTGAGGGGTGGGTGTCAGGAGGATGGAGCCAGGCTCTGCTCAGTGTCATCTGGTGATAGGACAAGGGGCAGTGGGTTTGAGCTGGAACACAGGAGGTTCCATATAAATATAAGAAGGACCTTCTTCATGGTGAGGGTGCCAGAGCCCTGGCAGGGGCTGCCCAAGGGGGTTGTGGAGTCTCCTTCTCTGGAGACGTTTAAAACCCACCTGGACATGTTCCTGTGAGACTTGGTCTAGGTGATCCTGCTGTGTCAGGGGGACTGGACTGGATGATCTTTGGAGGTCCCTTCCAACCCCTACTGTTCTGTGACTCTACGATACAACGCAGACGCGGTGTGGAATGGAATCATGACTTATTAAAGCATTCGTCAGGCAACGCTGCTTCTCGTTTCTGTTTAATTATACGCTGGAGCGCTTCTGCCAATGCTCCCACAGTAAATATTCTCTCCATTTTAATTATGGAGATTCCAGAGCAAGCACAACCAAGCCTTATCTGTTTTACACCCTTCTCTGCCTAAAACATTCCTCACCTAGTGCCACCTCAACGCTGTGAGTTACGCGTGAGAGCGCAGTGCAGCAGCTGAGAACAGCTCTGCTGTCCCTTCCCATTACAGCTCTGGGCTTAAACACACAATTTCTCCAGCATCTCAGGCTGAATCAGGGGGAGAACCAGGAGAACAACCTCCCAGCTTTCCATACGCACTTCTGCAAAGCAAAGGTACCTTCTGCTCCCTTCAGCTGTGACCATCCACACGAGGACTTGCTGGGGCACAGCTTTGGAGAGTGACTACCTTTGGTTTACACTGGGGTTCTGAGGGAGCTGGGTCTCTTGAGCTTGGAGAAAAGGAGCCTGAGGGGTGACCTCATTAATGTTGATAAATACGTGAGGGGTGGGTGTCAGGAGGATGGAGCAGGCTCTGCTCAGGGGCACCCAGTGACAGGACAGGGGGCAGTGTGTGTGAGCTGGACCAGAGGAGGTTCCACATCAGGGTGAGAAGGACCTTCTTTACAGAGCCCTGGCAGGGGCTGCCTGGGGGTCTATGGAGTCTCCTTCTCTGGAGAAGTTTCAAACCCACCTGGACATGTTCCTGTGGAACTAGATCTAGATGATCCTGCTGTGGCAGGAGGATTGGACTGGATGATCTTTCGAGGTCCCTTCCAATCTCTCATGTTCTGTGATTCTGTGATTCTCAGAACTCTGTTCCTCTGGCCCCACACTTAGGAAGAAGCTGAGATGGCTGGTGGCACCCTGTCAGATCCCATCACTCGATCCCACAGCACCTCATTTCCAACCTGCCAGCAGCATGAACTTACAGGGGGGCATGGGGGAGAGGTACCACTCAACATGAGGTTGTGGGGCACCAAACCTGCTCTCTGTCAAGGAGGCTGGAATAGTTTGGCTCAGAGCAGGAGACATAATACTTTATCTGTTAGATGCTGGCAGCCAGGCAAGATTCCAAATCCCATGTGCACTGCTCCCATCTCATACAGGATATGAGAGACCAGAAAAAACATGAGAGAAGCATTTGCTCTGCTCTGCTGTTTCTGCAAGGGAAGTAAAAGAAGACTTCTGTCTCTATCACACCTGATAAATGGCTCTGTGGCGTTCAGCCCGTGTCAGACTGTGTTCAAGATATTCCCAGAGCTCTGGGGATGCTGCTGCTCTCAAAAAGCAGAGCTTCGACACAGACCAGACAGAAGGCCATATTAAAAAAGTATTTGATTGTCAAAGACACCAAAATCATTTCTATTTAATCATGAAGTTCTGAACCATGAGGACCCAGGCTCAAGCTGCACCAGGGGAAGTTTAGGTTGGCCCTGAAGAAAGACTTCTTCCTGGAAAGAGCCCTCAGATCTGCCCAGGGAGGGTGTTGAATTGCCATCCCTGGATGTGTTTTACAGTCAGGGAGATCTGGAGCTCAGGAACAGGGTTTAACAGTGGGATGGGACAGTCGAGGTCGTGGCTGGACTGGATGAGCTTGAAGGTCTTTTCCTACCTCAACCATTCAATGACTGCATGTCAGGAGTGCAGCTGACCAACAGCATCGGGGAACACAGCTATGAATAGTTGTGCTTACTGAAGCTAAGGCTGGGGAGCAACACCCCATGTGCCAGGACTAAAGGTGCATTGTCTCGCTCCATTGGCTCTCAGGCCAGGGTCCAGAGTACAAGTGAGGGTGTCCTGTGCCCCATCAGCTGCACTTAGGAAGGCAGCCCGTGCCCTCGCTCACTGATCTGGCAGCCCCGCTAGACAAGTGAACCTTTCGGGGGAGCAGCGCTGGCTGAACATCAATAAATACATCCCAGTGCCTTTCATCTGTGGAGAAATGGTAATTGGGGTTTGCACCGAGACGCCTGGCGGAGGTGAAGCCGAATCAAAGCCTATTTATAAATATTTTAAGATCCTAAGCCAGCCGTAGAACCATCAGTCGGGGCAGCGCCGTAAATATGCCCTTCATTAGGTAAAGGTTGGCTGTTTAATAACAACAAGCAAATGTCTTTGCAAGAGCACTTGCTTTTGTCTCTTCTCTTGGTTTTCCAGGCGCAGAGCTTCTCCCCCTGGGGAGGGTGCGCAGACAACCCGCCACCGCTTCGCTCTGCACTTGTACCTATAGCTCTTATTTATGTTCTCCAGCCGAAGCAAAAACTTATACCCCTGGCAGCTTTTTTCATTAAAACTTCCATTAAAACTTTGAGTTAGTGTCAGGAGAGGGTTCATTATTTACAAGTCAACATCTCCTAGCAGAAGCAGGAATTCGGGCGCTCTTCAGCCTGTAGGAGCGGTCACGACTCCGAGTGCAGCTGAGGATCCGGCCCGTAAATGCCGACTCTAGCCCGCTCGTCCCTGCTGTCTCTCTCTAGGCAGAGCTGATCTCGAGCTCCAAAGCCAGCCTGCTGCAGCCGTCAGCAAGTGACTTTATCCTGGGCTCAGGATTGCTGCCTGATGAAGTCACTCCGCTTATCCAGGAGCTGCTTTTACAGATCAGGAATTCCAGTGGAACCAGAACAGCGTTGAGCCACTGACAACAGAACCAGAACGAGGGTGGGCTTTAGCAGCCAGGGGTAGCCAAGGTCACTAGTAAATCACTAGTAAAACACTAAGACTGAGGGGTGACCCCATGGATGTTGATCAATATGGGAAGGGTGGGTGTGAGGAGGATGGAGCCAGGCTCTGCTCAGGGGCACCCAGTGACAGGACAAGGGGCAGCGGGTGTGAGCTGGAGCAGAGGAGGTTCCACATCAGTGTGAGAGGGACCTTGTTCCCAGTGAGGGTGCCAGAGCCCTGGCAGGGGCTGCCCAGGGGGGTTGTGGAGTCTCCTGCTCTGGAGACATTTCAAACCTGCCTGGAAATGTTCCTGTGCGACTGGATCTGGGGGATCCTGCTGTGTCAGGGGATTGGACTGGGTGATCTTTGGAGGCTCCTTCCAACCCCTGATGTTCTGTGATTCTGTAAAGACCTAAAGCTGCAGTGACAAGGGAGACAGACCCCAACAAGCTGAGGTTCCTGTTCGTCTGCACAAGCCAACAGGGTTACACCCCTCTGCAATGGAAGTCAAGGTCATGCCCACAATGTCACTGCTAGTGATTTGTTCTACATCATGACTTCTAATGGAATTTCTTCTCACTCCACTTGAAGAGACCAATCCTATGCATTCTGCACCTTTTCTCCTGCCTTACCAAGCTGACTCCATCCTGTGGCTCTGTTTTAGATCTCCTGACAGTTACAGTCCTGCTTAGCCATCATCAATCCCTTTAATTCATCGTTCTGAATTCACACACCACTGACACTGGTTTGTTGTGTGTCTCCTTACGCTGAAGCTTGCTGCACTGTCTGAAGTCATCTGCAACAACTTCCAGATCAATAAGGAATTCGTTTAGGATGCCAGGGATCATTTGTGATCTAATTGTTCTCTAGGGGTCAAAGCAAAACAAGCACAGCGCGTCTGGGCAAGGGCTCAGAAATTAGCTCAGGCAACTCAGTTTTGCAGAAGTTCTTGAGCAAGAATCACCTGAAGGAATTAGAGAGGACAAATGGAAATGAGAGTCCAAAAGGAGGACAAGGCAGAAGCTCAATCAAATGGTCCCAAGTGCCCATCACTGGGGGCAACTACTACCAGTGATATGTGGGAAATATTTGGAACTGTAGGTGGCCACCAGGATGACCATGAGCCAGGAACCTGACCTTGTGGCCAAGAGAGCCAAGGGCATCTTGGGTTGGATCAGAACGAGGGTGGTTAGCAGATGGAGAGAGGTTCTCCTCCCCCCCTCCACTCTGCACATCTGGAGTCTTGTGTCCCCAGTGATGAGTCTGCTCAGCTCTGTGAAGGTTCTGAGCTGTCAGGTACCATAAGGACTGCAGAAGGGAAGCAGGGGGATATTTCTGTGTGATCATACTCCTGTGTGGTGCCTGAGACTGAAGCACTTCTGTGGAACAGGTCTCAGACCCTCTGGGCACTGCTGATGTAATAATTCCCTGCTGATAATGGAGACAGAGCCGCAGGTAAGTCAAACTAATAATGTCCTAACAGCAGATACAAGAACCCGACAAGCTCCTACAGCAGAACCCATTTTTATTGAGGCCGATGAAATGCCTGACTTGCATAATCACCTTGTTCACACTGTCCTCTGCATCCAAATTAAGGTGATTGCACGGATCTAAGAAGGATCCAGACAAGAAATTCCTTACCCAAGTTTGTAAGGTGAGTCCCTAGCAACAGAGAGCAGATCTATCAAGAGATCCTACAGACGGCTGGACAGGAAGAAAGGTAGAAATTATTGTCAAGATGTTTGGACACCTTAAACCAACAAACAGCTCAATACGATTTGTTTAGTCAGGGTAGACTAAAATTCACTTGCTTTAACAGCAGACCCATTTGTCTTAGCAAGTATCTTGTTATTGGTGATCAATAATGTAGCCGGGTGACTGATGGCTTTGTTTTCCTGCGCGGCCTCCGCCACCCTCCATCACTTATCCGACACGCTGCCGCCCGGCAAGCGCAGGGCGATGGCGCGAGGCGCTCGCCTTCCTTGGACTCGCTTCTCCAGGTGAACCCAGGCTGCTCCTCACCCCGCTGGGGAGTGGCTGCAGTGGGGGGACAGTTCTGCTGGCCATGGCTTTGCCCCTTGGCATGAAGGGCAGTAGGAACAGGCCGTCATCCAGCCCAGCCCAGGACCTAACATCACCATACTGGCCAGACCAGGGCTCTAAGGGCCACAGCCAGGCTGCCCTTCAGCACCTCCAGGGATGGGGACTCCCCCACTGCCCTGGGCAGTCCAGTCCAGGCTCTGGTCACCCTTTCCATCAGGAAGGGCTTCCTGACACCCAACCTGACCCTCCCCTGGCAGCTTCAGCCCCTGTCCTCTTGTCCTGGCACTGGTTGCCTGGGAGAAGAGCCCAACCCTCACCTGACTACAACCTCCCTTCAGGGAGTTGTAGAGAAGGAGAAGGTCCCCCTTGAACCTCCTCTTCTCCAGGCTAAACACCCCAGCTCCCTCAGCCTCTCCTCATCAGCCTTTCCCTTCCGTCCTTTCAACACCATCATTGCTCCTCTGGATCCACTCCAGCCCCTCAAGCTCTTTCTTGAAGAGAGGGGCCCAGAACTGCTCCCAGTACTTGAGACACCTCACCAGCGCCCAGTACAGGGAGGGAACTGGTTTGCAGCAGTACATATTTGTACGTTCAAAACATACCGACCAGGTAGGACTAAGCAAACCCTAGTATAAGGATTGTTTTCCAAGGCAAAGGGCTGTGGCTGGGAGGACGTGCAGACAAGCTCTGCAGCACCAAGGACATTTATCCATCACATGACAGGACAAACCACAGGCAGGGACTCCTAGTTCCAAAGGGTTTGGAGAAGCTGAAGCTCTGCTGTTGCAAGCTCTTCCCTGAAAACTTTGCTAATCAATCCCAGCATAATTGGTACATCCCAAGGGCACCAAAACTCAACTCCAAGAGCAGCAGCTGGCACTCAGCCCCTGCCAAGCAGCACTTTCCCAAATTATCCCTGGGCTTTGCTAAGCCTTGATGAGCCTTTTGCATGCAGCACCCTGCTTGGGAAGCTAAAAGAATAAACCAGCATAGGAGCGGGACCTTCTTTGCTGGCACCGGGACCTGGGAACGTTCTTTCAAGCATTTACTACCATAGATGGTGTCATAGATGCACTGGGTGTGTTGAGGGACAGCAGCCCTCTTGGCTCCCTGGCACCTACCTAGAGCAGGTACTGCTTCTTGTAGACAGAAACCACAGAGAAATGAAGTTCTTTCCAAAGTACTTGGCTGCTGAATCACTTTGCGTTTGGAGTGTCTGCCTTGGTGCTCGTTTTCTGGCCAGAGAGATGCAAACATCAAAGCCAGCCTCGCTGGGAAGCCGTGTCAGAAGACATTAGGGAGGCAACTGGACAACTGCCAGGGCATATCTGTAGGGCTTTGACAGATCTGCCAAAGAGCAAACACTGCACTCGCCAGCCACGTTCCCCTGAGTCACCATGGAACCGGGCTGCGAGACCGTGCGCCAGCGCTCAAGACTGCCTTCGCTGCCTCGGCTGCAGCTGGGGAAGGGAGGGGATGCGGCTGCGCTTCCCTTTCCCCAGCCATAGCAGGAATCTCTGGTTATTGAGGCTCTTAACCTCCCCTGTTCTAGTTGTGATGCTCATCTGACCCTGCGCTGCTCCTGTTCTAGGAGAGAACCTGGCAGGAAATGATCCTTATAGAACAAAAAACCCCGAGGAGGAGCTTTGCGCTAGTTTAGCTCCTTGGTTTGGCTCCAGTTTTGACATAAGCTGAGCACCAGGCTGGTCCAAGAGGTGATGCTTGCCTGGAGACAGGAACACAGAGGTGGGACCAAGGGGAATGTGGCTGGCATCTGCTTTTTGTTAGTAGCCTCTGTGTTTAGCTAGAAGACAGATTACACAACACTGCCACTGGAAACAAGAGATGCAAGGTAGACCCAGGAGCTGTAGAGCTCTCCTGAACGTCAGGCTGCTTTGGGGCTCAGCTGAGGTCTCCTTCCCTGTTTTTGGGTAAAGCCAGGACCTAGTCCATGACAATTTCCTACTGCATGTCAGCATATTATGGTCAGCTGTGACTTTTAGTCTCTTTTTGGGTGTCTGTTTCATGTAAAGAAATGATTTTGCAGCTGCCAGCCACTGCTGACAGACCCTGTGCTTTGATGCTCCTTGATTTCCCTTAATCTGGTCTTAATTTCCCTGTTTACTACTTCACCAAGAGCGTCAGGCACACTGATGGGAGGGAATGAGCTTGCAGCAAGTTTTTCTTATCTAAAGAGAATTAGGAGATCAAAGCAAAGCACAGAGCTGGGGTTGCCAGCAGAGCTTCCTGGGAGCCCTTTCTCACGAGCAGACAGGCTGTGCAGGTGGACAGGCGAGTGTAAACCTCTAGCAGCAGAGCTGCACTGCCTCAGGAACAGGAGCCGGGCTCAGGTCCAGGGCTCCAATGTCAGTTCACGACTGGAGGAGGTCGGACGGGCTGGCAAAGCTGGAACCCCAACCCACACAAGCACAGTGGGTCAGCTGGCCCAGGAGACTGAAGCAGGCAAAGAAAGATGAGAGAATGAGGCTAAAAAGGTGCTACCTGCAAGCTTTCCTCAGGCTAAGGAGGGACCACAAAGGGCACCCAAGCCATCCAAGAGAGAGGCAGCGTGATCGTAATGCCGCCTGGCACTTCACATCTTGGAAGAACTATGGAAATGTTAATTAATGCCCACAACAGCCTGGGGAGTAAATGTTTTCATCGCGATTTTACAGATGACAGGGATGAAACAATGCGTGGACAGGACCCCTCGGAGGCAATCCATCAGCTGCCTGTCAGATGTGGGGCCAGAACTCAAACACTCATCAGGCCTTTCACCAGTGATGCCTGGGGCAGCCACTTAATGAAAGGAGCTGAAACCATTCCCAGAGTCTCTTGACTAGATTGTTTCACTGTCCATCGATTGTGAGACTGCATCTGGAATCTTGTGGCCAGTTCTGGGCCTTCAGTTCCTGAAGGACACAGAGCGGCTGGAGAGTCCAGAGCCACAAGCAGGATGAAGGGATTGGAGCATCTCCCTGATGGGTCTCTTGAGCTTGGAAAAAGGAGCCTGAGGGGTGACCCCATGAATGTTGATCAATATGGGAAGGGTGGGTGTCAGGAGGATGGAGCCAGGCTCTGCTCAGGGGCACCCAGTGACAGGACAAGGGGCAGCGGGTGTGAGCTGGAGCAGAGGAGGTTCCACATCAGTGTGAGAAGGACCTTGTTCCCAGTGAGGGTGCCAGAGCCCTGGCAGGGGCTGCCTGGAGGGTTGTCTAGAGACGTTTAAAACCCTCCTGGCCATGTTCCTGTGTGACTGGATCTAGGAGATCCTGCTCTGTCAGGGAGATTGAACTGGATGATCTTTCGAGGTCCCTTCCAATCTCTAATGTTCTGTGACTCTGTGATTTACAGCAGCAGCTGTTGAGGACTCACAGTGCTTCATCTTTACAATTAATTTCTTCATATTTCAGCCTCAATCTCAAGATTTATTTCCATAAAATTAGGCAAATTCTGATCCAGCAGGTGAAAAGGTGCCCAGATGAGGACAGCAGCCTGCAGATGGACATTCCTTGCACCGCTTGGTGTTTCCTTAGTGATGCTTCATTTTTTTACCAGCACATCCCATCCCTTCAGCCTCCTGTTTTGCTTCTATTTTATTGCTGCTTTGCAATAGCAGAGAACAGTTTTTCAGCTGCATTTTTCTTTTTTGTGTTCTCCTAAATCTTCTCCTGAGAGCTCCAGCACCTTTTGGAAAGGTTTTGTAGCTCACAGAACCAAAGGCTCAGGAATTCAGATGGCCATAGCTTGTTCAACAGATCAACTCAATGGCCAAAACGCAAAGCATCTGATCAATCAACCACCCTTCTTACTCACCAACTGCTCCTGAAGATGCTCAGTAAATGAAGGACTGGGAAAGATCTGGAAAGCACATGATGGAAGACCTCCCAAAGGTACATCAGACACACTACAGAACTGCCTCAAAGCAACAGGTTTGGGGTGCTGGATGGTTCTATACTCAGCAAAATCAACCCTCCAGAATCTGCAAGAGGGTTCTCTGTTGGTGTTTGCTTTGCCTTTTTTCTTAGAGGACTGCTTCAAAGAGAGTTGGCTCAGAGCATCGATCACTGCTGGCAGCAGACTCGCTCCCCTGCGGCAGGATCCGGTGGGCTGCGCAGTGTCACACTGATCTCTGTCCTAAGATGCCTCCGCAGGTCCCTGAGAGGCTGGGCATGAGTGTCACCCCTTGAGTAATTGCAACAAAGCAGGAGGACACTGTGTGCACTGGTTTGACAAAGGATTAACCTGTTTCCTCTGCTGTAGAGTTGTAATGGGCTCATTCATTACTCACAGAGCTCTACATGACACCTCACAGGTTTGGGAGCGATGCCTCTGGTTTGTTCCAGGAGGGCACCTGCCAAATGGTTGGGAAAGAAGGGGTGGGAGCCAGGCAGGAGCAGGAGAGGAGGGTGGATAAGTTAGACAGTGATAATTAATGCTGATATTTACTGGGATAACAATTAATGGCTTTTACTCAGCACTTCAGAGCTTTCAGGGTGCAACAAAAATGTTAATTAACCTTCATAATTACCATTCTGAGATAAGCAAGTGGCCACCAGCATACTGATCTGCCCAAGGAATCCACCCCTGTGGCTGTGCTGTGTGGCTGGATGGGAAAAGCTCTGCTAATGTCCTTCAACCCCATCCCACTCGGATTCAGCATTTAAACTCTGATGGTTCGGGGGCTGGCAGTGAGCACCAGGACTCAGCACTGCAGGGCAGCAGCAGTGGCTCCTGGACACCACTGTCTCCGCTCCAGCACGTGAAACTGCTCCTCCAGTCCATGAGACTCCCTGTATTGGGATTCCAGCCCATTTCCCTCCGCTTAAAGTTTAATCAGAGGTTTTACTGCTCATCAACAGCTTAACAGGAGCTGTTAGAACTCTCAAACTTTGCGTATTTTGGCTTAATTACAACTAACAGACAGCTGCCACTTTCAAAGGCTCCCTTCCCAGCCTCTGCTCCCTGCAGATGCTCAAACCTGGAGCATAAATTTGTCAGTTAAATAACCAATAAGTGTGAAAATGAGGGATTAATGGAAAGACTGAAATCTCCTTATTTCGGCTTCATGATTTATTTTCGGTTATCTCTGCTAAATTCCACTCTGTGCCTCCCGTTTGAGAAGATAACTCCTCTTGTCCCCACTCCAAAGCAACAAGGAAATGGAGTTGGTAGCCTAGAACCATGCAGACCTTGAAGGGTCAGGGCACACCACTCTGACCAGGGGGAAGAGAAGACAACACTTGTTTTAAACACAGGAGAAAGGGCCACGGTGACCCAGGACCAGGAATCAAGATGCACATAAGTGTTCTGGGACAAAGGAGATGTGTTCCTCTGGTCAAGAGCCACTACCAGTCTCCTACTCCAGTCACTTCCCACTGCCTTCAGAAAACCTTGTTTCAAAGAGCATGAGTGGACCGAGGTGATAAAACCAGTAGCTTAAAAGAGGAGCCAACCCACCACTAAGGTCTTCCTGAAGAAGAGCATCCTGTCTGCACTTTTCATTTGATGGAGCCTCCCTTAAAATAGGGGGAAAAGAAATGGCAGAAGGTTGTATTTTCAATTATTTTTTTAAATACCAGTTAGTGAACAAGTTGTTTTATGGCCATAAATGACCTCAGGTTGAAACTAAACCCAAGAAAATCCTAACCCAGAAAACTAGCAGAACTTTCAATGAAGTCAGAGCAGAAACCCAAAGCCCAACAAGTTTACGATCCTTAAAACAAGGACTGTCCTGCAGCAGATCTTGTGCCTTGACAGAAACGCTGAGAGGACAGAAGATGGTTTGTTCTGCCTGACATTTCACTGAAGAGAACAGACAACAGGATGTTCAGGATTAACAGCCCATGAAGAGTTCATTACTACTTCGCAGGACAGGTCCCGCATTCCCCCACCTCACTAACTCAGGAGAGGAGATGCTGCTCGTGTCTTGCCAATGCAGCACAAGTAGCTCCTGGACACTTATTTTTCCACTTGCCTGGTTTAGGGGACACCTTGAGGCAGGGCAACACCTCAAACAGGAGCAGTCTTGGCATGTGGGCAATGATTCAGCAAATAAAGGTCTGGTAGACGGTGCTCAAGACTCTGCAGCAAAGCCCAGTGAGGTTAATAAACTCAAGTGCTTCAGGAGGTTTTCATTGAGCAGCTCTAACCCCACTCTTGTCCATCAGCCTCCCGTTTACCTGGGGCTGATAACTCCCAGACATCACACACACCCCAGGGCTGTTCCTAACCTCAGAGTCAGCACAAATCTGACTAAAATTACAGCAAATTAAAATTNCTTCTTTTACAGCTCATACCCACTGCCCCCTGTCCTATCATCCATCCTCCTGACACCCACCCTTTCCATACTTATCAGCATCCACGGGGTCACCCCTCAGTCTCCTCTTTTCCAAGCTCAAGTGCCCCAGCTCCCTCAGCCTGTCCTCAGCATGGAGATGCTCCCCTCCCTCCATCATCTCCATGGCTCTGCGCTGGACTCTCTCCAGCAGCTGTGTCCTTCTGGAGCTGAGGGGCCCACAGCTGGACACAAGATTCCAGAAGATATCTTGGTATTTTCTCCTTCCCTGGCTTTCTCCCTGCCCGTTACAAATATTTTTAGAAACACCACCAAGACAAATCCCTTTCCCTCCCTCACTATGGCAACTGGTGGCTGCAGCACAAGGGCCTTGAGAGCTCTCTTCCCAAGACACAGCAAGGCAGGCTGGAACTGCAGCAAGAGGTGTGCACTGCATGCGTTTGGCTCCTAGGGTTGGCCAAGGTCAGGAGTTTATCTTGGTTTATGGAGAAAAAGGCTATTTTTTTGTTCTTTGAGGGATCAGAAAGTCTGGGCTCAGCTGGTTCCACCACCAACTTGCCGTGTGACCTTGTCCAAAGCTATTTAATCCACGACTCCTCCATCACTAGTTGCAATGGGAGGCACTTCCCTACCTTTCAGGGTGCCAGAAAGCAGGACGTGCAAATGCATGTGAAGCTTGCTACAGCCACCACGACAGAAGCACTTAAAATGTCAGGAAGCATTCATACACCCATCCCGCTGACACCGGGCCGGGACCTCTCTCCAGAGGGAGGCTGTGGCGTGTCTGAGCGTTTCAACAACCTCCTAACATCACAGACGGGTACTCGGTTCCCAAGACCTCATCTGCAGAATGTTCTCCCTTCAGTGAGCAACAGAAGCCTGTGAATTGGGCAGCAATTACTTGTTCTCTCCGCGAAGCGTTCTTGGGGGGTTATTTTTAGAGATGGGAAGAAAATGACTCAATTTCCCCCCTCTTGTCTCCTCTCTGTGCGAGCAATAGCGTGTCACGCCGCGGTGGGTAACGGGCAGGGAAAGCACCTCTACTGACTGCGTGGAGCTGCGGCGTGAACGTCCCGCTTGTGCCTGAAGCGCAGCAAACGCTGCAGGTGAGAGATAGCAGAGATGACAGAGAGTGAACTGAATACAGATCAAATCATTCATCAGGTGGGGGAACAGCCACTCACAAGGCAGAGATCTACAGGCTTCAGGCAGCTCCTGCACTTGGTTCTTCTGGAATGCTACAGGCTCAGGGGAAAGGTGAAGACAACAGGTGAGAGTGGATGTGACTGATCTGCTCCCATCACAAAGCGAGAGCCCGAGAGGATGCTGCTCACTATGGGTTTCCTAATTTAGGTAGGGAATACAATTAGCACTGAAGGGATGAACTGCAGCTCATTATGTGGAGTGTTCTGCTCAGAACACAGGGAAGTGCATCAGAACATTCACTCTGCTTTCAAGTCACAATTGCCCAACCCCAGGCAGACCACTTGTGCCTGAGGAGGGTAGCCAGGCTGAGCCTGCCCTGCGGGGAGGGCTCACGGGATCACAGACTGGTTCAGGTTGGCAGGGACCTCAGAGCTCATCCAATGCCATGGGCAGTGACATCTCTCACCAGACCAGGTTGCCCAGAGCTCCATCCAACCTGGCCTTGGACACTGCCAAGGATGGAGCAGCCACAGTCTCCCTGGGCAGCCTGGTGCAGGGTCTCAGCCCTCTCAGGGAGAGATTCCTCCCTGGGGTCTAATCCAGACCTACACTCGTGTCTGAGTACAAATGAGAATGCCCAAGGGAAAGGCAAGAAATCAAGCAACTGCCCCATGTGTACTCAGAAGCCTCTGACCCCACCTGCCTTCTCCCCACCCTGTAGCTTCTGCTCCTTCAGGTATCAGGGAAGGTCAGACTCCTTGACATAGAAAATTATCCTGACACCCCGCCTTTGTCAAGTCTGGCCTCTCCTTAAGACCTTCTCACCGCCTCATTGTGATGCCCCTTTCCAGTCAGCAGCAGAAGTCCCTTGGGCCTTTTCTCAAGGAGTTATGTGGGACACGTCCTTTCCTTGCTCTCAAACTGCTTCGAGGAGGCTGCAGCGAGCTCCCAGCTGGTGACCTGCATCTTTCATCACATCTGCAAGCCCCTCGTTTGACCA
This sequence comes from Rhinopomastus cyanomelas, assembly GCA_013400115.1. Taxonomy (NCBI): domain Eukaryota; kingdom Metazoa; phylum Chordata; class Aves; order Bucerotiformes; family Rhinopomastidae; genus Rhinopomastus; species Rhinopomastus cyanomelas. The sequence goes on from VXBP01006791.1 coordinate 286,619, forward strand.
CACAGGCCACAGCTCTCGCGTCCCTTTAACAATTGGGGGATGCAGATGCTGTCCTTCGGGTGTGAGGGGTGATGATGCAGGTCAGCAGCTTTGAAAGTTCCAGCCTAAATAAATGCCTGACCTAGCTGTCTCCATCTCAGAGGACCACAGAATCAGTCAGGGTGGAAAAGACCCTTGAAATCAAGTCCAAGCAGCAACTCTGCCAAGGTACTTCCTGGAGCAGCCACAAACTAAACTTGAGGTCAGAACGGAGCTCTGATCGCTACCATCAGGACCTGTGACAAGGAGAAGAAACGTTCAATCACAGCAGTAACTTCCCCCTGAAGGCTACACGAATTCGCGCTGCCGGATGGCTCCACTGAACGCAGCCAGGCTCCCCACCGACAGGAAACAAACAGCTGGGGGCCCTCTGTGCTGACTGCCTGGCACCGTGACGGGGGTCTCCATCACACAGCAGGTCTGCCCAGCGCCTGCCGGCCCGCTGAGCTGTCCCCACCGAGCGGCTAATTAATCGCTTCTTCTCACTTGCTTGCGGAGAGCAGTGGCTCTGGAAGCGAGTGCCACCCAGTGACAGCCTGGCTGCTGACACAAGGCGCTCGTCCCTCTGTTCACTGGGGAGGGAACCGCTGCAGAGCACAAAGGTGTGTTCACGCTTTTCAGGAGTCACTGAGTCTTGTGGCCAGTGACTTCTGGCTCAGGCTTGCCTTCTCCGCTCAGGAGAGGAAGAAAAAGCTTCTCTTGTGTTTAGATCTTGGAGTTCAGGCAATCAATCACACGTGAAGCCTCCCCTGACCAAATTCCACAACCTAACATGCTGCCCTTTGCCAGAATCATGGAACATCAGGGATTAGAAGGGACCTCCAAAGATCATCCAGTCCAATCCCCCTGCCACAGCAGGATCCCCAGATCCAGCTGCACAGGAACACGTCCAGGTGGGCTTGAAATGTCTCCACAGAAGGAGTGGGGAAGAAGGTCCTTCTCGGATTGATGTGGAACCTCCTGTATCCCAGCTCACATCCACTCCCCTTATCCCATCACTAGATGCCCCTGAGCAGAGCCTGGCTCCATCCTCCTGACGCCCACCTTTCCATATTGATCAACATTCATGGGGTCACCCTTCAGTCTCCTTTTTCCCAGCTCAAGAGCCCCAGCTCCCTCAGCCTGTCCTCATCAGGGAGATGCTCCCCTCCCTCCATCATCTCTGTGGCTCTGCGCTGGGCTCTCTCCAGCAGCTCCGTGTCCTTCTGGAGCTGAGGGGCCCACAACTGGAGACAATATTCCAGATGTGGTCTCCCCAGGGCAGAGCAGAGGGGGAGGAGAACCTCTCTCAATCTGCTAACCTTTCCACAAGCAAACACATTGGGTGCCAAGCTGTCAGCACACTTTATTTATGTGTTTGAGATGTGATAAATGGGAAGATACAGAATGTGCTTGTACCTGCACCAGGGTGATTTGAGGACTCTGTAGGAAGCTGGGGCTCCCTGCATCGATCCAATTTCAATATTAGCAACACAGCAGAAAAGTTTTCTAGCAAGTTGGGAAACACAAGGAAATATTAAGAAAAATGGAAACTTGTAAATTGCTAAAAAAAAGATAATCAATCTAGGTAAAGCCATAGTTGAGAGCCTTGCTGCTGCATCACCACGGTCCATTCGCATCCAAAGTGCCATCCATCTCCATTCTGGAGCCACAACTTCTATGAGGTTTAATTACCTTTTCCTACGGCCAAGGGGCTCCCCCCAGCTTCTGCACCTTGTCACCAGTGCACTCGTCCAGCTCTGCGCCAGCATGACCGCACTGGAACGCGTGACATTGAGCTGCAGCATCGCGTCGCCCCATCTCCTGCCAGAGAAACACTGCACAGCCACAGCTCCTTGAGTTCTTCTTCCTGGGAGTTAAGTGGAAGGAGCGGGAACCCCCCAAACTTAGCTCGGGTCTCTCAGTCACAGAATCATCCTGACTGGAAAGGACCTCCAGGATCAGCAAGTCCAGCCCCCAGCCCAGCAGCTCCCTAGACCCCTCAAGTACTTTAGCTGCTCGCTTTTTAAACACCTCCAGGGATGAGGACTCCACCCTCTCCCTGGGCAGCCTGTTCCAGTGCCCAACCACTCTCTCAGCAGAGAGCTTCTTCCTAAAATCCAATCTAAACCTTCCCTGATGCAACTTGAGGCCATTTCCGCTTGTCCTATCATTAGGAATTTAGGAGAAGAGCCCAGCAGCAGCCTCTCTACAACCTCCTTTGAGGTAGCTGTAGAGAGCAATGAGATCTCCTCTCAGCCTCCTCTCCTCTAGACTCAACAACCCCAGGTCCCTCAGCCACTCTCCACAGGGCCTGTTCTCCAGCCCTCTCCCCAGCCTCGTTGCCCTTCTCTGGTCCTGCTCCATCCCCTCAATGTCCTTCTGATCTTGTGGAGCAGGGAGGGACCTACAGCAGTACACATGGGCTGGGGGAAAGGAAAGAACACTGAGCCAGAGGTAACCACATGTGTCTCCAGGGACAGGGCTTGTGTAAATACAAACACATTGCTGCTAAATCCTCTGATTCAGACCTCAGGCACTTCATCCTTTACAAACCCTTCCTCTTCCTCTCATCGTTATCCCCCTGCAATGATGCACAGCCTCAAGTTTCCCTAGACAGAAGGTTCTGGAGCTTTCTCGTTGTGGAAGAGGGAACCTTGAATGAACTTCAGGACTAAATGAGGCACAGTCCTCTCCCCCATCCCTAACACTGTAGTTATTAATCTAACCAGCACAGCCTGATAACCTCAGGATCATTTATACCTGCCTTAAAACCAGACCCTGACCCCACTTGGAGGTTACTGCACAAACAAGGAGGAGGCTCTGTGCACGCAGACATCCACTCGGGGACCTGTGGAATCTATATGACCTTGGTGTGAGGCGCCACCAAAAAATCTCATTTGAGTCTTCCTTAACTTCAGTTTCAAATATTCATTTGGCCTTTTGAATTAGCTGCTGATGAGGTCTGACTGTATTTAATTTCTCTGGGCTTCTGGCTCCTCAGCTGTAAAAAGGCAGCAGTGAAGATGCTTTTCTGCATCAGGGACTTGAGTGTTTGTGGACTCGAGTGGCTGGGGCTTATCACCGAGCTCTGACGGGCTGCTGAGTAAGAGGGAGGATTAGCTCAGGAGGCTGCTGATACAAAGGTCAAGATTTCCTTCCGCAGATGCCCAACTGCTCTCAGGGAAGTCTGTGAGGGAAGCCCCTCTGACAGGAGCACAGAGAACCCAGCCGCCCAGGACACTCCTGAGCTGCTGCTGCTCTTCCCCTCTGCAGACCAACAAGCCGTTATCAGCTCGCACACCTCCCAGAATATATCAGCCCATGTAAAATTAATACAGGCTGCCTTTTCTTATTATGACTTACAATTGATCCTAACTTATTTATAGCATTGAGAGTAAAATGCTATGGACTGTGTCCGACGTGTAATTACTTCCAAAGGCTGTTATCGGTGCGAAGAACCCAGCTGTAGAGAAGCTGGGGGTAGATTTCCTTCAGGGAAAACATAATCACTTCTTATTCTTTTCCAAACCTAATTCCTTCACTCTATCTCCACTGTAAATTGAGATGACAGACACGAGCTGAAGGACTGTCAGAGGAGCTGCCATAATTTGCAGCAATAAGCGCTCACCTGAAACACGGGCCACGGGCTTGAAACTGAGAGGACCACGTGAAGGAAATGAAGGGAGGAAACCTGCAGGGAATAAATCTCGGGCAGCACAGGAGAACAACACAGTGACTTCTGCCACTGCATCCACTTTTTGCTTCCCATATTGGTTCTTAAGCCTCAGCCTCTCAGGGCAGGACAGTAAAACTGCGGGAGTTAATGTGCAGCTCAGGCATTCACCAAACTGCTGTTCCAAACCAGACTCAGATGCCCAAAGGTCCATCTCCTGCTACCAACGAGCTCTACAAATGGCAAGCCAAGGCTTACAGCTCGATGTGTTCTGGGATTTACAGAGAACAAGCAGGAGAGACACGGGCACAGGGCAAAGCCTAACTGTGCTCAATCCCACCAAAGTCAGGCTTTGAACTAAGCCTACCCAGCTCACCTTGTTCGACAGCTAACGCTAATCTGTTTCTTCACAGATAAAGGCCACCTCTTCACTTGGTGGTACCTTGCTCCTCCTAAGCAGCTTAGGAAGCTCTTTGATATTGCCAAGCAATCAGCAGAAGTTCACCCTCTTTTGTATCAGCCACCCTATCAGAACCCCTCCAAGCAGTGGATACAGGCAAGTTCTGGGGGGTTGGTGGCTCAGTCCCTGGCTGTGATTGCTCACACGGTCAGGAAATGGGTTCTTAGTTGTGAGGAACTTACACCAAGAAGTGAAAGAACCCACTTAACGGAGTGAAATAGGACTGAACCTGCTTACTGCCATAAAACCAAACTGCCTGTGCCGTGACCACTGCCCTCCTCCATCAGGCTCTTGGACAGTGCAAATAAACTCATCTCATCTTTACCTTTGACATGAGCAAGCTGTGTCCTCAGTGGCTGAAAAATCTCGAGTGATCTGTGTTTACAGCCATCGTAAGAGGGACAGAACAGGCCTAAACCTAAGTACTCGGGGAGGAACATACCTGGAGGAAGGAAAAGGAGCCTTTTGCTTTCATCTCGCAGGAAAAATGCATCAAGTAGGGTAACCCATTTTATTTTTTAAAGGGAAACCCAGGAGAAACAGAATGAAGCTCTGCATTTAGCAAGGTTTATCTATCTTTCCCCACCACTCCTATAAATTGTCCCTGTTGGACACCTTGGTGAGGCTCGTGGAGCTTTTGATGAATGCGAATGATTGTCTCGATGGTTTTGTCTAACGCGGGGGCTGCTTCCCGATGCCCTTCCATCGCACCTCTGGGATGCCATTATCCCACTCTGCTTCCCAAGGACAGTAAATCAGAGCCATTAAGCAGCAACCTTTCAAGAAGGAAAAGGCTGTGCATTCAAATAAAGCAGAGGCAGCCACATTTAAACTGGTGAGGCGCCCAACTCTTTCCTTACCAACACAGCGGTTTTACCCTTGTATGAATGAAATGCATCACCTCACTCTACCCTCTTCCTGAAAGACCTCAGCACTTACAAGGGGGATAGGTTCCAAGAGATCTACTCTATCTTGCCAGCACCACAAGCTTTCCCCTCCATATCTCCTTCTTTCCCAGCTCTAGAGCCCCAGCTCCCTCAGCCTCTCCTCAGCAGGGAGATGCTCCCCTCCCTCCATCATCTCTGTGGCTCTGCACTGGGCTCTCTCCAGCTGCTCTGTGTCCTTCTGGAACTGAGGGGCCCAGATCAAGTTCCCCACATCAATCAGATTCAGACATTAAAAGATGCAAGAGAAGGAGAAGAGATTTCCACTTGGTAGTCTATAGACAACGAAACAGCGTCAGCAGCATTTTCTTTGGTAATAATCCATAAAAAGTCAAATGAAATAGTAAAATAATAAAGTAAGATAATCAACACAATCAAATAAAGATAATATAAAATAATTGATTAAAATAATTGAAACAATCAAATAATAATCAAATTAAATAATAAAGTTAAAGAGTAAAATTAAATAATCAAAATCATCAAATCAAATAAGAATAATCAAATTAAATAATCCAGTAAGTATGTGTTTCCATCTAATACGGTGTGGTATTTTCGATACGATACTGGTTTTCTTCCTACTGGTTTAAATGGAGTGACTGCCATGGCTCTAATGCTGGTTTACAGTCATTGATTGATCCGAGGCAATCTGTGTTGTGGATGAAACCGAGGAAAGATCCGATGTCACCCAGCTGGGTACAAACCTCATGCAGTCCTTCACGCCACGCTGCAGTCCCAGGCAGAACTGGACTTCAACGGGGCGCTGAGGGTCAATCTGAGTGCAAATGAGTGGAGGAGATGGAGTCTTTTCTCCCCACTTCTCTTATCTAAGCAAGAGTTACGAGGTGTTTGAGTGGTTTGAACCAAACAGGACTGTTGATAACAAATGTGTCACCTCTTGTCCAACCCTGAACCCTCTGCAGCCGCTCCTACGGTGCCTCAGTGCCTCCAGGAGCCGGCTGTGTGCTCAGCATCAGCCTGGGCTGCAGGAGGAATCCTCTACAATGAATTTCCATCAAGTCCCAGAGCGCTCGGGGGCGATTCCCTCGGGGCTCGGCCACGCCACGGGGTCAAGCACAGCTTGGAGATCCCAGGCTGATGCATTGCCTAGCGCGGAGCAGAGGATCATGAGCCCTGAAAGCAGCCCGGCCACAGCTGACGCCGCTCTGCTAGACCTTGTAAGATCAGTCTTTCATCATCACAGCCCGTTTGTGCGGAGGCTCTGCTGAAACTGCACCGCTCCTGGTCCTGCAGCAGCGGTGGATGGGGGGATCTCGGGGAGGTTTCACACCCCAGCGCATGGTACAGACACGCCAGCAGCCTGCCTGGACCTTGAATCCCACCTGTGGACCAGGGACGATGGTCTGACCGGTAAAACATACAGACAGGGTGAGTAACACCTTCTGACAGGGCTGCAGAGCTTCCCTCTGGGCAGAGCGACGAGGGCCAGATGAAGAACGCAGATGGCTGAGCGCTCGTGCAAAACGGCGCGGCCTGACGTTGGTTCCTCCGAGCCAGGGGACACTTCCAGAAGCACCACCGATTCCTTCCTGAGTTCTAACATCAGGGCAGCACTGGTGGCAGGTCCCAGAGGGCACTGCCATCCCTGAAGATGGGGCCTCTCCCCAGTCCCCTCACCTGCTGCCCACAGGACTGGGGGGTTCCGTTTCCGGTCAAGCCTGGATCTGCAGCCCTTCCCTGGGCTGAGCTGCAGAGGTGCCCGCTCCCAGTTCTGTCGGAGTCCCTCAGCCTCACCCTACAGGTTGGTCTCCTGCTGTCTTTGCCAGGGCTGCCCAGAAGCAGCAAGATCTTGCTGTAGGGCCCCACAGTGACGCTCCCTTCCAACCCAAAGCAGTCCATGATTTTACACTCTCACTTTTATGAGAAGCCAGGATCTTTCCCTGCACGGGGGGAGACTGACCATGTGGTGAGGAAGACAGCGACAGGCTCCTGACTGCAGAGACAAGTTGGGATTGCACCCAACACAGTGAATGTTGAACTGTGAGGATTCTAGAGGACAGAAACTTGGCATCAGCCTCCAGTAAGTTAAATTTTAAGCCAGAAGCAGAGATTTGCACCTGTCCACTCATGTGACACAAAACTGTTCCTCCACAGGCTCTACAAACTCTTGGTCTAATAGGTCCAGTTCACAGAAAAACAGAACATTAGGGATTAGAAGGGATCTCCAAAGATCANTTGAACACAATTAGAATCGCAGAATCATTTAGATTGGAAAAGACCTTCAAGATCATTGAGTCCAACCATGAACCCAACAGTCGGACTCCATATTCTTAAAAGCCTTCTCCAACCTAAACAATCCTGTGATTGTGTGATTCTAAGATGGAAAGGCTCCCCAGCATGGCAAACCCAGCAACACTCTGTGTCCTGTGGTCTGTGCCCTAACAGTCCCTTTGTCTAACCTCTCACTCGAAGGCAGGACACTGATCTGAAGAGCTGCAGGTTCTGTGCATCTTCTCTGAACAACTGCAAAGATCAGGGTGACACTGGGGAGATCATCCAGGAGGGCTCAATGAAGCTCAGTTTTCCAGAGGAGGACTTCCCTCAAGCAATGCACTCTGGAATTCCAAGTAAGGAGTTCTCCCTGGATAAGCTGTGAGCAGCAAAGCAAGATAAGGCTGAGGATTCCCCTGAAGCTCCTCTGAGCCTTCCCAGCTCTGACTCCAGCCCTTGTCCCTGCCTGGTTTCTCTGTCACACAGATTTAGTGCAACCAGCCGGGAAGTGCGAGCGGAGACGCCGAGCACAAACCTTCCCATTTGTTGCACAACCCAACCACTCCGTCGTGCAGGAACGATGAATAACTGTCCTGAAGGAAAGCAGCACTTCCTGTGGGTTCATACAGGACACACTCTGTTCCCCCGTTATAAAACTCTCCCAAAGTCCTTCCATGCCCCCATCTATTTTCCAGACCCTCACAACTGCGAGCAGCTGCCTCTACATATGTTCCTTGATTTTATGCCCACGTTACGGTGGCACCGCAGCACTCCGAGCTCCGCAGGCACATTTTTAATCCACCTCCAGCCTTCTGTTGCTGGGACAGTAAATGCCTTTGATGGAAGAGGAATGGGGGTCATAGGAGAGTAGGTGGCACAAGGGCTCTAATGGGGGTTGGGAGGACTCAGCCGTAGATGTTTCCTACCCAGATGATTGCAGGGCATCCTGTAGGAAGCGTTCAGCCAAACACTCTCAGTCTGGCAGGCCTGCTGCAGAAGAAGGCTCGTTTATCTGCTATGATGGGGCCCAAATTCTGAGCAGTGGCTGTGAGCTGAAGCTCTCAAAAGAATGCCAGGGGTTTGCTATAAATGAGGGGCACTGCTGTCACTGGATCTAGGGGATCCTGCTGTGGCGGGGGGATTGGACTGGATGATCTTTTGAGGTCCCTTCCAATCCCTAATGTTCTGTGATCACTGAAGACCCCTGCAAATGTTTTGTAGTCAAGTATCTGGGGATACAGGAGTCTCCTCTTTGAGCAGTGAGGGATTTGGGGACCCTTCAGTGGGGTTTAGTGTGTTCCTTACTGCTACAGCAATCACAGAATCATAGAATGTTTTGGCTTGGAAAAGGCTTTCAAGATCATCCAGCCCAACCCTGAACCCAACTGTCCTGAGACCACTGCTAAACCCTGTCCCTCCGCTCCAGGTCTCCATGGCTGTGAAGCACGATCCAACCCCGTCCCCGGGCAGCCTGTTCCAAGGGCTGAGGATCTGCGTAGAGAGAAACCAGCACTTCTGAGGTCTCACTCACAGACTCACGGGCTAGAGCGGTGCCTTCCCACTGCTGATCTGAAGCTGCCCTGTCTCAGCTTTTAGCCATGAGAACACATCCTGGAGTCCCTGCCCATCTCCGTAGCGTGATTATCTTTAAAGGAGTTAAGAATAAAATGAATTAAGGGCAGAAAAAACCTGGTAGCATAAGAAGCTCATTTAAGTTCCTGCGATTGAATCTCATCTCCTGAGCTAAAGAGTGCAGTAATTAAAGCTGTATTTACAAGGCAATAAAGACAATGCTCGTTACTGGCAAATGTGAGCTAGATGGTGCTGGTTCTTGGGAAAACTAGTGAGGGACCAGGCCAGAGGGATAAATCTTTCAGCAACCTCATTTGTTAATTATCCTCATAATCCTCTTGCTTGTAATGATTATCCCATTTATCAGCACCAGAGCAATGTGAGGTGAAACGACTGAGGCAATGGAGGGAGCCTCCCCCGGCGAGGTCCGTGCAGGATCCAGGGCTGCAGGGAAGTGATGCTCTGCCTTGGCCCGAGCTCTGAGAGCCGAGAGGGGGGCAGAACGTGGCAGAAAGCAGAAGCTGATTCCTACAGGGCTGTGAGCTGCTGCCACATGGCAGTGATGTGGATCCTCTTAGAGAAATCAGGGGTGCTCTCCTTAAAATCCTAGATTCTTAGTTTTCAAGAAAGACCAGTGAGGCAGATGATTCTACCAAGCAAACTGACAGAACTATTCAAAGGATATAATTAACCTCTAATTAAATATGGGACGTTGCTTTTCAAACAACACGACAAGTCAAGTCAGAGCTTACAGATTAGGTTTTGCCTTCTCTGTGGGAGTCGCTGGCTGTGGGCGTGGAAGGATCAGGCTCCACTGGTTTCTCAAAAGTAATTGAACAAGCTCCTTTGCCATGGATTCTTAAATGAACTGACCCTAGATAAAGCAAAGGTCATCACACAGCTAGGGAACACGTTCAAAGATGGAAAATGATGGGGAGGACTGGCCAGTGTTGGTAGTGGAAGGCCAGCCCTGTCTCCTCAGCAACTACAATCACAGAGTCACAGAACATTAAGGATGGGAAGGGACCTCCAAAGGTCATCCAGTCCCATCCCCCTGCCACAGCAGGATCCCCTAGATCCAGTGGCACAGGGACATGGCCAGGTGGGTTTGAAACGTCTCCGGAGAAGGAGACTCCCCAACACCCCTGGGCAGCCCCTTCTCACACTCTGCAACCCTCACCAGAAAGAAGTTCCTTCTCATCTAGAGACAACACCAATTTATTTGCCAGATGGAGTTTGCTGAGCTACTTCTTACTGCAACTAAACTGTAATGGAGAGTACTGCGGTCCCATACAGATGTGAACTTCAATCCTGCATGCAGCTTGCGTGCCACTGCAGGAAGGCCAACCAGCTGTGCTACCAGCTGAATTTTGTCTGAGAAGGTGTAAACAAGTTTATGCAGCATTAGATGGTGATCTGTGCCCGTCACAGGACCCCTGGGGGACTTTCCACTACACATAAAACAGACAGGAACTGGAAGAAGGTGGAGATCCCCATCAGTGGAAACCAGTGAGACTTAGAATCACAGGACCATTCAGGTTGAAAAACACCCTGGGGATCATCGAGTCCAACCATCAACCCTACTCCACATGGTCACCCCTAAACCCAGGCCCTTCACCAGCTTTGTTGCCCTCTGCTTTCACTCCAGCACTTCAATGTCTCAAAGACTTGAGACCCATCGAGTCTGTCAATCTCAGTTAAAAATCTAAACTGGAAAAGGAAATACGGGGCAAATAAAGAACATAATTGTGAAGCAACCAAGAACTATCCCAGCGCGGCGGTGTCGTGTCGCGCGCTGGAGCCCTCCGGTCAGCGACGGAGCTGGTTTGTTCCCAGTGGCTGCCCTCGGCCCCAGCCACCCCAGGCACACGCTGTAGCTGCTGGTTTCCCTCCCGAGTGCAGCTGGTGTGAGACATCTGCAAGCGTGGGACCTGCTGGTCACAGATGGGGCCTGGCACAGCGCTCGGGGAAGAGATTAGAGGAGGGACAAGTAGAAATGGAACTCAAATCATTTTTACAGGTCTGAGAGCTGAATGACTGATTCTTTCCCTGAGCTGTGCAGACGTATCGGGACAATAAAACCTCTTTTCTGGGGCCGACGTGCCAGCAGTGAATCACCGGCGGCGACGGCTGTTTTATTCTTCCCTACTTCCTTAGCCCCACAACATTATTACCCTTTTGCACTGTCAGATATTAAAATCATATTAACGATCAGGAACTGTATTAAAGTGTCTGAAAGTGAAATAATATGGCAGCACATCTGAAGGTTAGAGACAGCCCTGAGGTATAATTCACTAACGCATCATCCACCTGCCTGCTGCCCCGCGGATGAAGCAGGAGCGTTGTTTCGGGGAAGCTAATGGCCACTCAGATACACACTCCTCCACCCCCAGACACGCGAACATCTCAAGCTGCTGTTGGAGCTCGACAGCTGCACAAGGGTCGTGATCCAAGCTCAAACAGGCTTAGCAGACAGTTTTCTCATCTTCCTCAGCACAGCCCTGAGGAGAAAAGTGTTGCTCCTACCACAGGCAAAGGTGTAGGACAGGAGGGGAAAGCCCTGCTGTCTGATGAGCACAGAAGGAATTTGAGATGCAGCCTGCTGCCACAGCAGAATCCTTGCCAGTAGTTTAGGAGCTGCTTGAGGGGTGACTGAAACCCCCTACAAGGAAATACTTTGCCAGGGTAACCAGACCTCCAGTGCTCTGTAAAGGGATGTCTGTGCCCCTGCTTTATACAATAGAATAGAATTATTTGGTGAGAATCACAGAATCAGAGAGCATTGGGGATTGGAAGGGACCTCGAAAGATCATCTAAGTTCAATCCTCCTGCCACAGCAGGATCCTCTAGATCCAGTTGCACAGGAACATGACCAGGTGGGTTTTAAACATCTCCAGAGAAGGAGACTCCACAACCCCCCTGGGCAGCCCCTTCCAGGGGTCTGCCACCCTCACTGGCAATAAGGTCCTTCTCATATTGCTGTGGAACCTCCTTTGTTCCAGCTCACCCCCAGACTGCACACGACGCTTTCTAAGTGGCAGGAATATCCATCACCCTCTTACTTCTGCAGTGTGGGGATCTAAGTGTTTGAAATTGACTTTGAAGTCAACTGCAGGAGGCCAGGACATGGGAGGTTTGCTGCGGAGTTGAGAGGCAAAGGAATCAGACCCTGACTCCCTCATCCACACGTACATCGGCTCTGACAGGACTGACTTCCACGCGTTACCTGATCTAAATAATCCAGACAAAGAACATCTTCAGCTGTCAGGACTGCTTCCACTCGCTACATCAGTGAAGGTAACGCGTGAGCACTTGAGATCAAACCTGAGACTTCTGTGGAGCAATTTGCTAGTTAATGGTGACAACCCCGTGAGTGGCAAACCAGCACTTTCATTTCACTTCTCTCTGCTCAACAGAGTCCCACATGGAGATGTATTTCTTCAGGTAGGTCAGTCCTACAAGGGATGACACACAGACCTCTACACCTGCATTCCTCTTCGTGGCAGTGTTGGTGCAACACCTTGCTGAGGGGACAGATATTTTTCTGAGTGGAAGATATCACGAGAGAGCTTTTTTCAGAGGACCTGCTGCTATTCTATGTTGTTTCCTACAGCAAACACTTGGATCTTCCCCAGTGCTTCAGCACAGTGGGGTTACCTTGGCCAGCAAAAAACTCCCGCATCCCTCTTTATTCACAGAATCACAGAACATCAGGGATTGGAAGGGATCTTGAAAGATCACCCAGTGCGATCACCCCACCACAGCAGGATCCCCTAGACCAAGTCACACAGGAACACATCCAGGTGGGTTTTAACCACCTCCAGAGAAGGAGACTTCACAAGCCTCCTGGGCAGCCCCTTCCAGGGCTCTGTCACACTCACGGTGAAGAAGTTCTTTCTTTGATAAAGCCCTTGATTAGGGTGTAGCTGCAGTGGTGGAGCCCCTGACCACCACAGGATCCCACAGCCTCTCATCTAATATTTCTCTGTGAAACAGAGGTAAAGCTCTCACTCCTGTTTAGTCCAACTTAAAGGCAGGTTCCAGGTCCTGCTGCAGCTGAGCAGCTGCAGAACCAGTACCCCAAAGAAACCAGCTGCAGACTCCTCCTGCTCTCTTTGCAAGGGATTCCAGAGGCGTTCACAGCCCAGTTGGCCATTTTGCACCAGCACAGTCAAACTGGTGCCACGTGACCTGAAACATCTGTTCCTTCACCAATTAGACCAGGTCGTAGGGATAAATTAAAACCCATTCTAATTAAACACTATAATGGAACTATCAATCTGTGTTACTGAGGCAGAACAGGGATGTAATTAGTTATTGATACAGAAAGAGATCTCTTTAAACCAGTTTGCTTTGCTGTCTGCTACCAGAGCAGCCTCAGTGAGCTCACGGAGACCTTGGAAATAAGATCTGCTACGGTGGTGTTTGAGGGGAAGGGGTGCAGGTGGGAGCAGCCTCTTGTTAACTGCCCGGCCAGTTGTTCCATTTTAGATAAGAAATTTGTACATTTAGCTGCAATAATCTGCCTTGTGACTGGTAATGCATCACCAGCACCGTTCGGGTGACACAGGGGGTGTTGTCCACAACACTGAATGAGCAGCAATTATTTTAACATCACAGAATCACAGAATATCAGAGATTGGAAGGGATCTCAAAAGACCATCCAGCTCAGTACCACCCAGACACAGCAGGATGCCCTAGATCCAGTTGCCCAGGAACATGTCCAGGCGGGTTTTAAATATCTCCAGAGAAGGAGACTCCACAACCCCCCTGGGCAGCCTGTTCTAGTGCTCTGTCACCTTCACTGGGAAGAAGGTCCTTCTCATATTCACGTGGAGCCTCCTCTGTTCCAGCTTTGCCCCTTGTCCCATCACTAGATGCCCTGAGCAGAGCCTGGCTCCATCCTGCTGACACCCACCCTCACTCACGTATTGATCACCACTAATGAGGTCCCTCCTCAGTCGCCTTCTCTCTGCCAGCCCACAGCAGAATTGTGACTTGTGTGAGGAAGCAGTTCAGCCCCAGCCCCGGGGCAGGCGCCTCATCCTCAGCCTGCTCACTGGTGCTCCTCTGTGACGCGGTCCCTGTTGGCCGCTCCCGGCCGCGGCGAGCACGGACCTGGCTGAAAGAAAATCCGCCTCCCCAGCAGAAGGCTCCTGTTGCCGTGTGAGAAATCAATGCTGCTGCTCAATGCCTGCTTTGACCCCGGTCTGCGGGAGCAACGGCCATCGCGAACGTGCTGGAAGGGGAGCTTGTCTCCATCGCAAGGCCAGCCAAACCAGCCTGTGTTCGCTTGCTTTTGCATTCGTGGTGGCAACCAGACCATAAACCTAGTGCACACTGGTACCGTTCTTTCCTCCTAAGACCCTGTCACATCAGTAATTAGCTGCCCAGATTAGTGAGATAGCTAGAGCTTAGTTATTTGGCTGATAACTCTACGGGCACCGTAGAGTGTTTTAAGCAGAAGGACAGACTCGGTGTCGTTTTGGACTAATTCCATAACAATTCATAAATGATAGATTCCTAAAGCGGGTTCTGGAAGGGAAGAGTGGGGTTGTGGATAGTCAAACACTCCAGCTGGAGATGCAGCAAGATGATTTAGTTCCAAGCAGTGTGTTGGCCTGTTTGGCCTCATATCAACTGAATAATCATCCCATCCTCTTGTTTGCTGAAGTACTGCAGGTTGGCTCTGGTTGTCTATGCACTCTCCACTGACTTTGTAATGACTTAGAAGGCAAAGGTAACAACTTGTGGTCCCTAAACTCAAGTGACAATTGATTTGGGCTGGATGATATTTCAAGGTCCCTTCCAATCCCTAATGCTCCGTGATTCTGTGACTAGGACAGTTCAACACCTTTTGCATTAAGAATCACCTACGAATAGCTGCAAGTGTAGCCTCCACCCTATTGTCTCCCCTGGCAAGAACAGCCAGGGTAGGAAAATGAACAAACAGGCAAAGATCCCAAAGCTGCCAAGAGCATCACGAACGCTGAGTTACGATTCCCTGGTGAGACTCCCTCCGTCAAGCCTTCCTGTGGAGCACATGGGAATGTATGTGAGAAATCCATGGCAATTTGGCATTCGATGTTCATTTGTGGTTTGGAACTCTGTGCTGAGAAGGTAATTTGCTGCCATGAAGCAAACTCTACACTTGAGATGAGCGCAGCCTCCTCCCACCTCGTTTAGACACTACGCCTCAGCAAGGATATATTTACCCCACACTGAAAAAATTTGGATGAGCTCCTTGTGTTCCTGCAGAATTCAGAACATAGGCAGACCAAAAAGATTCTGATTTACTTTCTCCTTAATTACTGGAGTCCTTGTGCTAACACATCCTTCTCTCCCTCAACACTAATGTATAAAATAGAGGTGTAAAGTGGGCTGAACCACCACTTTGGGTTTGTCCTGCTGCACCTACCCTTCCGCAATAAGGACTCAAGTTTGTGTTGTGCTACAGCTGAGCTTTAAGAGCCCCAAAGGCCCCAAACACTGAGGCTCACAGCACTTCTTCCAAATCAGAGAGTTAACTGCTGATCACTCCTGATGCCTCTGCAGGAGATCTGCATCCCATCATCTGGTTGCAGAGGGCAGGGCCTGAAAGCTCCTTTAATTCTTAGTAGGAAATAAAGGCTGAATTTCCTTTTAAGAGGTGCTGCTTTGCATCCCATGGCTGGTACGTAAAAGCCATCCCTGGAGAGCTCAGAAGAGCTGATGTGGAACCTCCTCTGCTCCAGCTCACACCCACTGCCCCTTGTCCTGTCACTGGGTGCCCCTGAGCAGAGCCTGGCTCCATCCTCCTCACACCCACCCTTCACATACTGATCAACATCCATGGGGTCACCCCTCAGGCTCCTTTTTCCCAGCTCCAGAGCCCCAGCTCCCTCAGCCTCTCCTCAGCAGGGAGATGCTCCCCTCCCTCCATCATCCCTGTGGCTCTGTGCTGGGCTCTCTCCAGCAGCTCTGTGTCCTTCTGGAGCTGAGGGGCCCAGAGCTGGACATAAGACTCCAGCTGTGGTCTCATGAAGGCAGAGTAGAGGGGGAGGAGAACCTCTCTTGATCTGCTAACCAGCCCCGTTCTGATCCACCCCAGGATGCCGTCGGCCTTTTTGGCCACAAGAGCACACTGCTGGCTCCTGGCCATCCTGCTCTCCACCAGTACCCCCAGGAGCCTTTCTCCTTCACTGCTCTCCAAACTTTGTGAGAGGATCAATTCCTCGTTATCCCTTATTTATTTAAACTCTCTAACGGAGAAGAAATGTTTTCGTGCCACACCTGTGGCTCGCTGCAAACGCCTCGATGTGATCTGGAAATGAGGGGAAACGCTAATTATTTTTAATGTGAAGTTTGTGAAGCAGAGCACTCCAGCTCGTTTCTTCTAAATGATATTAATACCTAAATCCCACGCCGACCACGAGAATAAATCTAAGTGATAATGTGATCTAGTAAAATCGATATTGATTAGCAGGAGTAAAAGTGCTTTATGAGAAGCAGTAACAACCTTTTAGGATCCCTTAGGAACAAAACATTGCAATAGGAATAGAATAAATTACTGCCATCTAATCCTCATTTAAAGAACTAAAATTCTTCAATGGAACCTATGTTGTCAGGAGAGCTGCTGCTGCTGCTGTGTGAAGGCTGATAACCTGCATCTCCCACTAACATCCTGTTGGGATGAGGGCTGGACCTGTTGGTCCTGGAGGATCCAGTACAGATGCAGCTGAATCACAGAATCACAGAAGATCAGGGATTGGAAGGGACCTCAGAAGATCACCCAGTCCCATCCCCCTGACCCAGCAGGATCCCCTAGAACCAGTCACACAGGAACACGTCCAGGTGGGTTTTAGAGAAGCAGACTCCACAACTCCCCTGGGCAGCCTCTTCCAGCGCTCGGTCACCCTGACCAAGAGGAAGTTTGTTCTCAGATGGCCCCATTCCCTTTTCCTACTAGTATGGGATTTTGTAAGGCCTTTTCTGAGCTGCATTGATAGAAGGCTCATTACAGGCAATGGCTGCCTGTGGTTTAGACAAAGCAATTTTGCATTTAGCACTGTGAAACTAACAGGTTCCAACTGGTGAATCAGGCTACAGGAGTGACCTCCCCACACGACCTCATATTACTGCTCGACCTCGTAAGGCAGAAGCAGCGAGAGCTTCAAACATCCCTGGACAGAAACCTGTCTGATTTGCTTTGAAAAACCTCCACTGGTGGAGAATCATAACCTCTCAAGACAAACTGTCCTACTCCTTAACTATCCTTACAGCAGAAGGTTTTCTTAATGTTTAACCTCAGCCTCCCCTACTGCAATTTAATCCCCTAAAACTGGTTTAAAAATCATGAGATTTTCAAAGTAATATCCCTTGGGATCTTGATATTATTTGCATTCTAGTGTTTGATCCTTGCAGATTAACCTTTCCAAATGTCTCTTAGCAGCCAGGAGAACTTGGAGCTGACTTTCTGAAAACTGCAAGTTGAATTTCCTGTGCAATAACACAACTCTGCAAAATGCTCTTTTGGAAGGGAAGAGACCCCACTCTGAATTGCAGGGCTTGTCCTAAAAATGCAAGAGCAAGGAACTGCCTGTGAGACACATGTGATCACTGTGTCACAGAACAACAGGGATTGGAAGGGACCTGGAAAGATCAACCACTCCAATCTCGCAACCACAGCAGGATCCCCTAGACCCAGTCACACAGGAACAATCCAGGTGGGTTTGAAATGTCTCCAGAGAAGGAGACTCCACAACCCCCCTGGGCAGCCCCTGCCAGGGCTCTGGCACCCTCACTGGGAACAAGGTCCTTCTCACACTCATGTGGAACCTCCTCTGCTCCAGCTCACACCCGCTGCCCCTTGTCCTGTCACTGGTGCCCCTGAGCAGAGCCTGGCTCCATCCTCCTCACACCCACCCTTCACACATTGATCAACATTCATGGGGTCACCCCTCAGGCTCCTTTTTCCCAGCTCCCTCAGCCTTTCCTCAGCAGGGAGATGCTCCCCTCCCTCCATCATCCCTGTGGCTCTGCGGTGGGCTCTCTCCAGCAGCTCTGTGTCCTCCTGGAGCTGAGGGACCCAGAACAGGGCACAGGATTCCAGATGTGGTCTCACCACAGCAGAATTGAACGGGAGGAGAATCTCTTTGATCTGCTCACCACTCCCTTTCTGATCCACCCCACCTTGCCATTGGCCATCTTGGCCACCAGGGCCCATTGCTGGCTTCTGGCCATCCTGCTGGCCACCAGGACCCCCAGGTCCCGTTCTCCTACGCTGCTCTTGCTGTGCCCGATTCAGGACCAGAATCCAACCCTAAGGTCTGGCTCAGGGCTGCCCTAGAGCAGTGAAAATAAGAGGAGCAGTGTTAAAGTCAGTGAAGAAGTGTGAACTGCTGTGAAGTAAGGACATGCTTCACCCTTAAGAAATGCAAAGTTTGGGGTTTGTGTAGCAGAAACACTTTTTAAGCTGCTTTCTGTGAACTGTTGCCACTACAAAAATGCCCAAGGAAAAAGACTGTGCTGGGCATGTCTAACATGATAAACCACCCCAGCTGGAACAGGCACATTTGGGGCTGGATTAATTTTGAAAGCAGTTCTAATGTTAACTAATGTGTGTTCCTGAAGCCTATTTATTAGCCGGCGCTGGTGGGAAGAGGAATTCTAGCTCTGCTGTGTCTCTGGGAACTCATACATCTCCCAGGTTTGTCCTCAGCACAATTAATTATAACTTTAATTGTTTTATGTAAGGGAGATAAAAAATCCTGAGTATCACACTATGCATTTGTTGGCCTGAGTCAAGGGTTGTGTGCCATCTTTTCTTTGTCTGACACAGAGGTGAAGCGATGCAAAGCCCTTAGATCTTCTGAAGCCAGAAGGACTTGCTTGTGTGTCTGCTCCTGACTGGTTACTGCAACTGCTGCTTTCACTCTTCCTTCCTTGTGCCTCCCATTCTCTTCTCAGCGTTCCCTACACAACTAAGGCCCAGTACCTGACCATCTACAATGGCTGTTTTCACGTTCAGAGTCACTACAACAAAAACAGCAGTAGGGGAACATACAGCCACTCCTCAGAGACCTTGACTGTTCCTTTCCTGAGCCTCAATGCTCTTCTGGCCCAAGCCCTTTGCCTTGAAACACGTTTCTCCAGACCAAGCGCACGAGATCCGACGTCCCTGTTGGACTTCTCCAGTACCAATGGGTCTGAAGCACTTTCCATGAAAACTTTGACTTACCCTCTGCACAGATCCACGATCCCTTCTTAGAAAGGTTCCTGCTTTGGGTTCCTCCCACTGTGGCCTGAGAAAGAAAACCACAGAGCAGGTTAGTCCATGGTGTGAGAATCAGCACTGCCTTTTCTTTCCTTTAAGTGTGAACATTTCATTGGCCCCGTGCAGTCTCTTCTATACAGCGCAGAGAAATCACTGTTGTACGTTAAGTTCTGCCTTGCTTTCATGATTTAATAGACTCACAGTGTATTTCCCCTTCACTCATCTCCTTCTCTGGCTGAATATTGTCTCCTTTCTCACATGAAAGCTGTACTTTTGTCTGTTTCTTCTCAGATACAGAACTCTATTACTTACAACACATTTGCACGTGAGCACCGGCTCTTCCCGGTGGGAGCAGCACACAAATGGAACACAGGCTCGGGTCTGGGCACACCGCAGTAATGAAACCAACGAGGAGAGCAGTGTCTGTGTGTTAGGGCCCATTGACAGCCTTTGATTTCCTTCCCACTGCTTGTGGAAGATGTTTTGAGTTTTATACATTCAGAATAGACAGCATGGATTGATATATAAATGTATGAGAATGAGATGGGTTTGAGCTCAAGGCACTGGCTTGGAAGCTGGTGCTGTCAGAAACCCAAATAAATAATGAAGAAGGAGACGCATCCCTTCCATTCTCAGTCCCCAGCAAAGTGCTCTGCAAGTCACTAAGAATCACAGAATCATTCAGGTTGGAAAAGACCCCTGGGATCATCGAGTCCAACCATCAACTCTACTGTACAAGGTCACCCCTAAACCAGATCCCCCAACACTTTTCAACTCATCTAGGAATGGGGACTCCACCACCACCCTGGGCAGCCCATTCCAGTGCCTGACCAGTCTCTCCGTGAAGAGTTTCTTCCTAATGTCCAGTCTAACCCTCCCCTCTTGATGCTTGAAGCCCTTCCTTCTGGTTCTATCACAAATGACCTGTGAGAAGAGCCCAGCACCGACACCTCCACAATGTCCTTTCAGACAGAAGCACAGAGAGGTTCAGTTGTCCCACCGAAGGGTGTTTGTTTGTCCTACAGGACCCGAGCTCCCGTTGATGTGCCGGAGCGCCTGTCCCGCGAGCACCACACACACGGGGCTGCTGTGCAAAGGAAGCCAGTGATCTGCAGGTCAAGCCAAAGGCTCGTTCAGATGAAGTGTGGCTTCACTGCATTACTCTGCACACTCTCCACCCCTCCAAGCTTGCCCCATGCCATCTCCTACAGCCAGCTCTCAGCACTGCAGATCTAGAGCTGGGAGCTGCCTCTGTGCTCCGTGGTTACAAAAAGCTCAATGGGAATGAAAAGCATCACTGACCAAGACAAAACCCACCAGGTGATCCCCATCCTAAATGCACACTTGTCACCACGACAAGCTGAAGGTCCAGAGCAGATGAACATCTGTTGTCCCCACCAGACATCTCGCACAGGAACATGCTGGAAAGGAGACCCGATTGCAACCACTACCCTGCTGTGTCTTTCATCTCTGCTCCCTAGCAGCTTGTTAGAGAGTAAAGGCATCCAGGAAGAAAGGCAGCTCCTGATGTCCTCCCTGTGTGCCTGGCTCTTCCTCAGCTGCCATTCAAAGAGTCACCAGCAAACATGACCCAGACAAAAGCAGATGCTCAAAGAGGAAGAGTCTGATTGATTTTCATGAAATGTCCTCAATGTTTCTTCTCTGCTGGAAGGTGTCAGTGACCTACAGCACAAAATAAGCAAAGAAAGGACTCGGGAACCACAGGTCAGGGAGCAGCTGCACTGGCAGCACTGGAAGTGGAGCTCTGCTGCACTGCGTGTATTCACAGACCATGATGCATTAATTCCCTTTACCTTTGCTGGAGATATCCACCTTCAATCAGGTGTTAATAGATGGGGTGACTGTCAATACAGGACTGACAAACTGGAATGCCTCCCAGTATGAAGTAAACCCACAAGAAACTCCCTGGTCTGAGCCACCAGGGTCTCATTGGAAAAGAAAATTCAAACATTTGCATGACAACTTCTCTCTGGACTGTGTTTGTTCACTTTGTCTCCAAAAGAAGCAACACAAGCACGGCCAGGACTTACAGCTCATGCCTCACACCAACACGACAGAGGCCAACTTCCGTGATGTCTGAACAAAGCCAGAAACATTCAGGCTGGAAAGATCCCAACAGAGAGGTGAGCCTCCTTCTCTGCTGGAGCTACTGAACATGGTGTCGCAGAACCTGCTGTAAGACAACCTCCTCCCATCCAGGCACACTCCGTTTGGTATGAAAAATAGCCCAATTATGCTCTGTTCCAGCATGCAGAAAAATGATCCACGCACGGAGCCACAGATAATAAATCCAACAGGTATAAATGGTCTTGGTGCAATTAGTTACTAGTTACTGAGGCAATGTAGCCCAAAAGAAAACTAATAGTTCTAGTGCTCGCTGAGGAGACATCTGAGATGCTGGGGTATCAACGTTCATGGGGTCACCCCTCAGGCTCCTTTTTCCCAGCTCCCTCAGCCTTTCCTCAGCAGGGAGATGCTCCCCTCCCTCCATCACCTCTGTGGCTCTGCGCTGGCCTCTCTCCAGCAGCTCTGTGTCCTTGTGGAACTGAGAGGTCCACAACTGGACACAGTATTCCTGGCTGAACATCTTTACAAATGGAATTTATTGTATTTTGTAGTCATCTGTTGTGATATTTTGGGAGCCTTTCAGCAGCAGACCCTGATGGCACTGTGACCATCTCTGTCTCGGTGGCACAGTCTGGCTCAGTCACCCCTGTTCTCCAGCTGTTTGATGTGCACCGTGATAGCTGAGGTTGTTTGTGCTGTACCAACCCAGGAGGCTGCAGATCAAAACTGCCAGGGTGTGAGATCAGGCTGCCAGGCAAGAAGCAAACTCTGCGTGAGCAGCTGCCAAAGTGCCGTGGAGGCATCAGGAAGGGCTCTGATTAACCCGCATCCGTTATCTTCGCTCCTGACTGCGCATGGGGCTGCACATGCTTCCAGGTTTGTCTTGGACGACAGGACAGGCCACCTTGTGCCATCAAACCTCCTTCAAATCTGGATCTTTAGGCAATAGATGGCAGTGTTGGACCAGAAACTTTGGCTGGCAAGGGACGGTGGCTTCAGGTCCTGCATCACTACCACAAGAAGGGACAGGCTCGTCCATCCCCAGTGCACTCCACCATTCCCACTGGGCCAGACCTGGGAGGCTGCTCTGGGTTCACTGTCCTCTTCGGCAGATGAAGGCTCATCCCCTCTCCTCTCTCCTCCTGCTCTTTTTTCTGGCCGTTGTCTGATGATGAACAGCTCCATGTGAGCAGTAACACGAGAGGAAAGGAAGGTGTGCGCTGCCGTTACCGAGTTGCCGGCACGAAACGCCGCGTGATGCCGAGCTTCTGAAGGACAGCGCTCCCGTTTGTTTCCTCTGCTGGGTGGCTTTTCATGCTGGTAGTGGGACTCCGTTGATCAACAGGTTTTACAAGGGACTACTTGTCTTAGCAGCAAATTGTCAGCTGCAGTTCTCTGCCACTCGGTCTGTCCTCCAGGAGCAAAGGGGAGGACAGCCAGGAGAACTTGTGCAGGTGCTTCTGTCCGTTCACCTGTTCAGTGGTTCGTCAGTCTCCCCACTGTTCAGAGCCCCCTGCACTTACTCGCGTGGATCTACATCACCATCCCCAGGGCTATGAGAAGAAAGTGCTGATTTTTAATCTCTACCGAGCTGAGGTCTCGACTTTTTTTAGTTACAAGAAGAAAAGCTGCTATTTTGCAGATCCGAGTGGTTCTGTACAGAGCTGTTAAAAAATTGAAGCTCACAGCCCCCGTGAAGGCAGGTCAGCCTTGTCTAATCTGGCAGTGGAAGCACAAGGCAGAGATGTTCTTGTCTCAGATCACAGGGAAGCTCTGTTGCAGAACAGGGACGAGGACACAGACCCTTCACCTCTCCGTTTTGTTTCTTCTCATTTTCTCTGCCCAGATTTAGGCACCAGACCTGATTTTGAAGCAGAATTCAATCTTCGAAGCTGCAAGCAACTACTTTTGCTTTTCCTCATGGCCAGAGTGGTTGTTCAGTTAGAACTGGATCACAAAACCTACCCAAAGTATCCTTTGACGCTGAAGTCAGTAGCAGCAGAGCAGCAGCAAGACTGGTGTGGATGACAGAATCACAGAGCATCAGGGATTGGAAGGGACCTCGGAAGATCACGCAGTCCAATCCCCCTGCCACAGCAGGATCCCCTAGATCCAGTCGCACAGGAGTCCTTTTGCCTGCTTTCAGCAGTGAAGAGTAACAGGTCCATCAGAGTGTTCTAGCCTGGGCCTGGGATCTCTGGAGATCAGAGCTTTGGGAAGCTGCTCTGCCACAGCTGAGGTACAGGCTGGGAATAACAAAGGGTTCTAAAGCAGCAGAGTGGCACCGAAGCCAAGGAGGAAAATGGGATTGGGCATGGTGGCTGTTCCGGCAGGACCTGCAGCCTCAGCTTGACTGTAGCCACATACTGAATTTCTTAGCAGTAGTCCTGAAGTTACTCTCAGTGCTGCCTTGTATTAGGAGCTATCTCACTTCCCCCTGCCTCTGCAATAAACAGTCCCCTGTTTGAGTCGCAAAATCCTCTTTGTGAAGAGCCCTGATAAACACAAACTGCTTCATACTGGCAGTAAAGGCTACAGAATAATCATCTAGGAGATTCTCCTGAAGGTCACATTGATTTAGCCATTTACAGCCAAATTGGCCAAAGCAGAGGAGATTGTTTCGTCAGCAACAGTCCTGCGCTGGGATGAATCCAGCCACGTGTGGAGCATCAGAACAAACAGGAGCAATCAAACCTGGCTGGAGATGCTAAAGGAGCTCTCAGTGAGGGGGGCAAAGTCCCCACAGGGACTTCTAAGATGGCAGGGAAACAACTTGCCTAGGACTCCTACCCCTTTTCTTTCTTTACTTTGGCTCTTCTGTTTTTCCTGTATTGAAGATATTTCAGTGAAATCCAGTGGGAACAAACCATCAGACAAGTTTGTACAAAGATGTTCTCCTTCCTGGGGTTTGTAGGAAAAGATGGTGAAACACTGCTCGTTTCACAGCACACCTGGCAATAAATCTGATGAGGAGAGATTGAGAGTTGGGGCTGTTGAGTCTGAGGAAGAGGAGGCTGAGGGGAGCCCTCATCGTTCTCTACAGCTCTCTGACAGGACCCTGCAGAGATGCTGGTGCTGGGCTCTTCTCACAGGTCATTAGCCACAGAAGCAGAGGGAAGGGCTTCAAGCTCCGGCAGAGGAGGGTCAGACTGGCCATCAGGAAGAAATTCTTCCTGGACAGTGTTCAGGCCCTGGACTGGGCTGCCCAGGGTGGGGGTTGAGTCCCCATCCCTGGATGTGTTTAGAAGTCGCTTAGATGTGGTGCTGGGGGATCTGGTTTAGGGTGAACTTGTAGTGTTGATGGTTGGACTCAACGATCCTGGGGGTCTTTTCCAAGCTGAATGATTCTGTGATTCTATGGTTCTGCAGGCTGCTAAGTTTCGTTAGTGAGAAAGAATTGAAATCAAGCTTGAAGAAGTGGCAGACATCAACAACAACATAATAGCTGGAAATTGAACGATGGCGAAGGAATATCCAGCTCAAATTATAAAAAACCTTCCTCACTTTGAGTGAAGTAAGTAATCTCTCAAGTTAGAGCTAGTTCCTAGCTGGAGTCCAGATCTTCTCACGGGCTACTCCAAGGTAAAGACTGCAGTGGGTCTGAATTCTCCCCGTGTTTCCACAACAAAACCACACAGATTTAACTGCAGAGAAGGTAATTGATGAGCACCTGATGAAGAAGGTGCAGTCTGACCCTCATTAGCAGCCCCAGAAACAGTATCACCCAGCTCTCTGCGCAGGGGAGCTGTGCACCTCCATTAATAACCTCCTGATTAAGGGCTGTGCACACACGGAGACTCGCAGGCAATTCCTCTTCTTTAGGCTGCTCTCTGGAAGCCCCCAGGGCAGCCCCAAAGGCCAAGGGGAAGTTTGTGCTCTCTGTGCTCTGGACAAAGAAGCTCTGATTTAAGACACGTATCCAGTGCTGCGGGTGAGTCTGGTCTGAAACAAAGCACTTCTGGTAGAAGGCTGGATGGTGGCACGAGGGTGAGTAACGACTGTTGGTTCTCCAGTGCCTTGTACAAACGGCATCACCTTTTCCTGCTGTGCCTGGAGAAAGCATCAGTCTGCCCTCGCTGTGACAATGACAGGGGAAGTAAGTGGGAACTCAGATGCTGGAGAAAACTCCTCTAAATATATCCAGTGGGAATGGGGCCCATTAGTCTGAGATCTGGGTGCAGATGTCTCATTTTTTATAACCTACAGTTTTCCTACAGAATGAATGGAGAAGCTCCCAGTAAGTATTTAGAGCATCTCACTTTCATGGTTGTATTTCATAACCAGGAAATCACTTCTCCTAGTTAATGATTAGGCAAAGAAACATTCCTAGGGCAACAACGAAGAAGCAGTCTGGACAGACTTGCAAATAAAAAAGAAGTAGACCTGCTCCTGAGTGGTGGGTCCCTCGGGACATTTGAGATCAGGCTAGAGGAGGCTTTGAGCAACCTGCTCTAGCTGAAGAGATTCCTGCTCACTTCAGGGGGTTGGAGTAGATGAACTTTGAAGGTCCATTCCAACCCAGTGCATTCTATGATCATGGAATCACAGAACAGTAGGGATTGGAAGGGACCTCAAAAGATCATCTAGTCCAATCCTGCCCCCACCCCCAGCAGGATCCCCTAGGTCCAGTCACACAAGAACATGTCCAGGTGGGTTTGAAGCACCTCCACAGAAGGAGACTCCACAATGCCCCTGGGCAGCCCCTTCCAGTGCTCTGTCACCCTCACCATGAAGAAGCTCCTTCTGATATTGATGTGGAACCTCTCTGTTCCAGCTCACACCCACTGCCCCTTGTCCTGTCACTAGATGACACTGAGCAGAGCCTGGCTCCATCCTCCTGACCCTCATCCTTCACATATTTATCAACACTAATGAGGTCACCTCTCAGTCTCCAGTTGATCCAAGCACTGCACAGACCCCATTTAAAGTTCTAAACCCAACAGCTTCTGCAAAGAGATGAAACTTCCAGTGATGAAGAAGTCTGTGTCTGTCTTCTACAAAAGAGCTCAAGGATTTGGCCAAATTCATCTAACTGTTGTCTGGCAGCAAACTGTGATTTTTCTTCATCCGAATTTGGCTTCTTAAAGCACAAGATATTACGTCACCAGCAAGCAGCATGAGCTCAGCTTTACCCAGGAATTAACCATTTGAGGTGACTCTTCTCCCAAACACTTCCTTGGGCAGGCAAAGGGGTGAAACACACCCGTTAATTAGAAGGACAGTCTTACAGATCACTGGAAGCTGAGAGCAAACAGAGTGACAGTGTGATGACTTGGAAGACACTGTGCTGTCTCTAGAGCATTTCAGGTTACTGGAATCTCTGGGGCACAGCTCTGCTTTTTAAAGATGAGCTCAGTTTAGGGAATTAGCTCACAGTAGAGGACTTGTTCTGCTCCCTTTTCCTTACTCGGTGAGCTGTGTCAGTGATGCATGATGCTCGACTGAAATGTCACCTTGGCAGAGGCCACGTCCCAGGCTAGACAGGAAGAGACAGAGCCTTCCCAGCCACAGGTATGGGGAGAAAAGAAGGTGCCTAGATGGATTTCAGTGACAGATTAACACCACACTGTGAGCACTGAAGATCCCCCTACAGCTGGGAGGATTTGTCATTGTTTTTTCTGCATCACGGTGTTACTTCAATGCTTTGAAATTTAAATAAGGACTTGCTTCCCCCACAAGTGGACACTGGTGACACCCTGTCTGTGCCCAACACCACAGGTCACAATAACACACTGGGGAAAAATCCCCTCCCTGCTCCTCTTTGACAGAAAGGAATGAATTTATCTGTCATCAGTCCTGAACTCTGCAATGGAAACTCATCATAACTCTCAGAGCTGTGGCTCATTTTTTTCCTGGTCAGTTAAAGAAATAAATAAAGGCTTGAAAATACTGAATCTTCACAGAATCACAGAACATTGGGGATTGGAAGGGACCTCGAAAGATCAAGTCCAGTCTCCTCACCGTAAGTTTTGGGGTTGCTTTCCTTTATTCCTTTGGGGCAGAGTTTAATGCTACACATTTCTTGTATATTTGGAAGTGGTTTTTAATGGTGTGTTCTTTTCCCATTTGCGTGTGTTACTGGTGCCACCACCGTCAGCTGGCACTGGGTCAGTGAAGCAGGACCTATTTTCAGAGCTGCCCAGCACGTTACAAAGGCAGCATGGATCTGCTGTAACTGGACCTCAGACAGTACTGCCACTGGAGCAGTGGCTGACATCCTGGTGACAGCCATAAAACCTCAGCACATGCTGCTAACCCTCTGTGCTGGAGCACGTGCATCTCACACTGCAGCAGTTACCTGTAGGTGAACAAAGGGGTTTGGGTAACACGGGGGTTGATAATAAATGGTTTGATAACAAAGGGTTTGGATAACAAAGGGTTTAGATAACAAAGGTTTCTAGGGATGAATTTTCAGCTCTGGTGGTTGAAATAGTGATGCTGTGTTCACCCAGTCAAAGGACCCAACAAAAGACAGGAGCTCATCTACCTTGTTTCCTCAGAATGGATGGCAAGATGTTCTTCAAGGTTCTGTTATCGAAGGCAGAAAAGAGAAGGGAAAACATTTGTGTCTTTTAAGAAATCAACGCTGACACCCACTGCGGGAGAGAACGACAACAGAGGTTTGAAATGGAACATCTGAGGCTCCTTCTGAAACTGCACAGTGTGATGAGATGTGACACCGATGTCTCCTAATATTGACTGAGGAGCAATTTCCAGTGGCAGGAATAGATTCATCTTGACAACATGTTATTCAATGTCAAGACCAAGCCCTTGGCTCTGGCTGGAGGGACCTTTCTGCTGTTTTGGGGGAATCAGCACTGGAGAAGAAGTCGGGGTTAAAATGGGTGTAAATGTGCTTAGTGGGCTGATCTGGATGTTCCCCCACTGCTCCCACAGACTAGTTTGTCTCCTGTGATGTGGAAAATCCCTGTGCACGCAGCATCCATGAAACACAGAGACAAAACTGGACACAGTACTGCAAGTGTGGTCTCACAGGAGCTGAAGAGAAAGGAATAATCACTGCCCTCACCCTACAGTCTTCCCTACACTGATGAGCAGGGGCCTAGAGCACAAACCCTGTGAGGAAGGGTTGGGAAAACAGGATCTGGATGCTGAGGAACAAAGTAATAGAACATATAGGGCTCTAAGGGGGCTTTCTGGATCACATGCCAGTGTTGTACATTTGCAAGGCCAGGTGAACCTTCGGGGAGTTCTCCAACTGGAAGAGGCAACACCTGCTATTTGGAAACATTGGAAGACAACAGACTCCTCTCTCATCACATCTAATCATTTTATCACAGGCAGCCACAGGATGACAATATTGGACAGACTGGCTGCCTTTATTAACTGAAGGTGCTGCCTGCATGGAAGCTCTCGGGTACAATATTGAGGTTTTCAGGATCACTGAGAGGGGAGCATAGTTCATGGGTAGTAATTCTCTGTTCTTAGGGCTCCTAAATCTGATGGATTTGCTTTCTGTTCCTGCCCAGGTAGACAACCTGCTAATTAAAGACTCCTGGAATCATTGCAGTGGATTCATTCTTAGACGATCTGGTTTCAAAAAGGCTTCTGCTGTTTGCTCCAGGGAAAGGGGTTCCCTTTGCAGACATTCACTGGTCACTTGCTCCTTGTTGTATTTCCAGAGATGTTTCAGTATCTTGTAGAGACATTAAACAGGGCCTGGAGAATAAATCTGATGATGAGAGACTGAGAGAGTTGGGGCTGTGTAGTTTGAGGAAAAGGAGGCTGAGGGGAGACCTCATTGCTCTCTACAGCTGTCTGAAAGGACCCTGTCTCTTCTCACATACAATTAGCAACAGAAGCAGAGGGAAGGGCTTCAGGCTTCAACAGTGGAGGGTTAGACTGGACATCAGGAAGAAATTCTTCCTGGAGAGAGTGGTCAGGCACTGGAATGGGCTGCCCAGGGTGGTGGGTGTGATGGTTAGACTTGATGATCCCAAGGGTCTTTTCCAACCTGAATGATTCTGTGATTACATCTTCTCTAAAATGCAAAGTCCTGTAGGTGAAGGTCTCCCACCAGAGCTCCACAGGAACACTGCACCCAGATCCACACCAAACTCAGAATTTACAAGGACAGGGATCTCAGCCCTGATCTGACAATCACAAATGACTTTTCCACCTGTGCAGTGTCCAATGGCTCAAGGCTGGGAGGTGAGCTCAGCTAACTGAGGTGAAGACAGCGGCCCCAAAGTCCTGTGTCCTATCCCCAGATGGATAATAAAGCAAACTTCTGGCAGCAAACCAAGCAAAATCCCTTGAAAGTGCAGTCTGGTAGGAATTTACATCTTGCTTGATGATTCATTCGAGAGATGAAAGCTTTTATTATTACAGGGAGAAATGAATTTAAAAGACAAAAAACTTGTGAAAAATAAACCCAAAGATCCTCAGCCCGGTGGCTTCCTCTTCTGGAGCTCGAGAAAAATCAACTATTCTGAACACTCCTTTTATCAGGGCCTCTTAAATGGAATAATTTAAGGGAAAAACAAACAGCAATTGTAGGATTGTAAAGAGAAATTAGCATTTTGCTCAAAAGGAATGGCAATTAGCGGTGATGACATTGTGATTTATACTAATTGAGATTAAGTCAGACAAAATGGCAGCATTAGTAATCATTTGAAGTACTGTATTACTCATTATGCTGTGCTTTGTAAACATCTCTCTTGAAATTAAAAAGTAATTAGTAGCATTTTAGTCATTTAATTCACTGTAATTAGGATTTTAGGGAAACTACAGCTTTGCTGCTGGAAGCCTTCAAGGTTGTGAATTGAGGGGTTGTTGTTGTTTTGGGGTTGTTTTTCAAGTCGGCATTCAGCGGTGGCTGTTTTCTGTGGGATCCAAGTGGGATCACTGGAGGTGACTGGAGGGTTTTCATTAGAGATGGTTTGCACTGGACACACACACACACAAATCCCTCATGCACTGCTGGGAACTGAGTGGCTTAGAGAATTGCTAGTAGGGTCACAGGGACAAATCTAGAATCACACAGAATCACAAGACATTAGGGATTAGAAGGGACCTAAAAAGATCATCCAGTCCAACCCCCCTGCCACAGCAGGATCACCTAGACCAAGTCACACAGGAACACACCCAGGTGGGTTTGAAACATTGCCCGAGAAGGAGACCCCACAACTCCCCTGGGCAGCCCCTGCCAGGGCTCTGGCACCCTCACTGTGAAAAAAGTTCCTTCTCAGACTGCTGTGGAACCTCCTTTGTTCCAGCTCCCACTGGACACTGAGCAGTGACACTGAGCAGAGCCTGTCTCCGTGCTCCTGACACCCACCCTTCACATATTTATCAACATTCTCAGTGATACAAAGACACGGTGATACACAGACACGGTGATACAAAGACACAGTGGAACGAAGACACAGTGATACAAAGACACGGTGATACACAGACACGGTGATACAAAGACACAGTGGTAGGAAGATACAGTGACACCAAGACACAGTGATGCAAAGACACGGTGGTATGAAGATACAAAGTGGCCGAGCTTTTGACACCCACTAGTGTGGGCAGTGGCTGGTTCAAGGAAGACAGGAAGCTCATACCCCAACGCATCTCATTAACCTCCACTCAGTGTTTAATGAAGGGGCATCCACAGGCTGTGGAAAGACAAAACTGTTCCTAGTTTGTCTTTGACTTATCCACACTATCCACCTACTCAAAACAGGCATCTGGAACAGTGCTGAGCTCCGACAAAACCCTGTCATTCATCTGCCATTGAAACAGAACATGTCAGTGACTGGGCTGGAGAAGTCCTTGATCCTCTGCTATCAACCTCAGTGACAACAGAGATCCACACGGATGTTAGGGTGGCAGCTACCCTGTAGGTAATATATGTAGGTGCATCTGGCACCAACTGGGTGGTGGCTCCAGCCCCCCAACCACTCCTGTCCAAAACCACTGAAAGACATCCTCAGGTGCCCCTATCAGAGGGTTCCCTGGTTTCTTCAGGGTTGTCTGTGATCAGTACATGTTTGGGTACTTCAGTGATGAGTAAATCACATTTTGGGAGGCACTGATTTGCAGAAGGAGAATATATAACTTTTCTATATCTCACCAGGCTTTATTCCAC
This sequence comes from Rhinopomastus cyanomelas, assembly GCA_013400115.1. Lineage (NCBI taxonomy): Eukaryota > Metazoa > Chordata > Aves > Bucerotiformes > Rhinopomastidae > Rhinopomastus > Rhinopomastus cyanomelas. The sequence continues at coordinate 317,960 of VXBP01006791.1, forward strand.
TGCAGGTTCCCACCAGGCTCCCAAAGCCACAGCCGTACAGCCTCTGCTGCCTTGATGTTCCCCCCTTGTGCTGCCTTTCAGCAGCCCTGGAGGAAGGTCACGGTGCCTGCTGGCTATAACAACCTGGAAGGCAGGGCTGGCCAGAGCAGGAGAATCACTTTTTGCGAAAAAACATTGGAAATTTGGAATCTCTTTAATTCTAACCTCCAACCCAACCCCTTCTGTATACAAAAGAAATGGGAAACACTAAAAGACTCTCCTTGCTGCCAGCCCAGGGGCTGCAGGGCTGCAGGAACATGGTGCCAGGAATTTAAAGCAGGACCTCAGAACTCCAGAGCTGCACATCCTTTTGGTTTAAGGAGACGAATGGTTTCTTCCTCTCAGTGTCCCTGTTGGGGCTGTTTCGGTGCTGTTCAATAATTCAGCACTCACAGGGGCAAGCAAGTGACTCACTGCTCTGAGTCACCCCCAGGGGAGAAGAGTTCAGGCTTTGCAAAGTGGGCCTCTAACAGCTCCCACCGGTATGACGATACCTCAACAACAAAGCTGGGCTGTCCTGCTGTCTGTCCCATGAGAAATTATGGGGAAGCTCTAGATGGGAAGCTGCCGTTTCTAGCAGAAGAAAGAAATATCACAGTGGCACAGCCCCCCACCTGAGCACAGACTGCCACACTGAGCAGAGACTGCCACCTCGATGTGTATTAAACCCTATTAGGAGAGGAAAACCTAATTGTGGGGCTGTGTGAAGGGAAAGGAGCTGAAAATCTAGTTGTGCCTGTCCCTACAGGAGTGTTAAAGATGGCTCTGAAATGAAGACCCAGCCTCGGCGTGTTCATTATGAAATAATCACAGCGATGGAACCGCCGTGGATACTTGTTTTCTCCTTCTAATTCCTCAAATGAAAACGGTGCTCGAGGTGCTGGTGTAAGGTGTCGTTGCCACATTTATTTCGATCTTTACCCAGGGAAGCATTCCAACTCCTTTAAAATAAACCCCAAAAAACTTTGTGGGAAGGGCCTCTGACGTCAGCAAAAGACCAGCTACAAAAAGGAGCGGACCCTCTCCCTGATGAGGAAAGGCTGAGGGAGCTGGGGGTCTAGAGTGTGGGGAAACAGAGACTGAGGGGTGACCTCATTAGTGTTGATAAATATGTGAGGAGTGGGTGTCAGGAGGATGGAGCCAGGCTCTGCTCATCATCATCTAATGAGGTCCCTTCCAATCCCTAATGTTCTGGGATTCTGTGGTTCATTTTTTTCCCAGCAAAGGACCAGCAGAGCAGGGTAGCAGTGGAAGCGGGGCCAGGGGGCAATGCCCATCAAGCTGGACTCTGTCTACATTGACTCGACTCCTAAATCTAGAAACTGGAATTTAGAGCCAGTTGCTGTAGTATTTGGAGCTGTACAACAGACAGAGGTAGCAGCAAGCACAGAAGAGAATTCTTGCTAAGAATCCATGTTTCTTCTCTCTTCACCAAATGGGTCGTTATCACATCCTCTACATTTTCAGAAAGTCACCTGCACATCTACTTTTGTTCCCTTTGGTCCAGCCTCACTGGCTTTGTTCTGTCTGACTCATTCTGGGACCGATTTTCCTTCCTCTTACCCGTTTTTTTTCAATAGATTTTCAGCTATGAAAGAGTGTGGAAGCAAGAGGATCTAATCTGGGGGGATCTCTAGAGCTGCCATCCTGACCTTACACTCTTCTCACTTCAGACATGATCCCTTTTTATAGTTATTAACCCTTTACTGATTGTTTTCCTGGCTTTGCTACTGCCGTGGTGCACTAAGGGCACAGCCTGACCCATGCACACCCTGTCCCATCCACTCTAGTTACTAGTTAGACTTCTTCTCTGTGTTGTCTCCTACTGCAAATTCATTCTCCACCTTTTTATTCCTGTAGAGGCTCAGGTTTTAGCTCTTCATTTTCTCTTTTGTGTTCGTTTCCCATCCCATCACCTAAATCCACCAGGCAGGACATCAGCTTTACAACTCCAAACCAAGCACCCCATCCACTATGTTCAAGTGGCTTCAGAATCGGGTAAAATGAATCAATCTCTCTCTTTTCTCAGTGTGAAAGACCAGTCGAATCCCTTCCTGTTTCTTCTGAAAAATTGTCTTTCCAAAAATAAAAGACCCACAAACCCTGTAAGAGTCTGCTGCTCCTGTGCACAGGACACGAACCACCGTAGCACCAGGCTGCAACCAGCTTTGGGGAGAAGATTCACCCACCATGGGGGGAAATGTGTCTCCCCATCAATTTGTCCTGTATCCATCAGTGAGAATGAGGCTGCCTTTGGCTGGAGGGCTGCGTATGAAAATGGAGTGCCAGGAGGACAAAGGCTTTATGATCCATCGGGGTCACTCCTCTGGATGAACTATTTGGTAGTTAGCATATTGATAGTGCATTAGAATTAATGAGGGCTGACGGGCCGCATTAATTGACACCATTTGTTTCCGTAATCACTAGTGATTCCACTGTCCAAGTTGTTCTGTCTCTTCCTCCAGCCCCAATAAAACACCTCCATGTCCTACTCTGCTGGTTTCTGTTCTTCTCTGTCTTCAGCTCCAGGCAAGAATCACTGGCAGTGAACTACCTAAGTAATGGACTGAGAGGAAGATGAACTCCAGCTTTTGTTTTTCTTTTAATTGTCTTTAAGCCAAACTGTCCATTTATTTCTAGAGCCACAGAGATGATGAAGGGAGTGGAACATCACCCCGACGAGGAAAGGCTGAGGGAGCTGGGATATTGAGCTCGGAAAAAAGGAGACTGAGGGGTGACCCAAATAATGTTGATAAATATGTGAAGGGTGGGTGTCAGGAGGAAAGTTTTTTATGTTACATCCTCCTTCCCTCCTTGCGAGAAGAGCTGGATAAATACCCCTCAGTCAGGAACATTTCTAGAGCAAACGGTGCCTCCTACGTTCCAGTTGGTGCACTGGTCTCTTTTGGTTGGGAGTGAATGAGAGTCTCCAGGAAACCATTAGAAATAGCCTGGGCAGTTCTGTTTCCATGTTCCTTTACAACAGGTACCAACCCTCCCTTGAGGAAGATTAGATGTTAGGCTGGATTTGGAAATTAGCCCATCTCAAGGACTAAAGGACTACTCTGAGGCTGTAGTTGTTTCTTCAGAGCCACTGATTTGACGAAGCTTCCATCCCCTCAACTTTTGGTCTTGTTACCTCTAAAATTCCTGGTTAGCCTGCTGAACACGGTGCGTAATTACTGTGCAATTACAGTGGTGCAGCCAGGCAATTAACCTCACGGCTGCAGGGGTGTGCAGCCAGTACAAGCAGCAAAGCATGTTAGTTCAGAGTAATGACACTGCCGTGGAGCGAGCACGAGCCTCGTGGGATAATGATGAGGAATGTGTTTCTGCGGTTAACCTCCCCGTTACAGGGATTAGCGGCAATTAGCGGTATGCGAACAAAATGACTGCAGTCGTAACTACACAGCAGTTAACGAAGAAAATGTGTCTTATAAATGTAAGATTCAGGGACACACTCTTACATCCTCATCTATCTGGTGAAGCAAATTCATCTCCTAGAGGCAACGCAATGAGAATCCTCTTCCTGAGCATGTTTTTAAGACTTTGCCCCAGATGAGAAGATCACAGAATCAGAGAACATCAGGGATTGGGAGGGACCTTGAAAGACCATCTAGTCCAATCCCCCCACCACAGCAGGATCCACTAGATCCAGTCGCACAGGAACATATCCAGGCGGGTTTCAAACATCTCCAAAGAAGGAGACTCCACAACCCCCCTGGGCAGCCCCTGCCAGTGCTCTGTCACCCTCACTGGGAAGAAGTTCCTTCTCACACTGATGTGGAACCTCCTCTGCTCCAGCTCACACCCAGTGCCCCTTGTCCTGTCACTGGGTGCCCCTGAGCAGAGCCTGGCTCCATCCTCCTCCTGACACCCACCTTTTCCATATTTATCAGCAGTAAGAAGGTCGCCCCTCAGTCTCCTTTTCTCCCAGCTCCAGAGCCCCAGCTCCCTCAGCCTTTCCTCACCAGGGAGATGCTCCCCTCCCTTCATCATCTCTGTGGCTCTGTGCTGGGCTCTCTCCAGCAGCTCTGTGTTCTCCTGGAACTGAGGGGCCCGCAATGGGAACGCACTTGCACCAGGTCTCATTAGAACACATAAGGAAAGAAAAAGTGACTCATTCTACACTAATTTCATACCTGGTAATGGCAGAAAGCCCGTGAGTGTTCATTAGCTCTGCGAAAAAGCAGGGTTAAGCAGATTGTATAGAAGGTGGGAAATTTTAAAATACAGCCAAAGGTGCCTTGAGATGCACAGAGATCCCTGGAGAGAAAAGTTAATAGGAAACTGGACTTGGGAACTACGTGACTGAAGGTAAAAGGGAAAGGCAGGCCACAAGGTCTCAGGCTACCAAGGTGATTACAATGATGCTGAGGGAAATGTGTCCCAGAAACACACTGGCAGGGAGAAGTAAGAAATGAATGCATCGAAAGTTAAAGAGTTCTGGTAATAAATGCAAAGAAAAGAGGAAGTGCAGTGGCCGCCTGACCTTATCTCACTTCTACCTTTCAGATCCTCTCCCCATCCCATGGGTGCTGTGGGGTGAGCAGGAGTTACCCCACAACTGGAGTTGTCTCAAAAGGAGCACAGGGGTTTCTCAGCACTGATCAGAGCTGAGCACTAAATCAAGTCCTTCCTAAAAGCAATCAGTGGTAAAATACCTACTATTGACATCGAAATGGTCATTTTTATGTTTCAAAGTTAACAAGCAACAAAACGAATGAGGCAGCTGAACTCGCTCTTGCGGAGCCTCCAGTAGGTTATCAGCAGAATTTGAACTCCAAATGACCTGTGCACTAAGGTCTGCAGCGGATCCACTGTGTGTTACCTACAGGTCCTTCTCCTCTCAGTGCCTCTCTCCATCAGCTCATCAGCAGGACTGGACTTTGTGGGTTGCTAATTCATTGGTGTTTGAAGTATTCTGGAAGAGTTTTGTCCCATTTTTTGCCAGGGTCTGCCTAAAGATCCAGGCTGTCTTCATTGGAATTCCCGGTAGGATTTTTCCATAAAGTGCCCCACAACATGAAAATTCCAAAATCTAAGTGTTCCTTGGAGACCTGGTAGTCTCCCAGCCCTAATTAAATCGCCATATGCACAATCTGCTTCCTAGCCACTGGGGTCACTTTGCTGGGAAGGTGGATCACAAAGGGAGAGCAGTTAATCTCAGGGAAGGATTCACAACCCTCTCTGGCAATTAAAATTTTAAATGGCATCTTCTCTCTCAGTAAAATGAGAATCCAGAGGCAAGTGCCTGGTAGCCCAGCTAAAAGGAGCCAACTGCTGCCCCATGATATCTGACATTGAGAGGAAAAGCAAATCCTCAGCTGAGAGCCAGTACACCCTCTGGGGCAACAGGACGTTCTGTGGGATAACACTTTCAGGAGTGTTTTGAATATCCTGAATGTCTCTACCACGTGAGCATTCAGAGAACGCCGATCTGCTTGCCTTCTTGTCTGCTGCTGAGCATCTTCTGTCCCTCTGTCCCAGCTCACACCCACTGCCCCTTGTCCTATCACTGGGTGGCACTGAGCAGAGCCTGGCTCCATCCTCCTGACAGCACCCCTTCCATACTGATAGACTCCTGGAGCTCAGAGAAATACATCAGGAAAGACCTAAGGAATCTTTTTCATTGAATCAGAATATTAGGTTGGAAGGGACTTCAAGGATCATCAGGTCCAAAGTTTCTTGGAAAACTTTTCTTCCATTTGTTTTTCTTCTGTATAGAAGGTTATCACCATCACTTAGGGTGACACTAAGTTGGCTGAAGTGAAGTGAAAGTGTTGTAGTTTGGGATCATCCAGAAACGGCTGGAGAGAGGGGGAAGAATCTCTCTGCAAAATGGTTAATCCTCGTGGCTTTCTCTCGCCTTTGAGCACTGGGTGCACACATAATTTGGTAATTAGCAGCTTTAATTGCTTTCTGACACTGAGGATTAAGTAGCCTGCCCTGCTCTCCACTCCCAGAGCCATTAGTGCACCCGACGCGAGCACTGGCTCGGTCCGTTCCAGCACCACTGCTCATTTATTTCCCTATTACCCAGCAAGTGCTTCACGACACTGAAGAGCACAGAGAGCATCTGGGGTTCCTGAGGCCCTTCTTGTCTTTCAGCTGGTTCTGCTCGGGGAGCTGCTATTGGTAGTGAAAGCCTAACCAAGCTCACAAATGTGATGAGTGGTCAGTTTGCCTTCCTGACTCGGTGGCAACGAATAACTACAGAGAGCAGGACAGGGCCACTCCAGCTGCAGGGTTAAAGCCTGGGAACTTGGGTGGGTTCTTCAACTTTCCTTTAGTTTCTCAAGTCAGCTTAGAACATTTCCACCTTCTATTTACAACAGGATTTACAGCCCTTTGCAGGTTGTTTTCATCTGGTTGAAAGGAAAATGCTGGATTTAAAATTATCAGGTTGCCCATCCAACTTGATCTTGAACACTTTCAAGGACAGAGCAGCCACAATACCCCTGGGCAACCTGTTCCAGGGCCTCAGCACCCTCACAGGGAGGGATTTCTGCCTCAGATCTCACCTCAATCTCCCCTCTTTTAGTTTGAACCCATCCCCCCTGTTCTATCACCAAAGTCCCTCATAAAAAGCCCCTCTCCAGCTATCCTGTAGCCCCTCAGGTACTGGAAGCTGCTCTAAGGTCCTCCAGGGACCTTCTCCAGGCTGAACAGCCCCAACTCTCTCAGTCTGTCCCCACAGCAGAGGGTCTCAAGCCTTGTCGCCTCCTCTGGACTCACTCCTCACTGTGTCCTTCTTGTTTCAGGGACCCCAGACCTGGACACAGGACTCCAGGTGAGGTCTCTGAAGAGCAGAGTGGAGAGGGAGAACCTCCTCCTTTGATGTGGTGGTCACAGTTCTTTTGAAACATTTTCATCCATTGTGCTCTATCGAAACCCAACCTTCCAGCCAGCCTCTGGACACCTATAAATCTACCATAAAATTACAGCAAACCTTTGGTCTATCCTAAAGCACAGAAAGTGGCTCCTGCTGGTCTGAGCCTGCCAGAATTTAAAACAACATAAATATAATCTGATGTTTCTGCCCCTTCTGCGTCTTGATATCATCCAGCGTGCACAGAGAAAAATAGAAGGCATTCAGGGGCTGTGTCTATCCAGCTTTTTGTTTCTACCCATCACTTTGGTGACAACAGCAAGTTTTCTTTACTAACATTATTAAAGTTTCTGTTTGAAGCTGGAAAAGGGCAGGCTGAAGTCAGACAGGAGGAAAGAGTTCTTGAATCTGAGAGTGGGGGATCACTGGAACAGGCTGCCCAGAGAAGTGGTGGAAGCCTCATCCCTGGAGCCATTCAAGGTCAGGCTGGATGGGGCTCTGGGCAATCTGGTCTGGTGAGCGCTGGCCCTGCGTGGTGCAGGGGGTTGGACTAGGTGACCTTTGGAGGTCCCTTCCAACCCGACACATCCTATGGTTCTCTGGTTTTGGTCACAAATATTTGGGGAGTGCAAGTTCCTCCTTTTCTGGCCACCCAGTTAAATACCTGCTCCTGTGATTTGAGATCAGTTTGCAAATCACCGGAAGCATCAGAGCTTTAAGCTGCCACCTCAGAAGCTCTCGGATGGGTTTTTAATCAGAGTAATTGCCAGCACACAGAAGCAGTCGGGCGTCAAAGTGCTTTAAAATGGAGAGGGGGGAGATTGTCCATTGGGACTTCGGCTGTAAAGGACCTGATTCTCCAAATGCTGAGAAACAAAGAGGGGGGTGAAGAAAAGGGTGTGGGGCAAAGCTTTCCATGGCAGCTACCTGCACTGCCAGTCCTGTTAACGGTTTAGCTGCGTTGTTTCCCCTGCTGCACCGCAAATGGGGAAAGCACAAAGGAATCAGCAGCTTACTGGTATTTTCTCATGCTAATCCGTTTCCCTGACCTTCCTAGTGCACAAGCAGCAGCCCAGATTCCAAAGTGGATTAGAGACAAAGCACCAGTTAAGAACCCGAAGCACCAAACAAGAGCATTTATCAACTCCAAATCCCCACGACCTTGCCCCTGACGGAACACAAGTCAGTTCATTACAGTCTCAGATAGGAACACGGCGGCTACTTCCCTCCACATCAGGAGTGACCTGTGAAAAACAATGACACTGATAATGGAGCCAAAAGCAAAGGGCTTTCTTGATAGCTTTTTCAGCACAACATCCAGCTCGCATTCACGTCAGGATTTACACAGGGGTTGATCCTCTATCTCAGCAGCCACCAAATCTCTGGCGAAGTTGTCTCCGGCACGGAGCTGCCTGTCTCAGGAAATGACAAAGCTGGAACCGCAGAGCGGCTGCTGTTGCTTTTCTATCAGATGTTGATGTACAGCCAGGCCAGAGGGAGAGCAGCAACACCAGGGACAGCGATTTCCTCGCTGCCTGCACACCTGCACTGCGGATGGGATGGCCACGGGGACAAGACCGACGGCAAGAATTCAGGCCACTGCCGTTACTGAAGTTACTGTAATTATTTGTATCCTTTAAATTGCTGCAATTATCAAATTTATTTAAACCGGTGCCTCTGGGGTGTTTGTTGCTTCTTGGGCACTTAACTACATGGTTTTGGGGCAAGGGCCAAGAGGGTGTAGGAGCTCCTCAATTTAAATGAGGGGTTCTTCGCTGGAGCAGGGAAGGATGTGTAGCACCTAGGGCTTCACAGAATCACAAAATCAAAGAAGATCAGGGATTCAAAGGGACCTCAGAAGATCAGCCAGTCCAATCTCCCTGCAACAGCACAATCACCTAGATCCAGTCACACAGGAACACATCCAGGAAGATTAAATGTCTCCTGAGAAGGAGACTCCACAGCCCCCCTGGGCAGCCCCTGCCAGGGCTCTGCCACCCTCATCAGAAAGACGTTCCTTGTCATATTGATGTGGACCCTCCCATACCCCAGCTCACACTCATTACCCCTTGTCTTATCATTAGATGACACTGAGAAGAAGCTGGCTCCATCCTCCTGAGACCCGCCTTTCACATATTTATAAACATTAATGAGGTCACACCTTGCCAAACCACTCTGAAGTTAGCCAATGCAAGCAACAAGTGGGGAAGAGCTGAGAGTCTTTGGAGTAGAGTAGGCAGTCATAGGATCACAGAATTGTTTAGGTTGGAAATGCCCTTTGAGCTCTGCTGCCCAGGCACAGCCTGGCGTGAGAACTTCCTTACAAAGAGCACCCAGATCTTTTTTAATCCTCTGGATATCACCTTGGAGACAGTTTGTGCCTAATGAAAATGTATTGTAGGTCTTAATGTAGTAATCACTATCAGAGAGTTGCACATTTTTAATCATTTAAAGATGTCGTTGAAGTTATTATCTATCCCCCATGAATATTTGATGCTCATTAAGTATTCCATGTAAAAGTAAAAATAATACTTCCATTTGTTGAAGGGTTTGGGCAGCAGAGGTACCAGCAGCATGTTTTCCACTTCTCCCACAATCAGTACTAAAACATGGTCTTTCTGCAGTCCATCTCACCTCTGTGTGCTAGAGAAACCCAATCCCAGAGATGAGGGACAAACTACCTGTAAAGGCCACAGGAGGCAGAATCAGATGTCAAGCCACATGGGAGAGCTGTAGCAAACACTCCTATCCTGAAGGAGGCTGGTCAGCAGATTGAGAGAGGTTCTCCTCCCCCTCTATTCCATCCTGGGGAGACCACAGCTGGGATCTTGTGTCCAGCTCTGGGCCCCTCAGTTCCTCAAGGACACAGAGCTGCTGGAGAGAGCCCAGCGCAGAGCCACAGGGATGAGGGAGGGAGGGGAGCATCTCCCTGCTGAGGGAAGGCTGAGGGAGCTGGGAGAAAAGGAGCCTGAGGGGTGACCCCATGGATGTTGATTAGTATGTGAAGGGTGGGTGTGAGGAGGATGGAGCCAGGCTCTGCTCAGGGGCACCCAGTGACAGGACAAGTGTCATCAGGATCTAGGAGATCCTGCTGTAGTAGGGGGATTGGACTGGATGATCTCTCAGGGTCCCTTCCAATCCCTAATGTTCTGTGATTCTGTGATTCTGTTTCTTCTGTAAGAGAAGTGTGTTATGAGATTTTGTTAAGGAGATGCATCCAATGCCTGAACCAAACAATTCCCCTGCTTCATATCACAGGAAATTGCATAAAGGAACAGAACATGGTGCTCAACATCATGATGAGAGTTCCCTTCACTCCATTCCCTTCCCATTTCCTCATCCCACCAGACATATATGTCTAGATCTGCACACCCCTAACTCAGCCTGGAGAGTTTAATTTACTTGTATGAACTGAAGTGATGCCAACATAAGCCTCTATATAACAACTGTGCTGTAAATCTGATTTCTGTAATGTATATTTATATCTCTTTCAGGCCTGATAAACTTTTGTCTCCATTTTTGCAGCCCAGATCTCCACTGCAGTAACTGTTACATAACAAGTCTGTTTATTCTGTCGTTATCGACAGCACTGTCCTTGGTGTGTTCATAGAACCACAGAATTGTTTAGCTTGGAAAAGACCTTCCAGCTCATTGAGTCCAACCAGTAACCCAACTGTCCCAGACCACCACTAAACCCTGTCCCTGAGCTCCAGAGCTCCATGACTTTGAACCCCACTCTGACACTGCATCAAAGGGGTCTGATTTTAATTTATCTCAAAGTGTTTATTGTTTTGCATAAGGCTGATGTGGCCTCTGTGCTTCAGTACTGAGTCCTCTCAGATGACAACCACAAAAAGCCCAGTAACTCTTCCGCTGTCTGCTCACTCCCAGACATCTTTTCACTGAATTATTCATCTGCCCCCTGCTCTTCAAATTGCTTTCTTCTGATGGCTTTCCATCCCAAGCAGAGCAGCAGTGTTAAGAATGTCTGAGGTGCTCTATCAGTGTTAGGGTTTAGAGCCTCCCAGAAACTGTAACAAGCTCTAACTCTCACAGTCATTAGCCGTGTGCCCCTCGTACAGGCGTGTGGCAGAGCCTCAGCCCCTCCTGCGGGGTCTGTAATGGGACTGAACGGATGAGTGAAGCCAGGGGAACGGTGAGTTTACCACCACAGCTCAGGAGATGGATGGTGAAACGTCAGGTATTAGCACAGCCATAATCCTGGGTGGCCACATCCCCAAAATGGCACTTTTCACCTCAGGAGAAGGCTCATTAAGCCAGACGGCGTTGTTTAAATTCTCCAGTCGCTCGCACGGCGGGAAGGCCCCTTACGCATAATCCATCCTGATTCCAGTGCTGCAGGAAAACAAGAGCGAGGTAGAGGCAGGACTGGAGGAGCAAGGGGGCCATGGATTAAAGACACATGCATTATTCAAACTCTTCTCTGATGCCCGCTTCAGCAGAGAATTGAATTAAATGTTTTGGAGCTTTTCTTGTTGAGATATGAAATGGAGCTCTTCCTGCCTGGAGAGCTACGAGTGTCTTGTCAGAATAGTAATCAGCCCCTATCAGTGAGGTGTGTGAGTCCTAGAATTAAGTGAATAACCAGCACGAGCATGTTCTCCTGATAATCTGATACAGAGCAGGCTGACACCACAGAAACCCTGATTTCATTTCTTTGAAGGAACCTTGTATCACTCAGGCTCCTGAAAATCCCCGCTCTGTTCTTTGTGTATGAACACAGGGTTGGGGCTCAGAGCTTCCACTGGGGAGAGCGGCCTGGCTGAGATGCTGCCGCGAGTTACCCAAGGAGCAAGTGGTATCTCAGATTTTACAGCAAGCAACTGCAGATAGAGAAGTTAGACACTAAAAATCTTGTTTGTGTGACATAACAGCTCTAGTAGGAAAGGGAAACTAAATCTTCCACACAAAGCAGACCAGCACTGTTGTAGAAGAGCTGTGGAAGCGGTTTGGTTTCTGACAATGTGCCCCTGTGGACAAGAAGGCCAACAGCATCCTGGAGTGGATTAGGAGAGGAGTGGTTAGCAGATCAAGAGAGGTTCTCCTTGTCCTCTACTCTGCCCTGGGGAGAACACAGTTCTGGACCCCTCAGTTCCAGAAGGACACAGAGCTGCTGGAGAGAGTCCAGTGCAGAGCTACAAACGTGATGAAGGGAGGGGAGAATCTCCCTGATGAGGAAAAGCTGAGGGAGCTGGGTCTCTTGAGCTGGGAGAAAAGGAGACTGAGAGGTGACCCCATTAATGTTGATAAATATGGAAAGGGTGGGTGTCAGGAGGATGGGGCCAGGTTCTGCTCAGTGACATCTAATGATATGGAAAGGGTCAGTGGGTGTGAGCTGGAACAGAGGAGGTTCCACATCAGTCTGAGAAGGAACTTCTTCCCAGTGAGGGTGACAGAGCACTGGAACAGGCTGCCCAGGGGGATTGTGGAGTCTCCTTCTCTGAAGATGCTTAAAACCCACCTGAACATGTTCCTGTGTAACTGGATCTAGGTGATCCTGCTGTTGCAGGGAGGTTGGACTGGATGATCTTTCGAGGTCCCTTCCAGTCCCTAATGTTCTGCGATTCTGTGACAAGCCACAGGCATAAATGGAGCTACCACCTCTGTGAAGGCTTTTGACACAACACCCTACCGAGAGTCAAGAGTTGAGGATATGATGGTCAGTTTGTAACAGCAAGAAGCAAATCATGGAATAGAATCGCAGAATGGTTTACGCTGGGAAAGTCCTTCAAGCTCATCAAGTCAAACCACTGACACGACTCATCCGAGGGCACCCCTAAACCCTGCCCCTGAGCTCCAGATCTCCATGACTGTGAAACACAGCCAGGGATGGTAATCCATGGGATCCTATTCTGAAAGCAAAACAAGACTTTGCCTGCTGTCTCTGCATATAAAACCTGTGACAGTTTGTTGAAGGCAGGACTAGAAGCAGGGGCTGATAACAGCAAGCGGAACTTACTCGACTGCTTTCTCACTTTGACAAGGTTTTTTCCAGCTCCTGTGCTGTTGCTGACATCAGGGAAAATGAATCACAAGCTGATTGAAGAAATCCCCTTCGTATCTCTCCTGTTAATAACAGACTGAGGAAACCCACTCCAAGCTTTAGTCTTCTGGAGAACATGAAGCACATTACTTGGTGCTGTTTGGATGTCCAGTGCACCTAAGCAGGATCAATAACGTGGATAATTATTTTAATATTGAGCCATAAAATATTAACTCCCAGAGCAGCTCTGTTGGGACTGGTTTCCAGATCCTTTTGCTGCTGTTCTTTTCAAACAACTATGTTCTATTCCAGTTCATCCGCAACTGAACACGTAACCGCTCTAAGTAAATGAGCTGTAACGTGCCTTTTCCCCATCACGTCTCTCCAGAGACACTGTTGTTATCAAAAAGTTTCTCTCTACTGGGTATTGCCCCCCCCAAGTTAATTTCATTTGGTCACAATAACTTCTTCTTCTGAGAAAACTGCTTCTTTTAGTAGATTGGAAATAATGTGTCTGTCTTCAAGGATTAGTTGGAGTCCATAGCACGGACTTGCAGAGCAGGGTTGATGGTTGGACTGCATCATCCCAAGGGTCTTTTCCAACCTGAATGATTCTGGGAATCTGTGAATAGCTATCTAGAAAGACAGAGAGAACCAGACCATGGAAGGGTCTTCTAATAGAAAATTGCTTCTACAGCCTTGTTACTGAGGAAAAGGCTCCACCTGGAGACATGGGTTAGGACAGCTGGGTTAATGGCTGGATTGGATGATCTTGGAGGTCTTTTCCAACCTGGACAATTCTATGATTCTGTGATTTCCTTTTGCGCTTCAGCTACTCTCTGTTGGTAACCCTCAGAGTGTGAAAAAAAGGAAACTGTTTGCAAGTTGAGGCAAAGGCTTATTGCTCGTGTGGTTCTACTGAGGGAATCAAGGGGGTATTGAGTTTACTAACCCTTCTTTAAAAGTGCAGGTTGCTTCTTGCGGAGCTCAGAACTTCTCTGCTCAAAGAAACGAGGACACGGGGAAGCGGATGAACCCAGCGTGCGAGGCAGCAGAGCTGTCTGGCACCGCTGCGGTCCACGGTGATATCGCACGGCGGGAGCTCTCTTCCCTTACCGCAGGATGGGGAAGGGGAAGGCACAAGTGGATTATCTCAGCTGTTGTGATAGATTAAGCCTGACAGGCTGCCAAATCTTATGTGTATTAATAAGTTTCTCCCCGTGATCCCCAATGGCACTCAGATGGGTTCATTGGTAGATTGTGGTGGACATTTAAATGTTTGAGCTGGGCAACTGGAGACGAACTGTCATGATTGATTAGCCCTGCTCAGGGAACAGTGCCAGCAAGTATCTGGCTGACGACTTGAGAGACACCTAGTAAGCAGAATAACACCCCACCTCGCTCAGCAAATCTTGCAGCGGTGCTAAAGGGTCTGCGCCCAAGGACTGATACAACACTCTGTCACTTGTAATAAGCCAGGAATTAAAAGCTGTTGTTATTAAGGACTTAAACTCAAAGGTGAGCAAACAATATGCTTCCATATCTTCTCATCAACTTGCCAGCTCCTTGCCTGCAGAGTGTGTGGACACGGAGACTGGAGGCTGGTAAATTACTGCTTACAGGAATAAGCAGTTTTGTAGTGAGTTTTGTTCTTGTATTTTAAAAAAATCTCTGATAGAACAAGAATGCTAATAAAAATCTGTGGGGGGGGAGGTGGGATGTTCTTGCATCCTCTCCCCAGGACTTTTGGTGTATGATCCAATGTAAGGAGAAGACAACCCAAAACAAGGCACTGCAGGGTAACATTCCATGCTTGCACGCAGAATCACGGAGTCAGGGATCGGAAAGGACCTCAAAAGATCATCCAGTCCAATCCTCCTGCCAGAGCAGGATCCCCTAGATCCAGTCACACAGGAACATGGCCAGGTGGGTTTGAAACATCTCCAGAGAAGGAGACTCCACAACCCCACTGGGCAGCCCCTGCCAGGGCTCTGGCACTTCATTGTAAAGAAGGTCCTTCTCATATTGATGCGGAACCTCCTTTGTTCCAGCTCACACTCAGTGCCCCTTGTCTTATCACTAGGTGCCCCTGAGCAGAGCCTGGCTCCATCCTCCTGACACCTGCCCTTTCCAAATTTGTAAACACTAATGGGGTCACCCCTCAGTCTCCTTTTTCCAAGCTCAAGAGACCCAACTCCCTCAGCTTTTCCTCAGCAGGGAGAGGCTCCCCTGGCTTCATCATCTTTGTGGCTCTGTGCTGGACTATCTCCAGCAGCTCTGTGTCCTTGAACTGAAGGGCCCAGAACTGGACACAATATTCCAGCTGTGGTCTCCCCAGAGCAGAGTAGAGGGGAAGAAGAACCTCTCTCGATCTACTAACTACAGCCCTTCTAACGCCCCTCAGGATGCCACTGGCCTTTTTGGCCATGAGGGTCCACTGCTGGGTAGATCCATCTATAGATCTGTGATTAACAAGTCACCACCACCAGGCTGAATCTACTTGCTAGAGGTCAACCTTCACAAGTTTACAGCTGTTCCTTTCCAGGACCAGCTGGTTCTCTTTGCTGCTTGAAGGGCCTGCTGTGCACTGCGGACTGCTGTCAGATGCTGTCCACAGATTACAAAACGAAGGGTATTCCTCCAGAAAGTGCCTTCCTCAACCTCTTATCCACCATTTGTTCCCTTGGCCATGTGCATCTATTAAAGCCCTGTCAGGTCAGATGGTCAGGGATGGAAGCAAAATGTAGCTAAAGGGAACCTGAAGCACAAACTGGGCACTGAAGACTCTCCCATCTCGATGCCTGCTTAGGTCTCTAGAGAGAATGAATGCTGTGACCTCACCCACCAGTCTTCTTTGTTGTGCAGAGTTTGGGGTTTTGCTGCAGAGGCAAAGTCAGTCGTTCTACAGCTGCCTGGGAGCTGCGGGGCGGGATCACAGAGGGCAGTGGCAGGCGGGGATGGAAGGCATTTGCAAAGCGACTGTGGCCGAAGGTATAATTATGTTGTGTTATGATTCTTTCAGGCAGCTCCTGGTCTGTAAGTGCAAATACACCCATTTGTCTTGTCTGGATAATGTTTTCGCTTGAAAAAGCTCTTAAGGGCCCCTCATCTCTATCACGTAGCGCTGTGGCACGATGATTTTTATATGTTTATAGACGGTGTGATGGGCTAAATTGAAATCTATAGCCAAAATAGAGCTCAGTGGGATTTGACTCTGTATTTAATACCTGTCAGCGTAAGGAAAATGAGCGGGAGGATCTAATTAAGGCTCTGTGATGACGGCTGTGTTAAAAAGTGTTTTGAATCTTTATATCGTAAGAAAAAGAAAACTACCTGACAAAATGCGAACCGCAGTGTGAGCATCAGGAGGAAACTCTGAGGTTTTAAATGCTGAGGGGTTTTTTAAATAAATGGGTAGATAAAAACATTATCTTGTCAATTTATCATCAGTCTCTACTTTTTGGTCTTCATAGTTGCAGGAAACAGGGGGACTGGACTGGATCATCTTTCGAGGTCCCTTCCAGTCCCTAATGTTCTGTGATTCTGTGAAACCTGATGTACAGCAGGACTCAGTCAATCTTCCCTGTCTACCACAGTGGATGATCCACCAGATTAACTCCCTTTCCTCTCTCTGTCTCTCAGCATCTCCAGGCTGTGAATTATGTGCAAAAAACTTGAGGTAGGAGCGAAGGGAACGAGTGACTGCCTGACCATTAGTGTGTGGCATCCAGGACCATTCCTGGAGTTCAGGGCTGCTCTTTCAGCCATCCCACTAGAACCACACAGGCACAACGAGTGCTTATGACCCCCCTGGGCAACATTACGACTAGGAAGATGATGGGAATGGAGTCCCACCATGTGTATCTAACAGCACCAAAGGGAGTAACTGGAATCGGTGCTGACACAGCATTCGCCTTCAATTACAGGTTTCATGTCCGACACACATCCCTTCGGCTGCTTGGGTTTTGGTTTTTCAACCATTAGGAAAGGCTGCATGGAGGGATTGTACAGACAGAAAGGTCAGGGAGGTGTCTGCTGGTGCCACTCGGTACAAGAAGGACACAGAGCTGCTGGAGAGAGCCCAGCACAGAGCCACAGAGATGATGGAGGGAGGGGAGCATCTCCTGCTGAGGAAAGGCTGAGGGAGCTGGGGCTCTGGAGCTGGGAAAAAGGAGCCTGAGGGGTGACCCCATGGATGTTGATCAATATGTGAAGGGTGGGTGTGAGGAGGATGG
Source organism: Rhinopomastus cyanomelas (assembly GCA_013400115.1). Classification (NCBI taxonomy): domain Eukaryota; kingdom Metazoa; phylum Chordata; class Aves; order Bucerotiformes; family Rhinopomastidae; genus Rhinopomastus; species Rhinopomastus cyanomelas. The sequence goes on from VXBP01006791.1 coordinate 335,070, forward strand.
AGCCAGGCTCTGCTCAGTGGCATCTGATGATAGGACAAGGGGCAGCGGGTGTGAGCTGGAACAGAGGAGGTTCCACATCAATCTGAGAAGGAACTTCTTCATGGTGAGGATGACAGAGCCCTGGAAGGGGGCTGCCCAGGGAGCTGTGAAGTCTCCTTCTATGGAAACATTTAAAATCTGCCTGAATATGTTTCCTTGCAACTGGATTGGACGGGATGATCTTTCAAGGTCCCTTCCAATCCCTAATGTTCTGTGATTCTGGCTAGGGACCTGGCTGTGTAACGCTGCAGCCGTATCAGCTGAGTTTCCTGTTATTCATTACATTTAAAAATGGTGAGAAACGTGTTGATCCAAGTGGAGGATTCACAGAATTCCCCTCTATAAATTTTAAATACTTCTCAGAAATATAGATTTAATAAATACAGCTTATTCCAGAGGAATCTTGACACATAATCACAGAACATCGGGGACTGGAATTAACCTCCAAAGATCATCTAGTCCAATCCTCCTGCCACGGCAGGATCCCCTAGATGAAGTCACAGAGGAACATGGCCAGGTGGATTTTAATCATTTCCAGATGCAGGCCATTTCTCCTTGCAAGTATTTCCACTAAACAACTTTGCCTGGATTGTCTTTCTTATTTAGATGAAAATTGTGTGAGGAATTGCTGCTTCTCTTCCGGGAAATTTCTCCACCTGCTAGGAAATCTAATTCATTTGCTAAACACTCAGCAAAATTAGCTCAAAGACTGAAATAGCAGGAAAAGCAATTGCTGCCCTCACAGACATGGGAACCAGCAAGTTTGCCAGCAGCTTCTGTGGGTGTTTGCTGAGATTGGGTACCGGTGCTCCTTATTCCTCAGCTCTCCTAAACAAGGATTTCTTGACTCCTGCCTCAAAACACCTCCTATTTCTGACATTCCTCACTACTTTCAGTTTCTTTGTTTAGTTGCTATTTTATCTCCCCTATCCATTTTTGTTGCTTTCAAGCGATAAACCTCCCACTGTTTGGTTGTTAATGACTTCGATAATTCATGTTTTTAAGCAATGTCAGCTGCATCTCAGTTAGCTACAGAAGTGAGTCCGTACTCCTGCCTACTGCCGCTGTTTGATAACATAAAACCGAAATCCAATACAGCCCTAAACCAGGAGTTCAGGCTCAGTCCCCGAGATAAATCACTGTCATCCCAGCAGCCACACCAGAAAGTCCCTGTCAGACAGGATTATCCGTAAATTGAGGGTCAGATGGGTTTATTACTTAATATTTGCATTATGGTGCGTCCTGCTTAATGATACCACCCTGTCCTACAGTTCTGCAGGCCGCGGTGCATCCCACTCTTCTCACTCTGCCATCAAAGGTCCTTAGGGAATTGAAGCCTGTTTTGATATTGCTGTTAATTGAAGCCTGTTTTGATATCACTGTTAATATTTTAAAGAAAAGAAAGAAAGGATCATTCACAAAATGAGTGCACAACTCTATCTCTTTTAAATACTCTGGTATGTAGAGAAGAGGGATTCATAGAATCAGAGAGTAAAATTGCTTAGGTTGGAAAATGCCTTTAAGATCATCTAGTCCAACTATGAACCCAACTGTCCCAAGGCCACCAGTAAACCCTGTCCCTGAGCTCCAGATCTCCATTACTTTGAAACACATCCAGGGACGGAGATTCCTTGGGATCCAACAGAAGAGTAAGTGAGAACAACCCACCTCATACATGATGACCCAGGAAAGCCTCCCCAGACCCTGCATGAGATGACACCAGTGTCTCTGGTGGTAAAAAACTGTCTATAAAGGTAATTGGCCAACTGTGAATTTCCTGGAAACAGAGGAACCCATGGGGAGCAGAAGGAGATGGCGGCTCATCAGCTAATATTGGAGCTCTCCTGAAGCAGCACCTACAGGCTCCAATCTGAGAAGGGGCAAGGGAGAGAACTTCAGAGAAGAATCCCTTGTGCCACAGCATTGGAAGCATCGAGGGTGTCGCAGTTTCCACCCCAGACTGCCATGTTTCAGGACCAGCCTCCTCGGTAAGGCTAGTGGCGCATTTATTCAGCACCTTGGCCGTTCCGAGGAGTGAATTGGACCCGTTTAAAATCTTATTTCTGGGTAATCGCTGCCAGTGTTTATTAAGCCTGGTGGCAAAGACAGAGCTGGGCAGGGAAATCAGCCTCATCGGTGACACTCTGCATTAAACAAGAGCCGGTCGCCAGCCTTATGCTGTATTTGTCATTTAGGACTCGGGTCTCATTTAAATGCTGCCGAGCAATTTGGGATGATCTCTAAAACAACGGCCTCAGAGCTACTAGAAATTTCATCCCGGCACACAACTGCATCACGTTTATTACATTGCCCTACCGTAACCTCATCTTTTCCTGCCCAACTTCTATCTCTCCCCTCGGAGAGCTCATGGACTCAGAGCACATCGATGGAAAAGACCCAAAGGTCGGTTAGAAGAAGAATGAGGAATTTTTTTTTCCTCTGAAAAACATTTCTCCAGCCGTCGTGTGCCGCAGTCGCAGACTGGTGCTCTGCCTTCGGGGCTCACATCTCAAGAGAACCATTAGCACCAAAATTGATCCGTGTGATTTTTTTTCCCCACTTTCTTCTTTAGGTGGAAGCAAGGATAAGGCAGAAGAGGGCTTTGCTGCGTGGAGGAGAGAGAGTCAGCCTCTCGGTAGCTGTGTGTCAGTTCAATTCACGCGGCAGCACTAAGCAAAACTATCCTTCTCATGCCTTAATTAAATAACCCTGGAGGATGTCGGACCGTGAGGGACAAGGTCACGGTGAAAACTGTAATTATTTCCTGGAGCTATTGATTTTATGCTAATGATTTTAAATAATGCAGATAGCTTGCATCTCATCACCATAATGGCAGGTAGTGCTTTGAGCTTTCAGTGTCACTGGGGAGGAGGCTTGTTTGGACATATTTCAGGGTGTCTACACTGATTAGTGCAAAGGTCAGGGGTGCAGAGAGGGAGCTCAACAGCAGGTTGAAGGAGGAAAAAACGTGACATTTTGTTAGAAGAAAAAAAAGACCCAAAGCAAATGGAGAAATGAAGAGAAGCACAGAGGGGAGGGGAGGAGTAAAACAAGGCAGAGCAGAATCTCTCTGGCCACCCACGGAGTCTAACAGGTTTTTGAAATCAAGATTCTGGTGCATGAGGCAGTTTCTCCCGGGAACTTCCAGCACAGAGTTCATCCCTGAGGCATCATATATCAGGATTCCTTTCTTGTTTGTCTACAGGCTTAGCCATGGAAATATGTATTGCTCTAAATCTTCCAGTATGTTTTATTTTCTTGATGTTTATCTTCATGACTTAAAACCTATCAGCTACGGACACGTTCTCCAAAACCTGTGTATTTCACAGTCTTTATGGCCCAAGAAGAAGGCAAGGAGCAATCTATTCTATTAGTTGTGAATGTGTTTGTGACTCACACGGTCTTCCCAGCTATCTGTAACTTAGATGAGCACCATGTCTGGATGGCAAATGATTTTACAGTGTTATTGTTTATTGATAAAAGCTATAAATCTGGGTATTTTGCTTTAGAGGAGCAACTCTTTCCCTATAAGTCATGTGTATCTGGAGCTTAGGGACAGGCTTTAGCAGTGGCCTTGGGAGACCTGGGTTAAAAGTTGGACTTGATGAGTTTACAGGTCTTTTCCAACCTAAATGATTCCCTGGCTCTAAGATCCCAAAGAGTTTCTGAAGTATTCACAGAAATAGATCCATACAATGGCCAGGGTTGGAAGGGACCTTCACAATCATGCAGTTCCAAGACCCCTGCACAGGCAGCGACACCTTCACTAGAACAGGTTACTCAGGGACCCAGCCAACCTGCTTTTCAACACTTCCAGGGATGGGGCAGCCACAACGGCCTTGGGCAACCTGTTCCAGCATCTCAGCACCCTCACAGCAAAGAATTTGTTCCTCAAGTCCAATCTCAAACCCTCCTCTTCATGCTACTGTAGCCTGTGTTTGCAATAATCCCCTGACCTGCTGCTGTCGTACTGTCTGCTACTGTGGTCGGGCAATATCCACTAACGTGGCCTCTTCTGTAGGATCAAAACAAATAAATCAGAACCCCAGGGGACCCTAATTTGTCCCCACAGCTGACATTCACCACCCTGCGCCAGACCATCACAGGATGCACAACCTCCCAGCACCACTAAGGATTGCTCGCCGCTGCCGTGACGTGAAGGCACACCTCGGGTTCTCCACCACACCCGTGACAAGGCTGCAGGTTATTTTTTACTTTAGAGGGATGACACCTCCCTGCGTACACTGAAGCTCATCCCACCCGGACCACATCTCTCACCTCAACATCTCTCGACAGATTTTATTCCAACTGAATCCAGAAAACACTTGTTACTCCTGTATTTCTGCGAAGGTTCTACCTGCCTGAGCTGTGGTCGAAAGGACTGGCTGCACCAATGGGCTGAAACCTCCTCTTTTTGTAAGAGAATTGATTTGTCTGCAGCACGGATGGGTGACTGGGCAGCAGCAAGGTGGACCTTCCTCCAGCTACTGCCCATGCTGTGGCTACTGGACAGAGCACTGCAGACTGCAGTCATTGCCCCTGTCAACCTTTCATAAAATAAATTGTTCCTCAGAGCCAACCTAAACCCACCCTGGCACAACCGGAGGTTGTTTCATCCTGGGGAGAAGAGACTGACCCCAACCCTGCTCCGACCTCATTAATTTCAGGGAGCTTCCTTTTCCCCAGGCTAAAATCTTCCCATTCAGATGCTACAGCTGGAAATACTGTTATTATCACTCGGGCTTCGCTTGTTTTCTCTTTCCCACGTTACCCACATTTCAGAGTCTGTATGTCTCTCCTTAACAACTGAGCCCAGTTTAATGTCTCCTCTGCCATTTTCGCTAACGGTCGCCTCTGATTGCTAACAGCACCAGGGCTCCCGGTGATTTGCCCTGTGTGACCAGCTACTTTTCATTTGCTCTGCAGCAACTGCAGAAATACCAGAGGGCAACTGCAGAGCAGGCTGGTGCTTGGCAATAGACATGGAGGGGCATTGGTGGGAGTACTGTGATGTTGTAAACTTGTTCTTTTAAGATTATGGGGGACAAAGAGATTTCCAGTATGGGAAATAATTTGTGATTTAACTGATCAGAGTTAACAGATCACAGGGACATTAGGGATTGGAAGAGATATTGAAAGATCATCCAGTCCAATCCCCCCGCCACAGCAGGATCCCCTAGATCCAGTCACACAGGAACATGGCCAGGGAAAAAGTGGGAAGAAGTTCCTTCTCACATTGATGTGGAACCTCCTCTGCTCCAGCTCACACCCACTGTCCCTTGTCCTGTCACTGGCTGCCCCTGAGCAGAGCCTGGCTCCGTCCTCCTGACACCCACCCTTTCCACATTTATCAACATTAATGGGGTCACCCCCCAGTGTCCTTTTCTCCCAGCTCCATCAGCCTTTCCTCATCAGGGAGATGCTCTCCTCTCTCCATCCTCTCTGTGGCTCTGTGCTGGACCCTCTGGAACTGAGGGGCCCAGATCAGAGAACTGCTCTGCCACTAGAATGAAAAAAAACCCCAACATATGATATGAAGCTTTTTAAACTGATGATCAGAAATCCGACAGCCTGAACTGCAATTCTAGACATGCACTACACATCTTCCATGATAATTTATTTATATGAGTAAGACTGCTGCAGGGTTTAGGTGAGTAAGTGTTAATCGAGGAGTTAAACAAGGTTATGAATGAGTTGCTCAGGAGGAGTCAAATACCTGAATGACAGACCCTTCCTCGCTTACAGATTTGCTTGGAAGGAGCAGTATGATTCATGTGTTCCCCATAAGGGCTGACTTTCCCTTTTGCTCTGCACGTGTAAGCCCAAGCCGTGTCCCCCTGCACTTTCACGCACAAGCAGGTTTTGGGTTCTAGTAGAGATGCAACGAGATGACTTTGGCAACATGTTGAAAGGCAGCAGACTCTAATGGACCATGTGAGAATTCGCTGCTGGCGTGCTTGGGAGGACGAGCTGCCTCTTAGCCTACACAGTGCCCGCCTGGAGCTGTAATTCTGAGTCTGTTTCAATAAAATAAAATACAACAGTAATGGACATTATCTCTTGGAAGGGAAGACAATAACATCGTGTGGCACTTGAGTTAAATTTTCATCAGTCTCTTGCAAAAACCCCACTGTAAATGAGATCAGATCATTATCTGCTTTCCAAGCACGGTCTGTAATTCCCAGTGTCTTCTGTTACTACAGAAGCTCTTACCGAGGAAAAGGAGCCTCTGCCAGAGAGGAACCCCACGTAATTCTCCAGCTATTACACCCCCAGGTAAGATGATGCTTTCAATAGGATGCTAATCGTTTCAAAGTTGTGGAGTTCAGGGACAGGGTTTAGCAGTGGCCATGTCACAGCTGGGGTAATGGTTGGACTTGATGGACTTAAGGGTCTTTTACAACCCAACTGGTTCTATGATTCTAATGATAGGACAAGGGGCAGAGGGTGTCAGCTGGAACAGGGGAGGTTCCACATCAATGTGAGAAGGAACTTCTTCCCAGTGAGGGTGCCAGAGCCCTGGGAGGGGCTGCCCAGGGAGGTTGTGGAGTCTCCTTCTCTGGAGCCGTTTCAAACCCGCCTGGACGTGTTCCTATGCGACTGGATCTAGGTGATCCTGCTGTGGTGGGGGGATTGGACTGGATGATCTTTTGAGGTCCCTTCCAATCCCTAATGTTCTGTGGTTCTACAAGATCCAAAGCCATCAGGTGATGGTAGTTGACTATATTTGTCCATATCCTTGGACACCCAGTAAACCTCAGAGATACTGAGATGCTATCACAGGGTGCGGTGTATGTCAGGTGACAGTGATCTCCTCAGCTGAAATAACATAAGCAAAACTTTACTTATTTTACAAAGATTTTCCAGCTCAGAGAACATCTACCCAGTTACAGAGCATTCTGCTCACGACTCCTTGCGTGTATAAGATCAGTATTTCACATACTAGGGTAGGACTCCACAGAGAGAGCAGTCAGACACTGGAATGGGTCTGCTCAGGCTGGTGGTTGAGTCCCCATCTCTGGATGTGTTCAAAAGTCGCTTAGATGTAGTGTTGGGGGGTCTGGTTTAGGGGTGAACTTGTAGAGTAGGGTTGATGGTTGGATATGATGATCCCAAGGGGCTTTTCCAGCCTGAATGATTCTATGATTCCATGATTTCTCTTCTTCCTTACAGGTGTCAAACCAGTGACTTCAAAGGCTCTCGGCACAGAACAGGTAGAAAGACCAAAGGCTTCATTTGAACCCCACCTCCACGTGTGTCCGTGTTTAGCCTCAGGGATCTGCTCCAAGTAGCAGTGGTGCACATTCATAAGGATGGCACTTCAGGCAGCAATTTTTGTGAGACTGCCTGGGGAAATAGTTTATTTCCTGTAAACTATTGCAAAGGTCTCTGACAGCAGCAGTGGCTGCTGATCTCCATCTGAATATCTCAGTAGAGTCCTGCTACCCAGAAGGACATCACGTAGCACAGAAACACGGTACCAGCTCCCCTCTAAGAAATTACCAATCCATCCTCATGATATATAACCCATCTCCCAACTTTTGAGTATTCAAGGCAGGACACTGATGTAGCTGCGGAATTCTCCGAGCGCTAAAAGACATGAATCTTTAAAGGAGTTCTGTCAAGAAACGTAACCACTAAAATTCTGACTAATGTTAAAAAATAAATGAGGACGTGGGCCATTGCTCACACGAATCCATTATAAATTGAAATGCTTCCCATTTTACTTGAATCGGGAATAAATTTAAAGTAGGGAGACTTTTTTTATGTATCCTGCTTCAATTTGAATGAATTTTTAGTGGTTTTAGACTTCTCCAGCAGTGACAGAGAGTACAGACAAGGATCTGACCAGTTGTATCTCTCTGAACATCTGCTTTACTCATCCTGCCGTGACACAATCGATAAAATATGACTCAGCTTTCTAAATCGGCTTTTTCTTTTAAGAAATACTTTTATCGTCAGCACGCGCGATTTTGTATCGACAGAGTCAGTATCTCTGGCATCAAGAAAATTGAAACCGCGGCTTCTGCTCTACCGGAAGCCTCTGCGTTTGCACGTTTGCTAAAGATTTCCACTCAGACTGATACAAAGCTGGAGTGCTCCAGCTGAGATCCAAAGGAGCAATCGAGTGGAACTCGGAAGGGATAATTTATGCTTTTCTTTTAGTTCAATGCAGCTCACATTTTGAGAAGATGGAATGTAGATTTTTCTCTTTAGAACTAAAGCTCCATGGAGGTATCTGAGCTGCTCCAGCAGCCTATGGAACATTAACTTTCTACACTGCTGTAGGCACTGGCAAAGGGTTGCTGATCAGAATGGGAAGCACTGTGACTCTAACACAGATTATTCGCTGGATCAAAGCGAAGAGATTTTATGTATTTAGAAAGTAATGTGATGTAGAACATGCCTTTCCTGCATGTGGTCGTTGTGCTTCACCTCCGTGGGTCTCAGTGTTTACATTTCACACACAATACTTTCCTGTTTCACGCCAACCTGTTATAGTTCATTCCATTTCTTCCCGTCCAACTTTTAGGTTGTTTTAAGTGTGAAAACAGAGATAAAGAGCATCATTGACTCTCCCCTCATCCACCACCCTGGCCACGTTACTGTAGAAGAAGATCTCCCCTTCATACACCCCTGCTGACTGCTTACAAACTAAATTGACTGAATTTCATTGTTGACCCAGCTGACCTACTGCCCGCATCACCACTGGGAGCTGCTGGGAGCAACAGTCAATATTTTGATGACTCACAAACTAATCCTGAGCTGCAGAACTTTTTCGAAGGCATTTATCTTTGATACCTAATGATATTCTCCCAAAACCCTGAGCTGCTTGGGAGAAGTACAGAGACATATATCAAAGCATTTTAATTGCAGTCCATCTACTGGTAATGGATTTCTCCTCTGCTGGGCTTTCTTAGAACCCGGCTACGTGTATTTTTTAAAGCCCACAGCTTCCCCAAATCATTAGGGAAGTGCAGCAGAGTGTGGCTTCACATCTGTCAGGAGAAGGGTATTAATATCCCAACATTTGTCTGGCCTGAGAAGCCACTCTGGCGAAGGAAAGGGGAACATGTTTAGGCATTGAATCATCAAGATGTGTGATGAAAAAAGGAACATTTCTGCAGCTGAGTAGAGACTACAAAAGTCTGAGCCTTGTTTACAAGTGGCTGGTTAACTCATTGCTCACTGACTTCACAAGTTAGAGTCAGAGACTGAAGTAGAACCAGACCAGCTCTTCTCCAAGAGTCAGTGTAAACATGAAATTGTTCTCCTTACGACAACAAGTCAAGATTTAGCTTCTAAATCCTTGTTGCTGATCTACCTCTAAGGGTTTTATTTGGCTTTCAAAAATTATTCAGCTTTGAGAAGCAATGATTTTCTTCAAATTGCACTTTGATTGTGGGATCCGTGCAGAAATGATGGGAATATAAAGAAAACTCAGTGGCACTTAACAGTCTGAGACTCCTTTCCCTTGCTGGCTGGAGTCCACGACTGTCAATCACTTCCTCTTATAGTCAGGAACAATAAACACAATTGCAGCTGCAGTTCAGCTGCCAAAGCACAGAATGGTGAACTCGGGGCACTCGAAGCACTGCGAGAGCAGATTAATTGAAACATAAATTAAGGAGGAAGGTGAAAGGCAATTTATATCAATTTTGAAAAATAAAATGCCTTTTTTCTTTTGAAGTAGCTAATTACTGTGGATCCTATAAAGAACCCCAGGCTCCTCGTTGCATCATTGTACTGCAGAGTCTTATAGACTGTTGCAAGACTTCTGATAGGAACATGAGATTGGTCAGCACTTGGTCCACACAGTGTCTCCATCTCCCAAACTTTCAGAGAATCACAGAACACTAGGGATTGGAAGGGACCCTGAAAGATCATCCAGTCCAATCCCCCCCACCACAGCAGGATCCCCTAGATCCAGTAGCACAGGAACATGCCCAGGAGGGTTTGAAACGTCTCCAGAGAAGGAGACTCCACTACCTCCCTGGGCAGCCCCTTCTGGGGCTCTGTCACCCTCACTGGGAGGAAGTTCCTTCTCACACTGATGTGGAACCTCCTCTGTTCCAGCTCACACACATTGCCCCATGTCCCATCATTTTGTGACCCCTCTTTTTAATCTCTTTTTCCTCTCAGTTGCCTCAAAATGATTTAAAAAAACCAAATGCTGCTGGATTCCTCATTTCTTCTGCCTGAATGCTCCAATCACCATGTGCCACCACAAGGCTTGGGGAAGCAGATGCAGCAGTTTCCATCCTGTGCTCTGAAACAGTCGGCAACAAAAGGTGTTGACAGGAGAGGTCAAGTCTCTGCAACTTGTACAACCTGCCCTCGAGCGCTGTAACCAAATATAGACAGAACTCACATATTTGACAGCTGTTTGTAAAGACTCTTACAAATTCCTGTAATGCGAGTCTGGTTACCTTTGAAAGCAGATAAAAATCTCAGGAAGACAAGACAGATGCACGCAAAAAGCTTCTTCCTCTGCTGGACTTCTAAACCTGACACGATGGTTTGCAGAAAGATCAAGGAAAGATCCTTCTGCTTCGCTCTAAGTGGCCTTGCCCTGCTGAAGATATCAATTTATAGCAAACAATTCACTGAGAGCTGTGTGGTCCAGGAGGACACACAACTTCTTGTACATCCGACCCACAGTACCTGTTGGCACTCTGCAGCTGGTTTTCGCTTACTGACAGCTTTGGAAGACCTGTTTGCCACTTGTGGCCACTATGAAAGAAGAAAAGCTTTGTTGTCTCCTCTAAGAGCTAAGATGAGGTAATATTTCCAGTGCCTACAGCTGGAGAATTTCCATTCCCCGCTTGATGCTTAATGATCTCTATCTATAGAAACCCCAGTGCAGCTCAGAGTAACAAAAGCAATTTGAAATCAGTGGTTTGTGCAAGATAAGCACCAAAAAGTTGGGAATATTTTCACAATTCTTTCTGTCTTTGTGTTTCTGGACTGTTTTCTCAAGATTGTTTAGTCTCCTTTTTTTCTTGTGGATGAACAGAGGTTGCAGAGGTGGAGGGTGATCTCTTCTCGCAAGGAACAAGTGGTAGGGCAAGAGAAAATGGCCTCAAACTGCACCCGGGGAAGTTTAGGTTGGTCATAAGGAAAAGCTTCTTCTGGACAGGGTCATCAGGCCTTGGAACAAGCTGCCCAGGGTGGTGGCAGTTATGGAACTTTGGGACAGGGTTTATTGATGGCCTTGGGACAGTTGGGGTCATGGTTGGATTTGATCTTGAAGGTCTTTCTTTCTGTGATTCTACAAAACAACAGGTGCTTGTGTGAATACAACTGCTATAGGAAAAGTCAACTTCTGCTGATGAGGACTACGCCAGAGTTTGGAGGTGAGGTTCCAGTTCCAGAAGGTAAGTGATTCTCAAGGAATTCCTCACGTTCTGCATTACACAGGTCCCACGGGTTTGCACAAATTACTACTCTCAGGCAGGGAAGGACTTTTGCCAGCCTTCCCCAAGATCAACTGAGAGAGGCTTTCAGCCACAGCTGCCTCGGGCAGGCTCCTGCATCCTGTAGGACCCAGACCTGATCTTACAGCCTTGTTCTTTGCCATCCTAATCATGTGCTTTCAGTTGCTTAAATGCCTAAAGCTGCTTCTGCATGAGTGTTGTACGATTCTCTAACCATAGAGGGGAAAAGCAGGCTTCTCAAAACTTGGGGCATAGCTCCAAGAGCTTCTCCGTCCCAGGCTCTCGCTGTGTTTGTGTCCACCTGCTGCCTTGCAATGCTTATTACTGAAAATTTCCGAGAGCAATGGAACTAAATTGTCTTAAAATGTCAGTGTAATCAGGAATGAAGGAGCCTGCTTGAGCAGAATCACAGCTTGGAAATGGTGTCGAAGCTCCTCCTGCACCAAGCATTTTGCAGAGTAAACAGAGCCGTGGCTCTTGCCCCGAGGAACCCTGCGTGTTCTACACAGAACAAGGAGAAGATGGAATCAGAACACTTAGATTGTAGTTTGACTTCAGATCTGCTGTTCACTTGGCTAATTAAGTCAGTTTTCTCCGAAGAGAAGAAAAACATGATACCAGTTATTTCTCTATCCTTAGCTAAGCAGCGCACTGGTGAGTATTTTAGGAACACGTATATGACAACAGCCTCCAGAAACGAAGGCTGTTAACAAGCTGACATGGAACATTTCTGCTTCTATATGAATCGAGTGGAAGTGCTGCAATGAGGCTGCAGGAACATCAATGCAGCCGGGGAAAATACATTATGGAAGATGGAAGTACGACCAAAAAAACGACATTCAAACCCAACTACAGCATGTGCTGCACACCTCACGGTTAAGAAAGGGACGGTGTGTGTGAAATAAATTACTTGCTGGGAACACTCATCGTGCTATAGAAATGGGCTCAGCATCTTGTCTCTGACTGCACTATTTCACAGAATCACAGAACATTCGGGATTGGAAGGGACCTTGAACAATCATCTAGTCCAATCCCCCACCACAGCAGGATCAGGAGACTCCACAACCCTCTGGGCAGCCTGTTGATATCTGATAATAAAACTGCAAAGCAGAAAACCTTCACAGGTCCTCTCGTTCACTCACTTAAGGACTAGTGAGAGTGTCAATACCATTCTTCTTAAGTGCTTTCCTAACCTGCTCTTGAGAGCTTCTGATGAGGAAGACTGTGATCTCTTCAGACCGTTTACTGCAGGTACTGCTTTCCTCAGAATTAGAGAAAAAAATCATCCTCTACCTGGAGGTACTTGCTGCAGACTGAGCTCATAAATATGAGAAGGAGCTTCTTCACGGTGAGGGTGACAGAGCACTGGAAGGGGCTGCCCAGGGCGGGTTGTGGAGTCTCCTTCTCTGGAGACACTTAAAACCCACCTGGATGTGTTCCTGTGTGACTAGATCTAGCTCTGGCAGGGGGATTGGAGCAGATGATCTTTCAAGGTCTCTTCCAATGTTCTGTGTTTCTGTGAAAACCCACAGAGATCTGGAGCTTAGGGACAGAGTTAAGCGGTGACCTTGGGACAGCTGAGCTAAGGGTTGGTCTTTTCCAGCCTGGATGATTCTGTAAGTGTAACACCCCTGCCTTTTGCCACTTCTGGTGAACTCCTGCAGTTTGTTTGGTAGCAGCTGTGGAGCCCTGGGAGATGGAAACAGAGCTCAAACAGTTTCAGTTGGGGAAATTGGGAGAGGGTTCGAGGGATAAATCTTGGCCTTTTCAGATGAAGACCTAACTGTAGCATGATGTCAGTTATCAATAGTGGGACATGAATCATACCTTCTCCTAGCAGGACCGTTCAGCAGGGCTCACACCCAGGGATGAAACATCTCAGTGCCTTTGAGAGCTGGTCCAGGGGCCTCACAGCTGCCAAGAAGCCACATGATTTCCCCTTCCTCAGACTATTTACAAAATACTCGGTGTTTACAAAACTTTGTGAAGGGCTGCACAACAAAAGGCTTCCGGCTGCTCAGCAATTTGCTCCTCCAAGAAAAAGAGAGCAGGTTTAGCGGTCAGCTGCAGCGATAGAGCATGGGAGCAGGAATGGTATCAGCTTAATGCCTGTTGCACCGAGAAATGGAAAAGTTCCTCTCCACTACCGCCAGCCCTACAGGCAAACGCCAGCAGAATAGATGGCCGGCAGGCAGTCAGTGCTGACATGGATCACATTCTTGTGTTTAAAGACAGTAAAAAAAGCAGAGCCTCACCTACGGAACCAGTGCTGCTTGGGTTCGGGAGGCTCTGAAGCAGTGCAAATTCGTGAACAGCCCAGCTCCAACGCCTCCCTCCAACCCCCAGCACTGTGCAAACACCTCTGCTTTGGCTTTGGACTGGTGTTTTAATTACACCTAAAAATAAACACTGGAGGAGTGAGTGAGTGTTGCTGTAGGAATTCAGCAAGAGATCTTGATAGACTTTCTATTACTTGCCCAAACAGAAGTTTAATTACCTTTGGAAATTCTGGCCTTTTTGATTGCTCGGGCTGCCTCGTTCTAAGTGGGATTATTGCCAGCATAAGGACTGGATCAACCTTCAGTCTGCTTAGAATTTTGCACAGGACTGTTTGGCTGTGTTGAAGTGGGAAATGTAGTTGCAGACCTCAGGAACAGAGTTTAGTCAACAGCTGATAGGCATGGTCTGTCTCAGTGAGCTTCACAGTGGAAGAGGAACATGTGGTCACTGACAAAACCACCTAATGAAACAGAGGACAACAGCAAAGTTAATTCTAAGTACTGTTCCCTCTTCCCTCTAATTTCAAGTGAAACTGCTTCTGTCATCATATTTGACACTGCATTTCCAACGTGTACCGTGATGCATTGACCAGCTGCACTCCAGATGTGCTGCAATTAACTGACAGATGAATCAAAATGATTTTTCCACTTGATGGAGAGGAGTTTTACATTCATCAAGCAACCTTAGATGACATCAACCTGAAGGGAAACTTCCCAGAGCATCCACTAGGATATCTAGGTGTCAACCCCCCAACACACTGCTTGCTTTTTAGATATGGGGTTGAGGGATGAGGTTTAAGGGCAAACTTTGAAGAGCAGGGTTGATGGTTGCACTTGATGACCCCAAGGGTCTTTTCCAACCAGAGTGATTCTGTTTTGTTCTGTTTTAGAGGGCTGTGAGTCTTCCCATGGAATAAACTGTGGCAACTGCTGTGCAAAATCAGAACTCCTGTGGTGTGGGGAACACTTGGTTCAGACTGTTCCTCTGTTCTGAGGTTCTGAGGTCCATAGCATCATTTGTGGGCTTAGGACCCGATGCTGCATGAGTGGTGGGGTGCTATCCCATAAAAGATTGGCTGGAATTGATATCAGCTGTATTTTTGCTCTTCCAAGTCTAACAGATGTTCACAGACACACTAACACATGTTTTAACCTTGCCCTCACCAGTGGTCCCTGGGACCACAGGAAAGGGGTAGTAGGCCCTGATTAGGACCTCTCAGGAAAATGTTATCCCATCACTTGTGAATCTCAGGCTCTGTAAAATTTTATGTCTAGACCATGTAAGAGCCAGAGCTAAAACAGAACAGTCTGCTGCTTATTTTCCTTAACACTCACCTCTGTTCCACCCCCTGATGAAACTCAGTGGTCATCACACACCCCAAACAGGTGGATGAGCCCCTAGACCTGTTCCCATGGAGCTTCATAGAATCATAGAACATTAGGGATTGGAAGGGACCTCCAAATATCATCTAGTCCAAACCCCCTGCCAGGGCAGGATCCCCTAGATCCAGTCGCACAGGAACATGGCCAGGCGGGTCTCAAACGTCTCCAGAGAAGGAGTTTCAGCTGAGAAGTTTCAAATACTGCAGCAAACCAAGTCTGAGCAGGAACCAGAGAAACATTTCTCTCCCACGCAGGGAGATCATTGCCACGTGATGTTTGTTTCTTAAACCAGCCTGAAGATGAAAAGCCCACTGGCTCTCTTTGAAAGTTCATCAAGCACAGAGTTTGAAAAGAATTATGACGCAGTATTGGTTCTTATTTCTCATGGCTGGAAGGGCGTTAAGGTGCAATAAATAACAAGAACTCCTTCTGTACTGTTCTGTCACAACGGGCTTTGCAAATCCATTACTTTTGGTTATGTTTTAACAACAAAGGCAACGCTCTCAACATCAACTGCTGCTTTATGAAATGGAATTAGTATCAGACAAAACAATTTCCTAATGGCTTCTGATCTACAGCAGAACCCTGTTGATGCCAGAATATGAGTTGTCCTGACTTCCAGTTACTCTGAACAAGTTTCCCTGAGGTTCTTATGGTGCTCCCTGTTAGGAAACACATTTGTCTGGGGAAAGAAAATATAGATCTGCCTCTTGGCCATTCCCATTAGCAGTTTATCTGAAGTGGAGAAGAAGAGATAAGGATTTAGGAATGGTGGTAAAAACCCAGCTCTCTTATTGTTTCCTCTGGCCTTTTGTGAATTTAATAACTGATAAAGACGCCGAGTCCACACAACAAATCCGTCTGCTGCAACGTAATGAACGAAGAGAAATGGTGCTTAACGTGTGCTCCTGGTTGCCCCTCTGTGCTCAACATTCAGTTGCAGTAACTAAAAGAAACTCTGGTGGTCCTGTTCCAAAAGCTTTAATAGAGAGACATTATTAGCTGGTAGCCATGGGAAGCCCATAAAACACAGCTAAAGTGATTTTCCACTCTGAAGAAGGTTATTCACACCGCTGTAACAGGGCAAGGGCCACTTCTTTTGCACAAAGTGTTCTGGGATGGGACAAGGTGTGTCTAAATCTGGGGGAGGACTGGCTGGAGAGCAGACTGGCAGAGTGACCTGGCAGTACTGGCTGAACAGGAGCCAGCAGGGTGCCCGGGTAGCACCTGGTGTCATCCTGGCTTGGATCAGCAATAGTGTGGCCAGCAGGACTAGGGACATCATTCTCCCCCTGTAGTAGGGAGGCAGTTTTCAGCCCCTCACTTCAAGAAAGAGATTGAGGGGCTGGAGTGGGTCCAGAGGAGCAACAAGGCTGGGGAAGGGACTAGAGGGAAAGTCTGATGAGGAGAGGCTGAGGGAGCTGGGGGTGTTTAGCCTGCAGGAGACTCAGGGAGGACCTTCTCCCTCTCTACAACTCTCTGAAGGGAGATTGTATTCAAGTGGAGGTCAGGCTCTTCTCCCAGACAACCAGCGCCAGGACGAGAGGGCAGGGCCTGAAGCTGCCAGGGGAGGGTTAGGTTTAACATTAGGAAGCCCTTCGTCAGGGAAAGGGTGATCAGATCTTGGAATGGACTGTGCAGGGCAGTGGTGGAGACCCCACCCCAGTGGTGCTGAAGGACAGACTGGCTGTGTCTCTTAGTGCCCTGGTCTAGGTTGTGGTGATGTTGGGAACTGGGCTGGACTGAATGATCTTGGAGGTCTTTTCCAGTCTCAATAATTCTATGCTTCTGTGTGTAAAAGAAATTAAGATATTGGGAGCTCTGTGGTATTGCCAGCACTGGGGTAGGGAATCATCAGGATGTCTGCTCACCATGAAAATGAGCCTTGTGATGCCTTTTAGCTCCACATTAATTTACATGTCTCTGGAACCCCAAACCTTGATGATGGAACATGACAACAGTTTGTTCCATAAATAATCCCTTAAGGAGAAGCTCTTGGCAGAGGTTTATCTCAAAGTAATCCCATCACAGGGAAATTCTTGGCAGTCAGACCTTTAAAAAAATAAACTGTAATATTAAATGAAATAAAGAAGATGATCACATTAGCAACAAAAAAATCTAGGAAGGATTAAGTGAAGAGAAGGAAAAGACAGAGGTGACTGGATTTTGACCGTTGTAAATGGAAGTGCAGCTGCTCAGGGCAGAGGCAGGAGGCTGGGTGCTTCTTGCAGTAATTAAAATGCTGGTCCTGCCAAACCCTGTTTTCCCATCTGCCACTCAGCGTGCAGCCCCTCTCAGAAGGCTGCTGTTCACTGATCCCACTCAGCCGTGAAACTGAACCCACAGCACACACTACATCAGCAAAAACAACCCCAGAAAAAGCAGTTGGGAGGGGACTTCACTCCAGACTCACTCCTCAAAATACTTGAAAGCGAAGCCTTGATCCTGGAGAGCACAACCTCTGTGTTGGTGTCATGGTTCCCAAGCAGAGGGAGGAAAGGGTTGTCCTATCAGCCAACCTCTAAACTACCACGGGGCATTTTGGGAGCTTTGTCTTTGAGTTGCTTTAGCAACAGCCCTCGGATGTTTAGCGCTGGGCTTGGGACAGTTGGGTTCATGGTTGGACTTGATGGTCTTCAAGGTCTGTTCCAACCTCAACAATTGTAAGATTCTACAAAATCAACTAGATTTAGGGTGTGGACAGTGTTTATTATCAAAAGGTCAAGGTCTAAGAAGACAGGTACTGACTTATCTGCATTTCTGTGAGGGGGAAATGCTGGGGACTTTGGTTGCAGAGGAGAAACAAGGGAGAAAACCTCTCCTGTTGGAACATACATGATGATCTTTCGAGGTCCCTTCCAATCCCTAACACTCTGTGACGTAATAAATGTCTAAGGTCTCTTCTGCAAGTATCTTACTCTGTAACACAGCTCTTATTAGTTATTCTGATCTTTAAACATATTAGAAGATGAAATTTCCATTGTCATCCTGATTTCAGTATTTCCCACACGGGTTGGAACAACTTAATGAATATTCAGCACATGGAGGTGAAACTCATCACTGTTAACATTAATGTGCTGTCATGAATCAGGGGAATATTCCCTCAGTACAATGATTCCACACGGGGGTTTGTTGCACGGAGCTTAAGTTTACTGAAACAGTATTGATTTTCTGAAAGGCTGATCAGGGCTATTAGTTATAAAGTCTCTGATAAGCAGAGATGTTTCAGCTATTTCAGACTCTCTAAGAAAAATGCCTTCCAGTTCCTTACGCCTAAGCACCATCACAATCATAGCCCTAAGCCTTACCAATACAGAAAGAGACAATAAACTTGTTGCAAGCAGCGTCTGGAATGGGAGATGAAGAACAACAAAAGCCAGCAAGCCCTTGGGCCTTTCTCTCCTCTTGCTCATGTTGATGCTACAGTGTAAATCTCATGGCTATTGCTGCACCCTCTGGTAAATCACAGCCTCTGCTGGTAAATTCTCAGAACGTTTTGTTGCTCTGAGTGGGTGGCAGCACAAAAAAGCATTTGAAAAATTAAAAATGCTTTAATTATAGTGAATAATTATAATGTATTAGTATAACCCCTGGGCTTAGATCCAACCTTGTCGCACTTGATGGGGCTACATCTTTGTGACAGGGTTCACAGTTCCCTAGGTCATGCATGCTGAATTGTCTCACCCATCAGCACAGATTGCTGGAATCACAGAATCACAGAATGACCAGGGTTGGAAGGGACCTTAAAGATCATTCAGTTCCAACCCCCCTGCGCAGGCAGGGACACCTTCACTAGAGCAGGTTACTCAGGGACCCAGCCAACCTGCCCTTCAACACTACCAGGGATGGGGCAGCCACCACTGCCTTGGGCAACCTGTTCCAGCATCTCCCCACCCTCACAGCAAATGATTTGTTCCTCATGTCCAACCTCAATCTCCCCTCTTCAAGGCTGGAACCCTTTCTCCTTGTCCTCTCACTACTATCTGTGCCAAAAGCCCTCTCCCAGCTTTCTGTAGCCCCCCTCAGAGACTGGGAAGCTGCTGTAATACGATTACATGTGTAGTATATGGAGATGAGGTTTAGCTGGCGTACCACTGGGACACACTAAGGATCCAAATGATTTCATGATGAGAAGACACAGCATCTGTCCACAAGGATTTCAGGGCTCTTTTAACAGATTCACTACTAGCTCACTACGGGATCCCTGGCACAACAGCTACTACCCCTGAGCAGCAGCTCACCTCGCTGCTAATGATGACAACCCAGTGTATTTACCTGCTCTGAGACTCCCACAGAGCTCTGACACCAGCAGAAGGTGCAACATTAAATGCAGCGAGAAGCCCCTTTGGCTGCTATAGGCAGAACCAGAACGTACCGGTGACAAAACTGAAATGAAGTGGTGTTAGAAAAACCCAAGACACACTGCACAGCAGAGTGTTCTGAACATTTGTCACGAAGGAAAACGCTTTTGCAAGAAAATCACAAATAAAATGGACTATTGCAGAACCAGCAGGAAAGGCGACCTCAAATGAATCTGTGCTCACAACACAGAAACGAGGCAACCCGAGCGTGTGTTACAGAGGAGCAAGAACACGAGAGAGCAGAGCCATGAGATAAATCAGTGCAAGGGATATTAGTGAGATCAGAGCGCAGGAGCAGCCGCACAAATCAAACCCTGCAGCAGCAGACTGGGTTGCAGCCCAACGGAGAAGATATAGTGTGTCATAAAAAAAAGCAGGGTTGTTTCCAAATATTAAATAAATATATTGATGTTATTAATAATGGGGCAGTGCAGGATCTTGTGCCTGTTCTTATTAAACATCTTCATTAATAATCTGAGGGGCAACACTCACTAATGAAATTTGCTGGTGGTGATTTTGTGAAGTTGCAAACACTCTCAAAGGGTACGGAGGCACCTGAAGAGACTAGGAATGGCAACAGAGATTTCATCTAGAAGCAATCTGGGGGAACCCATGTGCTACAATTCTGCTTTCTTCACTGCCTGAGAAACAGGAACCTTAAAGTGTGGTAGAAGAGCCTGCTCAAGGTTATTTGGCAATGCAGTATGAGCAGAGCTGTGATGCATTTGGGGCTGCACATACACATGTACCCTGTAAAGCAGCAATAACCATGTATTTCACAGGCAGTACCCAAGTGCTGATTTCCTTTGGCTCAGGTCTGTGCTGTCAGTACGGTATGGCCCATGACACGCAGCACTGGGATTCACATGTGGCACAGAACAGTCCCTGTGGAAACCCTCAGGAGACAGAAACTGTTTCCTCATGAGTGCTCTGGCTGATTCTAAGGAGAGCAATATACCTACATCCTGCAGGATGCTGTGGGGTGTCATCACCTTCGCTCATACCAGCTTGAGAAGCCCATTAAAGCCTTTAAGTCCAGAAATGATAAAGGTTGGCCCTCAAATCCAAACCAGGCAAACCATAAATAGCTGGTGCTGAGCTGCTGATGAAATAGTTTAACTGCTGCTAATGCTACAGGGCCACGAGAAAGGAATGAATCCACTGGACTTTATTCTTACGTGTCAGCCCAGTTAATTAACCTTGAGAGGCTTTTCCACGGGAAATAATTTATTTGCACAATGAGGGGCCCTTCTCATGAACCACCAGTTAGGCAAATCATGTTGAAAGTTCTCTACAGACATGATAAACTCTTCACTTACCAGTTTCTGCTGATGCTGATGCCATCTGTTACTGGTTCCATGTGCCGTACTGAGGATTTTTCTGTTCTTCAGAGCTGGACAAGTGAAATTTTCCTCAGGCAGGATGAGCATTTCTGGTACCAAAAATAAATTGTATATTGTAAATGATGTTGAAGTTTCACACTCAGGAACAACAAAACCACAGCATAGCAGCATTTCCAAAAGAAGAGATGAAAAAACAATAGAACCACAGAACATTTAGGGATAGGAAGGGACCTCAAAAGGTCACCTAATCCGGTTTAGGCTGGAAGGGACTTTAAACATCATCTAGTTCCAACACCCAACCAGGTTGCCCAGAGATGTCCCTGCCACCCGCCACCCATAAGACAAGTTGGTGAAATGTTCTTCAGTGTTTTCCAGCCTCTCAATTCTGTTGCAATAATTATGACTTAAATGAATCAGCAACACATTTGTGGAGCAGGTAGGAGCAGCTTGAAGCCAAAGTTCAAAGGGAAGCCCAAGTATAAAATCCTACAGCAAAACCATCAGATAAAGATACTGCCGATGGTAACTACTGTAGGATTTCAGGTAAGACACTCAATTAATTAGAGATCAGAAGCAGGAATAGGTTCTCAATTCATTTCTACATTTTCCCCCACCAGATAATTTCAGAGCTGTCTGAATATAAATGAATAACAGTCACGACAGCACTAATTACAGCTCTTACCCACAGTGACAGGAGAGCAGGGCTGTCACAGCGGGGAGAGCCAACAGCTGCACAGGGCCTTTCCTCACCCCAAATCCTAAACTACTCTGGTGGATTAAGAAATAGGATCATTCTGAGAAGATTAAAACCCTTCATGAAGGAAGTTTGAGGACCGAAACTTTAGTATCACCTCGAAGTGTGATTATCCCATTGTGTTTCTCCAGAAGCACCCATTGATTTCTGGAGGTTACGTTATTCAAACAGAACAAACCATTGGGGTATCAGGAGTAAATTCAGGTGTAAAAACCACATGTCCATGATTCACTCCAAATATTTATTTATGAACAAAAAAACCCGTTCAAATCTACTCTGTAGTAGTATTTTTATCTGTTCTCATTCACTGTGGACATGTCAGCGCAAACATAGGGGCTCTGAAATCTTCAGAAGACCTCAAAAGGTCTCAAAGGATCTCAAAGGGATGTCAAAGAAATCTCAAATATACCAAAGAATGCAAAAATATCTTCTCAACATCATCTAAGAGTCAGGCTCTGCTCAGTGATAGGCATCTAATGATAGGACAAGGGGCAATGGATGTGAGCTGGAACACGGGAGGTTCCACATCAGTATGAGAAGGAACTTCTTCCCAGTGAGAAAGCTGAGCACTGGAACAGGCTGCCCAGGGGGGTTGTGGAGTCTCCTTCTCTGGAGACATTTCAAACCTGCCTGGATATGTTCCTGTGTGACTGGATCTAGGTGATCCTACTGTGGCGGTGGGATTGCACTGGATGATCTTTCTAGGTCTCTTCCAATCCCTAATGTTCTGTGATCCTGTGAAGAGTTCCAAAGACCTCCAAAGAAAAGCCAGGAACCTGGCTGTAGCCAGGGTGCTACCCTAGCTCTAGCAGAGCACTGAGGTCCATTTCTGAGACCCCTCTGATGGAACGTAGACACTGGCTTAAATCCAATCTCCTTTGCACCCGCCTAAGCGATTTGCTGAAACGGGGTTTCCGCAGCTCTCTCTGGGAGAACCTTCTGCCCTTCTCAGCAGCAAGCATCAATAAAGGGGTCTGATTACATTATAAAATGTCTCACAAATACAGTTTAATGCTGACTTTTTAGGTCATCGCTGCTGGGAATAGCAAATAGTTTTTTACTTTGCCAGGTGAGATTAATTTCTAAATAAATGAGGCTGCAAAATCCCCTACACAGCACCCGTGGGCTGTGCTGCTCCTACTGCTGCAGAGGAAATAAAAAAAGACCCACAAGATAACGATGCTTTGTGAAATATGTCGCAATATCTTATGTTTATTTGATCTCATTAAAAAAAGGTAACAACTCCCAACTGGAAAGATGGGAGGTGAAAGAATGCATCATAATTTCTTCTCGTAGCTCCGCTTTAAAACAAAACGTTGATGATTTTTTCCTGTCTGTGGCTTTACAACCCGTTGGCATGGATGGCAATGAAATCACACAATCACAGAGCATTAGGGATTGGAAGGGACCTCAAAAGATCATCCAGTCCAGTCACCCCACCGCAGCAGGATCCCCTAGATCCACTCACACAGGAACATGGCCAGGTGGGTTTGAAACGTCTCCAGAGAAGGAGACTCCACAACCCCCCTGGGCAGCCCCTTCCAGGGCTGTGTCACCCTCACTGGGAAGAAGGTCCTTCTCAGATTGATGTGGAACCTCCTGTGTTCCAACTCACACCCACTGCCAACAGGTCTTCCAAGACTTGAGGACCTTTTCCAGGAAGAAGTTTCTCCTAATGTCCAACCTAAGTTTTCTCTGGCCATTTCTTCATGTCCTGTCACTTGTTTCAAGCTGCCTGTTCCCAGCCACTGTTTTTGCCCAGAGCATTTCCTAAGCACCTGAAAGGGTGCAGCCCATGAGCAAAGCAGCTTCAAATGATGGAAAAGGCAGCCAGGAGCAGGCTGTCACCATCAGAATAATTTATCCAGCCTCAAGTCTGCTGCCAGAAGGGCATCTCAAGAAAAATGGCATCTGGGAGCAGGTGGAGGGCCAGGTAAGTAGACCAAATTGCCCTCCTATCACCTCCTATAACTCATCTAACCTATGAGTTACAGGCTGAGCGTGCCCACAGTTACAGTAGGTTCTCACTTTCTGGCCAGCGCAGAATTTACTCCTAAATCACCTTTCCCTTCAGTCCATGTTTAAGTCTTTAAGTTGTACCCAGAAATGCTGCGGACGTGTCTGAAACCAAGATGCCCAGTGGGCTGTCAATGAGACATGATGAACAAGGAGAATTAACAACTGTCACTGAAAAGTTTTCGTTAAAAACCAAGGCAGTCTCTACATTCACCCACCTCACTGCCACAAAGAAGCTGAAGAAAAGTTTTCTTTCCAGTGAGGTGGGTTTGACAGCCTTCTTGGCCACCTGGGCAAGACCTGAGCTGACTGGCACCCAACACCCCCAGGTCCTTTTCCGCTGGGCAGCCTGTAGCTGCTGGGGGGTTTTGTGACTGAAGTTCGCGACCTGGCACTTGGCTCTGTTAAACCTCATCCCACTGGCCTCAGCCCATCACTGCAGCCTGTCCTAATCCCCCTGCAGCGCCTCCCTACCCTCGAGCACATGGACAGTCCCACTTCATTTCCTGACATCTGCAAATTTACTGGGGATGCATTTGATCCCCTCATCTATGTCACTGATAAAGATGTTAAACAACTGGACCCAACACTGAGCCCTGAGGGACACTGCTTGGGACCAGTTGCCAACTGGATTTAACGCTGACCACAACTCTTTGGGCTTGACCATGCAGCCAGTTTTTAACCCAGCAAAGAGTCCACCTGTCTGAGCTGTGAGCTGGTCCTAGTGTTGATAAGGTTGATGCCAGGGAGTTGTGTACCTCTCTGCCTCCACTCACCAGCGAAAGCACCACAACACAAATGGGCTTCTTTGCAAGACACCATTACCCATGTCTTAACACAAGTACTTTGTGTGACACCATCAAGGAATTCAAGTGATCCAAGCACTACAGTTTTAGTACTTCCTATTTCCCCTGCTATGCTTTAGTCAGTTGAAAGATAACAACATGCCAAGATAAGAGGAAAACATGCTGTGTGATAATGTAACTACAGCTGGAACAAATAAAAACCCCACTCCTGAGCTCTGAAACAGTGGTGCAGTTCCTCAGTTATTAGACAAGTCCATGTACTAAAGGGCTGGAGCACCTCCCTTCTGAGATTAGGCTGAGCAAGTTGGGCCAGATTGGCTGGGTCCCTGAGTAACCTGCTCTAATGAAGGTGTTGCTGCCTGTGCAGGGGGGTTGGAACTGGATGATCTTTAAGGTCCCTTCCAATGTTGGTTATTTTGTGATTCTATGATATGAGAATGCACTGAGAAAAAACAGTCTAGCTACACTTAAATCTATTTAAATCAACCTAAAATACCTAAGTGTTTTGCACACTGCTTTAATCATTTGATTAGCTTTTCTGACAAGGTTCTTTTCTGACCCTGAAAAGACACAGGAGCCAACAGGAAAAATCCATGGTGATATTAAATTATGAGATGTGGTGGCACCTTCAAATACTGTCTGCACCACATGGTCTATGAATCCTCCATGTCTAAACCTTATCAAGAGGTGTCCTGCCTGCCAGGGCACCCCTGTACCACAGGGGGATGCTAGGGAGACATGAATTAGAGATTAGCCATGACTGGGATCAAAACATCCCAGGTAAGCGAATCAAACACAGAGGTCTAACACTGGCTATCCCATTTTGGGAGCCCAGATAGGGCTGCCACAGCCTGAGGCAGGTTTAAAATAATTTTCATTAATTATTCTGAAGCACTCAAGTGCAGATGATTCTTGTTTTGCTAACAGTAAATAATTTCTAATATGAGTAGTTGCACAGGACTAGTCACTTGAATAAGAGCTTAACAATATTAGACCTTAAAAGTCTTATTCAAAGTCACACACTAAATCGGTGAGAGGCTGGAGAAACATCATCTCATCCATCAGGTAGTGCCCTGAGAAGCAAATGCCAGGTTACAGAGGGACTGTATGGTTATACATGGACAGAACAAGCCCCACGGGAGTCCTCTAGTCTGTTTAAAGGAAATTCAGACTGACAGGGGCTGGTGGTGGGATTGGTGAAGCCTTATCTTGTCTCGTCACAGTATCCGAGCTCACACAAGTGCTATAGGAACCTGCCCTGTAGGTCACCAGGATGATGGAATCACGAATGGACTGAGTAATAAAGTCCATGGAATTGCATCCTTTCTCTTAACAAAATCAACGTGACATAGGATCACAGAATGACCATGGTTGGAAGGGACCTTAAAGATTATCTACTCCTAACTTCCCCTGCACAGGCAGTGACACCTTCACTACAGCAGGTTACTCAGGGCTCCAGCCAATCTGGCCTTCAACACTGCCAGGGATGGGGCAGCCACAACTGCCTTGGGCAACCTGTTCCAGCATCTCCCCACCCTCACAGCAAAGAATTTTTTCCTCATGTCCAACCTCAATCTCCCCTCTTCAAGGCTGCAACACTTTCCCCTTATATTCTCACTACCACCCATGCCAAAAGCCCTCCCTTAATTTTCTATACCCCCTTCCTTCAGAGATGGGAAAGCTGCTAGGTCTGCTGGGATCCTCCTCTTCTCCAGGCTGAACAACCCCAACTTGCTCAGCCCGTCCTCACAGTAGAGATGCTCCAACCCTCTGAGTTAGAGTTGCTCTCCTCCAGACTCCTTCCAGGAGCTGTGTGTCCTTCTGATGTTGGAGTCTCCAGAACTGGACTCAGGACTCCAGGTGAGGTCTCACCAGTGCAGAGCAGAGGGTGAGAATCACCTCCCTCAACCAACTGTCACTACTTCTTTTGATTCATGACCAAATGAGCTTCAAAAGGAGGAAGAATCCAAGGTACAGGAGCAGGGAGGCCTTAAGACAAACCTCTGAAGGTTAATGCAAGTGATTTTAACAAAGCAGTGAGAGCGGAGGGCAGACTGGTGGTTTTACCAGGAGGTTTTGTATGTCTTCTAAGAAATAAGGAAACACAAACAACATCTATTTATCTTGTAACTGGCAACTGTGTTTCTTTCACTCTGTTAAAACCTCAAGCAACAGACTCAAGTTCTTCTGCTTGCAGCTCTCAAGAAAAAAAGGGTGAATGAACTAGCAGTTAGACGGTACCTGCTGCCCCGTAAAGATAATCCAGCAACTAAGTTAAGAGAATGGAGTGCAGTTTTGTTAATATAAATCACATTCAGCAGCAGCAGAAAGTAAATAACTTGTGTGTATCAGCCCCTGGAATCCACCCAAAAGTTGTTCTTCAGCGCAGGCATTTATCACACTGAAAGGATAACTCAAAGCAAGGTCCCTAAACGTGTACAGGTTGGTTTTCATTGACCTTATCATCATTTATCATTAAGGACTGGAATAAATTCTTATATTTAGAGCGGGTGTACAATGAGAAACTCTAATACAGGCTAAGAGCCCAGGTGGGGTTACTGGAAAATACTCTGATAAATAGAAGTTACTAATACAAAACCAACTCCTAATAAATTATTGGTGGGGTGAAATGTAATTGTAGAGCTTTGAGGATGCTGGGTTGAATTTAAAGTTCCGTGCACTGGAAATTTAATGACTCCTGACTTTTGAATGGGGCCGCACTAATTAATCAATTGGCAATTACAACTGTGATTAACAGCCGTGATCATGATTGGTAACAAGTATTGATTAATTCCCCAACAATTCTGGCACAGTTCAGAATAAGAGGCACTTTGCAGCGTGCAGGAAGCTCGATTAACAAAATCACTAATGAAAACACCTCATTCTCATTACAGAGCTGTCTCAGGGGAGTGAGATTTGTGAAGGTGGGAGCCCCAGGTAGATCTGCCAGGAGAACACAGCATAATGCCAGCGATTGCCTTAATGAAAGAGAATTATTGGGGAAAAGTGGGTGCATTTTTTCACGGTGATGAATTTGCTCCAGACTCGCAGTCATTATGTCCCTGCTACCAAAGTCTTTTTTCATTACAATAGCGTGTTCATTTTGAACTGGGCTTGGAAACTCTTTTTCTTCCCATAAAAGACAACATTTATAAGCTTTCCAAAGTGCCATATGAATAGTGGCTCATTATCCACTCCTACAAAGAACTACTAACGAAGGGCATGAGGAGATGAAATGTGCATCTGCTACGCAAAGCTGACAGCCCCATTTTGTGACGCTATCTTCAATATTTATTTTCTTTGTTCCACAGCAGTACTGGAAAAAAAGTTTCTGAGAGTGTTTGCAAAAAGCAGGATGATGGATCAATTCACAGCATCCCAGAGTGTTGGAAGTGACCTTGAAAGATCATCCAGTCCAATCCCCCTGCCACACCAGGATCCCCTAGATCCAGCTGCACAGGAACATGGTCAGGTGGGTTTGAAACGTTTCCAGAGAAGCCCCTTCCAATGCTCTGTCACCCTCACCGGGAAGAAGTTCCTTCTCAGACTGATGGGGAACCTGCTCTGTCCGAGGTCACACCACCGAAGAGGAATCATGAGTGAGCCTACTGCACTACAAAAACTTGAGGATGAACCCAGATTTGGGTTCAGTGTTACAACAGAAGGATACGCTTTCCTTCACACTGATACTTTTCAGTGTTTGGGTCCTCCAGGGAAAGAACTAAACAAAAACAACCTGCTTAAACAAAACGTTTGCTTAACGTGTACCACAAAGGTTCAAACCAGCAAGTACAGAGGATTCAGAGGCTACATGTGTTCTGCACAAGAAAGTATTTGTATATTCTAGCAAGCACAGCTGATGATTTCCTGCATGACAAGGTTCCTGACTATAAAAACTAAATCCCCTTGAACAACTAGTAGTGCTGCAAGGAATGAGTAGCAGAGTGAATCTCTGTAGGTCCAAATTCATTTTTTCAGCAGTCCCCTGGAATCTTTTTTCTTTTTGTCTGAGAACTTATCACATCCTTCTCTGTATCATTTCCATCCATCTTGCTTTGAAGTAAAGGAAGGAAGGGGAGGATGAGGGTGATCACCTCTGTGTCAGGTATATGCTGCAAAGCAGCTAAACCTGACCAAATCCATAAATCCCCCTAATAAAGCAATTTAATTTCTCTGTAACAGGTAGAATCAATCAGAATGAGCTTTCATATGCTAATATCTAGAGACTCACTCCTCCAGAAGAGACAGCGCAACCACAGCCTTACACACAGCAGAGGGGAGAGGATAACAGCTTAGAAGGAATTATTAGAGCAGAAAACATCACAATTTAACAAATCATTATCCAGTTACCCCATGGCCACCAAGAGGCATTCTGGGCTATGAAATAACTTCCCAGGCTTGAGAGCTCATCTTGCTTGGCTAGTGTAACACCCAGAAAACCTCCATCAGTTTATTTTATAATAGGGCTGATTCTCTTGCCATGAGTTGGTTTTATTTTGATTAGTCAATGCTCTCTGGGGTTTATTGATCCACATGGGGTATTTGCACCACGCACCACCAGCTCCCAACACCTTCTACCTTTGCTCCAAGAGGACAAACCTCAGTCCTCCTCAGCAGGTGACAGCAGGAAAGTGGTTAGTATGCCAATGCATCGGCTCCATGGAACTAATCTGATTAAAACCCTCCCAGAATCAGAACAGACAATTTCATATGGCGTTTTTCTTAATTTGCCTTCCTCCAGCATCACAAAAGTCTGCTTATTTGCATTCACTATCTCAATTGTGGGTAATTAAACACACAAAATAGACTTTTCTCTTTAGCAAGTGTGTAGCTACTTGTGAGAAGCATATGATTGCAGTTTAGCTAGGTGCCAAGACGCTATGGTGGTTGTCTGCATGGCGATGATATGCAAGAAAGACACGAAGGGATAACTGCTCTTCCCACGTGCTGATCTGAAACAAAATGGACCTCCAAGTGTTCTGCACTTTGCCTCATTCTTGTGTTCACCTGTACTATAAGAAGAATCAATGCAATAGAAAGAACAGACCCAGAAGCTTCATACCTGTGGGCTTGGGGCTGGAAGCTGGAGCAGAGTCCTGCAGGTGTGAGTCACCAGGAACAAAGTGCCTCATTCTCTGTGGTGTCTGCTACTGAAACACAGATCACAGAATAATGCAATAATGGAATCAAGGAATCCTTAAGGTTAGAAAAGCCCTCAGAGATCACCAGCTCCAACCGCCATAACCCACTGACCACATCCCACAGGGCCACGTCCACATGTGTTCTGAACCTCTCCAACACGGAGACTCTCCCACTGCCCTGAGAAGCCTGTGCAGACCTTCCTGTAATTAATTTTCTCCCAATATCCACTTCCCTGGTGCCACTTGAAGACGGTTTCTCGTTGTCCCATCCCTTGGGACAAGGGATCTCACCCTGCACCCTCTCCAGCCTCCTGTCAGGGAGCTGCAGAGGGCGACAAGGTCCGTCTGCGCCTCCTTTTCCCCTCCGCCTCAGGTCCCCTCTGCGCCTCCTTTTCCCCTCCGCCTCAGGTCCCTCTGCTGCTCCTTAAACCCTTCCCCACTTCCATTTCCCTTCTCTGGACTAGCTGCAGCCTCCTAATGTCCTTCTGGCACTGACTGAGGAGCCCAAACCCGATTCTGGGACACCNAGGTGGTCTCCCATGCCCGACCCCGCACCTCGCATATCTCAGGGGCAGATCTCCACGGAACCATCGATCCCAGCTCAGGGTTCCCTCGTCCCGCATCCCGGGACCCGCCCCGAACCTGGGGAGGGGAGCGGCTGAACGGCCTGTGGTGGCTGCAGGTTCCCCTCCTGCCGTGGGCAGGCGCCAGCCTCAGCTTCCCGCCAAAACCAACCTGCCCTCAGGATGCTTCTCGGATCCTCCTTCGCTTTCTGCATTTATTACCCCAAGAAATGCAAAGTGAGGCGCGAGATGGGGCTCGGTGGGGTATTTGTGTGAGAAAAATCGTCCTCTTTGCAAAAAAAAAAGCGACGGGAGATGCAGGAGACCAGTTTCAGCCCTCAGCAGGCGGCGGGCTCCCCTCAGGCCCCCTTTGGCCTCCTCTCAGGCCCCCCTCGGCCTCCCCTCAGGCTCCCCTCCCTCCTGCTTTGCAGAAGGTTCTACTCACTGGCGTTCTCACCCTGAGCTCGTTTCCACACACAACTGTAGAATTAAACTAAACGAACAATCATGGAATTAAACCAAATTAGGGTTAATTTATGAGTTATTAACAGTGCATGGAAGCAGATCTCACTGACTGTGGGTCCTGCTTGTGCAGACCCTGGAGCACCCCGGGCAGAGGACACCCCTTCTCATGGAGCTGAGGAGGTAGGTACCTTTGCTGTGCAGTTGGAAGGGTGGATGCACCCCCCACTCAGTTATTTTTTGGTCTCTTTTCTGTTGCTTTTAGGCGGTAGAACCCCAGACTGGGTTGGGTGGGGTGGGAGCTCAGAGCTCTCCCAGTACCAACCACCTGCCATGGGCAACAGCACCTCTCACTAACCAGGTTGTGCAGAGCCCTGTCCAACCCAGCCTGGGACACTGCCAGGCTGGGTCCAGTGTATAGAGAAACGAATGTGCATGGCAGTCATCACAGATCTGCCAGCGCAGGATGCCTAGTAGAGCTGCAGGTCCCCTACTTGATATTGTTTTGAACTTCCTAAGCGATAGGAGCACAGGAAATGGGGCCAGCTTGTGCCAGGGGACATTCATATTGGATCTTAGGAAAAACTTCCCAGAAAGAGTGGGGAGGGCTTGGAACAGGCTGCTCAGGGAGGAGCTGGACCAGAGTCCCTGGAGGGGTTCAACAAATGGGCAGACAGGGTGTTTCAGGAGATGGGTTTGTGGTTGGGGGTTGTAGGGCAGGTGGTTGCACCTGATGATCATGAAGATCTTTTCAAGCCTTGATGATTCTGAAGTCAGTACCATCCCAGAAATGGTAAAAGATCTCGTGCTGGGTGTGTATTTACCTGCATTTATGTGCATGGGGTAGATATTCTCATTACTTTTCCCTCTGCTTCACCACAGATTCAGCTAACAGGAAGCGTTTTGGTGCGTTTCCAAGAAGAAAGAGCAAAATATCTCTTTATAATGATAAGCAGCAGCCTCAGCTCCTCACCCTTTTAAAGTGGGAAGGTAAGAGATTGTTTATTATTCTGCACAATATGCCGCAGTGACATTTCTTATCATTACAACATTACAGGACCAGAGCATCCCATAAATAGTATTTGCCTCCTGGCAACTATATTCCGTGATAATATCCTTTTGATGCCGGGGCTTTGCACAGCTGAAAGAACCCCCAGGTTATCTCTGTACTTCCAAAAGTTGGTAATCTGTTTCCTGGAGTAAATAAACAACCAACCAACTAACCAAATAAATAAATATTGCCAAAAAATCCAAACTCCAACCAAAAGAACCCAACATTTAATAGAACAAAAAAAAATTGCTGCAGACACGGAAGTGATATTAAATAATCACTGAGTTCATTTGGCTGTAATGAAAGCAAAACAAGGTTACAGGAGGATTGCAAATGGAGAATGCTGTCCCACTGACCCTCTTCTCACTGTGAGTAATTATACTGAACCCCTGGGGATGGCTGTGAAGAGTGCTTGGAAATTCAGGCCTTATGGTTTAAATAATATAAAGACTGATTTTCCTGAAATTCTGGAGCCATCTGGCTCTTTCTGATGGTAGATTTTGCTTGTCTTGAAATCTTTGAAAAGACTTATTTTGTGTGCTGGGCTGCATCAAAAGAAGCAGGGACACTCGGTCAAGGGAGCTGATTCTCCCTCTGCACTGGTGGGACCCCACCAGGAGTCCTATGTCCACCTCTGGAGTCATAGGACCATAGGATGTTAGGGGTTGGAAGGGACCCAAGAGATCAGCAAGTCCAACCCCCCTGCCGGAACAGGTCCCAAACATCAGAAGGACACAGAGCTCCTGGAAGGTGTGCAGAGGACAACTCAAATGATCAGAGGGCTGGAGCACCTCCCTTCTGAGGACAGGCTGAGCAAGATGGTGTTGTTCAGCCTGGAGAAGAGGAGGCTCCCAGCAGACCTTCTAGCAGCTTTCCCATCTCTGAAGGAAGGAGCCTACAAGAAAGCTAGAGCAAGGGGAAAGGGTTCCAGCCTTGAAGAGGTGAGATTGAGATTGAACATGAGGAACAAATTGTTTACTGTGAGAATGGGGAGATGCTGGAACAGGCTGCCCAAGGCAGTTGTGGCTGCCCCATCCCTGGCAGTGTTGAAGGTCAGGTTGGCTGGGTCCCTGAGGAACCTGATGGAGTGAAGGTGTTGCTGCCCATGCAAGGGGACTGAGACTAGATGATCCTGAAGGTCTCTTCTAACCCTGTCCAGTTCTGTTATTCTACGATTTCTGGGTTTTTTTGCACTGTGAGGAGAGAGACCTTTTAAAATCTGTCATTTGCCGTGTCCTGTATTAGTTATCACCACTTGCAGAAATGGTCAAGCACCTGAAGAAGCAAAAAGGACACTACTTGCACGAAGGAAGACAGGAAAGACTGTTGTATACCTGGAGTAACTCGGAGTGTGAAACTCCAGCCCTCAGAGGCCACTCACTGCTGCTGATTTGGGAACCAAGTACTCACAGCATTTAAGAAATAATGTACACAGAACTTGTTTGGCTTCAGGTCTGGCTCTTTTGCATCGCCCCGGGTGAACCACTCCGAGGAATTTTTCCCCACACAAAAGCCAGCAAGCAACTGTTATTTGTGCAAATACATGATTTAAAATAAACCCCTGCGTTTCCTGAAAATCTTCTTTTATTCCATTAAGTACAGAAACAGCAGCTTTTTCTTCTTGCCTTTTGTTTTCTTTTCTGTCAGTGCTTTGTCCCCAGTGAATATTAAGGTGCCTTCTCTCATAAAACAGAGGAGTGAATCAATGCGGTATCTTCATTTGTTGCCTTTGTGTTTGTGGCTGTAGCGAAGCTGGCTGTCTTGGGGCGGCCTCAAAGCTTGTTTTCCACTCAAAAGAAAAATTGCACAGGACAAAGGAATGCCTCTGAGGTTTAATTATCCTTCTTTGTTACCTCACACTAGACACAACCGTGCTGTAGCTGTGAGTCCTTCCGTGGCCAAGATACCTGTACTTGTTGCTTTTTTTTTTGCTGCCAGTGGTAAATAAGTCTTTAAAAATGAATCGTTCTTCCTTCCTCTTCTCCCAAGAGTTTCTCTGCCTGCACAAGGTGCAAATTTGGTGAATGAACCTGTGAAAAGGATTCATCTGATGTTCCACCCGTCTCTCTGTCAGCTGATGTGTTTGTGTCCGATGCCAGCTGTTTCTCTTGCAGGGGTGGAAGTCTCAGTTGTGGAAGGCTTTTCAAATAAAATCAAATTTGAGAGCCACTACATTTTTCTTGAATTTTAAATACTAAACCCAAGCACATCAGAGAAAAGCTTCTATCCTCTCACTGACTGTGAGAAGGTTGCCTGAGTCACCACAGGAATAAAACTGTTCCAGGAGCAGTTTGGAACAAACCCTGTCCTCATTCTGTGATCCAGTCGAGTGACTGGTACCTTCTGGACCTTCTCCATCTGCTACTTTTAAAATTTTTACTGGATTTTTACCCTATTTAACTACACAGCTCCCAAAGGGCCACGTTTGCTTCACCTGCATACATGGAAAATGAAATGTGAAAATCGACCCTGTTGCTTCAGGAGGGTCTGATGTAGCATCTTCTGCTCCCACTACATTTGCTGTTCCAGCCGACTGGAATCTTTCCAGTCTTTCTGTTCTATTTGAGGTTCTCAAGACTACAACGTGCACCACGATATTTCCAGCAACGTTCTGCAAGGCCAGGACAGAGGCACTGTTAACAGCCTGGAAAGGCAGCAGATCTCTAACCAGTTTTGCAGCTGCTAACGTAGTTCATGGTGTGGAGATGTAAACTGGTGGCAGCGCTGACCACACGACCAGGATTTACTGGTGTGGAGATGTGAACTGGTGACAGCACGGACTGCGTGACCAGTACTTTGTAATTTACCACTAACCACGTTCCTGCAAGATAAATGTTGAGCAGCTTGACAAGATGTAAATAATGGAGATATGCTCTCCACTGGGTTTATGGAGAAATCAGCTGATGATCTCTTGTGATTGTTGTAGGAGACACTTTCTGTTCCCCTGCTATGTTCAGTGTGGAGATAAGAAGACATTTGTGGCCCTCAGCTCACAAGAACGATGATGAAAGATTGAAGGAAGTGACAGTTTGGGCAGATTCTGGCAGGAAAATGGTGGTCTGGGTTTCAAAACCTTTTCCTGTCCTTTATAAAAAATATTTTAGCCAAGAGCCAGTGGGATGTGCTTGGGTTTTAGCCTAATTGGTTGTTCCCTGCTTCACAGAACCACACCATCCTGCTCTGTGCTGGGTGGTTTCCATCCTCTCCCAGTATGAGTGGCTGAACCACGTATGCTTTGTGAGAGAAGTGATGAAAACATCTCACACACTAAGAGCTAGACAGCGGCTAGAAGAGAGGAGCTTTAGCCTGCTGTTTATTAGTGTACAACAAACTGTTTTGCTAATTAATGACAGCAACTTACTGAAGTGGAATGTGATACACTTTCTGAGCTGATTTTGTCCACAGTTCTGCAGCTGTTCGCGCGCAGTTATCCACAGAGCTAAGAATCATCTACAACAGCCCTGCACCCCTCTCAGCTTGGACCAGGGTTCTGTCATCTTTCCCAGTGCAATTCCTGCTCCCAGGAGTGGGAACTGGTTTCCTTTAGCACTTTCCTTACCAGAATGTGTTTCTGTGGGTGTTCCAGAACTCCTCTCAGCTAAACAAATGTCTCCTAACAACACTAACGCCAGGTTCAGACATGGAGAGTGCAGTGGAAGATGCCAGGAACTCAGTGAGCATTCAGGGCTGCAGGGCACACTGTCCAATACCAGGTACAATGTAGATCTGGTATTTACTGAATCATAGAAATGAATCACAGAATCATTTTAGGTTGGAAAAGACCTTCAAGCTCATTGAGTCCAACCATCAACACAGCTGTCCCAAGGCCACCATTCAGCTGTGTCCCTGAGCTCCAGATCTACACAACTTTGAGACACGTCCAAGGGTGAGGTGTTAGTGATGGTGGAGAACCTGATCGAAGAGCATGTGGATGTGATAATTTATGTCATAACTTCTCTCAGAAGTGTTCCTAATTCTTTTTTTTTTTTCCACTTAGGCACAAGGAGAAGATATTCTCTTGGTTGCTGGCTGTGAACAACTGTCTTCAGTCCCTGATGATAACAGCCTCTTGCGAGTAAACTCAGGCTAAAGGGTAAGTGCTGAGCTGAAGTACCTACACAAGACCTATTACCAGGTTAGAAACCCAACTGCTTCACCTTGTCTTTCATGAATCATCAGCACAATGAAATCCTGGTTGTTTGTATAGCATTTGCAGCACAGCTAGTTGTAGTGTCTGTGTACGTGTGCCATGTCTGGCTTCTAAATTCAGCCAAATCCCTGGGGAATTAGAGCTTTGTCATCTTGCTTTTATAGACCAGGTTTTATAACTGCGCTTGCACTTACACATGCATAGAGTATGCGGTGTGTACAGGATGCTGAAAAAGCCTTAGCTTTGGTAAAAACTTCCTAGCCCTGTGTTAAACCTCATTTAAATTATTCCGGCTTTAGTGTCCTCTTTTTAAACTGATTAAATTAAGTATGTTTCCAAAGGAAAATACACACCAATGTCTCGACATAGTATTAAATATTTAAAACTAACATCATCACTGCAAATTTTGTGATGGAAAATAATTTTACCAAAGCAGATCAAATGAGCACGTTGCCTCCCCCTTGTAGTGAGCATATCCTGCTCGCTGAATTATTCACCACTATATATCTATATCTACATAAAATATACATGCAGTAGCTGTACGGAGCAGAGCCTGGGTGAGGCTGCTGAAAGCATGCCTGGAATGTGTTCGGGAATACCCCAAATCTCAG
Source organism: Rhinopomastus cyanomelas (assembly GCA_013400115.1). Classification (NCBI taxonomy): domain Eukaryota; kingdom Metazoa; phylum Chordata; class Aves; order Bucerotiformes; family Rhinopomastidae; genus Rhinopomastus; species Rhinopomastus cyanomelas. The sequence goes on from VXBP01006791.1 coordinate 371,467, forward strand.
AGCAACCTTAAAGTATTCTTGGCTCTCTGGGTACTACGAGAATGCACTTAAGAAACTGAAAGGACTGGAAGCGAGAGAAGCCACATCCAAAGGATACAGCATGGATGGTGGTTATGGGACGCTGGTGTGGACACCTTGTTTGTGATCCCTGATTTGTAGTTCCAAAACCTCTTTTCAAGTCTTCGGGTGAGGTGTTACCTGCTGTATGGTGTACCCTGCAAGGGGGTTGGGCTAGATGGACCAACTCCTAACAATCTGTGTTTGTGTCTGTGTCTCGACCTCAACCATGAAGTATCTGATCTTCCTGGTGTGGAATCATGTCTGTAGGTTGAGGCCTACATGAGGGCAGGGAAGGTCTTTTCAAGAGGGTTTGTGTGGATAAAACAAGGAGCAATGGGTTCAAGCTGGGAAAGGTTTAGGCTGGATAGCAGAAGAAAGTTCTTCAGTGTGAGGGTGGTTGATGGCTGGAACGAGCTGCCCACAGAGACGGTGGGGGCCCCATCCCAGGAGTTATTTCAGGTCAGGCTTGATGAGGGTCTGAGCAGCCTGACCTAGGCAGAGTTCCCTGTGTAGGGAGGTTGGAGTAGGTGACCTCTAGAGGTCCCTTCTAGCCTAGAACATTCTATGATTCTATGAATAGGGATAATGGAATTTATCTTGAAAAGAAATTTAAGTGTTCATTAAGATCTTTGAGGTGGTTGTGCACTTAATTAACAGGGTTACCTAACTGCTGTTCTTGAGGAGTAACACAATTGTTCCTGAAACTCCAAGGTCTGCCTATGTTTTCTGATGACTTTCCTATTCATATTCTGGTATTATTTGAACTGTGAAGCCTGTGGTTTGTGAGCCAATGTACACCGAGTCCTGGAAAAGCAGTGCTGGGTGGCCCTGGTCATCCACTGGGTCTAAGAGGATAATCTATACCCTGGTATAAACATGGCCTGCTGTGCCTTGATTTCAACACTGTAGGAAGAGGAACAATGGGAATGACTGTACAGGATACTCTGAGCAGTGCTGAACAGAACTGGGAGGGGTTGTTGTGATTATTACAGTTACCTGTAAAAGGAAAGAGATAAACCTGCTTTTAGAGCCGTAGAAATGTTCAGGTTGGAAAATATCCCAAGGCCACCTGTAAACTACATCCTTAAGCTTTTACTCAGATGTTGAGTCTTCTAGATGACAAATCCTCTTTGCTTGTAGGTAGTAATTAGCTGGTTTGCTTCCAGCAGTCTTCCACAGGCACAGCTCAAGCAGGCAGTTACAAACAGCTCATAAACTTATTAATGGAGCTTCTTGTCCTTCGTTCTTGCTGGTTCTCTTGTTCTGCATCAGTTTTGCTGAGAATGATTGTTGAGGATACTCAAAGAAAGCAGGAAAAGCCTGAACCAGCTGAAGGCAGCCTGTCAGTTCTGATTCAGCAGGCTTCAACCCAGCAGTGTTTGTGTCTTCAGTCCAGGCTTGGAAGTCTGGCTGTGAGGCAGCTGAGCATCAGAAACATCCCATGCTGACCATACTCATGACAGACAGGTACGACGTGTCATCTTCCCTTTCCCTAATACAAGGAGACAGTGCACGGAGGAGTGTCAACAAAGATTTACACGCCACAGAGATCCCTTCTCTTTCCCAGGAGTGAATGCCAGCAATAAAGCGCACGAGCCGCTCTTTTTGTCACCTGTGCCACCTGGATTTGATATAGCTTGTGCCAGACTATGGGAGTCTCTGCTACTGCATGGGTGATGCTCCACAAAGCCAAACACAGCTCTTATCTCCTCCCTTACCACAACCCAGAATCAGATCTTTCCACACCAGCAAGATGTTTTCAGAGTTCTCCTGGCTAGTTCTGCTGCTCTTGCTTTCATGCTCTTGCTGTTTTCTTGTTTCCCTTTTCTACTCTCTAGATGCAGAAGAGGCAAAGTACTGTCAAATCATCTGGAATTCCTGACAGCATGTTTTTCTTGGGTCAAAAGCAAAACACTGCAAAGGGATATCTCCCTCCTTAATTAGTCAAAGTGCAAGTTCCAGAGAGATTTGCCACTTTCAGGAGATAAAACTCTTGTGATGAGTATTTATATAACATTGCATTTCCCTTATCCCACTGGTTTCTTTTAATTTTTGTCAGCACTGTTCGTAGAATAAACAGTTTAGGGTCACACACGTGAGATGAATGGGGTGGGAGAGAAGTCACTCACTCGTGGAAGCTGGGACGCATGAGTTCTCTGATGCTTCTTTTGATGCTGAGCTGTGAGTGTGGAGCTGCCTGTCATAAATTCCTTTCACTGAAAATTATGAGAGAACCTCTTTACTGGTGAAGGAGGAGAACTAAACTGGGAGAAAAAGTAGTTCTGATGTGGAAAGAGGTGGACCGGTTCGGGACAGCTCATTTCTATCCCACTTGAGTGGCTCCTTAGGTGGCCAGAGCTTTGTCACAGTATTGTGCAGGCAGACAAAAAGTGCAAGGAAGGGATTTCTGCTTCCTCGGTGACATTTCGGGTAATGATAAATTTACCCAGGAAATACCATCTGTGGGGAATTATTTACAGAGCCCAGCAACCCTTTCCAACAGGATCCAGAGATTGGCCCTCCTTGTTTGTCTAAAGGGGAAGAAGCAGAGCACAATATATGTTGTAAGCCATAAGCAAGGGGTAGGTGAAGGAGTAAGTGTGACATCTGTCCAGAGACTGATGGAACCTGTTCACATCCCTTGTCTGCCAGAACAAAACACTATTTTGGGTCTGTGATGATGGAGTCACAGAATGATTGAGGCTGGAAAAGCCCTCTGAGCTCATCCAGCGCAGCCCAGGACCTAACATCACCCCAGTGGCCACACCAGGGCTCTAAGGGCCACAGCCAGGCTGTCCTTCGACACCTCCAGGGATAGCGACTCCACCACTGCCCTGTGCAGTCCAGTCCCGGCTCTGATCACCCTTTTGAGGAAGGGCTTCCTAACATCCAACCTAACCCTCCCCTGGAAGCTTCAGGCGTTGCCCTCTCCTCCTGGTGCTGGTTGCATCCCTGCAAAATATCTTTGCCCTGTAGGATCTCTCCTCTTTGATTTGCATGCAGCCCCTTTATATCTCATGCCTTACCTTGAAGCAAGACTGACATTTTAAGCAAAGGCTGAAAGAGGAGATATTTTCAGGATGCTGAAACCCCAAAAGCAACTAGAAAAGGTTCAAATTAGACAAATGAACGTGCTCTGTGCCCAGCTAATTATGCCCTGGGTTTTATATGGTTTGTTTTTTAATCAGGCCCCAGCTAGAAAGCAGTGAGCTACTGCCTTGTTTTTCTCTCACCATTCAGCACTTGAAGGAAATTGCAGTTTTAATTTTGCTTTAATTTTATTGTTTTTTCTTCTTGAGCTCATAATTAATATGTTCTGTACTGCAGGAGGGTGAAATTGTCTGCTCATTGTAGAATTAATTAAAGTCAGATTAAGCCGATCGATTCCCCCCACCACCATCATCCCTTCTGTGATAACACTTGTGGGGGCCTTTTGCCACCAAGGCATCATTACAGTCTCTTATTTTCTCTAGAACTAGGCAGGAGCTTCTCACCTATTTGTTTTCAGTTTCATTAGATCTACTCAGTCTTGCAGTCTTGATTAGGACTTGGAAAATTGCATGAGTCTCCCTGAAAGCTGGCTTTATGTTTTTAATTAGTCTTTCCTGACAGTCTTCCGAGGTGCTGTCTCACAGCTGTCTGACCCTACTGCCAAGGATTCCTGGGGGTTCTATAAATCCTGTAACTGGGTGAAGAGCTTCTCCCAGCTGCTCACCCCAACCTCTCTATGTTTGTCTCTCCCTTGTAATTCCTGGATGAAGCTCAAAAGCTTTTGTCGGAGGACAGGAGCCACTTCACTGAAAGCTGAACTGTAGGGAGATAAAAGTCCTGATGTCATGGTTTTACTTCAAAACACAAACAGAATCTACAGTGGGTAGCAAGTATTACAGTAACTTTAACAGCTTAAAGCAAATTCCAATAAGAAAAAAAGGGTCAAGGACATCAACATTCCCTGCAGAAATATGAAGAAGCTCTGGAGTTCTTACCTGACTCCAAGAACCAAGAGTAGAACCAGAGTGTGTCAGTAAATCGGCTGTTTCTGCAGGGTGAACTTCAAAAGAGGTGAGTGAGCTAATGCTCCCAATGTGATGCTGCAGACAGGAAAGGCAAAGCCAAAACCTTAAAACTGGTGAACAAGTCGTGTTGGCAGGCAGGTTCCACCCTGTAACCAAGTGAGCGAGCAGTGGCCACTCTGCCTTCTGGAAGTGGAGTGCTTTAGGGAATCTTTGTAGCTGTATCATGCCTCCAGTGTGACAAAATCCTAAGGAAAGGCACTGAGAATAAAGATAATAGACTGAAAATTTGTGGATTAGTAAATTACACCCCCAGTGCGGTCACCTGAAGTTCTTGGCAAGTAAAAGGATTCTTTTTGTAGAGCTCTTTGCTGTTTAAAGAATTAAAAACCACCTTAAGAATAGGTAAAGAAAGTGATGTCCCCTGCTGCAACTTCAGCAAGTGCCTCCCAGCTCTGATTCCTCAGGAGCTGTTAATGTGGGGAAGTGTCTCACATGATTGCCCCCACTGTGTGGCTTAGCTGAACGTTTTGTCCTGGGTGCATTTCATTTGCCTTTTGTCTTTGCCTTCTCTGTGCCGAACTTTATATCCTTTTTAACAAGGAAGTTACTGAGCTCTGCATTTGCCAGGGGAGCCGTGGAGCTTCACTCTGTTTTGTTGAAGTGCCTTTTCTGTGGGCACAGCAGTTCGCCACCTCCTAATTAAAGCAAATGGCACACATTAGTGTCTCTGCGGTGCTTCCTTTATCTCAGAGTGATATTTCTGCTGCAGCTATTCCTTATTTCTGATGAGGAAGATGTTTGTGCTCTTTCTGTAGCACTGTTGGCTCTGTTATACAGAACATCACCAGAGTGTACTGAGATGGAACAGCCTGCCTAGGGACGTGGTGAGTCGGCCTCCCTGGAGGTGTTCAAGAGAAAGGTAGATGCTGTGTTGGGGGCAGAGTTTAGTGGTGATGAGAGGTCTGGGAAAAGGTTGAACTCAATGATCTTTAAGGTCTCTATCAACCAAAACTGTTCTATGATTCTAGATGGATGATCTTGGAACTGGTTTCTCATCCCTGACCCTGGTTTTCTATGAGACCTGTGCAAGCCAGTGACAAGTAATTGCTACTCAAATTGCTGAGTCTGGATGTTCAATATTGCTCAACCTAAGGTTTGTTCCAGGACATTAAAGAACTGCAATGAATCTTGTGTGTTTAGGAATAATAGGCTTCTCATTCTTGATGAGCACAGGAGTTTCTTACTGACAAGTCTGGGATTTCTCACTGGTTAATAGTCTTCAGCATCCTCACATCCACACATCCACATCTTTCAACATCCAGTAGGCACTTGAAGTTCAAAGATTTTTGCTCTTTATTAAGACTGCCTAACCCTTCCTTACCTCAGTGGCTCCTATCAGTATGTGCAACTGCCCTTAAAAACATAGACCCTACCATGAAATGTGTTTGCACTTGGTTTGGAAACTATTACCATCCACAGCAGATGCCAAAGTGATGAGGCTGTTAATTGCTACAGGGTGAGCTGTAGCTTGGAAGCATGGACACTGGTTTCCTATTCCTAACCACTGCACTACAGAGAGGGAGGGAATTCTGTATACTTGCAAGATTTGTGAATAACAGACTTTTTAAACTGATCCCAGCTCTGTCAGCTCCTGACTGAAACTCTCTTCAGTCTACTTGCAGTTTCCACCCCTTGCTAGAAAACTCACCACGGTGTGGAATGAAAGGGAAATGACAACACTGTCAAAAGGTGTAAAAGTCCAACAGGTCTTCTAAACTCATGGACTGAGTTCTGTATTCTCTGTTGAAATGGGCACAAACACGTCTGATGTGCTGCTCCTTGTCCTCACGAATGCAGCTAATTGCTCCACCACTGAAACCCCTTGCAGGTTGGGCAATAACTCTTCCTAAAATCCGTGTCCTGGTACCCTTCAGTGTGTGAAAGGATGCTCTGAAGTGAAACTATTAGTCTTCCCCTTTGAGGTGCCACACTAAAGAGTGATAACTAACTACAGTCTTTGGTGAAAGAAGCCAAATGGCATCGAGAACGGGGAAGCTTTTATTTTCTGGGCTTTAAAAATGATCAAACTCTCTGGTCCAAGAGGGAGGTAATGAAGCTTTTCTGGTTTCCTCCTTTTCTTTGAGCAGGATTTGAAGCTGATTTTGTAAGGTCTGGCAGGTTTAACAGGGAGGGAATGGGGGAGAAAAGCCTAAACAGGCTGAGAACTAAAGGGAGGATTTGGGGTTTGTTTGTACTTTTGTACTGCTGAGGCACAGCTGAGCCTTTGGCTTGGGTTTAGCCCTTTGGACACAGCCACAAAGTTCTCTGAATTAAGGTATACTAAGGAGATTACTATGGATCAGTCCTGGAAGAGGTAAAAATAGTTCTCTAGGTGGACACGGGTACAGAAAATAAAGACGTGGATCTCAGAAGAGTTTAACTCTGCTCTTTAGAAAATCGATGATGCTTTCTCTTTGTGAGGAAAAAAAGGCCCTTTTATTCAGGGCTCACACACAAGCAGGTGTGAATCGAGTCAACAGGAGACTGCAGAGGTGAATTAATGCCTCTGTGCTGGGCAATAGATTAGGAGAGCCAAATATGCACAGTAGTCAAATGGATTCTCCAAGGTCCTTTGGTTTATGAGGAGTTCAGGAGACTCCACATAGTTAATCAATTACTTGGGAAGGAAACCAGTGACTCCACCAATTTCATCAGTGTGCATTTCAATCACAAACCAAGGGCTTACAGGCAAGCCCTAGAATTTTTCAAGGTGAAAATAAAGGATCTCATGTGACAGCTCTGTGAAGACCACTCAAACCTGTCAATATTCCTCCAGATAATTTAATGATTGCAGCAGTAATTAGCTCGGAGTCTTTTTTTGTTTCCCCTGAAGTTACTTTCTGTTGCAATGAAATTCATTTCAGCTATTAAAAAAAACTTAAAAAAAAGATTTTGTTTAAAAAACTGACTGCATTTGGTCTTGCTGGGGTGTCTACAGCTACAGCAAGCTTGTTTTTTAAGCAGGTATTTTGTATGCAGCCCTGACCCCTGGGTATTAGCCTCTGGACATCCATAGCTGAGCAGTCCATCCTCATCTCTAAATAATTGACTCTTCAAGGTCACGATGAAGGAATTTGCAATGGCAATGTGTAGAACTGGGACAAATACGAGGCTCAGAGCTTGTCTTTTCTGCCCATATAGAAGCTTCCTCTCTTTTGGACCAACGTTGGTGATTTTACTTGCTGGGAAGACTGAAGTGTAGTGTTGTCTGTGCTCTGTTTTGACCTCACATCTCGCAGCTCCAGAGGTTAGCAAAAAGCCCCCCAACACCACTTTTACTGAGGTACCCAAGCCCGGCATGTGCCAGAGAAAATCTTGAGGAATAGCTCATTAACTTCTGAAGGAGCTCTCGGGCTTTGTAAAGTCAAATGTGGACAGATTTTGGCTTCAGATACCCAAACCTGAGAAACATTCAGATAAAGAAGCAGAAGAGTTAGCCTGCAGATATATATAAAAAACAGGGTGGCTTTATCTAGATTGCAGTATCCCACATAATATTTGACATTTCCATAGCACATTCTGGATTTATAAAGGCTGAGAACACCTCAGGAAGGTAGGAGGATGTTAATCTCCCTGGTTCTGTACACTTAAAAACTAGGTCACGTTATTCCCTTCAAGAAAAGATTTTCCTTCTCTTTTGTTCTACAAATATGTACTTTTAAATATCTTTTTTTGAACTGTCAGTCAAAACGAGGCGTAAAGTCCACATTGCAGGACAAATGGGGTTTGGAAACTGTTGTATCTGCTAGCAAGGTGCAGGCGTGAATGGTTTAAACACAGCATGGGTCACAACCAGGGAGGACATCAGCTCAGCAGCAGCCATCTCCTGTATCCCCTGCTCTGGAACTCAAAACACAGAGGAACTTTTCTTACCCTGGGAGTAAACCCCATTTCACTGCAGAGTGGGCCACAGTTTAGGAGGATGGGAAGTCCAGACGTGCAAATCGGTGCTTTTAGCACCATTTCACAGCTCTCTGGGCCAGGGAGTCTTAACTGCTAGAGAAGCCCCGGGGCTGCCTGGTCACAGGGATGACTGTGCATCAGCTGGGTGAGAAATAGCTGTCAAGTTCTTCTCTTCCACCAGTACAGGCAAAGTTAGCTCCTCTGGATTAAGATGGATGTTCTTCCCTCTTCCACAGAGCCTACATGAGTAGGAGTGGAGCATCTACCTATAAAGAGAGCCCTTGACTAGAAACACCAAGGAGAGGAAAAGCCAGAGTCCTTTCTTTTTTTTTTTTTTTTTTTGTTAATATTTAGCTTTGAGAAAGCCTCTCAATTTAGAGTAAAAGATTAGCAATGATCTAAGCTATCTAGCAGGGTGATAAGATGCCTGGTGGATATCAGCGATAAACAGCTTTATTGTGTATTTATCTTGGGCTCTGGAGAGGGAAAACTTTATCCTTGCTGTCTTCTCTTTCTGCTCTTAATACTTTCTTTAGAGATCAAAAGTTTGTTGGAAACTTGTAAGGAGACACATTTCCATATCCTGATGGGAACTTCTTGCCTTATCACTAAACCATGTGGCTGTGCAAAGATTAGAGACAGGAACTGCACAAAATCCATGAAGCTCAGCCCAAGAGGAACCAGAGAAGCATGTGAGTTCTACCAGTGGAGAGAGCATCTGCTCTGAGTGCCACCAGCTGGTGGGTGCCTTCAACAAGCTGGAACGGTACAATGGACTGTCATTGAAATCCTCTTGCTAGGGAGAGAAATGGAACCACCCAGGGACAGAAACCCTTTATACCTACTGCCAAGGTTTTGAGGGACCTGAAAACTGCTTAACTGGGATTTGCACTCCTTAGGGTGATGCTGTCATTAAAAGTGGAGGCAGGTTATTTGGGATGGTGAGTCAGCAGCTGGGGAAATCTAAAGGCAACAGTTAATGTCTCCTAAAGGCGCTGAACATCTAAGAGAGGAAGCTCTCTGGCGGTTTTTAGTTTACTGCCATTTCACTCTCCTTTTCTCACAGCTGGGACAGCTTCCTTAGGGATCTCAGTCTTCCAGTGTGGCTTTTATCACCAGCACTAGGAGCCCCAAGAGGACACGGAGCCGTGAGACAAGGCTGGCCTGTTTGCACCAGCAATGATGAATGGGAAGATTAATTAGTTGCAGTAGTCTCCCCTTGGACTCTACTTTAGAAGGCAAAATATCTTGAAGTACAGCATCTCAACTCACAGAATCATAAAACATTAGGGATTGGAAGGGACCTCAAAAGATCATCCCGTCCAATCCCTCTGCCACAGCAGTATCACCTAGATTCAGTTGCACAGGAATATGTTCAGGCAGATTTTAAACATCTTCAGACAAGGAGACACTACAACCCTTCTGGGCACCCCCTTCCAGTGCTGTCACCCTCACTGTGAAGAAGTTCCTTCTCATACTGACGTGAAACCTCCTCTGATCCAGCTCACACCCGTTGCGCCTTGTCCTATCACTGGGTGCTCCTGACCAGAGCCTGGCTCCATCCTCCTGACACCCATCCTTTCCATATTGATCAACATTAATGGGGTCACTCCTCAGTCTCCTTTTTTCCAAGCTAAAGAGACCTAACTCCCTCTAGTCTCAGCGGGCCCTGTATATTAAGCAAATAACTGCTATGCCCTTTATTAATCAAATTGGCACAACCAGATTATGTGGGGTTAGATCAAGTGGTTTGGAAGGACCAGGGTTTCAACTTGCCATCATGACTCAGTTTCTTGTGTTGTCTCTGCAGTAGCAGAGCAACAGCACCCTGGTGCCATCCGTGCTGTGCTGACCACACAGTTCAAGCAGGATGCATCTTACTTGTTCTCCCAGCGGGTGCAAAACTTTTCCAGCTCCTTTCTCGTGAGGACTTGCTCAGCAGCTACCCTTCATATCCAGGCCTGGCAGTGACATTCTTGCAGGATATGCAGAAAAGCTCCAAGCTGATGTTGTACTATTAATATTTATACTTTGAGGTTTGTATCTCACCACTGTTTCTCCCTCGGTTGAAGAGTTTTCCACAGCACTGAGGGCAGCTCTGCTGCTCAGTTTGCAGAGACTTCGCAGAGCCAGGGGCCACCACAGCCCCTGCTACCTCGAAGTGAGCTCAACACCATGACCACTTACGGAGCCGAGATGCAGAGGCATCCTTTGTTCAGTTAAGCATTTCCTTCTGTCTGAGGTCTCTTGAATTGCTGAAAACTTATTTGCTTTCTCATTAATTTCTTAATGAAACTGCATGGCCTGAAATTTTCCTCTCTGGGGTGAAAAGACTCTTCCTCAGGTAACCCTCTGAGCTTTGGGGATTCTTCCTGTTTGTTTACTGCTGGTAGCAGCAGGCAGCTTCTTCCCAATTAAAATACACACTGCTTCTCCTTTCCTTCACCGCTCTGTACAATGGATTTCTCTGCTCCTCCTAGTGCTTCACATTTTTATTCTTAAATTTGTGTTGCTCTTAGCTTTTTCTGACAAAAAAATAAATATCCATAAATCATACAATCATAGAATTGTTTGGGTTGGAAAACACCCTTCAGATCATCAAGTCCAGCTGTTGTCCCAGCACTGCCAGGTCCCCACTAACCCCTGTCCTTCACCCTACATCTCCACAGCTTTATGGCCCCTCTAGACATGGGGACTCCCCCCTGCCCTGGGCAACCTTTGTGGGAAGAAATTGTTCCTCAGGGCCAACCTACAGCTACCCTGGCACAACATGAGTTGCTGAGTACAGGGGGATGATTCCTGTCCTGGTCCTACTGGCCACACCAGTGCTGACATAAGCCAAGGTGTCCACATTTGAGATGCTATGAATTCGTTTGCCAGGAAGGTTGCTGGTTTAACTGATGGAGAAGAGATTTTGCCAGGGGATATAATGAAAATAACCTTTCAGAAGGCTATTTCTGAACCCCTAAATAACAGTGACACCTAAATAAGCTGTTAAACTCCTTTGGAAGTATCATATTGTAATTTATTTCTGAAAATTCCTACTCTGGACAGCAAGTTTCTGTGTAAGTAGCCAAAAAATAAGTAGTTAGCAACACAAAGACAAGGTAACAGCTACAGGGTAATGAATCTGTTGTGCTACCACAACTTCTCTGCAGCTTTTCAGTAGCCAGAGTGTGGAGTGTTCCAGACAGAATACCCACAGAGGCTTAGCACCTTTTCTGACACCTTTTGCTCTTTTCTTGGCTATTAGACCTTGATAGGGACTGATGGATTTGTGGGCTGAGCAGCAAGTGCAAGAGGCAGCGTGGAGGATCCCTTGAGCTCTTGCTGTGAAAATGCAGTGCCTGCGAGCTCTCAGTGTGATCTCCTGCAGTAATTAGCTGTTCCTAACTTTATCCACCACATCACAGTCTCTGTGCACTGTGGAATTTAACATCCCAGCCCATTAGCTGACAGCCCTGAGCAAGTCAAGAAGCCAAAGGGCTATTTATTATGTGGAAATCCTTTATTTCCAATAAGCTGTGCCCTAAGATTATTGAATCCACAAGTAGATGAAGTTCAGTCTGTGATCCTCTGGCACGACTGCAGAGACTCTAACATGCGAGATGATTTACGAGACATTTGTACATTTTATACAGGGTTGTGGTGGTGGAGGGGAAATTCTCCAAACAGCTCCAAATCAGCTGAAAAACAGAAGGGGAAAAAAAAAAATCCATGAATTATTTACAAGAGAACATATGCTCCCTCCTATTCTTTCCTGCACACATGACTTGTCAAACACCTTTTTTTTAGACATTTGGAAGCCCTAAGGAAAGCGGTGTCGCTGCGCTTGTACGTACAGCTAGAGGGACGGAGGCAGAGCCAGGTGTGGGACAGAAAAAAACCCAGGAAGATGAACCACAGAGACAGAGTCTGCATGGTGTGGGACTGATGGTTTTCTAACGCTGCCTAATCCTGTGTCTGAGAGACCTGCACTTAGGTGCACGGGTTGGCACGTAAGGGTTTGCTCAGAGAACATCTAACCGTCGTTGTTTGTGAATGTTGGGGAGGTTTTCCCATTTTCCATGCCATTTTGGGGGAGAATGACATCGTGTGGGTCATTTTTGCTTTGGGTTTTTGATAAGTGTTAAATAATCACAGAACATTGCAGAACGTGAGGGATTGGAAGGGACCTCAAAAGATCATCTAGTCCAATCTCCCAATAATCTGAAGTTCCTTAAGTGCTTAGACCTAAAATTCATCACATTTCATAGAACATTTAAACAAATACTGCAAAAAGCTCCAAACTCACAAAGTCTCCTAGAGCCCTCTCTCCTAGCAGGATGTTTCTGAGCCCTCTGTGACTTGTTAGTCCCCAAGCCACGCAGCTCCAGTGTAGGGTCTCTGGCTGATGCTCAGCTCATACTGTAGACATCTCCATGAGGTGTCTTGGAGAATTTCAACCCCTGTGTGCAAAGCAGAGAAGGTAAACATTCAGTAGCACATCCTATCCTTTCCGTACTGCTCTTTCATCACTTACTGCTGAATTTCTGTAAACAACCAGCACCGTGAGAAAAGAAAATGAGCCCCTGAGCAGATGAAGGTGTGGCAGCCCCATCCATATTCCTCTGCAGCTGCCCAAACCTGGCTTCACCTTGCAGTGAATTTGCCTTCAGCAAAACACTCGGGGTCTTCTGCTGCTTTTGTGAAGGCTTTGTTGTGCTGCCAGTAATCACAGAGATCCCAGCCCCGACAGCCCGGCAGGTGCCATCGCAGCTCTCCAAGCTCACTCGCATAGCCAGCAGCTATCACAGCACGAGCGCCACATGTTTGCTCTCCCAAGCGAAATGTCGGTCGAGCTCCCTTCTCACAGCTCCTCAGGAGCTGCACTGATGCCTGCGTGCCCAGTCAGCCTCTGGGAGATGACAGAACCGACCCCTGAAGACTGCTGCAGCACAGATACTACAAGTCCCTCATTTCCCACCCTCTCCGGTGGCCACCTCCTCCACCTGGCTGTTGCTGCCTGTGTCTGGCCTGGGGAAACACAGGGACCTGGTTATCAGTCAGAGCCGCATGTTGCTGCAGCTGGTTCCCCACGACTTGGAGAGCTCTCTCCAAAATATCGGTGAGCATTTGGTACCACACAAGGGCTGACAGAACTGCGACATGAAACAAGTTAAAAATGTCACACTGCATCAGGACTGTGAGTCAAACGCTTCTGCAAAAAGGAACACAGCAGATCTGTGCCATGCTTTGGTTCCTCCTGCCCTGTATCCAGAGGAGGGCAACCAGGCTGGGGAAGGGTCTGGAGAACAAACCTTGTGAGGAGCCGCTGGGGGAGCTGGGGCTGGGTAGTCTGGAGAAAAGAGGCTGAGGGGAGACCTTATCGCTGCCTGCAACTACATGACAGGAAGGCGCAGACAGGTGGGGATTGGTCTCTTCTTACAAGGAACAAGCGAGAGGGCAAGAGTAAATGGCCTGAAGCTGCCCCAGGGGAGGTTTAGGCTGACCATGAGGAAAAACTTCTTCCTGGAAAGGTCAGGCCTTGGAACAGACTGCCCAGGGAGGGGAATTGAATTGCCATCTCTGGCCATGTTTCACAGTCATGAAGATCTAGAGCTCAGAGACAGGGCCTTTGGACAGCTGGGGTCATGGTTGGACTTGATGATCCTGAAGGTCTTTTCCAACATAAATGATGCTGTGATTCTGTGGAACAGAAGCAATGAATGGTCCTGTAGTTCATCAGCCAACAGAATAGCAGAAAAATTAAGTTGTGCAACTTGAGATGAAGCCCCAGATGGAACAGAATTGTAAGAGAGCTGTGAGATTTGGTCACAACTGCAAGACTGAACAGAGAAAGGAAAAAAAGAGACTGGAGAGTGCATAAGATAAAGTAATTTAATGCTTTTCAGTCAGCAGAGGGTGTCATTTTCTGCATTTCATTAAGAATTCCAAGGGTAGCTAATTAAGTGTGTAAATGAAGCAGCAGACAGCTTAATGTTAGTGGGAGCGTCCAGGTGGAATTGGATCTGTCTCTCTAAACAAGGAGCTTAAACTCAAAGTGGTGATCAGCCACCTTTTGCTTTTATATGTCTCTCCAGTGTTTGTTTATTCAGCAATGATAGGTAGGCTGCTGCTAGGAGTGGAAAAGTCTTGTCCAAGGATGCACTGAACAGTTTGCCTATCGTCTTCCTTCACACTGAAAATGAGGCAAGACTAAGAGGTAGTGGAACTAAGCAAAGGAGGATGCAAACATCTCTCCTGGAAGCAAGAGATTCCTGAGGAAGTGAAAAAAAACAAGAGGACTGGATCTTCCAGTTAGGAGATCGCTGGCACAGTTGACTAAACTGATCAGTGGGACTTGGGCAGTCTCAGCGGATGGCGTCTGCAACAGCAGCTTTGGTGCCTGGGGGGCTGTTTGTTTCTGAGAGAGCTTTTATACTGCCAGAAAGGTTCTCCTTGCTGTTCTTGTGGTCTGAAGTGACGTTCTTACCGATTCTCCCCATCAAGAGAGGGGGAAGAGGAAATGTGTGGTAGAACCTCTAGTATAAATCCATGTTCACCTAAGAGTGAGCCTAGCAGGTTCCTCTCTTCCTTGCATCACTAAATATCAACAGTGATGTTTTGAAACCCACTCACATATCTTAGGGAAGAGGCTGTAAAGACATTGAGGAGGCTGCTGTGACAGATACGGAGGTTTCAAGAGATTGACTGACAGGTTGTTATGAAGGATCCTGATTGAGCGTGATGGCCTGGTAAATGGGAACTAAATGCTGCAAACCATGAGGAGAGCACTGAAATAGCTGGTTCAGCCAATGTCTTCCTGTCCATCAGGGTAGTTAGCAAAGTGCCAGCTGATACCAGCTCCCTCCATCTAGTACTGAGCAGAATTAACACCAAAACCTCCTCTAAAGAGATGAAGTCTGTCTTCTCTAATAGGCAAAATAATTGTCTCTATGAGGAAAAAAACCTCACCAGAATCTTGTAGACCCTTTGCACCATCCTATGATCAAACTATTTAAAACAAATTATTTCCAAGCACATGACCTGTCAGGGTGCCCGTTCTGCTGGGCAAGAGGTCTGTTACTGATTCTGTTTTGCAGAGCACCTGATTGATCACTTTTTTTTTTAATCACCTTTGTGCTTATTTGCTGCTGATCATTTTTTAACAGCTTCCCAATAATCAGTACTGTGCTTTTCTCTGTGGTGCTACAGTCTGTATCTCTTATCGTGTCTCATGCCATGAACACTTCACACGCAGTGATCAGCAATATTGTGTCCAGTTGTGGGCCCCTCAGCTCCAGGAGGACACAGCCCAGCGCAGAGCCACAGAGATGATGGAGGGAGGGGAGCATCTCCCTGCTGAGGAGAGGCTGAGGGAGCTGGGGCTCTGGAGCTGGGAAAAAAGGAGCCTGAGGGGTGACTCCATGAATGTTGATAAATATGGAAAAGGCAGGTGTCAGGAGGATGGAGCCAGGTTCTGCTCAGTGGCATCTAGTGATAGGACAAGGGGCAATGGGTGTGAACTGGAACAGAGGAGTTTCCACATCAATATGGGAAGGAACTTCTTCCCATTGAGGGTGACAGAGCCCTGGAAGGGGCTGCTCAGGGGTGTTGTGTAGTCTCCTTCTCTGCAGACGTTTAAAACCCACCTTGACATGTTTCTGTGCGACCTGATCTAGGAGATCCTGCTGTGGAAGGGATGATCTTTTGAGGTCCCTTCCAATCCCTAATGTTCTGAGATTCTGTGATTCTCATCATATTGTTGTAATACTGAGACATTACTGCAATATTCAGAATAAACCTAATCTGAACCAACTCATGTTTCCAAAGCTTTTCAGAATCAGACTGAAACCTTCTGATATGTAAAAAACACAAGCAAAGTAGACCTTTTTTTCTGGGAGTTTTTGGGAGAAAACTCCAATAAAACTTGGACAAAAATCTGAGCCTTCTTCATCTTCCAGACCTGTTGTTAATCACCACTTTTGTCCAACTAAAACTGGGTTTGCTGTTGTTTTTATCACTGTTTTTTCACCCCTGAGGATCTAAATCATTTCAGAGAAGTGAGCAATCCGAGGTGGGTCATTCTCAGGGTTGTGATCATTTGTGACTTACCAGGAGCTGAAAGACTGACAATAATTGTGAAGTCCAATGTCGACCAGCGCTCCCAGGTCAAAAGTGGGGAAAGGTGTCTCTTTTTTTCTGGTGACAATAACAGAAGATGCTGTTACTGCCCTGTCCATCATAACAAGGTGCATTATGCTGAAGGGCTGCAGAAAATCAAATAAACCTCTTCAACAGCAGCTACAGAACGTGAAAGAGTCTTCTGCCCACAGAGAGGCTCCTCCTGCCTCAGCCAGGTCTCTGCTAATGAAAACAGATTGAAGAGGTGGCATATTTATTAGGGAAACAAGTTAAAGCACTTGTCAGTTTGATGGACGATGTTATTTGTGAAACAAAACCAGAACATGCTATAAATTGCAAGTGAGAGTAACTCAGGAAGGGTAATGGGTTCAGTGTAGCTGGGTAACAGGTATAACTCTTCTAGTCGGTGTAAATAACTTGTTATTTTTCTGGAGTAAGGAGTAACGGAATAGTGAGGCAGAGGAAAAGGCTGTGTGGAACATTCGTCTTTTCCAATGCCAGCTACAGCTTGCTGGGGGTGAGAAATGAAGTTGTTCAATGTGGCTTAGCTGACATCATCTCGGGAAAGAGCGAGCTATCTGCAGTTTAGCCTGGCTTTACCACAGAGGAGCAAGGCTGGACATTACCAGCTGTTACCTCTCTGATGTGTGAAGGGCTGGTCCTGAGCCTTGGCCTCTTCGGTCACTGCTAGTACTTAGAGGGACTCCTGGACTTAGTTGTTAGAGTTTAGGCTGTACAAGCCTGTCCTTTAGAAAGGATTCCTCATCCATATGTGAGACCACTGTACTGATCTCCCACTTGTTTACAGGTTTGTTGAGAACCTGCTCCCTCATTCAGACCCTGAAGCCCTGCTGAGCAAATGTATTGATCTGATCACAAGGCTGCCCTCGGTGAACACTCCTGGTTTAATGGTTTATGAGAATCAATGATAAAGGCTTTGTCGATAGGGAAGAAGTATGTACAGGCTGTAAAGGAGAGGAGGGGAGCTAGATGGTAACAGATGTTGGTTTAGAGAGGATTTCAGCCTAGCTAGGGGTAGGATTCACATATTAACGATGACACTTCTGCAGACAGACCGTGCAGATTGCTAACCTGTGTAAAGAGGCACCTCTGCTGTATTTTCCCTGTGAGTCAATCAGCAGGACCCAAAGTTTTACTGCAGCTGTAAAATTTTAATGTCATTTCCCAGTCACTTTCAATCGCGTGAGAAAAAACCCCAAACCAAAACCCACCCTTTCACAGAATCACAGAACACTAGGGATTGGAAGGGACCTCAAAAGATCATCCAGTCCAATCCCCCTGCCACAGCAGGATCATCTAGATCCGGTCACACAGGAACATGGCCAGGAGGGTTTTAAACGTCTCGAGAGAAGGAGACTCCTCCAAACCTAAACAAGAAGAGGCACCTAAATAACACCAACATCTTTGTGTCATTGCCTAGAGTTGAGCTTCACTGAGGCATCTCTGCCACTGCAGATCTGGGTTTCTAAATCCTGTTGTTGCCATAAGGTTCCTTCCCCTATTTATTATTGACCTCATTGAAACAAACATTAATTTTGTCATTATGATGGGATCCTGGAGAACTTGTGGGACACGATCCACAGTCCTTAAAAACTGGACTAGTCAGATGTTAAAACAGGCTTTCAAGTAGGGAGCTACAGTAGTGTCTCAAGATGTCCTACATGGGACTCAAACCCATGACCCCAGGAATCCAGAGTCCCATGCTCTACCAACTTGTGACATAGTGGTACCTGAACATTTGAGGCCCAGCTTCTATTTCACATTTGCTTATTTAGTACTAGTTAACCCTGACTGAGAGCCCTGGCAGGTGCCAGTGAGGACAATGAAGGAGATGAAGAAGAAGTCTGTGCAAACCTCATTCCTCTGGCATTACACAAATAGATAAACATTGGATCTTTTCGTTTCTGAATAAGTGTGTTTTATTTATGACTGACTCAGCAACTTCATGGAGAATTACCATGAGCATCTGGCTACATGAAAAGGAAAGACACCAAGACTAAAAGGTTCAGAACACAGAAAAAAACACCTGGTTTGTATTTTTTTTTGGAAAACCTCTTCCCAGAAGCCAGTTCCAGAGCAGGGAGCAGTGTTGGTTCTAGCTCAGCAAACACAAAAATGCTCTGTGAGGTGCTGAGATACTGAACTTGACTGTTAGGAGGAAGGAAAAGAAAGGAGTTTACTGAGATGTCTGCAGTGTTTTCCTGCCGAGTTAAATCCTGAGCACAATCCTGCCAAGCTAATTGCCTTTCTGAGTCATGGTTGTTTTGAAATGAGCAGAGGCATCGCAAACACAACACTTGACCTAAACCTTCTCCCAGTTGTTCTCTGTGTGCTGAGAAGTAAAAGCACTTGGAGTCTGCCTGCTGTTGACTGCGTGAGGCAACCTCCTCTGGAATCGAAGCAGTGAGAGCACAGATCTGCCTCTGAGCAGGCTGCCATGGGCTGAAGGGAGAGGAGATGGCACGTTCCATGGCACAACCTTGCCAAGGGATCAGCAGAACAGCCAGTCTCTGCTCTGCTACTTTCCTTACACACAACTCCCGGGATTCAGGGGGATCTGAAGGGGGAGCAACTAGAAATCCAGGAACCAAAGAAATATCTGAGCACTTTTTAAGCTTTGGAGGCAGATTTTGTGTGGGAAAAGCAAGTACCACGTGAAGTGTTGGTGGATCTGGACTGAGTTTTGTGAAACTTAACATTTTCTTGAGTGAATGTGAGTGAGGGATTCAACTTGAAATGGAAAGCCAAAGTCTGGATAGTCCTAATTCACCTTAATGGTTTTCACAAGACGAGGGAAGAGCAGAAGCCTCATGCCTTGCATTAAATCTCTTTATGGGAACCTGCACCCCACCTTCAAGGTAGGAGCTACCAAACCCAGTAACTATTCCGCTTGCTGAAGCTCGAAGTCCTCAGCTCACCTTTTTGTTTGAACTACATGAACTCTCCCATTTTAGCAAAAAATTGGTGAAGAAAACAGCAGGCTGGCAGTGCAAAGTGTTTCTGCCTTTCAAGCACCAGAAGTTCTCATTTTTATTCTGCCTGACAATTTGACGTGAATGGGATAAAGATGCTGCACAAGGTGATACAGAGACTGATGAATTGTCTCCTGCCTCTGGCTAGAAATCAGTCATCACCTCTGAATATTACAGATCAGCTCAGGCCCACATTCTGCATCTTAGGAACAGGTTTGCCCTTAAAAAGATTTCATGGCCTGGCTTTATATGGCAGAAGGGGCTGGTTTATGCACTTTGGGTTCCATCAGTGCTGGTTTGATGGAGCAAAACAGACCAAATTGTTGCCAAAATATGGGGAGGACTCTCATTTGGCAGAGGAAAGAAATTAGGAGTCTTTGTTCTGCATCTCAAAGAGCTTTCAGTGGTTCTAAACATCTCAAAACTCCTGGGTTTACTACCCTTAGGTTGTGAAAAGGGCTTAAAAGCAGTCGCTTCACACTGCTGCTGGAAATACAGCATGCAGCAGCCCTTCTCACCCTGTCAAGTCTGTTTTAATCCCAGTGTGGGACGTCACTTTAGGATCTGGGAGCTGTTCTGAAAAGAAATCCAACAAAAAACAGTAGGGGTTTTTTTTTTCTGCTGAAACTGATGAGAGCTTGGCTTGACACACCAGCTGCTTGGAAACCCTGGATCAGCAGCTAAGAAAGGACCAGATCTCCAGCCTTCACCTGGGGCTGAAAATTCCAAAGATCAAAAATACAAAAAGCCTTTCAGCTCCAGAGCCTCGAATTTGGTCCCAAGCAGTGGGAAGGGAGCAGGAGCATCCTGAAGCCAGTCTAACCATGCCTGGCACTGTGAGCCCGGACATAAACCCAGCTATTGACATGAGAGTATTCAGAGGACTCCAGATCAGATTTGTCCTGATATGTAAAAGAAGAAGCGAAAACTGGGATCGAGGCAGAGCAGTTCAGGAAGCAGATGAGTCCCAGGATGTCTTTACCATCTAAACGTTGATTTCTGCTCCCAAAACCTCCCGGTGTCTTCTGACTAACAAAGTCTGTGCTTAGCTGTCCCTGTGTCATGTGCAAAGGGATGTCAGGAATCCAGGGATGATTTTCCCACACTGCCATCTACAGAACCTTCCTCGGAGCAGCAGATCACAAGAGGAGTCTATCTGCTGTTCGGTGGCTCTGCATTTCTCTGCAGCTGCACCCTGTTTCCTCTGTTCGGTCTGGTCACGATCCGTTGGGTCTTTGACTCTAAGTGTGGTCATAGGATTGGCATGAGTGGCTGTGAGGAGAAACCACTACCCACTGGTCAGTGGCCAGTAGACACAGCTCTGCTACTGGTCCATTCGGGGCTCCAGCAACAGAAAAAGCTTCAAGCTGGTTTCTTTCATTCAAGAGGGAAGGAACAGCAAAGCACAGAAGTTATGTGGGGGATAAAGAAGGCTGAAAATTATTGTGTGTGTGCTCAGAAAACACCTAAATACACGGTAAAAACTCTCCATCATCATCCTTAACGATCGTCTGCTGCTGCTTACGGTGATTGGAGCTCCAGTTACAGACTACTTCATTCAAAACCGTTTCAGCCTTGGCAAAAAGAAATTGAATAGCTTGCAGAGGTCCCATTTGAGTTCCCATTGCAAAGGGCTGAACAGAAACTTCCTCGTCTCAGATGCTTTTTGTCAGTCTGCCCTTCTGCCAAGATTTTTCCCAGGCACTTCAGACACTGTGGGGCTGCTCCACAAAACTTTGAGGAGCTGCTGCATTCTCCTGCTTGAACGATTGATATGTGTTCAGCAGTAGGAAATAACATCCTGGGGAGAATCTGTGGGGATGGGATGGGATGGATGGGTTCTGATGGAATGAGATAGGATTCCTGGAGCTGAAAGGTAACAATGAGGTCTGAAAGTAGGGCACAGATTATGAGAAGAAAGAAAGATAAACTTTAAAGATAGTGCTTCACAAAGGTGCTTAGTGTGGGGAACGGGCAACACATCCTCCAGAGAGCCTCTCAGACATGGGGGTTTTTCTGTGTGCAGGACGTTTTACCTCAGTCTCAATCTATCCTTCTCCCCTGAGCTTTTCAAAGACTGTGGGATTTCATTTCTGTCTCCTCAAGAAGAAAAGAAAGGAGTGAAAACAAAATCTTCGCCGACTTGATGCCCCTTCTTAGACGCTTTAGCTGCTGTCATCTTTTGAAGGATGTTTTGTCAGCCTGTCATTTTAGGAACAAGGGAGGAGGGGAAACAGAATTGCTGATTTATTTATCTGTTCAAATTGGAAAATGTTGGGAAAAATCTACTTCATTTCTGGAATTGTTCTGTTAAAAAATAACTCCAACTTCTTCAGACCTGTGTGTTGGGGTGTGAAAGTCATTTGGGGGCCTCTTCAGGTGTCCTGGTTTGAAGCTGGAAAAGGGTAGAGTGAGGCTGGACAGGAGGAAAAAGTTGTTGAATCTGAGGGTGGGGAGGCCTTGGAACAGGCTCCCCAGAGAGAGGGTGGAGGCTCCATGACTGGAGCCATTCAAGGTCAGGCTGGATGGGGCACTGGGCAACCTAGTGTGGTGAGTGCTGGCCCTGCTTGGTGTAGGGCGGTTGGACTGGATGCCCTTTGGTGGTCCCTTCCAACCTCACACAGTCTATGATTCTGTGATTTGGATTTGCAACTGAAAAGTCCAAATCTCCACATTTTGGAAGCAGGCAGAGGAGTCACAAAGAAAAGGCACCTTGTCAGGGTTGTTCCCTTCTGTTCCCTGAGCTGCAGGATGATAGTGGATGTGTTGCTGGAAACACTTTGATTGCAATGCTGAGTTGCATCAGTGGCTGTACGTTATCATCCCGTTGTCAACAGAAGTTGTTATTGGTCACACACTGGGAAATGAAGCATCAGGCAAGAGATTTAAGAGACTTCCCTCTGGAATCAGGGGCTCATCCCCTAGTTTCTCTGTCACTTTCTGCCTAGGGATGGTGGTTTCTCCGTGCTGTGGCTACAGGACAGTCCAGGGATTGTCAGTGAATACTCCCCATGTCTTCTCCTAATAGATGCCCAATCAATAAAACACTTGGGCTGTTTATTCTGAGGATGACTGGCTCTTTGCCTGAATAAGCAGTTCTTCCTAGAGGATATTTATAACTTCCCAGGGTCCAGCCACTTACATAATTTCTGAGGAACTTCAGAAAAGGACAGAAACCTCTTAGGGAAAATGCTGAAACGGGCTCAGTTCCGAAATTCTTCTTCCTCACCTGTCACTTGTGTTTTGCTCGTGGTGACAGCTGGTTGCAGGGACTGAAGAAGGAACTGGCTGACCAGGAACAGATTTTTGGTTTTATTTTCCATGATAACAGAGTCGTCCTGATCTGGCTGATGGTGGTGATGTTGGGTCACAGGCTGGGCTGGATGATCTCAGAGGTCATTTCCAGCCTCAGTAATTCTTTGATTGTGTTAATGAGTTACGTGGTGGCTCAGCAGCAAGAAGCTCTTTGGAAATGAAGGATGTAAATCAGCAGAGTCAGCATCATGTTCATTTCTAACAAGTGACTGCTGGTGCCAGCTTTTGCTGGTTTCGCTTTGCCCAGTTTCTTGAAATCAAGCTGGTTGCTGGGAGAAACTGAGTTGAAAGCACTGTGAGATTTTCTCCTGGCTTTTCTTCTGACCTGAAAATACTGCTGAGATGACATAGAGAAAACTTCAAAAAGCTGGTTTACTTTCCTCTCCCCCTTTCCTCATCACACGTGTTCTTCTCTCAGATGATTCAGGCTTATTCTGTCTTCGGAACCTGCTTTCTTGGGAAGGAGAAGGTGCATGTCTGGAGCCTTTTGACAGGGACACACAGGAGAGATGGGCAGGCTTGTCCCTAATGCTTCTTCGCAGCATCTTTCGTTTTCTCTGCTGTACAGCAGAGGCTTTTCACAGATTCTTCTTAAGAGGAGCAAAATAATTGGGGTGGGGGGGTGGTTTATCTTCTTTATTTTCTTTTGTTGGTAATACTGAGCTGGCTAGAATCAGAATCCTCAGACTCCCCACATTGTCCACATGAGCTCCCCACATCCTTTTATCCAATGACCAAATCCTGCTGATGGAGGATGAAGCTGTGAAACAGGGAGCACTTGGATTTTTGGTTGTTTTGCCAACACTCGAGATAAAACATTTCTTTTTATATATGAAATTGGCTGGAGATTCCTAACAGCAGGGAGGGCAGTAGATGTCTGAGTGAAAATAAGAGAAGAAAACATGTTGCATTTGGTTCAGATCAAAAGTTGTGGAGTTTTAGACTGGGATTTATTTTAAAGTTTTGCTGATTAACTAAAAAAAATCAAAATCAATTCTTTTCACAACTCTTCCTGAAAAGCAGCCTCAATTGGTCCTTCTCTGACTGACCTTTTCCTACTGTGGAAAAGCCTTCATGAATTCTAAAAAAACAGATGGTCTTCAGGGATGGAGACTCTATCCTGCCCTGGGCAAGCTGAGCTACAGCATGTGCTTATAGATCATAGAATCCTAGAGTCACAGACTGGGTTGGGTTGGAAGGGACCTCAGACATCATCTAGTTCCAGCCCTTGACATGTGCAGTGACACCTTTCCCCAGATCAGGTTGCCCAGAGCCCCATCCAACCTGGCCTTGGATACTTCCAGGGATGGAGCAGCCACAATATCCCTGGGCAACCTGTTTCAGGACCTCAGCACCCTCACAGGGAAGGATTTCTGCCTCAGATCCAATCTAAATCTCCCCTCTTTTAGCCTGAACCCATCCCCCTTGTTGAGTCCCTCAGAAAAAGTCCCTCTCCAGCTTTCCTGGAGTCCCTTTGAGTACTGGAAGGCTGCTCTAAGTTCCACCTGGAACCTTCTCCAGGCTGAAGAGCCCCAGTTCCCTTAGATCTGTGTTTCAGGCACTGCTGTGACAAAACAGGGACCACCTAATGGTGATTGTGGGAGACTGGGGAGGAGCAGGAAAATGGAGCCAGTTGGTGCAGCGCAAGCTTTGTTCATTCCAGTAACCAGCGGTTCTCAGTGATCAGCTCTTTGTGTCACGTGTGCTTCACCGTGCACTTTGCTGAGACCCAGAGAGACAGTGAACCACTGTGAGGAAGGTCAATTTATCAGAGTGTCCCCTGATTGCACAGAAGGGAATTTAGAATCAATCTAATTTGGAAACCCACACAAGCTCATTTATAGAATCATAGAATCACTTAGGTTGGAAAAGACCTTTAAGACCAACGAGCCCAAGCATGAACCTGGCACTGCCAAGACATTTAGAAATCTAAACATCTCACGGGCTTACTGTTCTGCAGCGTGCAGGGCATGGCCAGGAGCTTTTGTGCTCTTGCTCTTCCAGTCTGTACAGATCAGCAAATCCACCACAGCACTTACTGTGGAAATCATGCTCCAGCTTTGCACTGATGCTGCCCAGTGTGCAGAGCAGAGCCACTGAAGATCTCAGGAAGTCAGAGCAGTGCCAGAACCCCATCTGGGAAAAGAGTATTCCCATGAGAAACCCGTTTTGAGCAACTTCAGCTTCTTCCTAGAGGAGTATTCACAGACTTGAAGAAGTTCAGAGACAGCTGATCAAGTACTAAAGGTGCATCAAAACCCTTATTCCTCCTCTCTGCACACCAGTGGCGGGATTGGTTCAGCAGCTGCTAAACACTAGCTGGCTCTTTTCCAGCCTCCACAGATTCTGCTGCTGTTCACCTTCAGCCTCTTGCTTGAAAATAACTCCCGGTCGTTGCATCTCCAGCTTGTGAATCTGCTCATGTAATGCTCAGGTCGTATTGAAACTACAAGGAGTGTTTTGAACTGCTCCTTGTTTTAGCGTTGGCTGGAGGTGAATTAGCCATGGAGCAATTAAGGCTGATCTAAGGTCTGCCCTAAGCAGGATCCCTGCGCTGATCTCGCGTAGTATTTGAAGCACGTGAGTGTTTCTAGGCAACAGTCTTCCCTGAAGTGATGTCTCCAGCATCACTGCAAATCTGCTCTGACCTCCCCTGCCCAACACCTGGGTGCTGATGGGCTGGATGAAGTCTTCTCCTCAGTGTGCATCATCTGAAGGTCACCACCACCCCATAACCGTCAGGTGCAGCATGTGTGGTCATACAGCTTCTCACAGTACACCTATGAAATAGCCATGATCTTATTATTTTAACCATTAGGAAACATGGGCATCCTTTACTGCAGGCAGCCATGGAATTTTGCAGGGGAAGCAGAACTCAGACTCAGGTGTCAGGATTCACAGTGCTGTGCTTCGCCTACGGGATCACACATTGTTCTTTAAACCTATCACAACACAAGCAGTTCGTAAGAGTAGGGCTTGGTTTGCATATGGATCTCAAAGGACAACAAAGGGTGAATCTCACATTTGAACTGGGGGCTGCCTGTGGTTGTTATTAAGGTTTAGAAATACTAGGACCAGAAATGTCTCCACCATGGTCATTAATCACAGCACCTCATACCCTTGTTTCCATGAATGTAGTCCATTGGTTCAGAGACATACTGACAACAGAGAGTCCTCTTCAGTGGCACATCCATTCCTTGCTCATTACCTCTTCAGAAAACCCTGCACTCTCTCTCATCTTCTCTCTGAAGGCCTCACGGACCTGGATTTCTCTGTGGCCAACAGCTGCACAAACCTAGTTCATAGCTAATAGACCAGCATCCCAAGAAGGGACTGAAGATGTTTGGATAAGGCTTTGGGTTAAAAACAAGGCTCTGGAATCACAGAGTTATAGGAAAGTCTGTTCAGGTCTGTGTTCCCCTCAGTCATGCCGGAGGAGACACTCCTGACTTCTCGTAGGCGTCAATGCACCATGGGGCTGGGAGCTCACAGCTGTTGCCTTTGGCTCCAAAGGAAAAGGGCTTAGGTAGCAGATAAAGGAGCACTTCACATTGCTCTGTCAGCAGTGTCAGAGCCATCAGGAAAAAACATGCAAGTTACGAGACAAAGTATTCTAAGAGCTTCTAAGTCTCTGGCTTCTGCTAGCACTTAGTGACAAGTTCAGCCAAATACCCGTGACGGTGGCCTCAGGCAGCTCCTCAGTGCTGTTAAAGCTTTTCACACGCAGCTCTGGAGGCTTCAGCTCACGTAAGAAGTTTTCTAATGGACCTGTGAGCGCTTCAGGGTGGAGAAGTGCTGAAACAAAGCAAAATCAATGGCTGGGCAGCTCAGGACTGGTCCTGGTGGCACAGTATGCATGCATGGACCAGCATGGAGATGGAGAGAGAGGGAGAGAACAGCTTTATTAAAGATGACTGCTCCTGCTAGGAGAGAAGAGAAGAGAGAGATTAGTGGAGCTGCTGACTGTGCACAGAGAGAACAGTTGTTGGAGGTTAATGGAGCGTTAGTAAAAGAAAGAAAAATCAAAGTCTCCTAATACGTGGTACAACCATCTGAGGCAGAGGATTCGCTGCAGAAGCACGCAGGGCTTAATCGCACTCGAAATACGGGGCCTCGTTCAGCGCAAAGGCTTTCAGCCAAACTGGGCTTGGCTTTGACATTGCCCTCCATGGATCTCCCACATTAGAAATAGTAGCTGCTGCCATCCCTGTTGTCCTTATCTGTCTGCAGTCGCCATCTCTTCAAGCACGGATCAAGTCTGGAGCCTTCCCCTAATGAATTGTTCCATGCAACGAGGATGACGGGTTTAAGGACGACAGTAGGAACAGAGAACATTGATGCAATCCATAAATGTGTCCTGACTGTGTGTCCCACAGTTGCAGCAGCTTGTTTGCTGCTTTATCAGCAGTAAACTACAGAGATGAGACATTTCGTCTTGCAGGCACCACCGTGGGTACTCTGGAGGTGTTTGGGATTCCAGTTCACTCACACAAGATTTCTGTAACCATGAGCTGTTGCCTTGTTGCTCCACCGAACATTAATGATTCCTAGTCGATGTCTCATGAGAAAGTCATGGTGACACCAGGGCAGTAGGAAAGTTCTGCAGCCTAAGAATCACAAGGGTATCACTGCTGGGTTAGCAGCTGGCCAGAGCGACGTCAAGGCTTTCCTCCTCAAGATGCTCCTGCAGGGCGATTGCATTTCTTTGAATCTATCACCCAAACTGAAGGGAGGGAGTTTGTTAGTTCATTTTAACAAAACCATAAATAATTTCCCTAGTCACAGGAAAATGGAAAACAGCTTGGGCTGGATTTAGTCTGTGATGCTCTGTCTGTGAACCATGAGGCTCCAGTCCATAAACTGTGGGAATGAAGCTGCAGGCTGGGTTTAGGCAACGGGCTGCTGGTCTTTAGCTTGTGGTAGAATTAATGTTTAACTTGGATGCGGCAGGGTAAAGCCAAGTCACAGAATCACTGAACATTGGTCATTGGAAGGGACCTCAAAGATCATCTAGTCCAATCCCCCTGAAGGGAAGGATCACCTAGACCAAGTCTCACAAGAACACATCCAGACAGGTTTTAAATGTCTCCAGAGAAGGAGACTCCACAACCACCCTGGGCAGCCCCTGCCAGGGCTCTGTCACCCTCACTGGGAAGAAGTTCCTTCTCAACTTGATGTGGAACCTCCTTTGTTCCAGCTCACACCCAGTGCCCCTTGTCCTATTATTCAATGACACTGAGCAGAGACTGGCTCCATCCTCCTGACACCTGCCCTTTCCATATTGATCAACATCCATGGAGTCACCCCTCAGGCTCCTTTTTTCCCAGCTCCAGAGCCCCAGCTCCCTCAGCCTTTCCTCATCAGGGAGATGCTCCACTGCCTTCATCTCTGTGGCTCTGCACTGAACTCTCTCCATCAGCTCCGTGTCCTTCTTGAACTGAGGGGCCCAGAACTAGACACAATACTCTAGGTGTGGTCTTACCGGGGCAGAGTAGAGGGGGAGAAGAACTTTTCTCGATCTGCTAACCACCCCCATTCTGATCCACCCCAGGATGCCATTGGCTCTTGGCCACAAGAGCACATTGCTGGCTCCTGGCCATCTTGCTGACCACCAGCACCCCCAGGTCCCTTTCTCCTGCGCTGCTCTCCAACAGGTCAGTCCCCAGCCTATACTGGTACCTGGGGTTGTTTCTGCCCAGATGCAAGACCCTACACTGCCCTTGTTATCTTTAATTCAATTTCTCCCTGCCCGGCTCTCCAGCCTGTCCAGGTCCCGCTGAATGGCAGCACAGCCTGCTGGGGTGTCGGAGGGATCTTCCACATGACTTTGTTGTCGTCACAGGAGAGTCTTCTTCGTTCTGCCTGACTCACTGGGGTTTATTGTCACTTTTCTATTGTTGTTTTTCCACAGTTTTCCAGCTACTTTCATTTTTTCCCCTAATCTCAGCTGAAAAGAAATGAAGGGAGTTTGTTGGTGACTGCAGCTGAAGGCTGTCAGCCGATGACAGCTGAGGGGCTGGCCGGGTTGTTCTCCCTGACTTGCCTGTAAGCTCACAATTCCTCTGCTGTTATTTATTATTTATCTCCCTCGCTGACTCTTTTAACTCTAAATATGTGGGGGATACAGACTGCAAAAGGTACAAAAACCAAGACGTTGGTGTTAGATTGATGTCAATTATCTGACAGAGTCTCAGACCTTCCAAATGAAGAGATGAATGAATTTGTTTTCTTTATAAATTAGCCTCTGAAGGATGTAGTCATCCCCTGCACCCACGGAGGGAGAGATGCTGGTCATTTCATCTCAGTCCCACTGTGAACTAGGGAAGGAGGTGGCTGCTCTCTGTATAGAATTTCCCAACTAAATTGTGATCTGTTGTGAGACAGCAGCCTGCACGTATTTCCAGAGCACAAAACAACCAACAAAGAAAATGAGTTACAAGTGTCTAAATGCAGACAATAGACTGAGACGAGAGAAATCTCAGCTGAGGAGCTGCAGATTCTTTTTCTGGACTGTGAAGGGAAGAAGCAGAAGCCTCATCCCTTGGGGCTTTAAAAGCAAAGCAAAGCAAACCACAAAAAAATGTTCTGAAACACAGTTTTGTGAAAGGCACATGTATCTCAGAAGGTTATTTCAATGAGGAAAGGCGTTGGAGGAAAACATTGTACTAGCAGAATAACAAACAGGACTGCTTTGTCGTGTTCTCCACATGTAATTTCAGGCTGTCTTTTACAAACAGACAGTGCTGGAAAGGCTGGATGTTACAGTGTCCTTTTCACCCAAACCATCTCTTTCTCTTGCTTTCATGTCCTTCATGGCAATAGTCATAGAATCACAGAATGGCCAGGGCTGGAAGGGACCTTCAAGATCATCCAGTTCCAACCCCCCTGCACAGACAGGGACACCTTCACTAGGGCAGGTTCCTCAGGGACCCAGCCAACCTGGCTTTCAGCACTGCCAGGGATGGGGCAGCCCGTTTCAGCATCTCCCCACCCTCACAGCAAAGAATTGGTTCCTCATGTCCAACCTCAATCTCCCCTCAAGAACCCTTTCCCCTTGTTCTCTTGCTACCACCCCTGTCAAAAGCTCTCTTCCAGCTTTTTTGTAGCCCCCCTCCTTCAGAGATGGGAAAGTTGCTGGAAAGTCAGCTGGGATCCTCCTCTTCTCCAGGGTGAACAACCCCAACTTCCTCAGCCTGTTCTCACAGGGAAGGTGCTCCAGCCCTCTGATCATTTGAGTTACTCTCCCCTGGACCTGTTCCAGGAGCTCTATGTCCTTCTGATGTTGGAGCCTCTAGAAGTGGACCCAGGACTCCAGGTGGGGTCTCAGCAGTGCGGAGTAGCAAGGGAGAATCACCTTCCTTGACTGACTGTCAGTGTAGATTGATGGTCCTGGCTCTTCCTGCCTTGTCCAGGAATGACCAGCAAAACATTGATTTCAGAAGATTCTCATGGTAAATCTTAACTATCAGCTGTAGCACAAAAAACCACCTGACTGTGTTTCTTGGTGCCAGCAGTATCTATAGAAACATACAGTTTTTGTGTGTGAACTTACAGGCAACAAATGAAGCAGACCCTGCAAAAGACAGGTAGAGAGCTTGTGAAAACTTGTTAAGACTCCAAAGAGCCTTAAGCCTCTTTCATACATCAGCCTTTAAATTAATAGAATCATAGAATCATCCTGGCTGGAAGGGACCTCCAGGGTCATCAAGTCCAGTCCAGTCTAGTGCTCAACCACTCTCTCAGGAAAGAACATCTTCCTGAAATCAAATCTAAACCTCC
Source organism: Rhinopomastus cyanomelas (assembly GCA_013400115.1). NCBI lineage: Eukaryota > Metazoa > Chordata > Aves > Bucerotiformes > Rhinopomastidae > Rhinopomastus > Rhinopomastus cyanomelas. Next base: position 401,720 of record VXBP01006791.1, read on the forward strand.
CCTGACACAACTTGAGGCTATTTCCTCTTGTCCTATCATTAGTAATTTGGGAGAAGATAATCATGTTGTCCAGGTAATAGTGCCCATTAGAGAAGAAATATCATAAGAACTGAATGATAAATTGTACAAATGATGGACACAGTTTAATTTGTGCAACTGTCACTTCAATTCAGAGTTTGGTCTCCTGTGGTTGTCTGATCACTGTGCTGGCCAAATCCTTCTTGTATTTGGCCCGGCACTCGACTCTTAGCCACATCCTGCCCTATCCAGGGTGGCTGCAAGCAATGAAGCACCTGCTGCACTCAGTACCGAGTGGCTGCACTGCACTGGTGGCTGCAGTCATATCTTTCAGGCTCCCCCTCTCCCCAGCTCTCACTTTCATTGTCTGCTGCAGGGAGGTTCATTCAGGGAACAGGAGGGAGAGGCACATGTTTAATTTTCTGAAGTGTCATGCTCCCACAAGTCAAAAATGCAGCCCCTATATTTTCTCTGGTGTATTTTGGTTTCCTATCAATATGGATAAATGGGAAGGATTAATTTATGGTCACATTGCTTTCAGTGAGGAAACAAATAGTTATTAGATGGTCTGGGCCGTGGCCCTGGCAGCTGAAAGGAGGAGGCATGAGATAAAGAGGAGTTCCCCATCTAGCTGAGTTTAAAATGACTTTTTAGACAGAAAACTGCAGATTCAGGAAGAAAGTTTGGACTGACTGTTCCTTTTCTCATATGAGCTCATCCATCAGCTGCAATGGAACAGAGCCGGCCGGGGAGGAGTGTACGGATGGAAGTGCCTCTCCCATAGACCTCACTCCTCCAACACACTCAGCTCATTTCCCACCTGGCACTGGAAAAGCACCACGCAAGGAGTGATTACTGGGGAAGAGTGGGAGAAAAGGAGACAGAGTATGGTGTTAGATTAGCCAGGACACCTGGCTTTTGCCGCAGTGGTAGGGCGCGACAATAGAAGGCACTTGGGTAACATAACGAATGAGCAGCGAGGTGGCTGCTAAGAACAATTTGCTTTAAGGGGTATCTGGAAGCCCATACCTGCATTGTCATTCCATCCATTCCACACAAAAAAGCTTCACAAAAGCTGTGGAGCACAGAGACATCTGTTCTACGTGACAGTCCCTAATGAAGGTTACAGCTCAGAGTGTATTCCATCACAGTTCCTCCAAAGCCAGGAGACTGTGAGAAACTTCCTTGCAGGGAACCAGATCCAGATTCTTTCCACCGTTCACCTGCACCCTCTTGCTGTAATTAAAAGCAAAGAACAGAAGCGAAGAACAAGCACAAGCATGGCTGGTGACAAGGCAGGTGAGCTCAGGCAGCCACGGCGCCCCCACCACGACCATCAGTCACGTGCTGCCTAGGACAGCTTTGCTCTGTGTGGAAATGGATTGTCCTCCTTGAAGACCATTCCAGTAAATCACGGTGGAAGCGGCACAGCCTGGCAGAACTCGCGCGGTTCTGCAGGGGCAAACAGAAGGCACATTCACAGCAGGGGAGTCTTGCTGGCACTATCTGTTACGAGCCCTGACTACACATCAGCGCCGGCAGGATGGATGGCCTAATAAAGAAGAGAAAGAGGGCACTTCTCAATTCAAATCAACGTGCTGAATCCCCAGAAAGTCTATTTTAACAAGATTCAATGACTCCAGGACAGAACCGTTACGACTACATTTCTAACTTTCTCTCAGTTTCCACCCCGTCATCAGGACCTGCAGTATTTATGGGCTTTTGCTGGGGTTAGGAGCTGGGAACTTCACGCAGGCTTCCATTTGCCAGGCGTGTTCAGAATCTACATCTGTGACCTCAAAGGAATGCTCGAGTAAACGGGCTTCTTTGGGCTCATGTTGCCCACAGCCAGCACAGCTTCCGCTTCAAAAATTCCAGTTTCTGCTGGTTTTCATGTTGTTGAGATTCAACACTCCCTGCTGGCTGGTGAAGCATCGCTAAGGGAATCAAAGAGCTGAGAGCAGCTGGAGAAACTTAGGGGCAGGGTCTCTGGAGGAAATGAGGTGACTGTCAGCAGAGTTAAAACTGAATTTTTTATTTAAGAATCACAGAACATTAGGGATTGGAAGGGACCTCAAAAGATCATCCAGTCCAATCACCCCTCCACAGCAGGATCCCTCAGATCCAGTCACACAGGAATGTGTCCAGGCGGGTCTGAAACCTCTCCAGAGAAGTAAACTCCACAACCCCCCTGGGCAGCCCCTTCCAGTGCTCTGTCACCCTCTCTGGGAAGAGGTTCCTTCTTATATTGATGTGGAACCTCCTCTGTTCCAGCTCACACCCATTGCCCCTTAGTGCTGCAGAAGTGGGGGGTTTGCTCTCACTTTCTTCTTTGCTGTCCCTCCTCCTTATCTGTCCTCTGTAAATTCCTTCTTGCAGACTCCTGAGAACAGGAGCTCCAGGGCCAGTCACCTTGGCTCCAGCCCACGGGAGCAATTGCTAGACACTTCTGTCTAATGCAGTAATCCTGTGTAAGAAGAAATGGGACCAGTCTATATGTCACATCAGTGGTTAGACCTGAAAACACAAACCTGCTGTTACCTTATAACATAATTTGGGGCATGGAACAGCCTCAGATGGGAGTTGGAACCAGCAGATGATTTCTCCTGTGCTGTCTTTAATGATGAAGCATTGGTAAGAAATGCTTCCTAGCAAGTTCAATAAGATAATCGAATGGGAGTAACAATTACCACCACCAGGGTCCTTTTAAACAGTGCATCATCCAGGTATTCCAGTGCAAGAAAGAGTATTTCAGAGAGAGAAAGGAATAGTTTGGAGTAAGGGCTGGCTGGCAGCTTCGATGACACTGCCTGAATTTGAAGAACATTTTGATGGTGCTGAGTAGCGAGGACTGTCCTCATTGTAAAGGGTCTGTATCTAGACTTGCTCCTCTTCCTACCCAACCTTCCAAAGCAGGTCCTGGAGCTTCTGGCTGGTCTTGGTAGGGAGGGGAGTCCCTGCAGGTTTCACATTCTCTCAGCCCAAACTGTAGGAGATGAGACTGTCTAGAATACAGATGTCATCAGTAAATACCCTTTGACACCAGTTGCTAGACAGAGATTACCCTGTGCTTTGAATCGAACTGATTAGAGACGAGAGAAATTGTTCCAGCTCGAGTGTTAGCTCTTTCAAATGTCATCTGCAGCCCTGACATTTGGGTTTGCTTTTGCTCTCGGATCATGACACATGCTCTGGAAACTTCTTCCGAGCAGAGAGCTGTGGAGAGAGAGTGGGAAGGTGACAGTTCTGAGTCTGTCTGTCTCTCAGACATGTTAGAGGCGTTTTGTTCCTTTTCTGTTTCGTAGCCAGTGTCACCTCTTCCATAATTACCTGCGTTTGTTTCCCAACCAAACCCTCCGTGGCTCTAGCTCCGAGGCAGTGGGATGTGAGGAATTCATTAGTGTGGAAGGTGGCTGGTGGAGAATAAATGTAGAAACACTGAAATGAAATACATGGAAAGAAAAGAAAATGAAAGTTAAAACAGAATTTCAGAGACTCTTGGAGGAGGAAGGAACGGGGGCCATTGCGAATGGCCCAAACACTCCCTCGTAACTTCAGTGATGGCTACAGAAGGTGACAAGGTGACATTTCATGGCTGCTCTCCTGACCTAGACATAAGCCAAACATTAAGGAGCTATTTGCAGAAATTGTCTTTCTCTCGAGGCTCTTGGCTGTCTCTCTGAATACTTTGTCCCTTTCTCCTTCCTTCACTTTCAGTTCCTATAGGCAAAGATGATGAGTTTTATACTCTCCGATGTTCCTCTGTAGAATGTCAGCCTCAGAAATTCGGCTTCAAATGGCTCTCCCCTCCACCAATCTGTCTTCTCTCTTCTGCCTCTGGGTGACATCTGGTGTATTGGCTGAGGGCTCCGGGCAGCTCCGTGGCAGCTCCAGACTCGCCCAGGGCAGCTGGCGGGAGCGATCAAAGGGGATGACTGGGTTGGTTTGTCCTTGCTGAATGTCGGTTCCTTTAAGTCACCTTTGGAATTTTCTGAGCGGCATTTTATTTGTGACTTGTGCACAGGCCTGACACTGTGGGGATGAAAGCAGCTTTCAAAGAATCTGACAGTTTTCTGGAGCCTGGGAAATGCGCTCTCCCTCTCCATCCCCAGTAAGCAAATGACCAAATGGAAGAGGCTTTGATCTTGGAAACAGTGGTGCTTCTTTTCAGTGCTGGAGACAATAAATGCTTCCCTCATTTGGGACTGGGAAGTGTCAGACTGCCTTTGCTGACATCCAAGAGCGTTTTCTTCGGGAGTGATTGTTGTGGGAGACCTCAGAGAGAAGGTTGTGTGTAGACTAAATGGTTGTGGTGATGGAGAAGTTCCACTGTCTCACCAGATCACCTTCATCTTTCCTCCCAGACAGTGCCAACCAGATCAGGTTGTTCAGAGCCTTGTCCAGCCTCCCCTTGAATATTTCCAGGGATGGGGTCTTAACCACCTCCCAGGGCAACCTGTTCCAGCGTTCAGCCCTACTCCTGCTAAAGAACTTCCTCCTAACATCCCATTTCAATCTGCCCTTCTCTAATGTCAAGCCTTTGCCCCTTGTCCTGTCACTACAGCTTCCCAGGACAAAGCATGTCTGTGCCTAGGGAGACTCTGGATGGGTTAGTGTCTCAGACAGTTTCAAGGTGTCTTTGCCTTCAAAGCCAGTGTCAGTTTTGAGACAGAACTCGGTTTATAACTTCCTTACAAGCTCAGAGGATGAGCACAGGGTTTTGCCATGGGCTTTAGGAGACTTGCATAGCAGAGGGCAGCTCTGCTGAGATGTCCTGGGGTTCTGTAGGCTTTGGCCTTTAAGCAGAGCTGCAGTTACTTTACTGAGCTCCAGAACAGGCACAATAAACCTTTCAGTATTTATGGAGTGCAGTGACAACAGCCTACTGGGTTGTAGGATTTTGAGTGGTGGTTAGCAGAAGAAAATCCTCCAGCTGCAGTGCTTGGTTCTGTTTGAGATACATTTGTGCTTTAAAGAGATCTCACACCCTGGATTGTCCCAGGTTTCTGGATTTCCATAACTGTTTCATAGCCCGGCTCAGAACCTAGAGATGAGACATGATGAACCCTAAAGCTGAAGTCCTTGAGTGTCCAAGGCTCTCTCTCTGCTAACGCAGACAACTCCTTCTCTGGTGACGTTTAAAGCCTCCCTGGATATGTTCCTGTGCGACCTGATCTAGGGGATCCTGCTGTGGCTGGATGATCTTTCGAGGTCCCTTCCAATCCCTAATGTTCTGTGGTTCTGTGGTTCTGGGAACTCTACAAAGGAGGTGCTGGAGCCTTTGCAGTGTGCAAAGATGAAGCAAAAGAACATTGGTAAAGACTGTAAAAATATTCTTTGGGAATAGGAGTGGAGATTTAAATGGAATGAAAGAAGTCCCAGTAATAGAGTTTACTAGTTACTTCCCATGGAAGGCAAGACCTGCACTCACTCCATCTCAGTCCAGTGAAGCCCTTGGCTTCTACAGAGAGGAAATATTGCTGTGTGGGGAGCCCTGCTTTTATTCATCCTTACGTGCTCCTTTTTTAAAGCAGGTCATACACCTCCAGCCAACAGAAGAGCCCCCAAACCCCATGTTTACCAAGGTAGCTAGAAGGTTGTTCTTTATTCTGAAGGGTGATAAATTCCACGCAAATCCCAAGGAGCTGGTTGTGCTTCCAGGAACAGGCTGCAGCCTGTCTTCACTACTTCATGCAACAAAAATAGAAGAAGTCAATAAAGCAGCCAGTTAAGAAAGGAAGAACAGGGCCCTACAAGCAAGAGATAATGTGATTTATCAGAGATGACATGAGCAAAACAGAGTCATCTTTAACATGTAAAAATAACTCCAAAACAACCAGGTCAGAATAACTGAAACTCTAACCCCTTGTCTTTACAAATGGAATAGCCCAGGAAAAACAGCCCTCTGAGCATCTGAATTGTTCTCCTCTGGATAGCGTCCAGGAGCTCTGTGTCCTTCTTATGTTGGAGACTCTAGAAGTGGACCCCAGGTCTCACCAGTGCAGAGCAGAGAGGGAGAATCCCCTCCCTCGACTGACTGTTCCTGTTGACACAGCCCAGGACACAGCCCAGGACACAGTCAGCTTTCTGGACTTCAAGAAATGTGTGAAAAATACAACAGTCAAACGTCTCCAGCTTAAAAACCTTTTTGCTCTAATCAGCAGCAAGTAGAGCAGCAAGTAATGAGCCGGAAGCCCTTCACATCAAATGAAGACGTTTAGAATTCAGTAGAGTGAAGATCTCACTTAATAACAACCCTCAGAATTCAAAAAATCACCCCTGTCTGACCAGATAACTTCGAGGGCTAAGAGCGACTACCCTCACTCCAGTCTTTTCTGTCTCGAAAGCAACAGATGCTTCCAAAGTTATTACCTGCTAAGTGGAAAATTACGGACCAGATGGAGCTAATTAATTTGCAATTAAAATATTGCCACAAACCAAAGGATACCATTAATTTTCTGCAAGATACGGTTTTGCAGAAGAACTGCTCTGCCACTTTGAAGGCATCTGAAACAATCATCACGGTGCTGCACGCCGACGGGCGCTCTAGAGCTGGGTCAGCACCTGCCCGCTCTCACGTGCGGCAAACTCGCCTGGGAAACGGCAAAGCTGGGCAAGAAACTTGTGAAGAGCTCCGAGACTTGATACGGATTCGGCAGCGCTTTGAGTGCAGCTGGAAACTCTGCTTGGAATGAAAAAAAGGAAGGGGGAAAAAAAGTTGGTGCTTGCAAAGCTAGGGAATTACTTTTCCAGCCTGGATGAGCACTTGGATAGCTGAAGTGAAGGTCTGAGCCAGGCTGGAGTCTGTGCTGTCCCACCGTGTTTCAGTTACTCCTGTGTCAGCATAACTTTGTAACTGGAGTTCCTGGAGTTGTCTGGGCATCTGGTTCTCATCTTGGGAGGCACCTAAAGACCATGTGTTGCTGCTCTGGTTGTCCTGACATTGCCCAGTGGGTTGCAATGCTTTCATAGGATCACAGAACAACCAGGGTTGGAAGGGACCTTAAAGATCATCCAGTTCCAACCCTGCTGCTCAGGCAGGGACACCTTCACTAGGCCAACCCAGCTGCCAGGGATGGGACAGCCACAACTGCTGTGGGCAACCTTTTGCAGCATCTCGGCACACTCACAGCAAAGAATTTGTTCCTTATGTCCAACCTCAATCTCCCCTCTTCAAGTCCAGAACCCTTTCCCCTTGTCCTCTCGATACCACCCATATCAAGAGCTCTCCCCCAGCTTCCTTCAGAGATGGGAAGGTCAGCTGGGATCCCCCTCTTCTCCAGGCTGAACAACCCCACCTTGCTCAGCCTGTCCTCACAGGGGAGGTGCTCCAGCCCTCTGAGCACTGGAGTTGCTCTCCTCTGGATCTGTTCCAGGAGCTCTCTGTCCTTCTCAGCTTTCAGTGTTACCACTTTGGACCTCAGCCCTCAAGTCTTGCAGTTTAAAGTTCATGTCACTAAGGTGTCCAGCCTGCTGCCACAGATCCCGTGGTCTCCTCTAGACAGGCACATCTCAAGCCTAACACATTATTGTCACTGAAGAATGTCCCACTGCCGTAAAAGCCAAACTCCTCACAACAGCACCTGCAATTTCTTCCTGGCATTTTGGCCAGGACTTCCCTGCTAAAAAAAGGAAAAGAAACAAGTGAATTGTTTCAAGAAGTAGGAAGTGAAACTACATCCAGAGCTTGTTGTTGTACAATAATTGTAGTAATGTAGGGTTAGCATAGCAGCTAACTCATCAGTTTGGTAGGAAAAGCATCCTGGAAAGTCACTGGAAGAAGTAGATTTGTGTTGTTCTTGTCTAAGGGGGCCTCTGGAGGTCAATTAGGCCATCAGCAACCCACGCAGAGCAGGAATTCTGTCGGCGTAAGACCAGATCATCTTTCATGGGAGCTCGGGATCCGTGTTTCCGCATTAGCAATGCATCACACATGGATGAAGGGCAAGAGCTAAGGAATGGAAATCCTTCAGCCAGCGCTGTTCAGCCCCATTTGGTGTCTGCTCCTCGCAGACCTCACTGACAACTGCAGGCATGAGTTCATATTCCTGGCAGAGGTGGAAGGAAAATCAGGATGTGAATTTTGGTGGCCGCCCACCCTTAAATCCAGAAGTTATAGACAGCTACAACAAAATCATCCATCTGCACTGGTTTCCCTGCCCCTTTAGCTTCTCCAAGCGCAAACAGATTGGGCCCTATAGATTCCACATTTGCAATGTGCGATGCTAAAGAAATCTTACAGCTTAGGCTGATTTTTTGTGTGTTTTTTTTTCACAATCCTGTTTTGCTTTCCCTTGCCTGAGACTGGCCACTTCATTTATGAACTGCGTGGGCTGTGCCAGGCTGCATCTGGGTGAGGGCTGGCGCTTTAATGCTGAAGAAGGTGCATAACTGATCACAGGGAAAGGAAGCCTTGCTCTGCTATTCTCTTTGGTGATCTGGCCCTCTCTAGGGCTCACGTGGAGTTCTAGGTGCTCAGACACCTTCACATTATTGATATTACAAGTCTGCAGTTGGCTAAGGATGAAATGTTTAACTGGAAGGTTAAAGTCCTGACTTGTTTCTTCAGCTGGAAAAACAGTTCAATTGTATTTACATTTCAAAAACTGGCAAGAACAACTACAGGGAATAGAACTGACCCTGAATAATCACAGAACCACAGAACATTAGGGATTGGAAGGGACCTCAGAAGATCATCCAGTCCAACCCCCCTGCCACAGCAGGATCCCCTAGACCCAGTCGCACAGGAACACATCCAGTGGGTTTTAAATGTCTCCAGAGAAGGAGACTCCACAACCCCCCTGGGCAGCCTCTTCCAGGGCTCTGGCACCCTCACTGGGAAGAAGGTCCTTCTCATATTTGTATGGAACCTCCTGTGTTTCAGCTCACACCCACTGCCCCTTGTCCTATCACTAGATGACACTGAGCAGAGCCTGGCTCCATCCTCCTGACACCCACCCTCCACATATTTATAGAGATTGATGAGGTCACCCCTCAGTCTCCTCTTCTCCAAGCTCAAGAGCCCCAGCTCCCTCAGCCTTTCCTTATCAGGGAGGTGTTCTACACCCTTCACCGTCCTCGTGGCTCTGTACTGGACTCTTTCCAGCAGTTCTGTGTCCTTCTGGAACTGAGGGGCCCAGAACCAGACACAACATTCCAGATGTGATGCAGTTTTTTTCCCTGACTGGTGCTGATTTCTCTTATGACTGTCCTCATCAAGCTCTAACAATGAAATTAATGTCCAGCTTTGCTCTGTAAAAGTTCGGTGCATCCAAAGAACCTCTGCAGATGGAGCAGTTCCAGATCTATTATCAACTGTCCCAAGGTGCTCACCCACAGGATCCATGAAAGATTTGGAAGTCAGAGGCAAACCTGAGCTGAAGATATTCTCCTGGGCGCTGCAGACTGTCACAGCCTTGCACCTCTGAGTGTTCTGTTCACACACTTCAGCATCCCTGTGAGCTGCTGTAACAGTGTCCCTGTCCCAGCTTTAACTTGAATTGGTGATTCCCTCTCAGATCTGCCAAGAGAACCGAATCCTATCCATCCTGGCCTGGATTAGAAACTGTGTCCAGCAGGAGTACGGAGGTGATTGTCCCCCTGTACTCAGCACTAGTGAGGCTGCACCTTGAGTACTGGGCTCCAGTTTTGGGAGGGTTAGACTGGACATCAGGAAGAAATTCTTTCCAGAGAGGGTGGTCAGGCACTGGACTGGGCTGCCCTGGGTGGTGGTTGAGTCTCCATCCCTGGATGAGTTTGAAAGATGCTTAGGTGTGGTGTTGAGGGATGTGGTTTAAGGGTGAGCTTGTAAGGCAGGGTACATGGTTGGACTCGATGATCCCAGAGGGTTTTTCCAACCAGAGTGATTCTGTGATCACAAAGGATTCTTAAAGGCAACAGACACTGTCAGAGCAGAGACTCTTCTTCACAGAGCTGTAAAAAGTCTGTAATGAGGACCATCCTGGTAGGACAATACAGAGTGGATGCTGATGGCATTGCAAAGCTTGTTTGTGTTTGGCACTTGGGCTGGTTGAACTGGTAGAAGGAAGATGACATTAATGTTGTAGAAAGTATCCCTATGATTTTTGTTATGATTTATTATTTATCACCTGCTGTGTACATAAAGGCTTTTTCCTTCCCCACCTGGCTTTGCACTGTTAGAGTCATCGGCCTCCAAGCCAACAACTCTTCATGCAATATTAACATTCACAATCCTGCCAAGATGTTTAGAACAAGAAGCCAGAGCCCACGTGCCCGCTCCTACCCACTGAGGATGGCACCAGCTGGGATCGCGGGGGCGTTATCCCCGGCCTACAAATGCACTGGGTCAGCAGAACTTGAGGAGTTAGCGAGACAGGAGAACTTGGCTGCAAAAGGCTGTTGGAATAAAAGGTTTGACAAAGCCTTGCCAGTAAATCTTTCTCAGCACAGTGGCTCAGTGCTCTGCGTTTCACAGCGTAGAACACTTTGAGCAAGGCTGCTGCTGAGTTTTAGGATGAGAGGGCAGGACCTGAAGGTGCCAGGGGAGGGTTAACTTGGATGTTAGGAATCTCTTCCTCATGCAAAGGGTGATCAGAACCTGGACTGGACTGCCCAGGGCAGTGGTGGAGTTCCCATCCCTGGAGATGTTGAAGTTCTTCACAGTGAGGATGACACAGCACTGGAACAGGCTGCCCAGGGGGGTTGTGGAGTCTCCTTCTCTGGAGATGTTTAAAACCTGCCTGGGTATGTTCCTGTGCAACTTGGTCTAGGTGATTCTGCTGTGTCAGGGGGATTGGACTGGATGATCTTTTGAGGTCCCTGGAGAAGAGGAGGCTTCCAGCTGACCTTCTAGCAGCTTTCCCATCTCTGAAGGAAGGGGGCTACAAGAAAGCTGGGGGAGGACTTTTGACAATGGTGGTAGCAAGAGGACAAGGGGAAAGGGTTCCAACCTTCAAGAGGGGAGATTGAGGTTGGACATGAGGAACAAATTCTTTGCTGTAGGGGTGCTGAGATGCTGGAACAGGTTGCCCAAGGCAGTTGTGGCTGCCCCATCCCTGGCAGTGTTGAAGGGCAGGTTGCCTGGGTCCCTGAGTAACCTGTGCAGGGGGGTTGGAACTGGATGATCATTGCTAAGGTCCCTTGCAACCCTGGCCGTTCTGTGATTCTGTGATCTTGTGATTGCAACGATCGCTGCTGATGGGTCAGTGTGCATGACCTACGGAACTGTAAATTGTGTCACCAAGATGCAGCCCCATCACGTACAAGGAGGTTGGATCTAATCCCGCAGGGTGTCTGGTGTGGCTCCATCCATAATGCTGAGCATTTCAGGTTTGCTGAAAGCCAGGAAATCCAAAAGGTTTGGTGGCAGAAAAGGTGCTTCATTTTCACTTCAAAATCATTGCAAGTTCTCATTATCCTTTTCACTTCTATAAAGTTCTAAATCAGATGATCTCAAAAGACATTTCAATCCCTGAGGAACTTAGGCTCATCATGCCCAAGAAAAAGAAAGCTTCTTGAAATTATATTTCCTAGGGCTTATGGGAAGCTGTTAGTTCAGCCAAGCATAAAGCTACATCTCGGGTCCAGAGGAGCAATGAGGCTGGGGAAGGGACTGGAGGGAAAAGCTGATGAGGAGAAGCTGAGGGAGCTGGGGTGGTTTAGCCTGGAGAAGAGGAGACTCAGGGGGGACCTTCTCCCTCTCTACAGCTCCCTGAAGGGAGGGTGTAGTCAGGTGGGAGTCAGGCTGTCAGGCTCTTCTCCCAGGCAACCAGCGCCAGGACAAGAGGGCAGGGCCTGGAGCTGCCAGGGGAGGATTAGGTTGGAGGTTAGGTAGCCCTTCATCAGGGAAAGGGTGATCAGATCTTGGAGTGGATTGCCCAGGGCAGTGGTGGAGTCCCCATCCTTAGAAGGTGTTGAAGAAGAGCCTGGCTGTGGCCCTTAGTGCCCTGGTGTGGTTGATGTGGTGATGTTAGGTCCTGGACCGGGCTGGCCAAGCTCAGGCTTTGCTAGCCTCAGTGATTCTGGGGTTCTGTACGTGGTCTGCCACACACACATCTGTGTCCACGCAGCTAGTAAAAGTACGTGGGAGCAAACGTGATTTATGTTTAATTAATGTGCTCTCTACGGCTTGACTGAGCAGAACAGTCTTTCCAAGACAACCCCCACAGAAGGACTCGAGGGAGGCATTTCCAGCACGAGATAAGGACACAAGGCGCTCCACACAGTTTGCTTAGCAAACCAAGTTGCAGTTTAATAACTGACGCCGTTCCCGCGTGCCGTTAGCGGGGATGAGGAATTGGGGAGGGTGAAAAACTCTTTCACAAAAGCTCCTAAATGGACACTTGGAGCGCTCAGCTTTCTGCCTGCCTCAACAGAATTGCTGTGTGTCCTCAGCCTCGAAATTCTCTTCTGATCTATTAACCTTTGACGGCAACTCCCAGCTGTAACCTCTGTAGTGCTTTACAGCTTTGATTTTCCCCCTTATTTGTCAATACTTCAAAGTACCTGCTTTGGTACCTACTTCAAAGTCCCACTCTTTCCCCCTTGGTTCACACTCAGTTGAAGAAAATGACTCGTTTTGTTCCCTTAAGGCTTTATTTATGTTTGTGTGCTCACAGAAAACAAACACAGAGTGTGAAGCCACCTGTCATCTGAGTCTAATCATCACCAGTGTGCAAGTGTCAACTCTTTATCCCCACTGTGTGACTGGTAAGACCACAGTGAGCTCCCATCTTGAGGCCACCAAACCTAGTACCTCTGCCATGAAGCATCTCACTCCTTTACATGAGTCAGCTATTCTCAGTGAAGTTCAGGATGAAATGGTCCTTGTTAAGAACTTCCCATCCAGCCTTAACACCCCCCTGTGTGTTATTGCTGCTCTTTATCACTGATTTCTTCCAGGCTCCTGGTCCATCGGCCTGTGGACAGTCCTAGGAGTCTGAATGGAGAATGGAAACATTCTCCAGTGTTCCAACATCTGGAAGTGGAAGGTGCAGTGTCAGGGAGGAGCTAATGAGAGTAGAAGATGTTGATGGTACATTAGCAGGTCACCAGGATCCCGCAGAGGGAAGAGACAAGACAGGAGTAAACCCTGGTGACTCACAGAGAGATGGAGAGGTGGAGAGATTAGTGGAGAGATGGAGAAACCAATCACCCTCTAATCAGGGAGCAAACAACCTAAAAATCTAGGAGGGATTGTGAAGGGTTAGTAGCTGATACCCAGGTCACAGTCTGTTCTAGCACAGGAGCTGCTGTAGGGATCACTGGGCTACAACCTTCTTGGTTTTGTGGTTGTGGGACAGGCTGTGTAGATGCCCCTGTGCAGTGCAGGGGTATGAGGGTGTAAATGTGTGAAAGGTGGTGAAATCAAGATTGTTTCCAAACAAAACAACCCTCTCCCATGACACTAAAGCTTACTGAGCTTTGCAGCACAGCTGCCCACCAGTCAATAGCTGTCACTGGCAGGAGCACAGCCAGGCAGTGCGTGTCACTGAGATACAGGGCTGGAATCCCATGGAATTAAAGCAAATGCCAGTGGCAAAGGTGTGAGTTCATCACTTACGCGGTGACAGCATCACTAAGCTGTTTTCTTCCTGCCCACACTGAGCTTTCTCCTGCTTTCTAACGAGCAGGCAGGGTGTCACACACAGTCAGGTTACGTGTGGTGGCTGCACGCCAGACCTGCTACTTCTCCTAGAAATAGTGTGGAATAAGTTAAGCGTCTTAAACACGATTGTATTAATAGAAAAGCTTCTCACTCCCATTCAGGTTTGCTCCTCGTTCTCCAAATGCCATTTACAATGATTTATTTGTGTCTTGTTCATTTGAAAGAATTCAAAACAAGGCTAAAACCCAGCTGAAGCTGCCCCCTTTGATGGGTTTGCCAGACGTTCCCCTAAGTGGGCGGCAGTCTGCTATCGACTTGCTATCGGAGCAGCTCCTAAAAATAGAACGATGATTTCTTCTGTTCCTTCTCGTCATCCTGCCTTCCAGCTCCCTGGAGTGGAAAGGGCCTGAGTGCATGGAGGTGTGTGCCCTGGCAGCACACGGCTCCCCTCGGCGCCTCGGCTCTCTGACTTGGCTTTCACTCACCTGTGCAGAGTTGTTCCGTGGGCTGGCAGGGCCGAGCAGCAGATCCACATCAGCACGATGGAGGGTGACAGGAACAAAGAGGGAACAAGGACAAATAGGTGGCAGGAGAGGGCAGGTAGAAGGACTGAAGAAATGTGGCACTGCCAGGCAGTACCGAGAGCTGGGCATTCACAGTCCCGCAGTTTCTTATTCTGCTGCTGACTGTCTTAAATTTCAGCTGGGTGGTGGTGGGAAAGAAACCCAGACTGTTGTTTTACACAGCCCCCTCTAGTTCAGGCTGGGGTGAAGGGACGACCCAAACCCACACCCCAGCCTATGGCTGTATTAGACAGTTTAATAAAGCTTTGCCTGCCTTTTACTGTTGTATGAAGGATCCAACAAGTTAAACTTGATGTCCAAGAGAGTTGTAAACATAATTCCTAAAATGCACTGAATATTTTAGCTTAGCTTGGAAAAAAGGGGACTGAGGGGTGACCCCATGAATGTTGATAAATATGGAAAGGGTTGGTGTCAGGAACATGGAGCCAGGCTCTGCTCAGTGTCATCTAGTCACAGGACAAGGGGCAGTAGGTGTGAGCTGGAACAGAGGAGGTTCCACACCGACATGAGAAGGAGCTTCTTCATGGGGAGGGTGACAGAGCACTGGAAGAGGCTGCCCAGGGGGGCTGTGGAGTCTCCTTCTCTGGAGATATTTCAAACCCACCTGGCCATGTTGCTGTGTGACTGGATCCAGGGGATCCTGCTGTGGCAGGGTGACTGGACTGGATGATCTTTTGAGGACCCTTCCAGTCCCTGATGTTCTGGGATTCTACGATTCTGTAATTAAACAACATTGGCCACTGGATGATCAATACTTCATAGATAGTTTTTAATACTACTAATACAGAAAACATTTACATCTACTGCCACATAATGAAGGTCTGTGTGGATGCCACAAGCCAAGCTGCACACAGTGATTCCTTTTTCCTTCGTTATTCACTGCTTTCATCTCAGTCACCTTTGAATTCCCATCATCCTGGCTTTTCAGAGCTCTCTTAAAGTGATGTCTGACCCTCATTCAAACTCAGTCAAAAAGCCGTGAGAAAGCTCGACTGAGAGTTAGAATTGTCTCAATCAACCTTCTAAATAAATAAGTGACAGGGAAAAAAAGAGTCAGAAGAAGACTGGAAAGTGGGGGATGACGAAGTTCCCGTGGGACAGCGGAGGAACACGTTCACGGGGGCTGTGGACCCTTTTCCTCAGGTCTAGTGCACACCACCATCTAGTGGCTCTGAACAGAATACAGAGGATGACATCCACCTCTGATCGAAATCATTGCGGTGTTTGAAACCGAAAAGCCTCGAATGCAGAGTTACGGGAACCCTTAGGGGTAACGTAAGGCTCTCTGCAGCACTGCCGTCCGTCAGCAGCACGCTGCACGCTGGCCTGGCCTGGCCAACACAGAACTACCCTGCCGCCATGCGATGGAGGCATCCGTGGGGTCACCCCAGGCTCCTTTTTTACTAGCTCCCTCAGCCTTTCCTCAGCAGGGAGATGCTCCCGTCCCTCCATCATCCCTGTGGCTCTGCGCTGGGCTCTCTCCAGCAGCTCTGTGTCCTCCTGGAGCTGAGGGGCCCAGAACAGAGTAGATGCTGCATTTTTTCTATCAGTCAAGTGGTAAATTACACTTTGTTCTGGCCCATTCACACTGGGCTGGAGGCACTGGGCCTCTGTTCAGTTGAGTTCTCCATGTGGTCCAGAGACAGGAGTCAGCTTGGCAGGTGAAATTCCCATCCCCACGTGGAGAAGGTGAACAGACCTCTGAACAGCTACCAGGGAGCAGAAAATAAAGACAAAAGAAGAGATGAGGAACACAAGCAAAAATGAAACAAAGATGGTTGCTCTCCCTTCTATTTGTCAACCTGTTAACGCTTTGAATGAAAAAGAGAGAGTAAAAGAGCCCATTTGTTTCTCCTGTTAGAGAAAAAAATGAAGAGGGATCAATAATTGTAAAGCCTCTTCCCTGGCAGGAAAATCTAGATATTGAAGAAGGTCAATGTTGTAGCAGAGCCACACGCAACAAGAAGTGGTGTCTCTGATTGTAAAGGTTAAAATCCTGGGGAGATGGCCACTATCTTTAGCTCTGAGGGTAATTAACCGCTGCAGAACTGTCCCTTCTTCATGTCCTCTGTGAAGACACAAAGTGTTGGGCTGCAGTCAGGAGTGGCTGCCTGGAATTCAGCGCTCTATCTGACAAGAGGTTCAACTGAGGTGATAAAATCACATGTCATTGAGCTTCAACACCAAGAAAGGTTTGTAACTTTAAGCCTTAGGTATCATACAGAAAACTCATCGTGCAAATACGGTTTGTCTGTGGTATCATGACCCTTCCCACTGAGAAGAAGTGTCAGAATAATGTAGAGCAAAAGGAACATTCCCTTCTGCTGCTGCTTCTGCCTGTCTCCATATGGCCACAACTCTGGGGCTTGTCATCGCACCCATTCCTTCATTGCATCTAACAGTTCTGGGTTTGCCCTGGAATCAGTTGCTTACAGCCAGGCCTGCTGCACTGGAGTTAGAAAACTCTGGTCACAAGATTTATTAGAACTGGAGCTCAGCTGTCTCCTCTCCCTCCTCTTTGTCCTACCCAGCTTGATAGGTGTCTGTGAAACCCATCTTCTACATCACTTGATCTAGGGGATCCTGCTCTGGCAGGGGGATTGGACTGGATGATCTTTCGGGGTCTCTTCCAATCCCTAATGCTCTGTGATTCTGGGATTCTGTGAGCAAAGTCAAGATTTGCTCCCAGCCCATCTGCCCTGAGAGCCAAGTAGTGATTCCACGGTGATTTCATTGGGTGTTTTGCTCTATTCTAGGCAAGAAAAACGTTTGCTGAGATCATGTTATTCACATTCTGCGCTGCAGATTCTTCATATAATTCTGTTTCTCGTGTCTTTTATTCACATTAAGTAAATTATTATTGTTTAGACTTATTTTAAAGCACCCCAGTCAGATGGGTTAGGGAGCTTCTTACAAATCTCATGATTTTATGATTGTGTTTTTAGCCCTTGATGACTGCACTCACACCGTAGCACCAGTGTTGAGTATTGATCATCCTTTAAAAAAACCTACAAAAATAATCAAACATCCCCTTGACAGCTGCATCCATCGCTTAAGCATTTATCTACTTGAAAACAAAATATATGGCTGGTTTGGACCTGGAGCAGGACCTCCTTTACCTTTGGTCCCAGCTCCATGCTGCCAGGTGAATCAACCAGCTGATTTCAGTTTCCAAGCTCAACCAGTCCAACCATTACCCAACTGTCCCAACTCCCCCTAAATCCTGTCCCTGAGCTCCAGATCTCCACAACTGTGAAACATGGCCAGAGATGGCGATTCAACACCCTCCCTGGGCAGCCTGTTCCAAGGCCTGAGGATCCTTTCCAGGAAGAAGTTTCTCCTCAGGGCCAACCTAAACTTCCCCCGGGGCTGCCTGAGGCCATTTCCTCTCATCCTGTCCCTTGTTCCTTGTGAGAAGAGACCAAGCCCCACCTCTCTACACCTTCCTGTCAGGCAGTTGATGACAGCAATAAGGTCTGCCCTCAACCTCCTTTTCTCCAGACCAACCAGCCCAGCTCTCTCAGCTGCTCCTCACAAGGTTTGCTCTACAGACTTTTCCCCAACCTCATGGTTAGTTTTATCTCAGCAGCATGCTGATCCACGCAGTAGGAATCTCTGTCGATAAAACCATGGGCGTAAAAACAGCTGGTTAAGAGACCTCGTTGGAACAACATGACATTGTGAGGTTTAGCACGATCGCTCGCTGTTCTGCTCATGGGCTGTCTGGCTGCACATGTGAGAACAGGGATAACCCAGCCTTGTCAGGAGTTTAATTGTTTCCTCATCCATACCAGGGTTTTTGAAGTTTACTGGAGCAAAGTACTGTGGGCACCAGCGCAGCTGGCACTCTTATCGCTGCAGCTCTGAATACACCAGTCCTGATTCCCATTGTAATGCAATTAATCTTCTGCTTTGCACTAATGGGTGAACAAGCATATTTACCGCAGCATAAAATCCTAATTATTTCCTGAGCAGATGCATAAAGGGAATTTAAATTAATGGCAAGTGACAAATGCGATCAATGGAGATAACGTCCTTAAACACTGACGTTCTGCATTGCAGCCGGTTTTCCCAGGACTCTCAGCTTTCTCAGCCACCACGGGATGTGCTTTCCCCTCGTAATGGAGCTGTCACGCAGACAGATGTTTCAGGCCCCCAGCCCTGCCCAGTGGGCATGATGGAGTCGTGCTGCACTCACTGCGCTGCCTGTTGAAGTGTTGGGAGTCCCTTCCTCCCAACTCCACTGCTTCACAGTCAGGCAGATTTCCCGTCAAAACCTCTTTGGTGAGGTCTTCATCCTCCTCTCACTGAACCGTCTGAACGACGTATGAGTTACCCAGGAACAGGATGGACCGGGGTTGTTTAGAAACTAGAATTGCAAGGGGCAGCGGTCCTCCTGGCACTATGGTATTTGAAAGTACTTGGCACTTTGTTGGGTGACAGCCGGCTGAGGAGGAGCCAGCAGGGTACCCAGGTGGCCAAGAAGGCCAACGGCATCCTGGCCTGGATCATGAACAGGATAACTAGCAGGAGGAGAGATGATGGTGCCCCTGTGCTCTGCACTCGTTAGACCACACCTTAAATACTGGGTCCAGTTTTGGGTGCCACAGGATCAGAAAGACATTGAGAGGCTGGGCCAGAGCCAAAGAAGGGCAACAAGGCTGCGGAGAGGGCTAGAGAACAGGTTCTGTGAAGAACAGCTGAGGGAACTGGGATTATTTCGTCTAACGAAGAGGAGGCTGAGAGGAGACCTTTAAAAACCAAGTAGCTCAAGCACTTGAGGCCATGGTGTAGGGGTTAGGGAGCTGTTGGGCTGAGGGCTGGACTTGCTGATCCTGGAGGGCCTTTCCAGTCAGGTTGATTCTATGATTCTATATCTCTAGAGACGACTAACCTAGACACTCACCAGCCAGGCTATTGGTGGTATTGGCCATAGCTACATGATGTACAGTTCTGTCTCATCACATATTCTAGCATGTGGACACAGAGAACATGACTTCTGCTTCTCCAGATCCATCACAGTCTGACTCCCCTTGACAAAGCACCTCTTATTTGTTTCTCATATAGGTTCTGAATCCTTTCCAGGGCAAACGAATGTGTTTATTCACTAGTTCATTTTAGCAAAACAGTCAAAACCACTTAATGAGTGCATCTTGTACAACAAGGGCTCTATCTGCTCCCTGCAGCTGTACTAACGCTTTCACAAAATCAAATCATTTTTGTGGGACTAACAGCTTTCACATTTTTCCTACTGTCAATGCTTAGATTTTTCTCTATGGCTGTTCCCACCTTCCTTCATTCAGTCTGAGGTAGCTGTAGGAGATACTGTAGAACCATAGAACGGTTTGGGTGGGAAGGGACATCAGAGAACATCTTGTCCCAACCCCCTGCAATGGGCAGGGGCATCTCTCCCTAGACCAGGTTGCAGAATTACTGAGACTGGAGAAGCCCTCTGAGCTCATCCAGCCCAGCCCATCAGCCAGACCAGGGCACTAAAAGCCACATCCAGTCTGCCACACAGAGTCACAGAACATTGGGGATTGGAAGGGACTTCAAAAAATCATCTAGTCCAGTCCCCCTGCCAGAGCAGGATCTCCTAGACCAAGTCACACAGGAACATGGCCAGGCAGGTTTTGAATATCTCCAGAGAAGGAGACTCCACAACCCCCCTGGGCAGCCAGTGCTCCATCACCCTCACTGGGAAGAAGATCTTTCTCATATTTATATGGAGGCTCCTATGTTGCAGTGTACACCCATTGCCCCTTGTCCTATCACTAGATGACACTGGACAGAGCCTGGCTCCATCCTCCTGACACCCACCCTTCACATAGTGATCAACACTAATGAGGTGACCTCTCAGTCTCCTCTTCTCTAAGCTAGAGAAGATGATAGAGACTTCACTGCTGCCCAGGGCTCTGATCACCCTTTCTGTGAAGAAGGGCTTCCTAACATCCTACCTAACCCTCCTCTGGTGCAGCTTCAGGCCCTGCCCTCTCACCCTCTTGCCCAGACCCCCACCCAGCCTGGCCTTGAAGACTTGACTGCATCTCTCAAACCACACGACTGCTGAACCCTAGGGTTTTAATCACCGTATATTTAATTGTCATAGAACCTTGTTGGAGGCCCCCAGGCTGCTGCGTGTGAGCAGTTAGCTCCTGCCCCCAGGTACGGAGGTTTAGCCACTGCTAAGTTGTTATCATGTCTGAGTTCTCATTAACCATGTAAATGTAGAACTCTTTATTAATTCCATTTAAGCTCTTAACCTCAATTATATTCTATGGTAGCAAGTTCCACAGGTTAATTATGCATTATGTTTAAAAAATGTCTTTTTTTCATCAGCTTTATATTTATCTCTTAACAATCCTTCCTTTATGGCCCTATTACAAGTCACGTAATTTCCTCAAAATTGCCTTTCTTGTACTGCAGCTCAGGCTTTTCATTCTCTTTTCTCAAGAGCAGAAGGGTTTGACAGCTTATCTTTTCCATTATTTTAAACCAAGCAGCTCTAAAATAATTAAAATATGTGATATCAGTGGAGACACTTTCTGTCTTTGACCCCAGGGTGACCTGGCAGAACACCTTCCAGTGTTCTATTTCAGAAGGAGACCTAATCCGGACTGTTATCGCACAGGAAAGTGTGGATTCTGAAATGGACTCTTGGTGTAGAGGAAAGAACTCTGCCCTCAAACCGTTGTGCTTGGTAGCAAACTTTTTGCAGAATCACAGGATCACAGAATTATTAAGGCTGGAGAAGCCCTCTGAGCTCAGCCAGCACAGCCCAGGACCTAACATCTCCAAAGTGGCCAGACCAGGGCACTAAGGGCCACAGCCAGGCTGTCCTTCAACACCTCCAGGTATGGGGACTCTGGCTGATGCCCTGAGCAGTCCAGCCCAAGCTCTGATCACCCTTTCCATCGGGAAGGGCTTCCTAACGTCCAACCTAACCCTCCCCTGGCAGCTTCAGCCCCTGCCCTCTTGTCCTGGTGCTGGTTGCCTGGGAGAAGAGCCTGAGCCCCATCTCAATACAACCTCTCTTCACGGAGCTGTAGAGACGGAGAAGGTCCCCCCTGAGTCTCCTCTTCTCCAGGCTAACCTCGCCCCAGCTCCCTCTGCCTCTCCCCACCAGACTTTCCCTCCAGCCCCTTCCCCAGCCTTGTTGCTCCTCTGGACCCACTCCAGCCCCTCCATCTCTTTCCTGAAGTGAGGGGCCCAGCACTGCTCCCAGTACTCGAGGGGAGGCCTCCCCAGTGTCCAGTACAGGGGGAGAATGACATCCCTAGTCCTTCTGGCCACACTATTGCTGATCCAAGCCAGGATGCCATTGGCCTTTCATGCCACCTGGGCACAGTGCTGGCTCCTGTTCAGCCAGCTGTCAGCCAGTGCTGCCAGGTGCCTCTGTGCCAGGCTGCTCTCCAGCCACTCACCCCCTGTCTGTAGCTGCAGGGGTTATTGTGGCCAAAGTGTAGGACCCTGCCCTTGGCCCTTCTGCTAATTAATTTACTTTCAAGCTGAAAATGCAAATCCTAGGTAAAGTGATGATAAAAGCACCTTGTTCCAGAGGACTTTAACCAGAGTGAAAGACCATAAAGGCCACCAGCTGAGAGCTGGACTGCTATGGATACCTGACTGGGCTGTGAAAACGTATTTCTCAGGCTGTATTTTGCCAATGCAGAAATGCTTGATCACAAAGATAGAACCTGGGGAGGCAGACTTTAGGGCAATAGTGTCTGCTTTGGGTTTTAAGTGTTGGGTGCAGCCAACATTTAAACACTCCCGTCGCTGGCTTTGGCCGAGTCACTGACTGATACCCAGCGTATTGGCCATCTATGTTCTAGAGAGGAGAAATCAGTGCTGCCAAAAACACCTCTATTCCTCCCTTTCCTAATTCCCACTTTCAGAAGAGCTTATCAAAGAAAACATCTGACATCTTTAATGGTTTATCCCACTTTTGCCTGCTTAATGCATCCACTGTTCTCTTCTCCTAGTGCTTCCCTGTTATTTCTGTTGCACTGTAGCTGCTGGAAGACTGAGATAGAGCAGCATTGCCAGGTCATCACTCGATCATGTCCTTAAGCACCATATCTGTGCAACTTTTGAACACATCCAGGGATGGCGATGGTTAATCTTTTGCTGGCTTTGCCCTGAGCAGAAAAGGGAAGCTCTGTTTTATTTGACTGAGGTCCTTCCAAGCGCAAAGCTCTGTAAAAGGGCTGGTGGAGTTTACTTGGCCAAGGAAAAACAACCAGATTCTCTGAACGATTTGGAATGTGTTAACAGGATGACACTTCCCTCCATCAAGCCTGCCCTGAAGTCTTTAGGGTGCTTTGTAGAAGTGGAGAGATAAAAAGACACAAGGAGAGGTAGCTCTTGTGGCCCTGAGCTCCTACAGACATAGAGGAGCAACTCTTTGTTGTTAGAATCAGCCCCATTCGATCTGGAACCGTGAGAAGAATCAGCCTGAAGTCCACTGGCCCCCAGGGTCTCTGATTGACACATCAAAGGAGAGCTTCGGTTTGGTTCCTCAGCCTTGTCACCACTACATTTATACAAACAGAGGAAAATAAATTCTGCAAAACGAGCTGAGGCTCAGGCTGCCTGAGTCCATTCCCTGGCACAAGTGCAGTGGGCTGACTTTTATGAACAGTGTGAGAAGCACAAAAATGGGTGGGAAGGTTCATTTCTAGTCTTTCAGTGGGTCTCTTCCTGATTGCTGTAGCCTCTGCTGCAAAAGAAAATCCCCCAAGGCTACTGGGGCTCCTGAGATGTGGTGACTTGCTTTCTTGTAGCCCTATTCTGTATGTTCCCAGGCGAGTATCATGAGCCCCACAGCTTCCAGTGATGCCAGCACAAGTCCTCAGAGAGTATCACAGCACTTCTCTAGATCTCACTTGTTAAAATAACGGGGAATTTGCTTCACAGTAGCGGAGAATTATTTGGGCTGGAAAAACTGTCTTAGCTTATCCAGCCCAGCCCAGGACCTAACATCACCACAGCGGCCAGAGCAGGGCACTAAGGACCACAGCCAGGCTGTCCTTCAACACCTCCAGGGATGGGGACTCCACCGCTGCGCTGGGCAGTCCAGTCCAGGCTCTGGTCACCCTTTCCATGAGGAAGGGCTTCCTAACATCCATTTTACCATCTCATTTGGTGAAATTTACACTAGACTCAGTGGAATTTAAGTCTGTCCTATCTGTAAAGTAGAAGTATTTCTTAATAACTAAGTCATATCAGGAACTTGGTGTTGGATCTGTGGGCACAAGGAGACCAACCTGCTCTCAGAGATGATAATCCTAGGAACAGAACCCAGTTTACAGTTCACTAGGGTTGGAAGGTCCTTCAAAGGCCATTGGGTCCAACCCTCCTGCTCAAGCAGGATAGAAATCACTGAAAAGCAGAACTGCTTAAAAAGCCTCAATCAACTCCAGGAAACTGCATCCAGCTGGGTCTGAAACATCTCCAGATAAGGGGACTCCACAACCTCCCTAGGCAACCCTTCCAGTACGTAATAACCCTGACTGTAAGGAAGCCCTTCCTGAGATGGAGTTATCCTATGTGTGATCCCTGTGATCTTTCCCTCGCGCTCTCCACCATGCTCTCAGGCTTTTGGGATTCAGTGACTCCTGGGTGAGTCCCTTCAGGCTGAAGTTACACCTGGAACAGAAGGCTAGAAATACCTCTGCGGTTCTTTTCTCTCTTCAGTGGTTAGTTGAAAGGAACAGGGCTGTGTAGGGATAAAATATTCGGTTTGGAAGAGATTTGTCATTAGAAAGTTTGTTTTCTTTTTGCTTCCATTAGTAGAAACTTTCCAAAGAAAGGTCACTTCAATATTAAAGAAGGAGAGCAATACCCTGTTCCAAAAAGATTAGGATGAAGCAATTTCCCTCATGAAGAAGCCTTTTTCACTTTTCCTTAAGAAAATGCCAGTCAAATTGACACCTTCATGTTAAAGGCTTCCTTTTTTAACTAAAACCTATTTTCTAGTAGGAAAAGAAAACAGTTTCACCAGCTCTAATAAAGATTTTGTGTTTGAGACTTGGATAGAAAATTCAATAATTCATGAGGTAAAATAAGATCCAGTTAATTCTACCTTAGCGGCTGCAACCTTCAGATCTAATGGGAGGAAACTTGTTCAGTCACAAGGTCAGAAGAGAATTCCAAGGTGCTTTAGTGAGTCTGAACGTGGATCGAGAACAGCCGCTTTGGACAGGCTTGATTCTGACCACTCAGAGATCACTCTCCAGGACACTGGGACTTAACCAGTTACAACACTCTTGCTACCTGTAGGCTGGGACTGTGAGAACAACCTTGCTTCAGATGGTGATTGTTAGACAGGTCTCAGGTAGGGCTACACAACCTGCTACTGGAGAAGGTCCATTGCTGTTGTTAGAGGCAAAGACTGCACTGTTCTACTTGTGTAGCTCAGGGGTGACTTTTACAGCCCTCTGAGCTGATCCATCCCAGCCCAGGACCCAGCATCACCACCATCAGCCAGACCAGCCATCTAAGGGCCACAGCCAGGCTGTCCTTCAGCACCTCCAGGGATGGGGACTCTACCACTGCCCTGGGCAGTCCAGTCCAGGCTCTGATCACCCTTTCCCTGAGGAAGGGCTTCCTAACATCCAACCTAACCGTCCCCTGGCAGCTTCAGGCTCTGCCTTCTCATCCTGTCGCTGGTTGCCTGGGAGAAGAGCCCGACTCCCACCTGACTACAATGTCCCTTCAGGTGGTTGGAAACAGGGAGAAGGTCCCCCCTGAGTGTCTATTTCTCCAGGCTCCCTCAGCCTCTCCGCATTGGACTTTCCCTCCAGTTCCTTCCCCAGCCTTGTTGCTCCTCTGGACCTGCTCCAGCCCCTCCATCTCTTTCTTGAAGTGAGGGGCCCAGCACTGCCCCCAGTAATTGAGGGGAGGTCTCCCCTATACTGGTACAGGGGGAGAATGACTTCTTTACAACTTTATAGGTTTCAGGTAGTCAGTACAGAAGAAAAACATCTTATTTGGGGACATTTTTGGTGACAGCTTTGATTTTGTTGTGAAATCTTGCACTGAGAAGGTCTTTAGGGAACCAGGAGAACTGCAGCCAATGTGAAAGTCCCAGAGTCTTTTCCTAGCAAATATGAGTCTGTATCAGAGCAGAATTTCAGACCAAAGACCTCATAGAAATATAGCATCATTCAGCTTGGAAAAGACCCTTAGGATTATCAAGTCCAACCATCAACTGTACTCTACAAAGTCACCCCTAAATCAGATCCCCCAACACCACATCTAAGCATCTTTCAAACTCATCCAGGGATGGGGACTCAACCCCCACCCTGGGCAGCCCGGTCCAGGGCCTGACCACTCTCTCCAGGAAGAATTTCTTCCTGATGTCCAGTCTGACCCTTCTCTGTTGAATCTTGAAGCCCTTCTGTCTGTTTCTGTTGCTAATTCCCTGTGAGAAGACACTAGGACCAACACCTGTATAACGTCCTTTCAGGTAGTTGTAGAGAGCGATGAGGGCTCCCCTTAGGCTCCTCTTCCTCAAACTCAACAGCCCCAACTCTCTCCTCATCAGATTGATTCTCCAGGCCATGGAAAGACTCCAAGAGTCTCATGAAACAGCTCTTCTTTTGCAGAGACAGATCGTAAAACCTTTATGCACCGGGTGTCCAATCGCAGTCTTAATTGTCTTTTGTATTCATCTGCCCTACAATGACAGCGAAGGGAAGGAGTCATTCATGTAAAAAAGATGACAAACGAAATCTGTAGGGTATTAATAATTAAAAATTATTTCCATGTTCTGTTACTGATGG
Source organism: Rhinopomastus cyanomelas (assembly GCA_013400115.1). Taxonomy (NCBI): domain Eukaryota; kingdom Metazoa; phylum Chordata; class Aves; order Bucerotiformes; family Rhinopomastidae; genus Rhinopomastus; species Rhinopomastus cyanomelas. Next base: position 427,699 of record VXBP01006791.1, read on the forward strand.
AATATTTAATCATTTGTTCAGTCAATAGCGATGTCTCATTTATTATTCATTGAAGATAAATACTGCGCAGCGCCTCTCGATTGAAATGTGTTACACCGAGATTATTAAGAGCACTCAGAGTTGATTTATTATTTAGAAATCGATTAAACTTTTGTGCAGAATTTAATGGCTTAAATAACCCTCCAGATTTTTAAAGTTAACAGTAAGTTTTATTTCAAGCTCCTGTGAACGTGAGCAGCTATAGTGAAGAAAGAATTGAAACCCCACAGTCCTGACCCCCCTCATGCTCCGTTCCTTGGCCTTTTTGAAGGGACTCACGTGCGCTTTATGGAGGCTGTGCTGTACCTCTCCTTCTTAGTCTGTATCCCGAGTAATGGCAGAGATCAGGAAAGGAGAGTCATCTCTTCACATCCTTCCAGTGGCAAGTTGCCACCTGAGGAGTAGAAGGAGATGAGACACTTCTTTCTTCTCTGCGAGTGGACAGTCAGCCTGGCAGCAGAGGTCTGCCGGCGCACCGGCTGAAAGGCTTTCGAACCTTCCTGGTGATGGCTGAGTGCTAAGCAAAACCACAATGGGAGGTCTTTGATTTTCATGGCTCCCTAATTGCTGGGGCAAACCCGAAGGCTGCAGCCCTGCTCAGGGAATTAAATAAATTGATTTTAAGTCATTATTGGAGTGGATCAGGTAACCACTGTGGGATCTACTGTTTATAACTTCAGACTGGAGATCTGAGGCTGCAGGATGTTGTGCAAAATTTCAGAACAAATTAAGAGTTCAGATTGTGAGTCTGTAAGAGATGAGAAAAGTATAACTTGTGGTATTAAAGAGGTGAAGGGTTTGCTGTGATGTTTCAAGGGCTGGAACTCTTTTCACAGAATCACACACAGTTAGGGATTGGAAGGGACCTCAAAAGATCATCCAGTCCAATCTCCCTGCACAAATGGGATCCCCTAGATCCAGTCACACAGAAACATGGCCAGGTGGGAGAAGGAGGCTCCATGAACCCCCTGGGGCAGCCCCTTCCAGCGCTGTCACCCTCACTGGGAAGAAGGTCCTTCTCATATTGATGTGGAACCTCCTCTGCTCCAGCTCACACCCGCTGTCCCTTGTCCTGTCACTGGGGCCCCTGAGCAGAGCCTGGATCCCTCCTCCTGACACCCACCTTTCACATATTGATCAACATCCATGGGGTCACCCCTCAGGCTCCTGTTTTCCAAACTCAAGATCCCCAGCTCCTTCAGCCTCTCCTCATCAGGGAGATGCTCCCCTCCTTTCATCATCTCTGGCTCTGCTCTGGACTCTCTCCAGCAGCTCTGTGTCCTTCTGGAACTGAGGGGCCCAGAACTGGCCACTCCTCCCAGCTCTGTGTTGTCAGCAGACTTGCTGACAGTGCACTCTAATCCCTCATCCAAGTCGTTAATGAATAGATTGAATAGCACTGGTCCCAGTACCAACCCTTGGGGGACTCCACTGGTTACAGGCCTCCAAGTAGACTCTGTCCCATCGACTAGTACTCTCTGGTCACCGTCCATCTCACTTCCCTGCTTTCAAGCAAAGCAGGACTTTGAGACCTCACAAAGAGAAGTTGTCGTGGTCATTGTCTGTTCAAACATGGGGGACAGCCTGAAAGGACCCCAAAATACATATTGTAGGGACTGCATGGGGCACTGGTGTGGGTGCTACAGGATTTCATTCTGCCACTGGCAAACCACAGTTCCTGAAGTACCTGCAGATACTGCTACACAGATACACACACCATTAGGGTTTGGAAGGGACCTCCAGGGATCATCAAGTCTGCTCCAGCAGGATCATAGGTGGAAGGACTTGATGGAGAAGGGAGCCTTGAGGACAGGGAAAGTTTCTTTTAGGAGAAAAATGATGCCTTCAGCCACGTCCTAACAAAGTAGACAATTAGCAGCGAGGGCCCTGCCTTGGGAAGGAGTAACACCCTCTCAGCTGTCATCCGAGAGACAAGTGAAAATAACTCCGTGTCCGTAGGTGTCCGCACAGGCTTGTCACAGGCTTTGCCCTGGGAACCTTTCCTCATTAAAAGTGAAGGGTAGAGACAGAGTGTAAATATCACCACTCTCCTGTGGGTCTGCCTGCCGTTGGCTTTATTGAATCAGAGCTCTGCTCTTCTTTAAATCCAGAGCCCCGACAAGGGAGGGGCTCTGCTGCTCGGCGTTGCTGAGAGACAGCACAGCACTGGAGAGAGAGCAGGGGGGATCCGGGAGGAAACGGGGTGGTGAAAGTGCTGGTCTGGGGAGGTCTTCCACAGCGAGAAACTCACTGGGAGCTATGGATGTGGAACACCCATCAGCACTGCCGCTAATGAAGATTACGTTACTTATGCCAATACCTTGGATTAATTTCTTAGCACTGCAGTTCTAGAAACCAGGAGAAAATGGGATGATTACAATAGAATCAATAGAATTAATCACATTAGAAAGACATCCTTGAATTCTTCAGGGCCAAATCTTGGGTTCAGGTGAGGACTTTTTGACTTCAAAACCTGGAATGGTGTTAAGCTCTTAACGACATGATGATTTCTGTGCTCCAGACCAACCCGAAGGTGCTTCTGCTGCTGCGGTGAATAGAATCATAGAATCACAGAATCATTCAGGTTGGAGAAGACCCTTGGGATCCTCAACAGCCCCAGCTCTCTCAATCTCTTCTCATCAGATTTGTTCTCTAGGGCCTTCCCCAGCTTTGTTGCCCTCCTCTGCACTCGCTCCAGCACCTCGATGTCTCCCTTATACTGAAGTGCCCAAAACCGGACCCAGTCCTCAAGGTGCGGCCTCCCCAGTACTGAGTGCAGGGGCACAATCATCTTCCTACTCCTGCTAATCAGGAAGAAAAAGTCACTGAAAAGGAACTTCATCACTTGTAAGGAGCTTTTAGTGATGAAGATGTAGCCAGCTAGGAAGAAGGAAATAAAGAATCTGAAAAGAAATAAATCTTTGGGAATGTAGAGTGGATTGTGTGCTGTAGAAAATTCCGGCAACTTGAAAGCTTTGCACTTAGAGGGACCCATCTTAAAAATTAATCGCATCAAGAGAAACACTTTCATCTGAAAATGACTTTGCTGGGTCTATTTATGACAGACTTCATGGATCAAAATCATTGAAAATACAGTTAAAGAGATTTGCAGTGGAAGCCAGAGCCAGGACAGGACCTGAAACTCATTTCAACTCTTCTACATGTTACAACTGGAACATTCTTAATGTCTTTGTTGTTTTAAAGAGAAATGTGCTTCCTACCAGTTGATAACTACTCGGCTCACTGGCAAGAGGGCAGAGTTTCAGGGATTTGTGGCGTTTGGCATTTGTTCTGCCTTTACACGGACCGCGAGGAGTCCGAGTCCATTACTGGCAAAAAAGCAGGGGAGTGAAGACAAAGCGATGAAGACATCCGTGTCCTGATGTAACGAGCTGCTCAGAGGCTTTGTGTTCACTGTGCGGGACCAGCAGAACCTGAAGTCGTTTGAATGTTCTTAAACCCTCAATACATTACCATGAGATTAGAGGGCAGCACCGACGCAGGGCAATCTCTTCCCCACCTCCCTCCCCAGTTTCTAGATCACCTCTTGCTCAAATCCTCAGTATGGGAACCTGTGAGATGTAAATGGGATTCCTCCCTGTGTTTCCTTCAGCATCTTCCATTAACTGCGTGAGATTTCCAGCCTGGGGACCGACCGTTTTTCTTGCCAGTAGCCGTATTGATCCCTGTGCAGTGCTGAACCCTGGAAGTGATGGTAAATTCCACGAGGCCACCAGCACTTCCCCCCTGTGGAAGAAGGATAAATGATCAGCAAGAATGCAAGGTTTGGGGTCTCAGCGTTGGTGGATTTCTTTTACTTGACCTGCAGGCACAACTGTGCAATGAAGCAAAGACTAAAGGAACCAGAGAATCAAAGAGAGAATCAGAGAGTGTTTTAGGTTGGAAAAGACCTTCAAGATCATCGAATCCAACCATTAACCCTGTTGTCCCAAGGCCACCACTAAGCCATGGCCCTAAGCTCCCAGAGACTGTTGCTGGCCTAAATCCATTATAAGCTCTTTCTCAGCTCTGAGGGAGGGATTTTACTATCCTAGAGAATGGGGAGACAGTGATTCTTATTCTGACTGCTAGTGGACAAGGTGGGCTGCAGTCCTGGATTCTCCTTCCACCTTTTGTTGTCAGGAATCTGCAAGAGAAGCCAAAAGGGCCTCTCAGTTCTGATTAAGGCAGCTTCTTCTTTATTTTAAGTGCCATAATCCATCAGAAACTCTTGACCACAGTGTGAAAGGGTCAGATGGGCATCTCTGGAAGGCAGAGGAGTGAAGACCTTTCACCACAAACATCTGAAGAGTAGGTTTTTTTCCTTCTCTGTATTTGCTCCCGCACTTTTACGCTGCAACCAAACTAGTGCAAGTCTATTCTTCACTGGGGAATAACCAGCTTACAGGGCTTTCTGTCTCTAAGATCACGGGAAGGCTTAACCAGGAAAGAGATCATCCCCTATATAACACTTCTGGCATCTGAGCTGGGTTTTCATTTTAACCTCTGTTGTGTCCCACGGCTGGATCATTGTCAAGTGGAGTGAACACGTGAGGAGAAGCGAGAGCTCTGCCTGCCTGCCGTCGCCGTTGACTCGCTGCCTGACCTTTCCATTCATGTGTAGGCCAGTGTTTTCAGAATGACTCCTGAAAGAGAACTGACTATCACTGTTTTAGTCATACCCATCTTCACACACGGGACCTGTGGGACAAAAGGTCCCTTTAAAGGGATGTCTCCATTTTTTGTAGGCTCATATAATCACGGACTGGTTTTGGGTGGGAAGGGACTATCAAAGTACCTCCAGTCCAATCCCCTGTAGGGAGCAGGATCATCTACAGCCAGAGCAGGTTGCTCAGAGCCCCAGGGTCCAACCTGACCTGGGATGGTTTCAGGGATGGAGCTTCTCCCAGCTGGGCTAGGGTCTCACCACGTTCAGCACCAACAATTTCTTCCTTATATCTAATCTGAATCTCCCTTTTTTTGTGAATAAACATCATGATGACAGCGGTAGTCACATTGCAAAGATATCAGAAAAAGGAGAAACAACAGCAGAAGGTGATCCAAGCAGAATCTGTCTTCCAGCAGCCTCCTTAATGCCCAGTCACAGGCCACAGGGCCAGCTCCGGGTATGGCCACCTCAGTCATTATCCACCAGCACTCAGGTGGCCTTAGGCAATGAGATGTTTCTCCTCTCTGCCGCAACGTTTCCCGTGTGAGATTTAGAGGTGAAGCACTGCCGGCAGCAGCCTTCCCAAAGCCCCACAGCAGCTTCACACTCCATTTTGTTTATAGACATCCTCAGGTCATAGGTTGGATGCTGCCCTTGCGTTCACGTTCTTATAGCAGGGATTGCAGCTGTATCTGTATCTATGAAGTGACTTTGCAGGTGGTTGCTGGCAGTGTGATGTTAAATGGCATCGAACTGCTGCAGAAGTGCACCTAGAGGGACCATTGTTTTTTAAGTGAATCAACTTCTGCAGCCATCAGATTCCCACAGCGGTGTAACCGAGCTGCTGAGCTGGGCAGGTTTGGGACACCACTCTAAATTAGGCTGTTGTGGATTGTCTCCTGTCTCTACCCATTGGTGATTCACCCTCAAATTTCAATGGGGCTTGTTCCAACCAGCTACTTCAGCTTTTGTTAAGAGTGATCTGAATGGCTGTTATTGTGCTGTGCCCTTTTTTCCTTGTCTCAAAGAATGGTAGTTAATTACTGCAGTCAAAATGTCTCTTTTGATACCAGGTTTTTTCTGCTTCCTTTGCTTTTTGTCTGGCTTATCACCACTGATATCATTTCTGATGACAGCCCCTCTTCATCATTTTCCTAATGCTGCCAAAGTCCAGTGAACACGCTGGCTAAGTACCAGCAGCCGTAGCTCTTCCACTACCTTTAACAGCGAAATCCCCAAGTGGTGCTTGGCACAAGCCCTCTGCTCCCAGCCCGGTAGCGCTAGTTGGGTGGATGATGTTATGTGAAGAGCACGATACAAATCACAGGGAGCTTGAAGGCTCTTCCCCCTTTTTTCTTTCAAATATTTTTACAGAATCACAGAACATTAGGGATTGGGAGGGACCTCGAAAGATCATCCAGCCTAATCCCCCTGACACAGCAGGATCCCCTAGATCTAGTTGCACTGGACCATATACAGGTGGGTTTCAAACATCTCCAGAGAAGGAAACTCCATGACACCTCTGGGCAATGCTCTGTCACCCTCACTGGGAAGAAGTTCCTTCTCAGATTGATGTGGAACCTCCTCTGTTCCAGATCACACCCATTGCCCCTTGTGCTATCACTGGTTGCCCCTGAGTAGAACCTGACTCCGTCCCCCCAACACCCACCCTTTCCATATTTATCACTATTAATGAGGTCACCCCTCAGTCTCCTCCACTCAAGAGCCCCAGCTCCCTCAGCCCTTCCTCAGCAGGGAGATGCTCCCCTCCCTTTGTCATCTTCGTGGCTCTGCTCTGGACTCTCTCAAGCAGCTCTGTGCCCTTCTGGAACTGAGGGGCCCAGAACTGGACACAGAATCACAGATGTGGCCTCCCCAGGGCAGAGCAGAGGGGGAAGAAAATGTTTGTTCTTTAGGATCTGAAGCTCTGGGCTACCTCTGTGAAGAAAATTCCTGTCTTGCAAGATCTTTCAGTCAAGTCACAACCTACCTCTGCCCAGACAGTTGGGTCTTGCCCAGTCCTATTTAACATATCTCTAAAAGGTGCTTAGCACATCATAGCCTAGATTATGCAGAGATGATTTCACTGCCAACTTGGGAGCCTCTTCCCTATAACTGCCCATCTGTACCTGGGCTTGTACTGAGGATCTGACTGGCAGCTCATGTTTTGTCGCTGCTGAATGGAACCAGAATGCAGCAGAACATTCCACATTTGTTTTTGCAAGACAGCAGTCTGTGCTCTGATCTTTCCTACAATGTTCTGATCTTCCATATGATGTTCTCCTCATCCATATGATGTTCTGATCATCCATATGATGCTCCGATCATCCATGCAATGTTCTGATCATCCATAGGATGCTCTGATCATCCGCACGATGCGCTGACCTTCCATATGATATTTGTTTTCCTTCCTATATGAAAAAATGAGGAGCTTCAGAATTAGAGGGGTAGAGGTCTGGACTAAAGAGTTGTTGACAAGCTCTGCATTTCTGTAATGCTCTGGGACAGAAGCCAACAGGAATGAGCCGAAATTTCATAACTGCTTCTTCCAAGGTCTCTGAAGCCTGGTGTTGCTTCACTCTGGGGTCAGAGCTCTTGGCTCTGTTGGAAAATGATTCAGTCCACTCACATGGTTTCTGTGTTCAAGGCAAATGAATAGAAATGCTGCTGCTTCCTGCAACCAGAGCACTAAAATGTCACAACTGCTGAGGCTTTCAAACCGTTCAGCGACAAATCCTCACCGCAGAGATACGTCTTGGGGGAGCACTGAAGGAAACAGCGGAGAACACAAATTAATTCCCCTGGGATTCTTAGTAAGACCACACAGAGTGTATTTCTCTGCAGCTTTACACCTTGAACAGTTAAACTCATTTGCAAAGAGCAAGAGGAAAGTGGATATAAAATACAGCTGTTCTACCCCTGGCAAGATCCTGCGAGTTCTGTGCAGAGGCAGATTCCAAATGGCAAAACAGGAGATAATTTAGCCTACACACTGCAAAACTGTGTTTGAAACTGAACACGAGGAAGATGGTGTTTTCAGCAGTGTAGGCACAGCCTCCTCAGCAAACCCTCCAGATTTATAGGCAGGATTCAGAGAGACAATAGCGAGGTACGGAGTAGAGTCTCTGCTTCCCTAGAGCATCTTGGCTGACAATGAATTCTGTTGTGGAATATCAGCAACTCAAACACACCGACCACCAGAAAGCCTGAAGCAGAGATCCCATGTTCTAGTTCCAAGTGCTGACACTGCAGGTACCAGGTGCAATACGGATGCAGCCCATCAGGCCGGTGCGGTTCTAAGTTTCAATCGATTTGGGGTGGAATCGTTTGCAGGACCTGTGGAACGGCCGCTGTGACAACGAGCACTGGGTGCTTCAAGCCGTTGGCTAGCAGTGATTCTAGACGCTGATCACTGCGTTGCTGTTAATTAAACACTTTCCCTGAGACATTGACAGAATCACGGACATTAGGGATTGGAAGGGACCTGGAAAGACCATCCAGTCCAATCCCCCTTTGTTGCTCTGTATTCACTAGCATTTCTGCCTTCCACTTCCACTGGAGTTGGCCACTGGCTGAACAGGAGCCAGCAGGGTGCCCGGTGGGCAGCATCCTGGCCTGGATCAGGAACACGGTAACCAGCAGGAGTAGGAAGGTGATGGTGCCCCTGTGCTCTGCACCTTGAGTACTGGGTCCAGTGTTGGTCACCACAGCATCAGAAGGACATTGATCTGATGGAGTGAGGCCAGAGAAGGGCAATGAGACTGGGGAGAGGGCTGGCGAACCGGCGCTGTGAAGAGCAGCTGAGGGAACTGGGGTTATTGAGTCCAGAGAAGAGGAGGCTGAGAGGAGACCGTCTTGCTCTCTACAGCTACCTCAAAGGAGGTTGGAGTGAGGCTGATGCTGCTCTCTTCTCCCAGATTACTAATGACAGCACAAGGGGGAAAGGCCTTAAATTGTGTCAGGGGAGTTTGCACTGGATCTTAGGAGGAAGTTCTCTGCAGAGAGAGTGATTGGGCTCTGGAACAGGCTGCCCAGAGAGATGGTGGAGTCCCCATCCCTGGAGGGGTTTAAAAAGCAAGTAGCTAGAGCACTTGTAGCCATTGTCTAGGATTTTGGGCTGAGGGCTGGACTTGATGATGCTGGAGGTCCTTTCCAGCCAGGATGGTTCTATGATTCTAACTTGTGTGTTCTTGTGGAATTGTGTTTTTAATGATTTTTCATTGATTTTTTTTTTTCTAAAGCCTAAACATGTTTCTCTGATGAACTTTTTACCAGTTTTTCTCATAATTGCACCTAATATTCACCAGACAATTTTGAAAAACAGGTAAATCACAAGAGCAAATGTCAAGGAAAAGTATAAATGGACTTGGTGATGAATGACTTTGCTCTCATTGAATGCAGCCGGTTCAGGGATTCACGCGGCTGGTTAATTACACCTCCCTGAAGAAGACATGTTATTGCTCTTCTCTCTTGGATGAGTCAGGCTGCCACCCAGCACAATGTATGTGAACTGTTGCTTTTCAAATGAGCTTGTGAAAACCTCATTTCCATTTTCTTTCACACAAGATATAATGATTCAGGCTTCAAATGTCTTTCTCATAATATTTGCGATAGCGGAGCGTGAGGACCCGATGCACGCGGAATATAGAGCCGAAGGGATGTCGGATGCAGTCAGACAGAAGTTTATACCGGGGTAACAACAAACGTAGTTGCAGAAGCTGACCTGCTTTTCAGCTTGAAAAGTGTGCAGGCCAGTTTGTATGGGGATGACAGGTTGCTGACATGCAGGCTGCAGAGTCTGGGAAGGTATTTTAGGTCAAAAGAGGCAGCCGTCAAAAAACAGGTGCCTCTTTTCTAGTCTCAGAGCAGACTCCTGTGCTCACTTTTGCAGAAGAACAGTTGGCCCCCATGGAGGACTCTGACAGCAGGGGTTAGGGAAAAGCCAGTCCTACTCTATGTCTTTGCAGCATCTTCCTTGGATCAAGAATCAAAGAATCACGGAACATTAGGGATTGAAATCCCCCACACAGCAGGATCCCCTAGACCCAGTTGCACAGGAACATGGCCAGGTGGGTTTTAAATGTCTCCAGAGAAGGGGACTCCACAACCTCCCTCCCAGGGCTCTGTCACCCTCATCATCAAGAAGTTCCTTCTGTTTTCATATGGAACCTCTTCTGTTCCAGCTCACACCCACTGTCCCTTGTCTTATCACTAGGTGACATTGAGAGGAGCCTGGCTCCACCTGCCCTTTCCATATTTACTAACATTAATGAGGTCACCCCTCAGTGTCCCTTTTTCCAAGCTCAAGAGCCCCAGCTCCCTCAGCCTTTCCCCATAAGGGAAGGGTTCTATTTCCTTCACCATCTTCATTGCTCTGCACTGGACCCCCTTCAGCAGCAACGTGTCCCTCTTGAGCTGAGGGGCCCAGAAGTGGGCACAAGCTTCCAGATGCAGTCTCACCCGAAGGCACTGAAGTCACACGTGCAGCGTGAAGGCTAGCGAGGCTGCTGAGGTGAGAGTCTTGCTGTGCAGCATAACATCACTGCCTGAGAGTGCCTTCTAGAACCTCATAATGTTCTTCTCTTGAAGATTCCATTTGAAGACAGGACAAACATTTCCAAAGCGAAGTCTGCACACTTCTGGCGACTGGAGCGAGTCCCTTGTTTTCCCCGTGGCTGCAAAGGCAGCGATGGATGAGCGCAGCTTCCCTTCCGCGCTCCGCTGTGGCACTCTGTTGGCGCACGATGCTGTTTAGTGTTTGGAGAGGAACAGCTTGCGCGGCTGTGCCGAGCGCTTATCCGAGGAACAGATGAAATGAAATCCCACTTCTGGCATTCCTCACAGGAATTCATGCCACCGATTTCGAGAGAGCCAGGCTTGACACCCCTTTCTTGATCCATTGACAGGAAAAACATCTCTTCTGAGTGCAAATCAGCTACTGTTACAGATCCTTCTATCAAGTCCTCACAGGATTTAAAAACAGGAGGTGAAGCGAGTCCCTTTCCCCCCTTGTATTCAGGATTATGAGCACCAAAGAGGTTCACAGGATCAGGGGCTCTTTTGGGTTGGGAGGGACCTCCTGAGGTCTCTAGTAACTACTGGATGGAAAACAGATTGCTTGAGGTTGTGTCCATTGTCATCTTGAAGACCTCCAGGATGAAGATTGCCTGATCCCCCCACAGTGATACCTTCTGTCCTTTCTGGCCACGTGGAATTTCCCCCACTTCCTGACTCTTGCCTCCTGGTCCCCACCACGCACAAGCCAGTCACTAAAGGAAGAAGTGTCACGTATTCTGCTGCTTAAACAAGGCTGTTTAAGCCAACATTAATATTTTGAGTTTGAGTAACAGATGTTGAGACACTTCTCCAGGGAAGCACCTATCTTGCTTGGCTGGCAGAGGTACTGAAGTTCTCCTTCCTCTTATACCCACAGTATGATGCCTTAGTGGGTCAAAATATCCCAGCACAGCGTTGGTTTCAGGAGGTGCTGGAATTACAACAGGAAATAACAGACACTGAGGCTGGGCCAGAGCAACTGCTGAGAGTCTGACAGTTTTATTGAGACTTGAGGTCTGTTAGTTCCCCTGGGCGACAGATGAAATGAGAAGAGGAGAACAGGCTTGAAATGGAATGGGCTGCCCAGGGGAGGTTGTGGAGTTTCGTGCTCTGGAGATGTTTCAAACCCGCCTGAACACGTTCCTGTGCGGCTGGGGATCCTGCTGTGGCAGGGGGACTGGACTGGATGATCTTTCAAGGCCCCTTCCAATCCCTGATGTCCTGTGATTCTGTGATTTAGTGAATCTTTCAAACACTTGTTGGGGTTTCTAAACCTGCCTGCTGAAGTTTAGGCAGTGCTTGTCAAACCAGGATGTTTGGTTTGTATTTGTGGTGTTTGTATCCTGTCAGAGCAAAACACAGCCTCTTAGATGTAACAAGCGCCGAGTGTTTGGGCCACTTGTTGCTGTCAGCAAATGCAGCTGGACCTGCTGCCTGTCCAGCTCAGAATCTTATCTGTCTTCACATAACACTGAGTGGAGGGTGAATTGTCAGCAGCAAGAGAAGCCAACCCTTCCCATCATTAGGAACGAATTTATTGCTGTGAGGGTGGGGAGATGCTGGGACAGGTTGCCCAAGGCAGTTGTGGCTGTTGGCTGGGTCCCTGAGTAATCTGATGTAGTGAAGGTGTCCCTGCCTCTGCAGGGGAGTTGGAACTCGATGATCTTTAAGTTCCTTCCAACCCTGGCTGTTCTATGATTCTATGATCTTTAACAGAAACGCTTCCTGAGGGATTCTCTTGCGCCATGCCGGACTCGGTACGAGACGGTGTCTTTCTGAGCCAACACAGAACGATGGCACCGTCGGAGGTTCTTTGACATCTCTGTCTGGGACCAGACTAATATTCCCTACACCGAGCTGCAATTGATGGTACAAGAAGTGTCATAAATCAGCGTGCAGGAGGCTGGTCAGAACAGAACGTTTCTGTCAGGAGATGTCAGGTTGTACCACGCTGATACGTCGTTGTGTGCCGTGCAGGACAGCGTTCCGCTCGTTTCGCATTGTTCGGCCACGGATCAGAGCACACACGAATGTGCAGGCATTCCTTTGTGTTTCACCCTCAGCACTGCTGATGCTGCCTCATTCAAACTGCTCAGAAGATCGTTGCCATGATCTCTTTCTAATCGCCAAGTTGCATTAATTTTTCTCACTCTCCTATTCAGATAAAACGGCTGAGATCTTCTTGCTCAGGTATCGCTAGTATCATGCTGGAGATGCTCAGATAAATAAGGGAGAAGGATTTCAATTTCATCATTATTTGATATTTTCCTTCCTTCCTTCCTTCCTTCCTTCCTTCCTTCCTTCCTTCCGTCCTTCCTTCCTTCCGTCCTTCCTTCCTAATGCAAGAGGAAGCTGACGAGCAGCTTGTGGCAACGCGAAGTGGGTGCTTAAACACTTGCACATTGTCCAAAAGCAATTAGACAAATTAGAACAGAAATCGATCCAGGAGGGTGTTATTAACATTTTGGGATCAGGAAATCTCTAAGCCACAAAGCCCTGAGGCTGGACAAGTTGTGTCAGAGAGTGACCAATGTGTGACCTCTCAGCAGGTCCTCATGGCTGCCTGCAGGCTGGGAGAACTTTAATGCTCATCTGCTGCAGCCACTTCTCCAAGTGTGAAATCCCAAACGGATGCCACGGACACAAAAGTCAATAAATCTTCCCCTAACAGGGGGTTAGGGCTGGGGTTGGCAGCCGGCGACAGCGTTGCTGCAGTCAATGAGCCACCGGGGACGTTCCGTCTAAGGACATCCCAGGTCTGACAGGGGTGAAGATACTTCTTGTCTGACTAATCTATGAGGAAAAGGGTGAGCGGACAGCGGCGCTGATTTCAACACTACCCAGTCTAGAAATCAAGGCATTCTGAAGATGAATTAAATCTGATTAATAACAGAAGGCTGAATCAGATGAATCGAATTAATAAAATGGCCAGAAGGCTGCAGGCTGTTCTCAAGAGCCTTCCACAGAACGATTGATTCTCAAACAGTTTTGTTTCCCTTTGTCTGCAACACGAAGAGAGAAGAGACCTTGGCAACAGGAAAAGTTTGTGGGATTTGTCTTGTCTCTTCTAACAATGGTGAAACGTGAAAGGAGGCCGAGAGCTAAGGATGTAGGATACAGGATATAGGGAACCACTGCCCCCTTCAGCTGTCTGTCCCATGAGAACCAAATTCCCTTGGACTTAGCAAGTGTCTCGACATCAGCGCAGCTTCTGCAGCTCCTTCCATCCAAGTGTGCAGCCCGGGGTGCCATTCAGATTTCTGCCATGGATAGGAAAGCGCCGCACGGAGAATCCTGGCGTTTCTTTCGCTGGGCAAAGCCATTCTTCCCAAATCTGGACCTGACTGGAGCAGATGCTTTGCAGGCCAAGGGCTGCTGGCTCACAGCTGCTGGCTGGCAGCACGTCCTCCCCAGTCCCAGAAGCAGTCCCCAAGCGTGAGCGGATGCGAGAGTACAGGTGTAACTGATGCAAAATTCAGGGCAGGATCTGGAGATTCTCAACTGACTGGGAAGACAATTGCTGGGACCATCAGCCCGCATGCTTAAGGGCATTTAAATTGCCACCAAGAAAGCCTGACATGTGTTCTGTTACATGGCGACTCCGCTCGCATTTCCCTCTGCTTTCCACTGAAGCATCGGATAAAGGACAAGCTGTCTGCCACGACGGTCGAATAATTTATTTCACAGAGGCAGAGATAAATTGCTCACAGCATTCACCCATTATATCTGCGCAGGGTATTCGCGTGGACTTGCCGCGTCTGAGTTCCTTGGTCTTTCTGTGCATCCACCAAACCGATAACGAGGTGTCAAAACGCTGAAAGAACTGTGAGAATGCTCAAAAATCATCCGAACACTCAGAAATCCAGCCTGGGTTTCTCCCCAGGAGCTGGTTACACTACATATTTTACTACATCTAGAAAAGGCTATAGTAGGGCTGGTTATCCGTGGGGGTAACCAGACACAGGGATATCCAGCTGTCAGAAAGGACAGGGTAGAGCTGGGAGTCTCCTCTGGAGATGTTTCAAACCCACCTGGCCATGTTCCTGCGCAACTTGATCCAGGTGATCCTGCTCTGGCAGGGAGATTGAACTGGATGATCTTTTGAGGTCCCTTCCAATCCCTGATGTTCTGTGATTCTGTGATCCATGGGGATAACCAGGGACAGGGACACCCAGCTGTCAGAGAGGACACGGTAGGGCTGGTTATCTGTGGGGATAACCAGGGACAGGGGCACCCAACTGTCAGAGAGGACACGGTAGGGCTGGTTATCCGTGGGGATAACCAGGGACAGGGACACCCAGCTGTCAGAGAGATCATGGTAGGGCTGGTTATCCACCAAACCCATGTGGTAGCAGCAGCCCTTAAAGCAAAAGAGAAAGGATGGAATGAAAGGTTTCATCCACTTCCCACTGTAACTGCAGCAGGGAGATGGAAGAACAAGGGGAAGACTCATGCATTCCAATTCCGTGTGCGATTCCATCGTTTCCGTTGCTGTTGGCGTTGATCACAGTCGGGGGCCCTAAAACTATGATTATTTTTGTGTGTGTGCACTTGATTTTAAAAGATGAAAACATCTTCTCGAATCCCGCCACAGAGAAAACACATTTCGCAACAGATCCTTCTGTTATTAAACCCTTTTCATTAACAAAACTAGAGCCATCCCATTTCTTTAAAGATTATAGTGAAGGATAATGTGTTCTATTACAATCCTAAGCCGTTTGGAAGCGTCGCGCGAACGCTGCCGTAAGAACATTTGTTTCGCTCGCAGGGTTCAGCTGGAGAAAAATGTTAACGTTTGGGAGAGGCTTTACAGCAAGAAAAGGGCCCTGCCAGGGGTCCCAGACTCTGCTCTGCTAATTGCTCTTGGTTGGAAGATGGTCCCATTTACAGCTGAGATGATGGGGTGGAAGATGGGGAAGGGTCTAGAGGACAAACCTGGTGAGGAGCAGCTGAGGGAGCTGGGGCTGGTTAGTCTGGAGAGAAGGAGGCTGAGGGGAGACCTTACTGCTGTCTGCAAGGAGGGTGTAGAGAGGTGGAGATTAGTCTCTTTCCCAAGGAACAAGTGACAGGACAAGAGGAAATGGCCTTAAGCTACACCAGGGGAAGTTTAGGTTGGGCATCAGGGAAAACTTATTCCTGGAAAGAGCCCTCATCCCTTGGAACAGGCTGCTCAGAGAGGACATTGAATCGCCATCCCTGGCCATGTTTGACCGTTGTGGTGATCTGGAGCTCAGGGACAGGGTTTAGCAGTGCGATGGGACAGCTGGGTTCATGGACTAGATGAGTTTGGAAGTCCTTTCCAACCTGAAGGATTCCATGATTCTAAAGACATCAGAGATGCTTTGCAGTTAGTGAACATCTACCACCTTCCACACAACTTGTCCTCCAAATATCATTGATCCTTGGCCTTGAAGGGCAGAGGCACTGAAAAGTTCCTTCTGTCTGCAAGTTCCCACAGTACTGGGGGCTTGTCTTTGTGTGTTTGTTTGGAAGGGTTGAAATAATTTACTCAACTGTGTATATTTGTGTTTGTAGCAGCTGCTCTGGGTAAGACCTCACACCCCATAAACAGAATTCAATAGGCTGGGGTTTCCCCCTTCCCTCTGTGGCTACAGCAGCAGTGACATGACTACTGCGGGGCTGGGATTTTCATCGCCATTGCTGGCCTTGTGTGGCTGCACCAGAGATGGAAGGTGCTTTCTGTCAGATCTTCTACGACTCCTCATGGATCTGGCTTTGAACACTAACGGCTCAGAACCCCTTGGAAATGAGGTGACGGTGTCTGAGCAAACATTAAGGTTTGCCAGGAGATGGGACACAGGGACGAGCATGAGGGTTTGCCAGGAGATGGGACACAGGGACGAGCATGAGGGTTTGCCAGGAGATGGGACACAGGGACCAGCATGAGGGTTTGCCAGGAGATGGGACACAGGGACCAGCATGAGGGTTTGTCAGGAGATGGGACACAGGGACCAGCATGAGGGTTTGCCAGGAGATGGGACACAGAGATGAGCATTGCCAGTCAGAGGATGGAGCCAGGCTCTTCTCAATGTCATCTAGTGATCGGACAAGGGGCACTGGGTGTCAGTTGGAACAGAGGAGGTTTAATATGAGAAGGAAATGACCACCTAGCAGTAGGTGCATAAAATAAATACAATTTAATAAATGAAAATAATAAAATAAATTAAAATAAAATAGCATAAAATAAATGCAATTTAATTAAATAAATGATAATAAAAATAACATAAACCAAAGTAAAAGAAAATAAACATAGTATAAAGTAAAAGAAAATAAATGAAAATAAAACAAAATAAAATACAGTAAAATAAAATAGAGTACAATAAAACAAAACACAATAAAATAAATCAAAATACAATAAAACAAAGTAAAAGAAAGGCATCAAAATGTGATATTAAGAGAAGGTTAAACAAAGCCACAATTATTATTCATGTTAAGGACTGGATAATGTGTCAGGAAACATTTCCGGTGTTTCCAACAGGAAGGGAAGGGGTCTAATGCCAGAGGCACTGAGTAACAGCAGAAGTCACTTAAGGCAGTGAATTGTGAATTGAAAGTACTGGGTAGAGTGAAAGAGTGTGCAAACTCCAGCTCTGCCTTCAGCACCCAGGGGTTTGGAGCGGGCCCTGGTTTGTCTCCCCATCAGGAGCCTACACGAGAACGGGGGAGGTTTGGGAGCTGGAAACCGCCTGCTGGAAGCCACCTGCCTCGTTGAATGACCAATAAATGGCGTTGGACACAGGTTCTGTGCTCTTGAAAGCTGGAACCCCAAGAGCTGAGTGTCACCTTCAGGTGTCTGCAGAGCAGGAGGTTTTGTGAGGATCCCAGGAGTCTGTCTCTGTGTTCATTATCTCTATCACCAGCTGCACACAAATGGGGTCTGGTGCCCTTTGGTGAGGCCGTGAGTCGTACAAAACGCAGCAGAGAGCCACAGAGAGAGCGAGAAGGGATGGGAACCTGGCCTGGACAAGGTCAAGTGGGAGCGTAAAAGAGCTGCTGAACATTCCTGCTTTGAGAGAGGGAGCCGATAGATTGCCTCTTGGTAGTTGTTCCCTTCTGTGACCAGGTTCATGGTCTCTGCTAACAGAGAAGACTACACGGCACTAAAGAAGTGTCTTCTCCAGAGGAGAATGGCCACCACGTCCAAATTCTCCCTGTTTTGCCTGTCAAATGCTAATGATTGTTTTCTCAGTGGACCCTCTCCCTGTTTCCAGCTCCCTGAAGGGAGGTTGTAGTCCCTTGGTGTCAGGCTCTTCTCCCAGGCAACTAGCATCACGATGAGAGGGCAGGGCCTGAAGCTGCCAGGGGAGGGTTAGGTTGGATGTTAAGAAGCTCTTCTTTGTGGAAGGGGTGACCAGAGCCTGGACTGGACTGCCCAGGGCAGTGGTGGAGTCCCCATCCCTGGAGATGTTGAAGGACAGTCTGGCTGTGGCCCTTCGAGCCCTGGTCTGGCTGATGGTGGTGTTGTCAGGTCCTGGTCTGGTCTGGCTGAGCTCAGAGGGCTTCTCCAGCCTCAATGTTCCTGTGATTCTGCGACAATCTTTAAGTAACTATTAGAGCAGCTCCTGCACAATGCAAAGCAAATGGTGGAGCTGTCAAAATGTTTGGTGTGCTGTGTGATGTAGCTAACAGACAAAGCAATAGATCCTAGTCGTGTGGTTCCCTTTTATTTTTAAACTTGTTTTCCTTTGTCGTGGGGGTTCATTCTTTGATGCAGACAGCATGAAACATCAATGACAAAGCAGAGCAAACAAAGCCCTGTCTATCGTTTTGTGTTTAAATGCCACTTGTCGGCTAAAGGATCACAAAGCACTTCCAAAAAACACAGCGTGAAGTGGCTGCTGAGTGCACAGGGAGGCTGAGGGGGCACTTTGGATCAAGGCTGGGAAAAAAGGAGACTGAGGGGTGACCACATTCATGTTGGTCAGTACGTAAAGGGCAGGTGGCAGAAGGGTGGAGCCAGGCTCTGCTCAGGGGCACCCAGTGACAGGACAAGGGGCAGCGGGTGTGAGCTGGAACAAAAGAGCTTCCACGTCAGAGAAGGATCTTCTTCCCAGTGAAGGTGGCAGAGCACTGGATGCCCAGGGCAGTTGTGGAATCTCAGTCTCTGGACAGCTTTAAAACCCACCTTGGTATGTTCCTGTGCAACTGCATCTAGAAGATGCTGCTGTGTCAGGGGGATTGGACTAGATGATCTTTTGGGGTCCCTTCCAATCCCTAATGTTCTGTGGTTCTGTGAACCCAGCACAGTGGAAAGTGGTTGGGAAAAGCTAAAAAACAGAAAAGAGACCTCAAGGTAAACTTGGTGAATTAGTAATTCTGGAAACAGACTAGCCAAACAGCTTGAGTCCTAAGCCAGGTACCTCAGAAACTTGTGGCCAGCCATTGGGGGCAATAACTGTGAAGTTTATAGGGATAGAAACCAGTAAATACTCAATACCAGAGTGTTGAGAGTAGTAACTGCTGTTAGATGGAACAAAGTCATCCTCTTGGTCTTCTGTTTGCCCCTTTCCATGTGTGTTTATTGCACTGTGTGAGCAAGGAACAAAATAAAGAGGTGAGCACAGACTCACCAAACCACAGAACATGAGGGATTGACCTCAAAACATCAGCAGGATCACCTAGAACATGAGAGAAACAGCCAAGACTCTGTGACTCCACCTCTGGCACCAGACAGAAGTCATCACTTTCTGTTGAGCAGCCTGAGGAAGAGAAATCACTCTTCCTCTTGGAGATGCTCCCTCTGAGAATCTAAACCCATGCACTAGGAAGCATCTGAGAACCATTAAGGAGAGGCTGGAAAGGAAAGCTTCCTACTCAGCATCCTGTCAGTCTTAGCTGATTTGCTGGTCAAATCAGTTTCAGACGATGGCCTTGAGGAACGTTTCATTTGATTTACAGTCATTTCCTTCTCTTCTCGACTCTTTAAAAAAACAATAACCTACTGATAGAGTGGAACATCCCCCAGCTCACAGCTGTTCCAGGCGTTCTGTGCGATGGTCCTAATCCATAAAATATGATCCCCTTTCTACAAATCATTACATCCATGAGTGACTTTATGGACATGAATTATTCCCGGGATTGGCCAGGACTATTTACATCTCCTCCCTTAATCGCACGAGAGGGGGAACGTTAGAGGCTCCCAGGTAACTTCTCCTGTCACCATAAGGCAAATGCGCTGTGACAGTGATGGGGGTGATGGATGTGGGAGCTCTGGGCACCCTGGAAAGATAATTAGGGGTATTGGCAGGGCTGGAGAGGAGAAGGCTGAAATCTATGCTGAGCATAAAGAAGATGAAAACCTGTTGTTGGGAGCAGCAGAAGGGCTTCAATCTCCTCTAAGTAAGGAGGGAATTGAAATCTCCCTGCTGAAGGAAAGGTCTCAGTGTAAGAAGATGGGGTCTAACGTGATGGATGACACTTGGCCAGACTTGTGCATGCTGCCTTGGGCTGGCCATTTGCACAAGGGGCTTCCATCCCAGGAGCTAAACACAGAGAGAGTCCAGCGCAGAGCCACAAAGCTGACAAAGGGAGTGGAGCACCCCCCTTATGAGGAAAGGCTGAGGGAGAGGGGTCTCTTCAGCACAGAGACAATGAGGGTGACCTCGTTAAAGTTGATAAATACAGAAAGGGTGGGTGTCAGGAGGATGGAGCCAGGCTCTGCTCAGTGTTATCCAGTGGTAGGACAAGGGGCAGCGGGTGTGAGCTGGAGCAGAGGAGGTTCACCATCAATGTGAGAAGGAACTTCTTCCCAGTGAGGGTGACAGAGCCCTGGCAGGGCCTGCCCAGGGGGTTGCAGACTCTCCTTCTCTGGAGACATTTCAAACGCTCCTGGACATGTTCCTGTGCAACTAGGTCTAGGGGATCCTGCTGTGGCAGAGGGATTGGACTGGATGAGGTTTCGAGGTCCCTTCCAATCCCTCGTGTTCTGTGGTTCTGTGAAAACCAGCATCTTGTGCCCAAAAAGCCAGGTGCTGCAGAGGTTTGTGACAAATAGCAGCCCATAAAGGCAGTGCAAGGCTGAATGCTGGGACTTCTTCAGTTCTTGAATACACTTGGAACTTAAAGAAAGTGCCCTTGAAGGGCTTCCCCCACACTTCACAAGGCCACGGGCGTCTTGGCTGGGCATTCATCATCTCACTGATAACTATAATGACTCTTCTCTGTACCTGGACTCTTCAGGGTGGGAGCTGTAGGTGAAGTCCCTCGCACTCCTTAGGTGTTTATATCTTACTCATTTCTTTGAGAGTTAAGCAACTAATTAGAAGGTAGAAGCCTGGAAAGCTTTGATAAGGTGGGTGCTAGCCTCTGCAGGCAGGTGCTGTGCTGCCGATAGCACTGCCACAGAGCACTCTGTACTAGGGCGAGAGAAGAGCCCAGGGTTGGGCCCTACAAAGTGCTGTGCAGCTCAGTCAAGACACCCAGGCTCACCAGGTCCCACTTCTTCACCAGCCATTTTCAGGTAGCAGCATCTGCCTCTCTTTTAGGACAGAGCAAGGGTAACATTTTCAAGATGTTTGCAGGAATGAAGGAGCAGGTAATGACAGATAGGAAGGGGTTTAGAATCACAGAATCACAGCAGCATCCAGGTTGGAAAAGACCCCATCAAGTCCAACTGTCAACCCTACTCTACAAGTTCCAGATCCCCCAACACTACTACTAAGCACCTTTTAACCTCATCCATTCAGTCCACTTTCCCTTTCAGTGCAGCGTACCTACAGCTTCTTCCTGGCCAGCTAGAGAAACAGAGGACTTTCTTGGGGAAACACATAGTAAGGATCCATCTCCGTGGCTCTCGGAGTGTCTCTGTCTGTAATATGAATCATAGAATCACAGCACATTAAGATTGGAAGGGACCTGGAAAGATCATCCAGTCCAATCTCCCTGCCACAGCAGGACCACCTAGACCAAGGCACACCCTTCACATCTTGATCAACATCCCTGGGGTCACCCCTCAGGCTCCTTTTTTCCAAGCTAAAGAGACCCTCTAAAGGATCCCTCTGTACAAGCCCAGACTGAAAATAACTCTCTCTGGAATTTTCTTTCTTGCCTGCTATTTCTCCAGGCGGCAAAGAGAAGAGCATTTTTCAGGGAGAATTTTGTACTTTGGGGGTGATTATGTGCAGAAGTCTGCCAAAACACACTTGATCTAAAGAGTAATCCCCCAGGAAGCCTGGGAGACTTTGAATGTGATTATTGAAGGGAGTCTACAGCTAAAATGGTTTCCTTGCCTCTTCAGTGTTATTTTCTCCCAGTTACACCGGAGAGCAGAACCTGATTTTAGAATAAAAATCACTTAGTATTCAGAATTCCAGATGTGGAATCAATGAAGACACTCAGACGTAATTTAATGGTGATGATGAGTGACAGAGGAGAAATCAGCTCCCTCCTCTGAAACTGGAAGAGCTCAATGAGGCCATTGAGTTGTCGGTGCTCACTAATCTCAGAAACACCAGTAACAGAGAATTAAACAGGGATCAAGGATGAGTTTGTTTAGGGAAAATACACTTTGCTAAACAGCCAGCACTGCAAAAATAGTATTTTAAGAAATAGTTTAAGTAGCAGGTTTAAAAAACACAATGTTTGAGCTTTATGAGCAAGAATCACAGAACATTCGAGATTGGAAGGGATGTTGAAAGATCATCCAGTCCCATCCCCCCACCACAGCAGGATCCCCCAGACCCAGTCATGCAGGAACATGGCCAGATGGGTTTGAAACATCTCCAGAGAAGAAGACTCCACAACCCCCCTGGGCAGCCCCTGCCAGGGCTCTGTCACCCTCACTGAGAACAAGGTCCCTTCTCACATTGATGTGGAACCTCCTCTGCTCCAGCTGACACCCACTGCCCCTTGTCCTGTCACTGGGTACCCCTGAGCAGAGCCTGGCTCCATCCTCCTGACATCCCCCCTTCCCATATTGATCAACATCCATGGGGTCATCTTTGAGTCTCCTTTCTCCCAGCTCCAGAGCCCCAGCTCCCTCAGCCTTTCCTCAGCAGGGAGATGCTCCCCTCCCTCCATCATCCCTGTGGCTCTGCCCTGGGCTCTCTCCAGCAGCTCTGAGCTGCTGCTCAACAGATTCCAGTGCCTTGCTAACAGTGAGATTCTCTTTCCACCTAACACTCATTTTGAGTCCAGCCTGCTGAACACTCCGAAAGAGCTTGGAGACATCAGGATCAAGGTCAGGACACACGAGGCAGCAGCTTGCCAAAATGGCTATTTTAAGAGCATGAGGTTAGATGGATCCATCCAGCATGTTCCTCCTGCTTCTCTCACTAATGAGAAGCAGGACCCTTCTGCACTTAACCCTTACCAAAGGCTGGAGTCTGATTGACCGAGCATGTAGGATCGGGGTCTTCCCCTGCCCCCTCAGTTGGTTACCCCACTTGCAGAGAGCTACCTAAAGGTTCTGCCTTTGTTTTGCAGTATGTGACAACAAATAAACCTCCCTCCCTTGGCTCCCAAGAGCACCACCCTTGCAGTCAGGAATATTCTTCAATGAAGTCCTTTGAGCTGCAAAACTAAGTAGGGTCCCCCTGCCACTGTCTGTATGAAGCCCTCTAACAGCCCTCCGTTGTACCAACTCATCACCTTGTGGGCTGTGAACATCTTGCTGAAGAAAATTCTGGAACCGTGCTGACATTGCTGCCCTGCACAGGTGCACAAGCTCCTGCAGGAGCTCCGGGCTCAGCCCTGTTACTCCACATGTGCAACAGCTTGAGGTGATTGTGCCCAGCTGGACCCAGTTGCCCCATCAAGCTGGTGGACCCCACCCTTCCCCAAGCTGAAGCCCTCAGTGCAGGCGGTGCCAGTTGAAGGGTGAGGTTGTGCTGCCTTGGGCTCTGCTTGGTGGGGATGGAGCTGTTTGTGTGCAAAATCCTTTTTAAGTGGGGGTTTATGCTGGTGTTAGAGGCTACAGGAGAAGCTTTTAGTAGCTTGGTGCTGTGGCTTCCTCAGAGCGGCGTGTGCCACACGCAGGAGCCAGCTTGCTGTGAGCAGAGCGTGGAAGCACGAGGTTCACCAGGAAACCCTTGAAGGTCAGTGCTACGAAGAGTGGGAGTAACCTCTGAGTGGTCTGGTGCTGTGAAGTGTGGCTTTGGTGTCCCTGATGCTCCCAGAGCTTCAGCTGCCTTCCTGGGACTGTGGCTGTTTAGACAGCAGGTTTGTCCTTGGGGTTTTTCCTTAGCTTAATGGATATTAATTTGCTGCTGCTGTTTCCCTGTGTTCCTCTGTAACAGGGTGGTGGTGGGGTCCTGTTTTCACATAGGGAACAGGATTTCAGAGCATTTCAGGTGCTACAATGGCTGGAGGAGCAGCAGACTGGGTTTGAGGCTCTGCAGGACCTTAGTCACCCTCAGCTGTGTGGGGTCAGGGCCGGGCAGGTGTTTGGGGTTAGGGCAATCAGCAGGTGGGGACACCTCTGCCTCACCAGGCTCACGAGCTTCTGCTCCTCCAAGGGGATTGAGGTAACGGAGAACCTTTCTTGTTCCATGCTTAGTGTTTTATTCAAAACTAATAACAGTGACTGTGCTGTTGGAGGGGAGACTTCTGGGGAAGGGCTTTTTGAGGAGAAAACTGCCGAAAATGCTGCCGAGTGCCTGAGGATTCAGGTGCAGGACCAGGGAGGGCTGTGTGTGCTGTCGTGTTTAAGCCTTGGAGCCAGCCTCGCTCTTTGTACCTGTAATTTTGTGTTTTCTCTCTGCTCCTTCCCCAACCTGGAGCACCTCCCTGAGTAAATGGGTTTGACCTGAGTGTGTTTAGCATTTGCCTTCAAACTACAGACAGTTGAAGGTTTCCTGATGCTGGAGGGGGAGCTGCCTGTTAAGTTACAAAAACCCAATGAGACTCATTGTGGAGCCCAAGCAGGTGGGGAACCTGTGTGCATGAACCACCTCGCTGTCCTTAGCAAATCCAAGTGCCTTTGCTGTGACTTGGATTTTTGCCTTCTGAAGTTTCTGAATTAATTTGCTTGCTGCTTTTCGCCTGAAGGAGGTGCTTGACGGGAGATGTGCAATCCAACAGTGCTGCAGGGCTTTGTTTTTAAATTCTGAGCTGTCAAGGAGAGTATTTTTAGGGCTTGGAGTCACTGGTGGAATCGAGTAACCTTGATATTGTGTCTGGCATCACCAGCACCTTCTCAAGAGCTTGGACTGTGGCTCTTCTGGAAAGGCAAATAGGAGTCTGATAGCAACCAAGTCCTTGTTGTTCTGCTGTGTTTTTGTCTTTAGGAAGAAGCCTCTCACTGTTGTTCTTTTACAGAGTCACAGAACATTAGGGATAGAAAGGGACTTTGGAAGATCACCCAGTCCAATCCCTCTGCCACAGCAGGATCCTCTAGATCCAGTGGCACAGGAACATGCCCAGATGGGTTTTAAGTGTCTCCAGAGAAGGAAACTCCACAACCCCTGTGGGCAGCCCCTTCCAGGGCTCTGTCACCCTCACTGGGAAGAAGGTCCTTCTGCAGGTTTTGCCTTTAACAGTAGTTAAACACTGTCTGCTCTGAGTAAGACAAATGCATCTGTAGGCTATCATAATGGCATTAAAATTAGTGGTTGCTGAAGCTGGGCTGGTTTGAGTGAGGAGATAAAACCCCAAATAGCCCAGCCTTAACTTGAAGTCCAGCCCAATCCACTGCCTTGTATCCTCTCTGAGCTTGGAATTCGGCACAAGAAAAGCAAATCTCTTGCTGTCTGTTGCCCATGGTGATAGGTAGGTGGTGGCAAGTAGAATAAAGGAAGATGTCTTATAAAAAAGTGCTTCATTGCATGTGAGGGACAGGGATGTAAGGGCTGACAAGTGCTTAATAGAAAAATAGCCTCTACCAGCATTTGCATTTTAGAGGTAATAAAGATAAGAGCTCATGCTGTGCTTCTTCACAACGTTCACTGGGAGACCTGAAACAGCCCTCAGTGAAAAGTGATGAAGATCCTACTGCCCAGACTTCAATGTTAGACTGCAAGAGGGACATGTACCTGAGAGAGCCACAACTGACAGGTGCCCTCGGTTGAGAGAGATGGATGTCATGATGGACATCATAGATCTTTTCCTTTTCTACACTTCATGAGGTAACTGCCAAGAGAACAAATCTAATTACTTGATCAGCCTGAACACCCACCTAGATTTTCCTCTTTAGGGTTTCTCTGTTGTGCTCACTTCCTTCTCTGTGGTGCACAGTGGCCCTTAAAGTCTTGCAAGTGCACTTGGCTATGAGGTTTGATTAATTTATATCCCCAAAGATGCAACATCATCGCAGTCTCCCTGATTTGGGACTGAAGCAGCTTTCAGTTTGCAGATTTTCCAGCAGCTGCAGGTCTCTTGGGCTCTCACAAGCCTTTGCCCCTGTTGTGAAGTGTAATGCAGCCTGGGTGAAACTGAAATGTATGAAAACACCACGTTTCAGGAGCAGGTTTGTGCTCTCAATTGTCTTCTGGTTGTAGGTAAAACCCCAAAGGCTTTTAGTTTGTTTTGTGGATTGTTAAACTGGGAGGTTTTAATAGTCCCCCTTTGTTTTGATTCACTAGGGGTTGTCTTTGCATAGAAGTAAAATTATGAGTCAGTCATAGAACAACGGGAATTGGAAGGGACCTTGAAAGATCTAGTCCAGTCCCCCTGCCTCAGCAGGATCCCCTAGATCCTGTTTTACAGGAACATGGCCAGGTGGGTTTTAAATGTCTCCAGAGAAGGAGATTCCACAACCCCCTGGGCAGCCCCTGCCAGGGCTCTGTCACCCTCACCATGAAGAAGTTCCTTCTCATGTTGATGGGGAACCTTCTCTTCCAGTTCCCACTCATTGCCCCTCATTCTATCACGAGATGCCCCTGAGCAGAGCCTGGCTCCATCCTCCTGACTCCTGCCCTCTCCATATGATCAACATTAACGAGGGTCTGTTTGCAACCCTGAACACTTCTGTCACGTTCCTGGTGCCCTCACGGTCACAAAGGGAGGGGATGTTCTGACATCTCGGTCGGGTGGGCAGTCAGCTGCAGTCCTGACAAACAGCTTCAGGACAAAACACAGCTCGTTTTACCCTCGTTCTGAGACCTTTTCCTGGCTGAGCAGTGCCTGTCCTGCTCCAGAGCATTCAGGCTGGTTTGCTGAACTCCTCTGCATGCAAGTGAGACTTGAAAGGAAACCTGGGGCCGGGGCTGGAAGGCAAAGGACAGTGTCTGGAGCAGAGATATCGATGAACCCATCCCCTGGGCATCATTAATTGCAGCCAGTAAAACTTGAGTCAGTGTAAATAATAAACTGCTGATGGGCACGGGGGTACGGAGAGGGTGGTCGAAGCTCCTGGAGAACTGAAGCACTCGGGACTCAGAAGAATGGCTTAGGCTGTGTCTAATAATCACAGCACCCAATTCTTCTTCTCCTTAATTTGTTTTGTACCTGAGTGTTTGTAGAGGTAAAGGTCACAGAGATTTATGACCAACTGGAGGGGAAAAATTCAAACTAAAAAGCTTGTGGGGAACTGCAATGCAAAGGAGGAATTCCCTGCTCTGTCTGCTGTTGGTGCTGCTTCTCCACGTGGGATAAATCAATCCAGGGTGTTTAGGTTTAGTGTAGTGACTGTAACCTTGTTTCTTCAACAGCAACAGTGTCTCGGGCTGCTGGTCTTAGGCGTGGGCCGTGACAGCACAATCCAGATCACTTGGCTAGTTCTGATGTTAAGATGTTCCTCACCCTTTACCCTTTGCAGTCCATCTCCCTGAATCTGGGATCAGAGATTGAAAGCAGACTTCCCAATAACAGCAGCCAAACAGCACCAAGTCAAGGTGCTGAGGGTTCGTGTTTCAGCATTGCAGGGTTAAGCTGAAGTCACAGGCTTGGTGAGGTGCTGAACTGGGACAAATGTTTGGGGAGAAGGTTGGAATGTGATGGGGAGGCTCTGCTGGAAGCAGAAGTATCTACAATAAAAACAGCTCAATTTGCCAAAGAAGTTGGCTTAACAACCCCCCCCCCACACACACACACTCCTGCTCTGTGACCTGGCTGTGGTTATTGTAGGGCAGCCAGCACCTAAGTCTATTAGTAACTGTGTTCCTCAAGCTCTTGAGCAGTCACTTGTGTAGAATAACATGAAGAATGTCCTTCCTGTGATTTGTTTGATGGTTGCCTGTGACCCTGTGGGCTCGGTGATGGCTGTGGGTGCTGCCTGCCTGACTTACGGAGCTTAAACAGAAGCACAAGCTGTGGTGCAGTGCTGGGAATAGGATGGGTTGTGGAGAGGAGAAATAATTGCAGCAAAGCAAAACCAGTTGCCCTTTGCAGTGTCTCCTGTTCCATAGGCTTTTGGAGTAAATACTTCATTCTAGTTTGGAATTATAGTGAGGTTGAAGCTTAAAAAGTGACCAACAGCCTGAGTGAGTGTGATTTTTGGTTCCCTATGGGTGAGTGGGGCAGGGCTGGTCTTCCAGCTCCTGCAGCAGTCCCCCGCAGTGCTCCCGTAGTTCTCTTCCCAGTCCCGTGGAGATCCATCCAGCCTTGGTGCTCTGTGAGCACTCTGCTGTCAGACCAGCAGGGTTCATGTACCTGCAGAAAGCTTTTACTCAGTGTCAGTAATAAACACTGTGAAATAACAGTATGGTTAGTGCCTCCAGGTCTCCCTGCCTGCTAACCCATGGCTGGGCTGCCCAGAGGTACACTGGCTCTTCCTTCTCTGGGCTTGTCCAGTCCCAGTTCTGTTACTGGAACTAGCTGGGGCAGCTCTTTTAGTCTTATGAAGCACCAAACTCATTGAACATAGCTCGTTCAGCAGGGAGCTCTGTGAAGGCTGTTGGGTCACTCAGACCTATGATCTGGTTTCTTACCAGTCCCGCAGAGTTTTAACTTGGACTAGTAACCCTCAAGCTGCTTCTGAAGGATGGTTTGGTTCTGCTTCCAGGTTCCTGGAGGAATCCCAAGTGTGGCTGCCTGCAAAAAGCTGGAATTATGGATGCTGAGTGATACAGCAGCTCGAACCTGGTGCCAAGGGTCTGGGCTAGCTGCAGGAAAGCCAAGGCAATGTGACTGCTTCCACACTGCACAGCAGCGAACGAGGATTGGGACCTGCGCTTCCACAGCAGAGCGGCACCAGCTTGGACAGCCCATGGAAAACCTGCTTTGGCTGAGAACTCTCAACTCATTTCACCAGTGGGAGAGAGGCTTCAGCAGAACAGTCCTCAGCAGGGAGGGAATTTCAAGCATGTTTGTTAAATGCAGGGCTGGACACCTCCACTGACTTCCTACGTTTCTTCTTTCCCTGCCAGCAGTCCTTTCTGGGCTAAAAATATTGACCGTCTCTGCATATCGCCGTATAATCTCGAGATGGATGATGTGCTGGTTTTAAACCCCCTGACTGGTGCAGGGTAGAAGGACTTCAAAAACGAGTGGCTCAAGAACAAATTCCCTACCCTAACTCTCAATGCTGGGTGTGGGGTGGCTTCTGCACCCCCCATAAACCCCCCTAATCTCCCAGCCTATCCAGTCCCCTCCTCTGATCCCAAGGAAAACACAATCGCCGGCTCTGCTATTCATGAAGTGATCGCCCAGATTAATTCCGACTCCGATGCAGAAGCAGGTCCTCTGGAAATCCAGCTCGCTCATGGAAAAGGCTCCCCCCACGCCCCCCCAGGCACATTCCCGGCGTGTAGGATGCTGCCTTAAAGAAACTGTAGCCAACCACCTTATTAGTATTCCTCCCTCCTCTGGGTTTCACTTGCAGCAAAGGGAGGGCTGAGCAAAATGCAGTAGAGCAGGGACAGAGCCGGAGCTGGCAGCCAGCTCGGTGCAGGCTGCTGGATGTAGGAGGTGGAGGAAGGGGTGGGGGGGGAGGGATGCAGCACAGCAACCTTGCCATAATCCTGACCCCCCCTGGCAGGAGATCCCCCTGCTGACTGAGCTCTCCTTGTCTCCATGACTCGCAGCCAGGGGGTGAGGGGCTGGCGAGCCACCTGCTTTGGAGGAGACCCCTGGCTCTGGCTGCGCGCAGCATCCTCTACCCATCTGGGAAGGTAGCAGTGAGCTGGACCATCTGCAGCACACACCGAGCAGCAGCTACTGGAGGCTACTACTCACTGTTTTGCACTACAGGGCTTTTTTTGGGGGATTTCTTGATGTGCAAGAAGCCGGGGCTGCTGTACAGGAGGATATTTCTGCGCTCAAGCTGCTGAATTTCCCAGTCTTGGTCCCCTGCTCTCCTTTTTCCTATCGAGTTCTGGGCTTACTTTTGGCATTAAGGCTCCTGAGGCTGGAAGAGCAGTAAATGGAACCTCTGAAAACTAATTGTTTTGCTTCTGTGTGACTCGAAGAAAAGGGAAAATCGAGCAGAATTGAACCCAGCGGGAGGAATTTTTACGTTTCTTCTCGGAGAAGTTTGCAGAGGGATCCGTGCAGAAGGTAAGTCCTGGGGTTGGGGCTGTCTGCCCCATCTCTTCGCTTATTCGTGTCCTGTTTCTTTGATCCTGAGCTGCTGGGGTGGGGGGGAGGCTTCAAGCACGAGTACTAGGAGTGTGGTGGTTGTGAAGTCGCCGCTTGTAATTTGTATCCTCCCCTTCCCGTGTTTTTAAATCCTTTTTCCTTCTCCCCCTGCCATTTGCACAGAATGGGGGGGGAAACCTGCCTGTAAAATAATGAGCTGTGGTGCTGCGAAATGTTAAATAGCACCAGAAAGCTCCTGTCATCTCCAAGGTGTTGGCTTGTCTAGGGAGAGAATTCTGCTCTTTCTATTGAGCCAGCTAAAATATTGAGGAAAGTAGGTAGAAGGGGTAAGAAATGGAGCTGCTTCCACAGCTCCCATGGGAGTCTCCATATTTTTCCATAAATCTTGGCTAGTGGGTTTCCCCCCTCCTCTGCGTTTCAGCCAGCTCTGGAATGATGAATCTCCAAGTCCAAAGCTGCTCCTGCCGCTGTTCAGCGGAAGTAGAAGGTGGCAGAATGGAAATGGGGAGGTTTGTGCATCACTTGTGTGAAGTTCCTCTGTTTGCATCTCGTTAACCTCTTGGATGCTGCTGGGTCGCGGCTGGATTTATTTTTGGCTACAGAGATGGGATGTGTAGGGTCAGACAGGAACCATTGCCATGGAACAGTGGCCCCTCACAACAAGTCCTGGTGGGCTTTTCATTATTGGGGTGCTCAAGTGTCCACAGCAGCTCTCTCATCCAGCATCACCACTGGAGAGGTGTCAATCACAGTGGTGTCTCACCACAGCACCTACTCCCCCCACACCTCTCCAATGCAGCTTCTGCGGGAACAATCTGACTGTTGCAGCCTTTCCCATTAAATAATAGAGACGAAGCAGCGCTGTGCTGCCACAGAGTCGCAGCTCTTGTAGTTGAGGGCTCCTTGTTGCTGCACTGGCAGTCCTCAGCGTTCCCGAGGAGGTGTGGAGACCATCTGTAAATACGTTTGAAGATGCTTCGTTCTCCAAATGGACTGGGGAGATGCTGGCTGCTCCTTGGCTGCAGGAATGTGACTGAAGGATGTGGTGTCTGTTGGAAAGGCTGCAGCGCAGGGTGAGGGTAAGAGATGGATAAAGCAGCTGTCCTGACTAATGCAGTGCTGGCCTGGGGGCTGTGCGCATGGCCAGCGCAGGGGGTAAGAGAGGGTACAGGTGAGCCCTTGGGTACGAAGCAGGGAAATGACTCTTCTTGTAATGGATCCTGTGCTGGAAGGCTGCAAACTTAATGAAAAGGCTCTGCCTGAGAGTAATCGAATCAGCAGATGGTTTTGCATCCTGCCAGTCAGTCCCTCTCTCTCTCCCATCGGTTTTGCAGAGCAGCTGTAAGGAGGGATGAGGGGAGCTGGTTCTAGGTGTGCCTGCCCTCCTTTTCTGGAGGCGATGTGTTGGGTGTTTCTCTCTGGGTCTGACACACAACCTCTTTGTGGGCAGGATGCAGTGTGCCATAGTTTTTCCCCTCGCTGGACTTTCCTTGAGCCCGGTGGTGTGTAGCACATGAACGTGTCTCGCTAGGTGATGGACTTTGCTCTCAATGGTGGGAAACAGGCTGTGTGTCATGAGAGCTGAAACAAAGCCCCAAAAGAGAGTGTGTGTGGAGAACAGACACCACCCGATCCTCCAGAGCTTTCCCTTGGTTTGGGAGTTGAGGAATTTGAGACCCTCAATGTGGAAATACTGGGTGGGGGAAATGTTCTGCCTGGAGATGGAACAACTTTGCTGTTCTTGGGCAGGGGAAAGGCTGATGTGTTTGCTCCATCGATATTTCTGCTGTATCCTGATGTGTGGGATCTGGAGTAGCAGGACGACAGTCACCTGTGTGCTGGAGAAGACAGATGACACTGCTTTATTACCATGGTGTCCAAGCACTGTTAATCATCCTTCTCTGGCCAGCAACCCTTCCAGAAGTGGCTGGGGCGTGGGATGTTTTGCAGGAGATATCTCCTTAGATACTGCAGAGTAAAGCCAATGGTGCTTGCTTCACATTTTAACCCCAAAGTAAAAACCCTGTGCTTCTTTCCTCCTTTGACCCTCCCTAAGTCATTGTCTTGGGGTCGCAGGGTTTGATTAGAGCTCTTCCTGGGTGTCAGTTCTGCCCTCTGAACTGTCCTGTTGCGTTGGCTACCTTTGGGACTTGTTTGTACATCCTGCACACGGTGTCATCTCGAACACGTTACAGCGCAGCACCAGAGCTGGTTTCTAATGCCACTGCTGCTCATGGCAAGAGTGGAAGTGGATGATCCTCAGGGCCAGCAGGTTTTATGTGGGAACAGGCTTTAGCACCAGGTGGCCCATGCGAGGGTTGTTTCTAATGCTCAACAGACAAATGTTTCATTTTGGTGGCCTTTCTGCATCTCGTACCTCAACACCCCGCACGCCTCCAGCCTCTCCTAATGTGGAAAATCCTTCCTGCTCTGAGCTGGTTGGGTGCTCGGATGAGCTCAATCCACCGTGCAGGGGCCATCTGGCTGGAACGCCGAGGCCCTGCACAGGTCTCGCAGTGGGAAGGTGTCTCAGCAGGAATGTGGCTACAGAGAGATTCTCATGAGCTGAGTTTTATGTCTTAAAACAGTGTTTTAAGAGTAAGTGGAAAATACACCTGAGATTTCTTGTTCGCTTAGCTCCAGTTAACTGAGCAGCCTCCTTGCTCTCTTTGAGGTCAGGCAAGCAGGCGCTGAGCTCCTCTAGCCACACGTCTGTCTTTCTAAAACCCCCAGTACTTCACACATGAATTCCTCTTCCTTGGGAGACAAGCTGGGCTGACAACTGGCAAGGCAGTCCCGGAGCTCTGAGTGGCACGTGGGCAAGGGGAGGATGGGCAAGAGGAGACGGGCCAGCAGCGCCAGGGTTTGGACCAAAAGCTCTGTGGGATGTGGAACGTGTTGGTTTGATTGCTGACTCATGGTGTTGGTCTGCAATATTATCTCTCGCTCGTGTCAGGATGTTGGCTTGGAAATAAGGAGCTAGAGGAGTTTGTCAGTAAACACCCACTGCTTGGGCATGGGTTCTTCTGGAACGACACATGGTACCGGCGCTGGAAGTGGCTGTGGGTAGAGTCGGTGTTCTTAAACCTCTTGTTTGAAGAGAATTAGTTGTATGTGAATGTCACTGCTTTTAGCTGCTCCTGAGGAAAACAGAAGGAGTCTCAAATTGGTTCTGGGAGCTGACTGCAGGACATGGCTCTTCCTGCCCACATTGCTGCCCTTCCTGTTCCTTTCCTGTCTCTTTAAAATTGAGTGTCAGCAGCTTATGTTTGGGAATGAAGGAGACTCGGAATCCAAAACCCCAGTGTGCAAGTGAAGTTTGCTTGGCAAGTTGTTGAATGTTGTAGCTTTCCAAAAGGGTGGCCACGCTGTTTGTGGTACTGATCAGTTGGCCTTCTGCAGGCTGAGGCAGCAAAGGAGGTCTCTCCTTCAGGAGCTGTGACTACTGACCAGCAGAAGAACAGTTCTTGTGGAAATGAGTTGCATAACAAAACCATGCATCTCCTTCTCTGGAGGTGTTTACAGTCCTCCTGGCCATGTTCCTGTGCAACTGGATCTAGGGGATGCTGCTGTGGTGGGGGGATTGGACTGGATGATCTTTGGAGCTCCCTTCCACTCCCTAATGTTCTCTGATTCAGTGATTCTGTGTGATTTATTTTTTTTGAGAATGTGTGGCCCACACCAACAGGAAGAATCCAAGAGAGGTACCCTTCAGGTTGGTAAGAGGAGTGGTGACACTCTCCACATGAAGATTGAAGCGTCCAAGCGTTTAACTGATTTTTCTACAGCTGCTTCATGTTGCTGAGGAGGAAACTTTTTCTTGGATTGTCAAAATGTGCAAGATGCTGCCATGTAAGAGCTCTTGCTGTCAGGCTTGGAGTGGTTACGTAAGGTAGAAAGAATCCTATTGCTCCTGGAGGAGGGTGGTGGGCAGAGATGTCTTCAGAAACCAGGGACTCTTTCTCAGAACATACACTGCAGAGGCTGGGTTGTAGCAGGAAATCTAGGTCTCTTCCAAGAGTAGATTGAGGACTCAAGGTAGACAACAATTTAAATGACAAGAGGATCTTTGCTCAACCAGCTGCTAGTGGTCAGTGCTCTGTGTACTGTGCAAACAGCAAATCTCTAAACTGAATGCATGGGGTTCTGAAGCACCAAAACCTGCTGTTGCTTTGTTTTTGATGTCTCCTCCTCTGGAGATGTTTAAAACCTGCCTGTCTGTGTTCCTGCACAACTGGATCTAGGGGATCCTGCTGTGGCAGGGGGCCTGGACTGGAGGGTCTTTGGAGGTCCCTTCCAATCCCTGATGGTCTGTGATTCCGTGGCTGGATGTGTAGGTATGCAAGAGCCGACGGACCTGGAGATAGTAATGCTCGAATGAAAGGAGGGATGCCATGGCAATCTGCATCATATGGAAGTATGAAGTGGTTTAACTTAAGGGGTAGGTGTTGGCTTTCATTTCTGGAAAGCCCAAGTATTGGGCTTTCTGGAGCCAGACCTTAAAGTACTTGTCTGTGTCAATTGTTGTATGGCAAACACCCCAGAGTGGCTTCGTGTCGTCAGGTCTAGGATGCTCGGGGGGATCTGACCGAGTTCTTGTGTGGCTGGGTTTATGTAGCGTGCTTGTGAGGCAGTCAAGCCCACAGTTACCTTCTCCCATCACGCCGGGAGCTTTTGCTCTGATGTGGCAGTGGGATGGGCTGCTCAGAGGCACCTCCTCTTGCCCTGGGAGCTGCATCTGTGCTGTTTACTGGGGAACCAAAGACGTCTTCTGGGAGCAGGGATTGCCCTAGTCCTGCCCTGCGGCTGCCACCAGGCTTAGGTGGGCAGGGCGGCGCAGAACCCCTCCCCTGGCCCCGATGGCAGGGCTTGCTGCAGTGACCTGTTGCCCTCCTCTTACTGAAGTCACAACCGTTTCAAACCACAAAAGATCCCTTCAAACTGGGATTCCGTTGACAATCAGCTTTTACAGCTTAAGCAGCTTTATGCAATACTGGAAACGGTGACAGTTGAGTGAGGTAGCCGGGAGACTTCCTCAGGATCTGAGTACTTGGCTTGGCAATGTGTGCTTAAGGGTCTGAGCTGCCTGAGAGAGCCCCTTAATCGCCCTTAATTCTCTTCTCCCTCGAGGAGGCGGAGCTGCTTGGTCTTCCTTTCTCATTGAAATGAATAGAGAAGTTCCACCAGTGTCTCCAGATCAACTCTGTGCTGCGGTGTGCAGCCTTGGGGTGTCACCTCTCCAGTCAGGGATTCCTGCTTCGGATTTGGCCCCTGAGCTAGGCACATCTCTGCGCTTCTACCCACGGCTGAACTCGGTTCCTCTTGAGAATTTATTTCCCACCAGGCAAGCGGGGGTCACAGAACAACAGGGACTGGAAGGAACCTCGAAAGACTATCCAGCCCCATCCCCCTGCCACAGCAGGATCCCCTAGATGCAGTCACACAGGAACATGGACAGGTGGGTTTGAAATGTCTCCAGAGAAGGAGACTCCACAACCCCTCTGGTTTTGCCCAGGTTAAATGTTCATCTCCTTTTTAACGGAAAACCACGACAGAGCTCTTCACACCCGATTCCCTTTCCATGTGAACATTGCTGGTAGCTGTCTATTTCTCTTTCCCTACTGTTTACCTGTAATTGTTGTCCTAGAGGAGCTGTTTCTGTGATCCCTGAGGCAGTGGAAGTGAGCAGGGAGTTCCAGGAAGGGTGTCAGTTGATGAGAGTAAGCCTTCGGCCTCCAGTTGTTGTGCCACAAGGGCTGTGTAAGCAGATCAACACTTGGTACTGTGTAGATGCACTTGTGCAGTCTCCTCAGGTGGAGGTGTGCTGAATTATTTACTACTGGTAGTAAGCACTGTGAGCGGCCGCGGAGGAAAGGTCAGAGGAGGAAGAGCTGGGTGCCTGCTACAAAAGGTGCTGATGTTGCCTTTGATTTTGGAACACAGGGAGAATTTAAGGTTACACGGGCTTTGTGCCGTGGTTACTGGTGGCACTGGGAATCGCCCTGGTAGTGTAACGTTGGGCTCGAGTTTTTGATATCGGGAAGGGGAGGAATTGCTTTAATTGGTGCTGCTCCTAAATCAGAGTGTGAGTAGTCTGCTACTAGTGGAGACCATCTCGTTAGGAAATAGCACCTCTTACACAGCTAATGCAGCGCGGGGGGGGGAAGCTCTTGTAGCTACAGCAAAGCGATTTGGGCAGGACCACTCCTGTGGAGTCAGGCTGCGGTGGAGTTTAACGTCAGGATCACGGAACATCAGGGGTTGGAAGGGACCTCGAAAGATCATCCAGCCCAATCCCCCACCACTGCAGGATCCCCTAGATGCAGCTGCACATGAACATGGCCAGGAGAGATGCTCCACTCGTTCATCATCTCTGTGGCTCTGTGCTGGACTCTCTCCAGCAGCTCTGCATCCTTCTGGAACTGAGGGGCCCAGAACTTGAGTTTTGCAGCTTGGGCTCTCGTGTGCTTTTGCTCTGTGGTTATAAAAAGGGGGGTTATTTTAAATCCAAGGTGGGTTTGGAGGAAGCAGATTCTTCAGGCTCTCTTTCTGTGCCTGTTGCCTTTACAGAAGTCCAGGCAGCTGTGGTTAGAGCAGTCTTCCATTTGATCTACTCTAGCCACATGCAGCTCCTCGGTGATCCATCTCGCTTGCTCCTGCCGTCTCTGTGACCTGCTTTCCTGTAGGGTGCAGACCACTACAACTGTTACTGTGCCTCCCTCCTGAGCTCAGGGTGCTGAGCTGGGCAGAACTGGAGCAAACCAGGACACATGAGCAGCGTGGGCCAGTGCAGGTCAAGGCTGTGGTCACACTTGTGTGGTCTTGGAAACCAAAATGATTCTATTGAGCTGCTCCTTGGCTGCTCAGAACATTGCTGTGGCCTTGCTCTGGACACCTGCCACCTTCAGTGACCAGACAGGCTCACAGTGGTGCTCTGGGAGTGCAGGATGGAGGTGATCCCGCTCTGGCGGGCAGATGGGAATGGATGATCTTTCAGGATCTCTTCCAACCCCTCATGTTCTGTGATCTGCCAGTTTGGCAGTAACTGTGGGTCACCTCACCAAGGTAGTGGGCAGCCTTTGTGTCATCTTGGGGTGTAAGGAGGCCCTGGGCCCTCAGCAAGGTTAGTTTGGGCTTCGTTGAGAAGAGTTCCTGTTAGTTCTTGCTTTTTCTTTGCTTGCCCTGTGCTGCTGAGGATGCAGCTGAAAGATGCCAGCGACTTCTGACTCATTCCCTTCCCCACCAGCTGGTCCAAGAATAATTTGAGAAGCATTAAGCAAGAGTTGAGTCA
This sequence comes from Rhinopomastus cyanomelas, assembly GCA_013400115.1. Lineage (NCBI taxonomy): Eukaryota > Metazoa > Chordata > Aves > Bucerotiformes > Rhinopomastidae > Rhinopomastus > Rhinopomastus cyanomelas. Next base: position 464,688 of record VXBP01006791.1, read on the forward strand.
CTAAACCAACCGTGAAGTTCTGACTTGCTGTAGTGGAGGTTACGTCTCGCCTTCTGCTGTTTTGCACAGCCCCTGGTTTGCGGTGGGAGTGAAGCCCCAGTCTGTGCTGCAGCCGAGGCTGACACTATCTCGCTACGATTGCAGGGCTGGTTGTGATTCCCTCAGGGGTTTGGAAAGGCCAAAAGCAGACCTGCATAGCAGGGAGAAAGGGTACGAAACCACAGAGGCACCGGTGCTGCTTCAGCTGCCCTTGGAGACCCTACAGCAGGTCCAGCAGCTGATCCCAGCAAAGGAGCTGCTTGCGGCGTTGGGTTCAGAAGAACCCCTATAGCAAGAATCTTAGAGACGATGAGGCCGTGGTGCACGAATCGAGTCGCCTCTGCCCTGAAGATCTGTAGGATGTTTAATAAATGATAAGATTACAGGTTTCCATCACAGTGTGATAGGACGAAGTGATGACTCCTGAATTGATGGAACCTATCAAATATTAATATGGTGCTGTCCTGCAGGGCTTGTGGAGCCATCCCAGAGCACTTGCTGCTGGGGCTTGGAGCTTTCCATTGAGCTTGATGGGGAGATCCAAGAATAGCTGATTAAAGAGCAGATCTTTCCTTCCCCTTTGGCATATGTTCCTTACTGAGCCAGTGTGGTGTGTACCTGTAGGGTTTCATCTGGAGTTGAAGAACAGGAGAGCAGGGTTACTGCACCACAAGGGAGTGGAGGATCTCCCTGATGAGCAAAGGCTGAGGGAGCTGGGGGAAAAAGGAGACTGAGAGGTGACCCCATGAATCTTGATAAACATGTGAAGGGTGGGTGTCAGGAGGATGGAGCCAGGCTTTGCTCAGGGGCACCCAGTGACAGGACAAGGGACAACAGGTGTCAGCTAGAACAGAGGAGGTTCCACATCAATATGAGAAGGACCTTCTTTCCACTGAGGGTGACAGAGCACTTGAAGGGTTTGTGGAGTCTCCTTCTCTGGAGATGCTTTGAACCCACCTGGCCATGTTCCTGTGTGACTGGATCTAGGGGATCCTGCTGTGGCAGGGGGATGGGACTGGATGATCTTTCAAGGTCCCTTCCAATCCCTGATGTTCTGGGATTCTGTGAAGAGGTGAGATGGGGTGGAGAATACATTTAAAACATCAGCTAGACTTGCTCTTAACACTCTGTGTAAGCTTCAGGCTTCGTCTGGGTTGAGTAAAACAAATCTCACAACAGAAATTGGGGCAGGTTTGGTTGTGTGTGGAACAGGGAAGTATGATGGTGGCTTGGACTTCCAGTTCTGGCAGTTATTGTCCCAGCTTTTGCGGACTTGGGTGAGGAAGCAGCTCGCTGTTCAGGTGGAAATGCAGAATCACAGAGTTATTGAGGGTGGTAAAGCCCTCTGAGCTCATCCAGCCCAGTCCAGGACCTAACATCAGCCAGACCAGCCCTGTGAGGTCCTGAGCCTGGCTGGATGAGCTCAGAGGGCTTTGCCACCCTCAATATCTTTGTGATGCTGTGATTCTACTCTGTACACAGCAAAGGGGACTGTGGGTGCTCAGAGGAAGGCATCCTCAAGATTTACTATTTCAAATGGGTATGAAATGCTTTAAAAATGTTTGTTTCAGCACCCCTGTGACAAACCCCAGTAAATATCCAGACCAAGTAACAGGGAGATGATGCTAGTTCTGTGTTGGGGGAACACTCAAGAGCTATTTTAGTAGGTTGAAGAATGAAGGAATAGGTTATCACGTATCACAGATCATTAGGGATTTGAAGGGACCTCAAAAGATCATCTAGTCCAGTCCCCCTGCTACAGCAGGATCCCCTAGATCCAGTCACACAGGAACATGGCCAGGAGGGTTTGAAATGTCTCCAGAGAAGGAGACTCTGCAACCCCCTGGGCAGGCCCTGCCAGGGCTCTGGCACCCTCACTGGGAACAAGGTCCTTCTCTCACTGATGTGGAACCTCCTCTGCTCCAGCTCCCACCCACTGCCCCTTGTCCTGTCACTGGGTGCCCCTGAGCAGAGCCTGGCTCCATCCTCTGGACACTGGCCCTTCCCTTATTTATCAACATTCATGAGGTCTAAACCAGAGGTGTGCAGTAGAAAAGTAGTCGGTGTCTTCCTGTGTGTTTTCTTGAGCCATAAAGACTACCAGCAGGGTCTCAAGATGCAGCTTGCAGAGCTGTAACCAGTAACCAGCCCTTCCTCCTGCACGGAGTGTGGGGTCCTCACCCTCGGGCTGTGCAGCGGGCACTAACTCTGGAGGTGTTTTTTGAGAGCAGTTCTTTGCTTCCACTCCTGTCTCACTCTCTTTTCTTATCTGCATAAACTTTGTCCTTCTCTGGGAGGAAAGGCATTTTTCTTCCCCTCTCGAAATCTCCCTTGACATTTAGCAAGGGCCGTTGGTGAGGCTGTCAGATTGATGGGAGCTGTTTGCTGAAGCCTCCCCTGCTCACTCGGCTGAGCAGTATCTGTTGTTAACAGCCCTAATTATTATGAGCAGGTTTAAAAGGACAAAGCTGACTGCCGTGCTTTGCCAACATGCTCCTGAGCCGCGCTTGGCACGTTTGGTGGAGCTTTATCTTCGGCGAGCGGTGGATCCTGGCTGGTGCAGCACAGCAGGTGCTCTTCATAACCCCCGTTGGAGGGCAGGAGACAACTGCTGCTCTGGATCTATTGTACCGTTGGAGTACAGACAGCTTGGACTCCGTGATGCTTGGGAACCCTCCCCACCTGGTCGGCTGCGATACAGGGTGATTGTGGTTGAGGTGTGAGCCTGAAGTTCTGCTGAAGACTTGCACAGAATCATTCACCTTGGAAAAGACTGTTGAGATCATTGAGTCCAACCATCAACCCCACTCTACAAGTTCACCCCTAAACCAGATCCCTCAGCACTACGTTTAAGCATCTTTTAAACTCATCCAGGGATGGGGACTTAACCACCCACCCTGTTCCTGACCAGTTTCTCCAGAAAGAATTTTCTCCTGGTGTCCAGTCTAACCCTCCCCTGTTGAAGCTTGAAGCCCTTCTGTCTGGTTCTGTCACTGATGACCTGCGAGAGGAGCCCAGCACCAACATTTCTCCAGTGTCCTTTCAGACAGTTGTAGAGAGAAATGAGGTCTCCTCTCAGCCTTCTTTTCCTCCAGCTCAACAGCCCCAACTCTCTCAAAACTCTCTTTCAAGCCTGAGTTCACTCTGTGTGATGGAAATTCAGACTCCATGTAGCTCCTGGAGGAAGAGGGTGCTGCCTTTGTGGGAAAAGCCTATATTTGTAAACATACTTGTGTTCGAGTGTTTGAAAAGCAACTACAGGAAGGCTGAAGAGGAACTTCTAGAGGAGTGTCCAAGGCAGAAGGGCTTTAACCTGAAGGAGAACAGGTTTAGATTGGAACTTGGGAAGAAATTCTTCAGTACGAGGGTGGTGGGACTTGGAATGGGTTACTCAGAGAGGTGGTGGCTGCCCCCTCTTTGGAGATGTTCAAGGCCAGGTCGGATGATGATTTGAGTGTAGCCAAGAGGCAGCCCTGCTCATGGCAGGGAGGTTGGGTTCAGTGATCTAAGGTCCCTTCCAACCTGAGCTGTTCTGTGATTCAGGAACTATGAAACAATTAATGTTGTTGTTGGCTGCTGTCTGACTAGTTTTTGAAGACCTCCCGTGACAAGGACTCCACAGCCTCCCTGTGCACGTGTAGCCTTCAGTGAAGCTGGTGAGCTGTCACTGAGGGGCTATCTCTGGAGCTTGAGTATCATAGATAGGGCTGGTGTTGAGGCTGTCAGTGCCCTCCTCCCTGGCCCAGCTCACTGGTCCCTGTTCCCATCAGCATGTGCCTGATGATTTCACAGCTTATGGCCCTTTTGATTAGAGCATGGCAAGCTCTGCCAGAGGCTGACGTTCCCACTGTGGCTTTGCATGTTCTGCCAGGCTGTTACTGGGAAAACTGGGAGTTGGGGTTCCCCTGGGACTAGTTCTTGGGCTTTGCCTCAAACTTAATTGAGGAAGAGGCAGCTGCTAAGGACAGGCATGCGAGGAACTCTTACTTGGAGTTGAAATTCTTCCTGGTGTCTTGTGGCTTGCTATCTGAAGTGATTTTCCTTCTAGCCATGTGATTTTTCCCTCTGGTGACTGAGGATGTTTTCACAGACAGCACATAATGGGTTTGATGAGACTTTATGTGAGTAGGGAAGAGCTTCCGTACCCGCAAGGTGAGGGATAGCAGATAAGTTATAAGAGCAGATGGCAGAGTCATTATTGGAGAAAAACAGTTAGAAAACAGCTTTGCAAGTTGCTTGAGAGGGGGAATGAATCCAGGAACGCTGTGCGCGAGTGTGGTCTCGGCTCTAGAGTCAGCTTCTACTTTTTATGCTGCTTTCAGCCTCAGGTTCGTCCTCACTCTGCTCTGTAGACACTCGGGTTGGAAAAGACCCTTGGGATCATAGAGTCCAACCATCAGCCCTACAGACCCTGCTCCCAACAACAGGAGAAAACCCAGCACATCTCTCTGTACAGCTGGGTCTGGGTGTCCAGCATTCACCAGTCTTTGGCTGCCTGGAGAAGCGTCGGCTGGTTGTAAAGTGCTTGGAGACCTCAGTTCCACAACTCCAGTACAGTTGGGTTTGTCATGGTGTCTGCTGCTCTTCTTGCTTCTAAATTTCTCTTGATTATTATCCAGCTGTGATTGTTTTGAGCTCAGAGAAATGTTTCCCCTAGACTTCTGTTTGGATTTTAAAGCTGTAATTGGACGTGTGCCTTCTCCTCCCGATTCCTTATTTTTATTCCACTGCTGTTCCTTTGCCTGTCTTGTGTATTGAGGGTATTTTTCACTTGTTTAGTGTTAGCTCTTGGGCTCTCGAGAAGGTTACCCCTTGTGCTGTGCCACTGTGGGGATCCCTACGTGGTCCTGTGCTGCTGTGTGTGCAGTGGAGCCAGCCCCACAGATCAAACCCAGCGTGTGAAGGGTGCTCCCTGTATTAAACGTGATGTAGGGGAAGAATCTATTTTTAGGAGTGGGAGCCTCCTATTTATAGTCCTTGGCGCAGCTTTCCAAGAGGCATATTAAAACTGCATCACCTGACATGATCCAGCATCCAGCTCCTGACAAAGTGCTTGCGAATGCAAAGCCTGGAGACCATGGAAGATGAAAGAGCAGGTTCCTTGGTGGCTCCTCGCTGCGCTAATTAACGGAGACAAACCCCTTTCCCGCGTCATGCCGGGGCAGAGCAGTGCTGGCGGCGCTGGGCTGCTCCCCGAGCTCCTCTCCGAGCTGGTGCTCCTGGTTGGGATCCTCAGCCAACGGGCTTGCTGCAGGGCTGCTGAGTGTCAAAACGTTGCTGGGAGCCTGAGAAGAGCTCGGGAGGCCCTCGTGGTGGTGGGAACAAACAGCTTTTCTTCCCTGATTTATTCCCAGCAAAAAATGAGGTGGAGCAGCAGCTCCAGCAGCTGCACCCTGGTGAATGCCAGCCAGTGGCTGGTGGGGCATCATGAGCTTTTCTTGGTGCCATCTGCTGACAGTTCTTTTGGGAGGTGCCACCATTTACTGCTTTAGCCTTGTGGCTGCTGGGCTGTGTTTAGCTGGCTTCCCTGCCCCTCGCCTCGGATTTCTTGTAGAACTGGAAAGAGCTGGTGTGGCTGAGGAACAAGGCCAGTGAACCACCTGCTTCCAGTGGCTTGTTTGCTTCCTTCAGGTCAGGTTGATGAAAACTGGGAAGGTTTCATCTGTTGTCTTGACAGAACCTGTGAGCACTCACTTTTCAGGCAACTTCTGTCATACTGCAGCCTGTGGCTGAACTTGTGACTCTGCAGCCCTCACCTTGTGTATCTTTGGAGGGAGAGGCTTGGCAAGTGCTGTGGCTGTGCTGGAATGTTCTGGTGAAGAGGTGGATCCCTGATGCCAGCAGCACTGTGGGGTGTTGCCAGCTACCACCTCTCCATGTGGTTCCCTACCTTCACCTGAAGCACCTTGTCTCTCACCCACTTCTTTCTTTGTTGGTGCTTTATGGTTCCTCTGTGGTTCTGTAAGTGTCTGGCCATCGTTTTAGTCTCCACCACCCACTCCCTTGTTGGCCTCTCATGCAGAGCCAAGAACAGTCGGTGGTGTTGTGTGTCCACGTTGCTTTGCACCACCCTGTGGTGGACAGCTCTAGGGTTGCCTGACCTGTTGATGCTGTCGGTGGCTGTCTGGGCTCCGTCTGAAACCTCACTTTGGGTCTAACCCACCACTTCAGCTGTGGCAGCACGAGGAGCTCTGTCATGGTGCCTTGTCAGCCGCTGCGAGAGGTTTGTGTTGTCTCTATACCCACACGTATTTCCTTTCTCTTGCATAATTCATTGCTGAAGGATCTGCATTTCCCTCAAGTTGAAAGTTCCAGCAGTGTGTTTTAATGATGAGAGAAACGAGGGCGGGAGGAGCTGCCTGGGTTGGTGTCTGGGAGGGTTTTTTTTCGACCCAGCACTTCTGCAAATTTATTTATCGTACAAAAACCTCTTAACTAAGAGGCGGTTGAACTGGTGCCAGTGAAATGTTTCAGCCTTTACAAGTGACACAACCCATTTATATTGCTTTTTCCCTTGAAAAAGCATTTTTTGAGCTGTCTCAGCACGGGGTGACCATCTGCCCATGTCCCCTGCAGAACTGATGGTGCGGAGGAGCAAGGCCGTTGGCTTTCCCAGTAGCCCTGTGCCCTTTTTTGCCCCCTCAGTCAGTGATTTGCCATGGCTTTGAGAAGGGGGATGCTGGTCCTCGTTGAGTTAATGGGCAGAGGCCAACGGGATGAGGTTCAACAGAGCCAAGGGCAGGGTCCTACACAAGAACCCCTGCAGCTGCAGATGGGGGGATGAGGTGCTGGAGAGGGACTTAGCAGGACTGGGTGACAGCTGGCTGAACAGCAGCCAGGAGGGTGTCTAGGTGGCACAAAAGGCCAATGGCATCCTGGCTTGGATCGGCAACAGTGTGGCCAGCAGGGCTAGGGATGTCATTCTCTCCCTGTACTGGGCACTTGGGAGGTATCCCCTCCAGTACTGGGGGCAGGGCTGGGCCCCTCTCTTCAAGAAAGATTTGAGGGGCTGGAGCAGGTCCAGAGGAGCAATGAGGCTGGGGAAGGGGCCAGAGGGAAAATCTCATTCAAGGAGCCATCTCTGAAAGAATCTGGCTGCTCAGGTAGGGGCTGGCTGACAGTGAGGTTATTGAAATGAGCGTGGGTGTCACTGCTCGCGTCGCCGCGATGAGTCTCTTGGCACCTCTGGCCATTTCCCTCTCAACTGCAAATCGTCTTGCATCCTCACGATGCACCAGAAATCCTTTATGGCTGCTGCAGGAGTTGCTGTGTGGCTATTGACAGCTCTGCCTCGAAGAGGAGGCGTTTACAGCAGGTTAAGAGCTCAGCCAGCCACGATCTTCCCTTTTGGCAGAGCGCTGTCTGAGCCTCTCCTACAGATCAAACGCAACCCGCGGAGGCCAGGACAGGCAGTGACTGAGCCTCTCTTAGTTCAGTCTCCTCCTCACATGATGCTGCCACTGCTGTAAAACCAATTTTTATTCTTATTCCAGTTTTTAATTCAATTTTTCAAATAAGGTTTTGAAAATTCAGGTTTGTTTGGGGTTTGGTTTTTATTCAGACAACCAGAGGTGCCCAGGTTTTAGCCAGCTACTGCTCCTTACCTGTCACATTGTGCCTGAAGGGTTTGGTTCGTTTCCTTCCCTCCCATGTTTTGCGTTTCAGAAGCACGCGCCCATTGTGGTTGGTTTCTTTAAGCTGTGGGGGTTTCATTGACTCCAAATCTTGTAGGATGTTGTGTGTCTGTTTATTATTAACAGCTCCACCCAGTGCTCTGTAGTTACTGTAGTCAGACCCGTGTGGTGGAGCAGAATGGTTGAGTTACCTCAGCAAGCTGCTCTCCAGTCACCCAGGGCTGTGGCCACACCTGCACTTCTCACTCGTGATTTCCAGAGTTAAATACTCAGCACAGCTCTCCATAGGTCTTGAGCTGCACATGGCAGAGCCAAGGGTGTTCTGGCTTCATGTTGCTTCAGACTCTGGAGACACAGGCTAGTAGTGGCCTGGCGCTGCTGGGAGAGCAGTTAGAGTTGAGAAGATTAACGGTCCCTTCCAACCAAACCACTACTGTGATTCTGTGAAGGATCTGCACAGAACATTAGGGTTTGGAAGGGACCTTGAAAGATCATCTAGTCCAATCCCCTCACCACAGCAGGATCTTGTTTTGTTGTGGATGTTGATTTCTCTGCACAAAGGAGCAGCACTGATGCCCCTGAAGTCTTCATGAAGCTTTGGAGGAAGAGGAATGTTGGCAATGGTCATTTTGCTCGGTAGCTGAGGTCTTGGGCTCCAACCCTCGAATGGTTTCTATCCACTCCTGAAGGCTGATGTGAACACAACCTGGCATCTTGTGTGGCTGGTGTGAATCCCATCGTGTTCCTCACACCTGTAATTGTGTGAGGAAGAGGAGTGAAACCATCATCCTTACTCTGCAGAGAGAGACTTGGCTTGTGTAGGGCAGGATGTGAGGTCTCTTTCACCTCCAAGGTATCACCGCAGCTGAGCAAGTAGGTCCTCCAAGGAAGAGGAGGAGGTATTTTGGGCTGTTTCCACCAGCTCCTGCACCCCTCTGCTGGTCTGTTTGACCCGTGTGAGATCAAAATGCACCCTCCTGCCTTAGTGGTGGAATGGCCTGAACGACTTCTTGGCTGCCAGTGGAGAGCTGGACTGTGTGGCTGTCTCTGATCCTTCGCTCCACACTGCCCAGCGGGACACTTTGCAAGGAGCAGCGTTCTCCTGCACAGTTTGTATCACACGGTGCAGCCTTGCTTGATGTACAAATTATTCACTATCTGTCAGCCATCTGTTCCTCCAGTCTGCAAATGCTGGATCTGATCAGCAGAGCCCCTCAAATTAGAAGTGAAAAAACCCAGTTCTTGAGTGAGAAAATAGTAGGAAAGTTTGACATCACCTCCTTGAGGCTCAGTAAACAAGAGTGGGGTCTGCAAAAGCTGGAGGGATCCTTCCTGCAGGGCCTCAGCTGGTGCCTGGAGGAGTTTTTGTCTGCTAAATCACCAGCCTTGCAGCACCTCTGCAGGCAGAAACGATCTGGCTGTTCCTGAAGGGCGCCTGTCACCCTAAAGGCGTTTTCCCTCCTTTAATTTAGTGTGCAGTGACTTTGTGCTGGTTCCCATAGACACCCCTGTATGCAGAGTGTTCCATCCCTGCACCCCGCAACACCAGGACCTCGATAAAGACCCAAATCTGTGCTTCTGCCTCGATAGCTGAGAGCTGCTGGAGCCACCAGACTTGAGCACAGCCCCCTCCCCAGCTCACCCTGCAGTGGTTGTGCCTCTCTCGGGCGGGATGAGCTTGGGGTCCTTCCTGCCTCCTGCAAAGTGCTTTGGGCAGATGAAAGCTGCAGAATGAGGACCTGAACCTGGGCTTTGTGTGGCAGCTGTACCTTTGTGTGCTCCTTTCCAGATTGCATCCCAGGGTCGCTCTAACAGCTCTCGGGGCTGTGATTGTGTCTGAACCTGGGGGAGGTCAGAGTCCATATTGAAATTTTTCTTCCTCCTGCTTCTGGGCAGCCTGAGACTAATACAAAAAGTTCCACTTGTGCCGTTTCCCCTCCTGACACTGTGAGAATGGAATTTACTTTCTCTATGGCCAATTTAGTGCTGCTGGAGTGCTCTGTGTGTGTGTGAGCACGTCTGCAGGGCTCTGCCTCCTGCCTGAGCCCCACGTGAGCCCAGGGGAGGCTCAGTGCCCCCCTCCGTGGGACTCTGTTCCACTGCCTGTGAAATCCAAAGTGCAGAGCAACACAGAAGGTTCAGTCAGGTCTGATAAACGCTATTTTGAGGTTCACGTAGCTTTGTGGCCGTGCATCCTGCCCAGGTGTTGCCAGGGCAGGGCTTTAGCTGACCTCTGTTCCATCAGTGCACCCAGAGTGTGTGGCGTGTTACTCAGCTGAGTTCTGGAGCAGGATCTGCTCTGGCACCCTGAGTCTTGTCCTTCACCCATCAGTGCTAGCACCCCTTGTTGCTTGGAGCCTGTAGGCTGGTAAAGCCTCTGTGGTGCTAAAGCTGACCAGATTGGTTCAGGTTTCTTTAGAAAAGTTTAGCTGTTTCCTGCCTCTGTTTTTTTTTTTTTCCCCCTTTATCTCTAAATATAAAAAGGTGATTTATGTGATAACAAGGGCAGTGCAGAGTCTGGCATTTGGGCAAGAACAACCCTAGGGACTAGTATAGGTCAGGGACTGACCTGTTGGAGAAATGGACTTGAGGGTCCTGGTGACCACCAGGATGGCCAGGAGCCAGCAACGTGCCCTTGTGGCCAAGAAGGCCAATGAGGTCTTGGGGTGGATCAGAAGCAGGGTGGTTAGCAGATTGAGTTTCTCCTCCCTCTCTACTCTGCCCTGGGGAGACCACAGCTGGAGTCTTGTTGTCCAGTTCTGTGCCCCTTGGTTCCAGAAGGGGCTGCCCAGGGGGGTTGTGGAGTCTCCTCCTCTGGAGAAGTTTCAAACCCTTCTGGCCACGTTCCTGTGTGACTGGATCTAGGGGATCCTGCTCTGGCAGGGGGATTGGACTCGATGGTCTTTCGAGGTCCCTTCCAATCCCTGATGTTCTGTGGTTGTATATGTTTGTTGGAATCAATAGACCAGCAGAAGACAATGAGGCATTTTGCTTTGGCCCAAATGCCTTCCCAATGTACTTTCTGTAAAGGCTTATAAATGTAAAGAGAATTAATTGTTTGTGGAAGGATAAAAGTGTTGATTAGGAGGTGGCTGAGAGACAGAACAATGTGTGGAATTGATCTGCTTCCCATCAGCAAAACCCAACTGCTGGCAGCATCTTGTCCCAGCATCACGTCTTGGCGAGATGAGCTGTTCAATACATTTATTAGGAGGAGTTTTATTTCTAAATCTTTTTCTCACTTCGAGATGTTTGGAAATAAGAAAATGGAAACAAATTCTGTTTTCAGTAAAACTGCCACAAGCCCAAGGGAAAAACCCCAAACTCCTTCAACTCCTTCCCTGCTGTTTCATTAGGATCTTTCTGAAGGAGGAACGTGGAAGGAAGAGCACAGGTGACAAAACCTAGGGAGCAGTATCAGGTGTGCAGGAGGTGCAGTACCTGCCTTGTGCCTTCTCCCTCTGAACCCCCCAGCATCCTCCTGCTCGGTGACCCTGTGGATGAAAGAAATAGAAAGTGATTTCTGCCTAGGTGCTCTGCGCTGCTGGAAGGAAGGAGGCCCAGCTGCTTTTAGACAGCAAGACAGAGGAGAGGAGCAGATCACACACTGAGAGTAATTAGAGCGATGCGGCTTTAATATCGTCATTGCCAGGCGTTGTTCTAGTCGGTGCCTCGCGCCTGCTCTGGGCCTGCTTTCCATAAATAACACCGGGTTCAGGGCAACCAGGAGGAGGTTCAGATTCAGTTATTGAAGTAATTGCTCATCATCTTCTCCACCTTTTCTGTTGTCTGTTTGCTAGAACCTTTTTCTTTGACCTGGATAATTTCTTATTGGCCTCTTTGAACTCGGTAATCACAGCACCACAGAGAGTTTTCTGTCTTTCTGGATGGCTTTGAGGATCCTGTCATTGAGCCTCTTCTGATTTGAAGCTTAGCAGCCTTTTGTAGCCTGTGAGATCCTGCCTCTTGAGCAATGGGGGAGACTGGGAAGAGACCACTGGATGCTTGTGAAGCTAGGAGATGTTACTGGCCCTAGAAAGTCTGAAAGTCAGCTCTGAGTAGATCTTTGAGAAGTGCTGATAAGTGGGAAGAAAACTTGGCTGTCTGACAGAACCTTAGTGATTGGAAGGGACCTCCAAAGATCATCCCATCCAATCCTCTCGATCCAGTCACACAGAAACATGGCCAGGTGCCGTAATGGACGTGAAGGTGTGTGGTGAAGTCTAGGATAGAACCCTGGGGCAGAGCTTTCCAGAGAGCAACTAGAGGAAAAGAATTTCCTAACCAGCTTGTTGACTTGGGTTGGTTCCCTGTGGATCCTTCCGGAGGCAGTTTCCCCGCGGGGAGATGGTCTGTGTGTGGAGCAGCAGCGCCGCATCAGATGGATGTATTGTTGTGTTCCGACTGCAGCCCGTACCCGGGTAGTTCCAGGAGCAGGAGGTGCTGCCAGGAACTCGCATGTGCGAGCCGGCGGCTCTGGAGAGTGTCGGCTCGGTGATGCTCTTGTAGAGCCCTGTGCTGCTCAGAACCCGGGCATGTGCCTCTGCAAGGGACACGCTCACCCCAGCAGTGAGCTTTTGGGGTCAACTCCCCACCCGCCTTCTGTTGCTTTGTTGCCTTGACCGGTCATGCAGCACCACACCTGACTTCTAGGGTGCCTAGGGCTAGTAGCTGCTGTGCTGTGGCACCAAGGCTGGCGGTTAGTGACTGCTGTAGTAACAAATACAGTGGTTCTAGGAGTTCAGAGGGGAGTAGCCAACCTTAGCAGTGTCTCTGTCTTGGAGGGTCGACCCAATGACCATTTCACACTCCTCCTGACAGCTGAACTGCAGCGCACGCCCGATGTTCCCTCGTATCCTTCTTCCTGCTGCTCTTCAGCGCTGCATCTGTGTGAATTTTAATGGACTGCTTCCCTCTTAATTAGATAGATGGCTGCAACCTTGAGGGGGAGATCCTGGCAATTGTTTTCCCTCCCTAAATATGCGTTTTGCATCTTTTGAGCGTCAATCAAGCGCTGTTGAACCATAGTAGAGACCCTTAAGGCCAGCCGGGCTTACCTAGGTGGATTTAAGACAGCAATTGCTTGCTGCTCCAGCCTCTAATACACTGGTCAATGGGCAGGATAATCCCCCAAGCCCATCTGCTTCTGATTTTTGAGGGAAAATAGAGCTGGGTTTACATGTCGTTTGCAGGTGGATAACTCTCACTGGCTGCTGTGTTCTGTTGGGGCCTGAACACCAGGCCAGCTCATAGAACCAACTGAACCAGCAAGGTGATGGAAGCAGCATCTATGGAGAAATGCCACTGATGGGGATCCAAGACTGTTTTGGGGAGGGAACCAAAAGGCATGGTGGGGTTTTTTTAAAGGAAAGGGAAACTGAGGGGTGACTCCATGAATGTTGATCAATATGTGAGGAGTGGGTGTGAGGAGGATGGAGCCAGGCTCTGCTCAGGGGCACCCAGTGACAGGACAAGGGGCAGCGGGTGCGAGCTGGAGCAGAGGAGGTTCCAGATCAGTGTGAGAAGGACCTTGTTCCCAGTGAGGGTGACAGAGCACTGGCAGGGGCTGCCCAGGGGTTGTGGAGTCTCCTTCTCTGGAGACGTTTCAAACCCTCCTGGCCATGTTCCTGTGTGACTGGATTGAGGCAATCCTGCTGTGTTTGGGGGATTGGACTGGATGATCTTCCAAGTTTCCTTCCAATCCCTGATGTTCTGTGATTTCTGTGACTTCAGCAGTCAGAGTATTTAGTGCAATTTCCATAAATTCCTGCAAGCTGAGCGGGAGCAGGAAAAGTGAGTGGAAAATCCTGTGCAAAGGTGTTGTCATACAAGACCTGCTCCCTGGGATGCTGCAGAGGGTTGAGCAGTGGGGTGTGACTCCAGCACCTAAATGCAAACCAGTGGGGCCAAGGGAGGCAGAAGGGTTTAGTAGGGAGGAGACTCGAAGATCAAATATCCTGGGGGCTGCCAGGACCCCCAGGTCCCTTTTCCTGCACTGCTCTCCGACAGGTCAGTCCTTGACCTGTACTGGTCCCTGGGGTTGTCCTTGCCCAGATGCCAGACTCTGCGGTCCCCTTGTTCTAGTTCATTCATGTCTCCCCATCCAACTCTCCAGCCTGTTTCACCAAGATCTGGGAATTTCTGCTCAAAACCTCTTTGCTCTAGTGGTCCCTTCCAGGATGCAGTGAAGTATCCAAATCCTGCCCCACCAAAGACAGTTGCTGTGACACTGGAACTGCTTTTGCATGGCTGTTGAGCACCAACTGGTGGGTTTTTATCTAAAGAACACAGAGACAGCTGCAGCCCAGCTTCCAACCCTGCTGAAGCAAATGATGTGCCTTGGGGCAACGTCCCTAGCTCCGTGTGGTCACAACCTCCCAGTAAGGATGCTGGTGCTTATGTAAAGAAGATTAACTTCCTCTGACACTTCTGTTGCACAAAGGTGAAGTCATTTGGGTTTGTGTAGCTGTCTGTACCTACACAGCTGAGAACCACACGCTAGCTAGTGTGTAAATACCTCTGTGTTAATCGATCCTAAATGGTGGGGTTCAGCCTCATCTCCCAGGGTGTTGGAAAGGCTCTGCCTGCTCACAGCTGCACTCGGTTTCTGCCTTCATGAATATTTACACCCGTCCCTGCTTGAGCAGCTGAGGATGGCCCTTCCAAAGGGGGGTTTTGGCTTCAGCAGTGCAACCTCGCCTCAGGCAGAGGACCCTGTTCTTAGGAGTTGTTGTGACAGGACAAGGGGTGATGGATTGAACTCAAAGAGGGAGATTCAGGTGAGACCAAGGAAGAAACTGTTGGTGCTGAGGGTGGTGAGAATCACCGAATCACAGACACTAGGGCTTGGAAGGAACGTGAAAAGATCATCCAGTCCCATCCTCCTGACACAGCAGGATCCTGTAGATCCAGTCACACCGGAGCATGGCCAGGTGGGTTTTAAATGTCTTCAGAGAAGGAGACCCCACAACCCCCCTGGGCAGCCCCTTGCAGGGCTCTGTTGCCCTCACTGGGAAGAAAGTCCTTCTCATTGCTGTGGAACTTCCTCTGTTCCAGCTCACACCCTTTGCCCCTTGTTCTATCATTAGAGCCTGACCCAGCTTGCTCAGAGATGGGGAAGAAGCCCCATCCCTGGACCCATCCTAGGTCAGGTTGCACCCTGGGGCTTCGAGCAACATGCTCTGGTTGGGGACGTCCCTGCTCACTGCAGGGGGCTGGACTGGATGGACCTGTAATGGTCCTTTCCCACCCAGGTCACTGGGAACTCCAGAAACAGGATGTGAGAAAGCAGTGGAAGTTCCCTTGTAACACATCAAGGGGAACTGAGGAGAGCAGCTTCATTTTGGAGAGCACATGGCACTCTTGGCGTTGTGTTTGCGGGCTCTCCAGCCTGGGCTAGGGTTTTAAGGACATCTGATCGTTGTAGGCTCTGCAGAACTAGTGGCAAAAGTCCCCCGTGGGCGCTCACTCTGCAGAAATGAGCGTGGGGATGTGGGCACAGGCCTCTCAGCAGTTCTGCCTGCTCCTAACAAGGACCTGCTGGAAGCAGAGCTCCAAAGCCTGGCTCCGTGCAGCAGCTCGGGCTGAGCTTTGTCGGATCCCATGTGCTGCCCAGACGCCGTAGGTGCCCTCTGGGCGCACGAGCGCTGGCGTGAGGAGCAGAGGTATGAGCAGCTGGAGATGCTGGGATGGCTGCAGGTTCTGCAGATGTGGGGAAAGGCGGTGTGGAAGGAGCATGTCAGCACCTCCCCTCTGGCAAGCTGTCAGCATCCATTTGGCAAAGTGATGCTGAGCCTGAGCGAGGGCTGAGCCTGCCCTGGAGAGCCCAGCCGAGGCAGGTGCTTGTGCACTTGGCAGCAGTTTGGGCTCTGGGCTTTGCTGTCTTGGGAAGGAGGGGTCTGCTGGAAGCTGATAAATTGCTGTGACAAAGAGGTTCTTGTTCTGGTGGTGATGGTTTGTAGTGATTGTACTGGGAAGGGCTGATGGAAGCTGGTGCTGCATCACACAGGTAGCTCCTGAATTGCTTTTGGGAGAGAATGTGTTAATCCCTCTGTTTTAGGAATAAATCTTTGAAAAACTAGAAGAGGGGCTTCAGATGAGATGGAAGGAAGCAATTTCTCCTGCTGAGGGTGGTAAGACCCTGGCCCAGAGAGGTGGGAGAAGCCGCATCCCTGGAAATGGTAGAAGGAACTTTTAAGGGTCGTCCAGTCCAACCCTTTGCAGGAAGCAGGGACGTCTCCACCCAGATTAAGTTGCTCAGAGCCCCAACATCCATCCTGATCCGGGATGGTGGTTGTTCCCCAGGATTTAAATTAGTGCCTCTGCGTCTCAGTGCACAAGGCTGTCTCAGGAGCTGGATGAACTTACTCACGGGCTCTTTCTCTTTCCCAAAATTAGCAGTCAGAAGGGAAGGTAATTACAAGGCTGAAGATGAGCGGTTTAATCCGCTTCCTTGACTTTTCTCGTTTTCCTGTGTTACTCATATTTCTCTGGCTGGCTGTGGGAAGCCCAGGCTGAATGCTGATGCCTGTGTTGTCTGTCCACTGCCACCTTGTTCCTTCCAGGAGAAGTATCTCCAGTGAGCAGCTGTCCTACTGCTCATGATTTAGGAGAGTCGCAGGTTGGAGTCCCTGGTGTCTCTTACTTGGCTCAGAACCACCAGGCTTTTACACTCTGTGGAGAAGAAAGTGGTGACTGGGAATGAACACAGGCAGCACCACTGTCTGAGTCACAGGGAAATTGGGGAGTTCAGTCTGCCAGGGAACAGTGTTTATAGTTATATCAGTGTCGGGAGGATGGAGCCGGGTTCTGTCCAATGATAGGACAAAGCGTAATGGACATGAGCTGGGGCACAGGAGATTCCACATCAACATGAGAAGGGACTTGTTCATGGTGGAGGTGACTGAGCACTGAATGGGGCTGCTTAGGGGGGCTGTTGAGTCTCCTTCTCTGGAGACATTTAAAACCCACCTGGCCATGTTCCTGCCTCAGCAGGATGCACTAGATCCAGTAGCACAGAAACATGGCCAGGTGGGCTTTAAAGGTCTGCAGAGAAGGAGACTCCACAACTCCCTCAGGCAGCCCCTGCCAGGGCTCTGTCACTCTTACTGAGAAGATTCTGCTCATATTGATGTGGAACCTCCTCTGCTCCAGCTCACACCTTTTGCCCCCTGTCCTGTCACTGGGTGCCCCTGAGCAGAGCCTGGCTCCATCCTCCTGACACCCACCTTTTCCATATTGATCAACATCCATGGGGTCACCTGTTGTTCTCCTGTTCTCTAAGGTCAAGTGACCCAGCTCCCTAAGCAGGGAGATGCTCCCCTCCCTTCATCATCTCTGTGGCTCTGCAGTGGACTCTCCCCAGCAGCTCTGTGTCCTTCTGGAACTGAGGGGCCCAGAGCTGGACACAAGTGGCTTCTGTTACTCAAAGCCTAAACTACTTCAAATGATGCTACAACCTTTGTTTTGCCATTGAGGTTGGTTTCTTTTCGAAGTAGTTCTTCTCAGAAGCCAACGTGCACGTGTAGTGTGAATTAAAACCCAGCCCAGCATGTTGGTTGGGGATTGATTTGTATTTGTACTGAATAGGGGTCAGAGTTTCAATGGATTGATGAGATGAAGTGCCTTCTGCAGGAGTCCTTCAAGTGCAAAACAGCAGAAGGATGCTCCAGGCCACTGTGCTCAAAGGTCAACGGAGCAGCTGTCCTAATGGGTAACGCTCAGTCGCACAGCCTCACGGTTTCATTGTAGGAGCAGGGAGAAGTGTGGCAGCACAAGACAAGGGCTGACACGGCTTCATCCCTAGTGACCTGTGTGTGTTTATCTTGTAGCTGCCTTGGCTGCTTCCCTCAGCAGCTGTGAAAGCTTCCTAGTGCTTTGGAAAACTACATCCTGGGGGAAGATCTTAAGGGGGCGAGACAGCAAGGTGATGTGGATCCTGATCTGTGCCACTCTCCACGATGTTTGCTTTAGAAACACGTGAATTGCTGTTTAGACTCCCTCAGTTTGAAGGCGGTCTGCTGTTCCAAATATTTACCTCTCTTGAGGTCCCTGAGAAGCTTGGTGGGGCTTAAACAGGCAGTTAGTGCTCTGGGTGCTGGAGGACCTGTATGTGGGGATTGTCTCCTTGGCTTTGAGCAGGAAGGGGCAGCGTGCTGGTTTAAGTGAGAGACCTGCTCTGTCTGTGCTTATGGGGTGTAGGATGAGTGGGTCAACCTGATGATCTTGAAGGTCACATCTAGACCAGCAAGTGTGCTGCTTCTGCCACTCTCCTTGAGTGTCTGGGAAAAACAGGTTCATGCTGTGTGTGTCACTGCTGCAGATGTTCTGCAGGCTGCTGGACACGTGTTTTCCCCTGTGGTTTAATTCCAGCCCTGAGCAGTGGCAGTTTGGAGCTTTCCCTGTGCTTGGAATTGGAGATGTCAGAGCTGTCGTGCCCACGGGCTCGTTTGCCGTGGCCAGCCACTGCCTATTTTGGGGTTTGTCCACCTGAGATCCCTCTCTGTTCTTGGCCAGTCCCTACATGCTGCTGTAATGAGGTTGTTTCTCCTTCGCACTGTCTCTTAGCTCCAGGGACCCCTTTGAGTTCTTATTTCTGCCTGATCTTGGGTGGTGCCTCCTTCATGCACCTTATTGAGGGGTTTGGGGTTGGTTTGTAGCTGTGGGCTGTAGTTTTGGTGTAGTTTTTGTCTGTTAGAGATTCAGTTTGCTTAGTGAAAAGGATTTTGTTTGGACTGGATGGTCTCAAAGGCCTTTTCCAACCTGGACAATCGAACGACTCTATGATCCTGCAGAGCAAAGTTGGGAAGGATGCTCCGCACCCCTGCCTTGCCGGTCCTGAGGAGCACTGCTGCTAGCAGACCATTAAATATTAAAGACTCTGGTTGCAATTTCCCTCTAATGTGCTTTATTTTGGTGCCAGTCCAAGCTGTGGAAATGAAAACCCCCTCGGGACCTCATGTAGAATGTAATTTGCTCTGCAGTTTTGGCTGTAAACATGACAATAAATTAGAGGATGTAATGAATATTCATTGGAGCGCTCGAGGTTTCTTCCGTCACCCAGGTTTCCGATCGGATTCCCTCCAAACCCAACCCAGTGAGAGATGTTGGCAGCCCCAGTAGGTGGATGAATTCCTGGTGCTAGTGACACTTTTCCCTTGGAAAAACATACTGAGCAGGGACCCAGAGTGTGTTTTCCTTGCAAACTTCATAGAACAAAAAGCTCCAACATATCCCTTGGTCTTTCCATCTATCGTGAGTTGAGTCATGAGTTGCTTGTGTGTGTAGATGCTACTTCCTTAATTGTCCTTGCGTTGGGGGATCATCTGCAGAAACCACCTTCCCAGTGATGGTGTCAGAGCCCTGGCAGGGGCTGCCCAGGGCGTTGTGGAGCCTCCTTCTCTGGAGCCATTTCAAACCCACCTGGCCGTGTTCCTGTGCGACTGGATCTAGGGGATCCTGCCGTGGTGGGGGATTGGACTGGATGATCGTTGGAGGCCCCTTCCAATCCCTAACGCTCTGTGTTTCCACCGTCAGCAGTATCTCTCCTTTCATTCCTTTGCAATGCTGATTCTCTTCTGGGCTGTTGGGAAGCCTGTTGTTGGATGTGGGGAGGGTCGGAAAGTGTTTGTAACGTTTTAGCTACTTAATTTGTGGAGATCTCCTGAGAGATTGTTAAATTCTAACTGCTTCTAAATCAGGGAAAAACGATAAATTGGCCAGCTAACGATCCCTCTCTGAGCACAGGACCGCTGCTGCAGTGTGTGCTCGCTATCGCGCCGTCTGAACGCACCACCAGGCTTTCCTGGAGGCAAACTGCCCCCGTTACTGGTCTGGCTGAGGCAACTCAAATGCTGAGAGGGCTGGAGCACCTGCCCTGTGAGGACAGGCTGAGCAGGGTGAGGGTTGTTCAACCTGGAGAAGAGTTGAAGGCTCCCAGGTGCCCCTCTAGCAGCTTTCCAATGGTTGAAGAAGGGGGGCTACAAGAAAGCTGGGAGAGGGCTTTTGACACAGGTGGTAGCGAGAGGACAAGGGGAAAGGGTTCCAGCCTTCAAGAGGGGAGATTGAAGTTGGACATGAGGAGCAGACTCTTTGCTGTGAGGGTGGGGAGATGCTGGAACGGGTTGTGCAGGGAAGTTGTGGCTGCCCCATCCCTGGCAGTGCTGAAGGGCAGGTTGGTTGGGGCCCTGCTCTAGTGAAGGTGTCGCCGCCTGTGCAGCAGGGTTGGAACTGGATGGTCCTTGAGATGGGTTGTCCTTCCAACCCCGGCCATTCTGCGATTCTCTCCACCCAACAGCACTGAGGGACCATTCTGAATCAGATTCCTCAGTGGTCAGTGCTTCCAGCTCCTGCTTTTGTACCAAAATTGCACCAACCCCAGAAACCTTTTGGTTAAGTCAAGAGTTTTATTGGAGAATTTTAACTCTCATTGTTGTCAGCAGCTCCGAGAGGATCACAGAGCCAGAGTTTTCACAGGCGGTCGGGTGGTTTATTGGCTGGGGACCTCTCGGAGAGCCCGAGCAATCTGTGCTCTGATTGAGACAAAGCAGCACTTTCCATCTGGGTCTGCCATGGCCTGCCTCTGGACTTTCACATCTGTCAGGCCTCGGAGGGTGTCTTTTCTCCTTTCTGCTGGAGCCGTTTCCACCCAAATCAAGATGAATGCTTTGCCATCCCCAATCAATTATTCCCTAATTCTTTTTGCTCACTCGATTCTTCTTCATTCAGCTGGATACGTTTGGTTGCCCCTTGGCTTTTCTTATCAAGACTTTTGTCAGGAATTGATATTTCTGCTTCAAACCAGTTCTAGTGTGGAGAGTACCTGTGTCACGGGGAGTCATGGGGCTGTGGTGGGAATGCTTGGGAGAACCAATGGATTGGATCTGGCCTTGGAAAGAGCTTTCCTAGCTGATGGATGTTAACCGCACGCGTCGACACCGACCCCCGCTTAGTGTTCACCCCAGTCTATCCTAGTTCGGCCACGAGGATACAGTCTGGTAGAGGTGGTGCCACTGGTTGGCACCGATAGCTGCGAATCCTTGGTGGCCTTGTGTCCACCAAAGCTCTGGTTGATAAGGATGCTTGAACCTTATCTATTCGCTGGTGTTAGAAGGAGCCTCTGGAGCTCTCCCAAGAGTCCTGCATGCCAAGAGCATTTCTTAACTCTTCTTGATGTCAGCAGTTCTATCTCTGGAGCAGTTTCTCAGAAGTTAAACTGTGCCAGTGCAGGGCCAAATCATCTTCAAAGCAGCCATGTCATTAAATTCAGATCTTTGTAGTCACTATCGCCCAGTTCCATCACCTCCCTTCGTTTTGGCAGCTAATCCCTTACTCACATTTCCCAGCGCACGCGTCTCTCACCCTAATCCCTGTCCTCTGGGACACTTCTTAATGTTTGCTGTCATATATTTATTTAAATTCAGTAGGATTGTTCAACATTAGCAGGTGGGTTTTGATAAAACACAGTGTTCAGAGTTTTTATATAAACTTAGAAAAAAATAAGATATTTTTTCTAATATCCTGCCTTGTAGAGAATGAAGACCCTGAGTGAACCTGAAAGGATTGAGCCATGAGGATGGTGAAGGGAGTGGAACACCTCCCTGATGAGAACAGGCTGAGGGAGCTGGGGCTCTGGAGCTGGGAAAAAAGGAGACTGAGGGGTGACCACATGGATGTTGATCAATATGTGAAGGGTGGGTGTGAGGAGGATGGAGCCAGGCTCTGCTCAGGGGCACCCAGTGACAGGACAAGGGGCAGCGGGTGTCAGCTGGAGCAGAGGAGGTTCCACATCAGTCTGAGGAGGACCTTCTTCCCAGTGAGGGTGCCAGAGCCCTGGCAGGGGCTGCCCATGGAGGGTTGTGGAGTCTCCTTCTCTGGAGATGTTTAAAACCTGCCTGGATATTTTCCTGTGTGACTGGATCTGGGAGATCCTGCTGTGGTGGAGGGATTGGGCTGGATGATCTTTTGAGGTCCCTTCCAACCCCTAGTGTTCTGTGATTGAGTCCTGCAGGGACCTGGGGGAGGAGAGGTCAATTGGCCCTGGTACAAACAGCTCTGTTTCAGTTGTATGAACAGTTCTAGTGCCTCTGGATAATTTCTTATCAACTAAACCATAAGATGTAGCTGCTTATTTGCAGTGGTACAGTGGGTTCTCTGTCTAATTAGCTGGCATCAGGCAGCAGGAATTGATTAAGGCCAAAGAGGGATGTGTCACCTTCAGAGGAAATGTATGGTGACAGTAGTAATAATGATGATAAAAGCCCCCAAATCCGCGAAGCGCGGAACAGTGACTGCGGGTTGGTGACTCAGTTCACACTCCTCCTGTGAGGACAGCCTGTGTCACGTCCCATCCAACCCTTCCAGCCAGAAGGTACCGACGCGTTGGGAGGAGGGCTTTTCCCTTGCACACAGGCCAGTCACGAGCTGCAGTTTTGCATTAAACTTTGCTGGTGTTGGGGTGACTTGGTGCCGCTGCCACTGGCTGCACAGAGGCGATAAGGCCGGTGGGACTGTGTCAGCTGCTGGTCCAGCTCAGATTTGTGTGTTGCCATTAATCTCTGCTTAATTAGCAGATGCCTTTAATGTCTATGTATAGCCTGGGATGCAGAAGGATTATGCTGTTGGTATGTTAAGTATATGATGGTGAATTTTAAGTCCTTTTATTGCCACAGATTATATTTGATCTCCAGCTAATGTTGTGCAGGGAATGAAAAATAACAATAATAAAACAACCTGGCCCTATCCAAGTGACTGATATCAAATACCCACAGAATTTTGGCTTTGGCATTTATCACTTACAGAGTCACAGAAGCATTGAGGCTGGCAAAGCTCTCGGAGCTCAGCCAGCCCAGCCCAGGATGTAACATCACCACAATCAGCCAGACCAGGGCACTAAGGGCCACAGCCAGGCTGTCCTTCAACACCTCTAGGGAGGGGGACTCCCTCACTGTCCTGGGCAGTCCAGTCCAGCCTCTGATCACCCTTTCCCTGAGGAAGGGCTTCCTAACATCTATTGTGCATCACTGTGCTGATGACTACAGCTGGAAATAACTTGTGCACACACTTGGCTACTTCTTCATGACCTTTGGTCATGCTCCTTCTCCAACAGAAGCACTTCAGACACTGGCCTTTACCTCTGCCAGTGATGGTTTCTGTTAACCCCTCAATTATCAGGTGAAGATACAAAGCAAGGGCCAGCCTTGGTGCCCAAAGAAATATCCAGGGAAAAGGATGGAAGCTCTTTATTAAGGAGTAATTCCGTATCACAGAGGGACTGTGCTGAGTGACCTGTCAGTGCGTGTTTGCTTTGAGCAGTGACAGCAGGTACTTTACCTTCTCACACATCCCAGGAAGGAGGGATTTTTACAAGTCAGTGCAAAGTTATAGCCACTGGTGGAGCTTGATTCTATAACTGAAACTTAATTAGATATGAAGCTGCATGAATCAGAGCAGAGTCCAGCTGGCTCACTTCACCGCACAGCAAACAGCAGTGAAACCAGTAGAAGCTTCTGTCAACAAATTCATTAGTGGAGACTTTGATGGCTGAGAACACTCACTTTCTAAAATGTACATGTATTTGTATTTAACAGCTTCTTGCCTTTAATGGGGAGAATGGGATGTAATGGTGATGCTTGTGGTGCTGTTCAAAGCACGTTGTGGATGTGAATGAGTCCCCCCGTTGGCTGCTCTTCACCCTCTGTCACCCTCACTGGAAAGAAGTTCCTTCTGAGATTGGCTTGATTCCTAACAGGCAGCAGTAACTTCAGCCTCTACAGAATGGGTGATCTTGTAGACCTCCCCATGGCCATCTGCTCATAGAGCTGGAAGTCAAGTTTTCATAGCCTCTCGTCTTCCTTTCTCAGCCGTGCTGGTGGGTCTGAACTTTTGCCAATGCCTCTCTCTTTATCATCTAATCCTTCTGCGGTCTGTTTTCTGTTGAAAAAAGAATTACAGAATTGTGTGCTTTGGGTACTTACCTCTTACTGTGGAGGTGCTGTTAACTAACTGGAAACACTGGCCCAGTTTGCCCAGGTGGGTGGAAGAAGCCCCGTCACTGGCACCATCTCAGGTCATGCTGGACCCTGGGGCTCTGAGCAACCCACTCTTGTTGCGGATGTTCCTGCTCACTGTGCGTGGGGTTGGACTGCATGAGCTTTGAAGGACCTTTCAACCCAAACCCCTCTGGTTTCAGCTTGAAGGGGGCACCTGTTTGATAAATGGAGAACCAAGACTGTAATTATAGCTCATCCCCAGTGGTGTTTCCCTCTGGTGTACTGGTGCCAGCGTGGGCCACCTGCACGAGTCCGACAGCATCGTGCCGTCAGGGATAACGTGCGGCACAGCAGGAACGGACCCAGGGTTTGCTGTGCTCCAGATGGAAGGAACCCAGGCTACCGGCGGCGCTAACGAGGCGGTGGCCCCGTGTGGCGGAGTTCTCCTCCGCTCAGCGGCACGGTGCGACCTACCCGCGCCCAGGTCCTTCTGTACTTGGCAGCTTCTGCTTAGTCGACAGCCTGTGCTGCGGGGTGTCGTGGCAGAGCCTCCAGCGACTCTGATCTGCCGCTCTTCTCCCGCAGCTGGTGCTTCTCTGTCAAATGCAGTCAGCTCAGGCAAAAAGGGCTGGCTTGAGCATCGTGCTGATGTCTTGCTTGTTGCAGAATGGGGCAGAAATGGCTGAACCTCAGCTGCAGGTTTCAGTATGAAAAAAACCACTCCCTTCCTCATCCCCGTGGCTCTTTCAGTCATCACCTGGTCTAATAAACTTCTCATAGACATCTCTTATCCTCTCTCTTAAATAAGTGACACTCAAGGCTGTAAATAAATGGCAGACCTGGTAACAAAGTCCTTTCTGTTTTCTGTCACCTACTGTCAACTTTTTGGGTGCGCAGTGGTCCTCCCTTTCGCTTAGTAACTCTGGTTGAAGAGGAGCTTTGTGCTCTTGGTGCCGTTGGACCCTTCCAGTGTAATGTAGCTGCTGGTTAATCCAACACAGAGCTCAGCATTTGGTAATTCCATCTGATTTTTTTTCTGAGCTGCCTCTTGTGGTTCTGAAATGGGAGGCACACAGATGGTGGTCATGGAATCAATCAGGTTAGAAAAGACAATTGTTGGGGCTGGAGAAGCCCTCTGAGGTCATCCAGCCCAGCCCAGGACCTAACATCACCACAATCAGCCAGACCAGGGCTCTAAGGGCCACAGCCAGGCTGTCCTTCAACACCTCCAGGGATGGGGACTCCTGCTGCTGCCCTGGGCAGTCCAGTGTCTGATCACCCCTTCCATGAGGAAGGGCTTCCTAACATCCAACCTGACCCTCCCATGGCAGCTTCAGGCCCTGCCCTCCCATCCTGGCACTGGGTGCCTGGGAGAAGAGCCAGACCCTCACCTAAGAAGTTGTATGTAGAGACACTTAAGGTCATCAAGTCCAGGGAGTAAGCTGATCAAGAGTTGAGAGTGAGAGGGTGGATTTTTACCCTGACTGTGTGTAGTGGTGCAACAGAACTTTTCATCTGAGCTATAGAACAAATAATTTGGACTGAATTCCTGATGCAGAGGTCACAGATAAGGGGGAGATGTGTGTGAGCTAGAAGCACAGCCTGAGTCATGTCTGTCTGAAATACATCACGACGAGCGGAGCAGGGCGCTATGAGCGTGGAACTAGAGAGCTGAGAAGTTCTGATGTGTTAGGAGGTTGAGGGTTTTGGGTTGTTTTCATTAAATTAAAGATGCTGGTTTAGATGTTGAAGTAGTGTCTCTGGTTTATGAGTTAAATAGCATTAAATGGTCACTCTCTGAAGCTGCACCTTGCTGAAGACTTAGTGGCCTTGAATAGCACAGAGCACGTGGTGCTCTTGGCATCTTGATGCCAGGGAATTTTGTGGGTCTCTTTTCTGCTCAATGAGTAGAGGATGGTACCTAAAGTCCCTCAACAACTAAGCAAAGGAAACGAGGGTGCTACTGGGTTGTGGGGCCTCCTTCTCTGGAGACCTTTCCAAACCACCTGGCCGTGGTCCTGTGCAACTGGATCTAGGGGATCCTGCTGGGACAAGGGGATTTTGGACTGGATGGTCTTTTGAGTTCCCTTTGAATCCTTAATGCCCTGTGATCGTAGGTGCTGCACAGCTTGTGGTCTTTGCCTCAAGGGAAGTTGTATTCAAACCATGAGTCTTCCAGACAGATCAGAGTCTCTCTCTCACAAACGAGTGAAGCGCCGAAGGGGTCTGTTATGGGGTGTGTGTTTGATTTAGGACAGAGTCAGGATACAGGAAGGGTGTGAGAAGGAATCGCCTACTAGGCAGACTCGGGGCTGGACGCTTAATTATCCTTGTAGTTACTGGCTTTAGGACGAGTTGGAATTGCTCATTTCCAAAGGTGAACTCGACAAAACGGTCACTAAAGTACGGCCGTTTCGGTCCCTGGAATGGAAAGGTTAAAATAAATATTTATGGCCCTATTAAGGGTGACTGGGCAGGCAAAAGAGGAATGAAGTTGTGCTCACGTACGACGATGCTATTTCTGAGTTCCTGGTAACTAGGAGCAAGTGATCTAGGCTCCTTGTGTGTTCATGGGACAAGACACGAGTGTAGGAGTTGTTATTCTCCACTAATTGCCAAATCACAGGGGAAAATGGAATATTCAGTTCCCTGCCATCGAGAACTTCTAAAGCAACGGCAATGAGAAACCTTAAAGTGCTCGATCGTTTCTTTTAGGAACCGCAGATGATGATAGAAAATGATGGAGAGAGGCATCGCGGGGTAGTAAACACAAGGGTGATGCAGAGAAATTGCATCGAAAATATATGTATTGTAAAATAGCTGACAGCTGTTTCTAAATAAGCTTCTGTGTCTTAGGGACAAGAAGAAAGAGGATATAAATCTAACAACATGGGAGCAGTGGTGGTGCCAATAACTCAGGAAGACAAACATATCTTAGATTTTTGGTTTGGATTTATGTTCCCAACCGACACCGAATTGTGTGCTGCTTTCCTAGGAGGCAGTGTGTGTGTAACCTCCTTCAAACTGTGTGTAACCTTTGAGTTCTGTCAGGACAGTCGGGCTGCATTTCTTGCAGCTGTTTTAAAACTGATCTCTGGGCGAGTCGAGTTGTCAGTAATGTTGGGATATCATGGGTCTTGGAGCACTAGGGAAGTTCCAGAAGAAGGTTCATAGGGCTGCAAAGAGGGGATGGATGTCCAACCATACACTTGGGCTTAAGCGTAAAAAGTAATTAATTCAAATCAATGCTGAAACCATAATGAGCGTAGGTTTGGGATTAGTTCTTTGATTTCAAGGTGGCGCATGTGGTGCGTGCCAGCAGCGTGCCCTTTGTAAGTCTTGCAGCCGGGAAGACCAACCCCAGGTGCCAGTATAGGTTGGGGACTGACCTCTTGAAGAGCAGCATAGGAGAAAGAGACCTGGAGGTCCTGGTGGCCAGCAGGATGGCCAGGAGCCAGCGGTGTGCTCTTGTGCCTAAGAAGGCCAATGGCATCGTGGCGTGGTTCAGAAGGAGGGGGTTAGCACATCCAGAGAGGAGGTTCTCCCCTTCTACTCTGCCCTGGTGAGACCACATCTAGAGTCTTGTGTCCAGCTGTGGGCCCCTCAGTTCCAGAAGGACACAGAGCTGCTGGATAGAGCCCAGCACAGAGCCAGAGAGGGAGGGGATCATCTCCATGACCCAGGTGTGACTGGATCTAGGTGATCCTGCTCTGACAGGAGGCTTGGACTGGATGATCTTTCAAGGTCCCTTTGAATCCCTGATGTTCTGTGATTCTGCCCGTGGTGCATGCCAGCAACGTGACTTTGTAAGCCACTTCAGAGTGCTGCTTTCCTTGTCCTTAAACAGCAATAATAAAAAACCCCGACGCAGCTCATGGTGGCTCCATTCAAAATCCAAATCATCTCCAGAGCTTATTGCAGATGCAGCTCTACCACAGAAAATGGAGAGTGACTTCCTGGTCCCATGTGGTTTGATGTGCTGAACTCTAAAGGAGTTGATATCTCTGGGGCTGAGGAGTAAATAAACAGTTTTTAAGAACAGAGTGAGGCTGACAACATCCTTAGAAAATGGAGATGCAACACAGAAGGTGAGACTTAGTAGAATTAAGTGTTTTCCTTGTGAGTAGCAACACGGAGAGGCTGCAGTAGAGACACAAACTAGAGCGCGCAAGGACCGGTTTAGCATGTTCCACTGCAGAACGAAAGGGGAAGAAGCGAGGAAAACGTGGATGAAAGCTGCCACCAGACAACAGGAGAGAACAGCTGTGCAGAATGTGGCAGAAGACCATCCACGGCTCTTTACTGAGAAAAAGATGGTGACACAGAGATGATCTTTTCCCTTCAGTGCCGCTGAAGCATCTGCTGCTTCTGGTTTGGTTCTTGTTTGTTTAAACTCGTGGTATTAGGTGCATTGTTGCATCCTGCTTCAGAGAAGATGAAGATTAGTGTGTAACTCCTTAGTTAGAGGGTGGGAGTTAATAGCAAACGCTCTGTTTTAAGTTGTTCTTGGGTTCTGTTGGTAACTTCTCCTCATCTGGAATCAAAGCCACGGGGGTATTTCTGTAAGAGATTGAGTTTTGGAGCACTGGAATGCTGTGAGGTCCTTGAAAGAAGAGTCTTTGTAGCCCTCAGGAGCACAGCGACAAGAGGGCCACGTCTATAATCTCCGAGATGCTTCACCATCGTGTATTTTTCAATGTAATGGATGTTTAAAGAGGAGGATTGAGGTGGGGGGAGAAAAATCCACCTTTTGTTGGGTAAACTTCACTGAAGTCGAGCACACAGTCCCTGGGTAATGAGATCCCCCATCTCCGTGAGCTTCCTTGTCTATTCATCCTCCTTTCCCACCTGCACTCTCAATGGGGCTGTTTGCTCCCACCGCGGAACAACGGGTCGTCTGTGAGCTGCCCCTCTGTTCAGTTGGCTCCCAGTTGAAAGGGCTGACAGAAAGCCCAGTGAAAGGGCTGCGGTGCAAGTGCCGCTGTAATGACTCGCTCCATTCAGCAGCAGAGAGCTCGACTCCTCGCTGCAAACACAAGACAAGGTCTTCATGAAGGCGTGGACGTGTCGCGCTTCTTAACAAGACGCTTCCAGTTTGCAAACAGAACCCGCTGGCTTCGGGTTTTGGTTAAAGAGAAGTGGAAGGGACTTCTTCTGCAACGTCAGCCTCGCCCACACCTCTCGTGGGCAGGAGCAGCCCTTGCTCTGCAGCCTCAGAAAGGCGTCTCACTGAACACTAGGGATTGGAAGGGACCTTGAAAGATCATCTAGTGCAATCCCTCCTCCACAGCAGGATCCCCTAGATCAAGAAAGCTTCCTTTCCTCAGCAGAGCAGCAGTTCTCCTGCTGTGAAGGAGGATAAAGCTGTGATGGATTGGCTCCTCCAGACCATGGTTCCACACCAACTGACCGGGCAGTGCCCAGTGCAGTTACTCTGGTTAGAGTCACAGGACTCTACAGCCTGCACAGCAGTTTGTTCTTGGGACAAGTTTCCCTCCCTTCTCCTCCCTTCTCCTCCCTTCTCCTCCCTTCTCCTCCCTTCTCCTCCCTTCTCCTCCCTTCTCCTCCCTTCTCCTCCCGAATTCTCTTTCATTTCTAAAACGTTGGCTTACTGCATTTCCTCACAGAAAGATGAAATCAAAGCCATGATAATAAAATAATGAGACTCTCTAGGCAGCCTTTGGCTATTGGATGCAGAATCTGAAGCCAGTGGCTGTAGCTCCGACGCTGTAAAACTAATGGATGAGTTTATTTTCCGTTTCAGTTCACAAACCCACCTTGGACTTACTGGAAAGCTCCGAGGAGCTGACCAGGGATAGAACCAGCAGGGTTTACACAGCTTGTGATAAAGTTTTATCAGAATCAATCTTGACAGAGAAATTAAGAGTGTGGCTTCCTGTTCTGTGGGTTGTCTGGACTGGCTTTCGACTGTGGCGCTGCGATGCGTTTGATGCGGCAGTTCTCTGTGACTTGAGAAGTCGAGACACTGAAGCTCAACCGCCGCTGTTAGTGCTGCACAGTTTCACGACTGGTTTCTCTCTGGGGGCCACAGCTGCTCTGTGTCTGCAGAGTGGGGTTGGTGCTTGGACTCGATGATCCCAGGGGTCTTTTCCAACCTGAATGATTCTGCCAGCTGTTTCTGTTTGGAATGGTGTTTTGTTTTACGGAGGTCTTTGATGGCTGTGTTAGATTTGATGGATGCTCTTAAGTCAGATCTTACTGGTGTTTAGCTCCAGAACTGTTTCTGTGCCAAGCTGGTGGCTGGGTCAGGCTTCACTAGCACACGGGAGCTAAGAGAGAGATTTTCTGTGCAGTCCTGCAGCAGCTGCCAGACCTAGTGTTTCCTAGTGTTTTCTGCTTTCTGCTGACCAGCGTCACATACAAGTCCCTCGTCCTGGTAGCAGCTCCTCTGGCTGAGGGCTGCAGACACAATACAGAACTATGTTCTAGGACCAAGAAGAGGGGAGGTAAAGAAGCTGCTCTTGTGTTGTCAAGCTCCACCTAGCTCTTTAGCAACTCGTTGCCTGATAACTCCTGAAAGCCATGATCCTTTAGGTGGGATTGGAGTAACGGTGATTAAGGTTCTTAAGGGGTGACCTCATTAATGTTGATAAATATGTGAAAAAGTGGGTGTCAGGAGGATGGAGCCAGGCTCTGCTCTGGGGCACCCAATGATAGGACAAGGGGCAGTGGGTGTGAGCTGGAACAGAGGAGGTTCCACATCAATCTGAGAAGGAACTTCTACCCAGTGAGTGCAGTGAAGTCTCCTTCTCTGGAGATGTTTCAAACCCTCCTGGGTGTGTTCCAGTGCTGCCTGATCTAGGGGATCCTGCTGTGGTGGGGGCATTGGCCTAGATGATCTTTCGAGGTCCCCTCCAATGTCTAATGTTCTGGGATTCTGTGCTAACACATAATCATCAGGTAATACAGAAAACCCCCCACCTTGCCCAAGCTCGATGACTTCAAAGCAAACCCCTCGAAGTCATTGCTGTCTCCTTTGTACAAGATTGAAATGTAAACCTATTGAACCAGCCCAATGATTCACTGGTTTAAAACCCCTTTGCAATGAGTGCCCAGTGACATATCGGCTCAGTTAGCCTCAACCTTGTTAATTCTATTCCATGCTGTAATAATTTTATTAGGATAAATTGCAGAGCGTGTGGCACCATAAATATCTGTGGATCTCTGGTGCTTGTGTGTGTTTTATTTGGCTGCTCTTGACACACACAAGCAGATGAAAAATGCAAAGCTATAGAGCCTCTACTATTACTGAAGGGGGAGGAGATGTCTGTTGGGCGATAACGTTGGTGCAATTCATAGCAGAAATGTTTTATGGAATATCCTAGGTCCAAAGAAGAGCAGTGATGTTGAAAATGACATGTTCTTCGAGTCTGAACTCAATCACTGCAATTAATCACAGCATCACAGCACATCAGGGATGGGAAGGAACCTTGAAAGATCATCCTGTCCAAGCCTCCTGCCACAGCAGGTTCCCCTAGATCCAGTCACACAGGAACATAGCCAGGAGGGTTTGAAACATCTCCAGGGACGGAGAATCCATACCCCACCCTGGGCAGCCTCTCGCAGGGCTCTGGCACTCTCACTGGGAAGAAGGTCCTTCTCCTATTGTTGTGGGACCTCCTCTGCTCCAGCTCACACCCGCTGCCCCTTGTCCTGTCAGCTGCCATCGCTGACTCCTGGTCTTGAGGCCAGAAAGCCTCCCCAGAGTTGTTGTTTCCTATGTCCTGCTTTCTGCCCAACGTTTCTTTGGAGGGGACTAGTCCGATGAGCGATGCCTCAATAGACACGATACTCCCGCCCCTGCTCTGAAAGGCTTTAAGGGATCGCTGGCCCTGCAGTGCAGAGCTGGGGGTTGTGTGTATGTGTTTCTCAGAGAAAGTGATTATGTTTGATAAGGTGCCAGGAATGATTTAGGATCATTGGACGAGCCCGGCGCAAGGCTGCTTCACACCTGGGTTAGTTTCCAGCTGTTGCTGTGGTTGACTCTTGGGGCTGTGCATCGAGTCCCGAGCGCGTTCCATCGCGTCTTCGCAGCAGCAGCTCTGCTTTGACTCGGTGTCGGCAGTGCGGCTGCCTCAGCTCAGGCTGGGGCTTGAGTCCTGCTCCCAGCAGTCTTGATGGTGAATTTGTTGAAGCGGAATGGAAAGCAGCCAGAATGTTTTCCTTCGCCAAGTTTCCAAACTGTCTGGTGCAGTTCAGCCTCGTGTAGGAATTTCTGGGCTATAATGTAATAAAGAGCAAGTCCGTGTCTAATTCACTGATCGTGTCGTTAGAACGAGCTCAGGCTCTTCTTCCTGCTCTGCCTTCCCCATCTCTGTTTTTCTCTGCTTTCACTCTGCTGCAGTGACTCTCCGAGTCCTGCCCAGGGCACCCTGAAGCTCAAAACGTGATGCCACATTGATTTCTCACCATCATGCATTTCTAAAAACCTTGGTTCTGCCAGTTAGTCGATAGAAGGAAGAGGAAAGAGGAAAGTGAACGGTGGAGAAGAGCGTTGCCTGGGCGTAGCTGTCTGGGAGTCCTCTGCCATTGTCACTTTGATCTCTCTCCCCGTCTTGTTCTCTGTCCTTAACGATGCTCTGTTGTGCCATGTCAGATCCAGACAGGTGATAATGGATCTTCCTTCCTCTTATTAGCCTCTTGGAACATTTTTGCCTAATTAGAGAAGTGCTGATGAATAGCTTCTATTAAATATGGAGGGAGATCCCCCAGCTGGAGGAAAGCTGCGCCCAGAGCATTGCTGCTTCAGGGGAAATGCAAGAGAGAAAACATCTGGAAGGTAGCGTTACACGTAAGGAGCAGAACAGGGGCACTGACTTGTTGGAGGGCAGTGCAGGAGAAAGGGACCTGGGACTCCTAGTGGCCAGGAGGATGGCCAGGAGCCAGCAATGGGCCCTTGTGGCCAAGAAGGCCAATGACATCCTGGGGTGGATCAGAGGCAGTGTGGTTAATAGATGGAGAGAGGTTCTCCTCCCCCTCTACACTGTCCTGGTGAAACCATATCTCGACTGTTGTGTCCAGTTCTGGGCCCCTCAGTTCCTGAAGGACATGGAACTGCTGGACAGAGGCTATTGCAGAGCAACAGAGATGATGAAGGGAGGGGAGCATCTCCCTGCTGAGGACAGGCTGAGGGAGCTGGGGCTCTGGAGCTGGGAAAAAGGAGACTGAGGGGTGACCCCATGGATGTTGATAAATATGAGAAGGGTGGGTGTGAGGAGGATGGAGCCAGGCTCTGCTCAGTGACATCTAGTGATAGGACAGGGGGCAGTGGGTGTGAGCTGGAGCAGAGGAGGTCCCACAACAATAGGAGAAGGACCTTCTTCCCAGTGAGGGTGCCAGGGGCTGCCCAGGAGGGTTGTGGAGTCTGGAGATATTTACAGCCCACCTGGGTATGTTCCTGCGTGACTGGATCTAGGGGATCCTGCTGTGGCAGGGGGATGGGACTGGATGATCTTTCCAATCCCTGATGTTCTGTGATCTGGCACTTCTACGGGCTGCAAAACAACAGCATGGAGAGCACAGCTCAAGTACTGCAGGAGAAAACCTGGTTTAAGTCAGCTCTGTGACTTTTATGTTAATCTTGTGATTGAAAAACACTGAACCTTCAAAGTAAAGTCAACCATGACCCACCCATTAATGATCAGAAAGGAGGGCATTGACTACATTTCTTGCTCTCCATCCCCATGATTGATTTTCTTCTGTTTAATTCACTCAGCTGGAGCATTACGTTCACCCTGGATATCACTTTATTGAGCAGTACACGCCTTGTCCAGCGAGTGCATTCAGGGATATATTTATCTGTCATGTGGATTTGCTGCTCTGCTTTGTGGAGAGGGAGCGGAAAGCTGAGGGGAGGACAGAGGGAGAAGCAGAATCCAGGTAAACCAGGAGTCACAGACTCCTGGAGCATTAGGGATCGGAAGGGACCTTGACTGGGTGGTCTTTAGAGGTCCCTTCCAATCCCTAATGCTCTGTGATTCTGTGGATGTTTGGAAGACCACGCTTGGCTTTCATCCACGCGTCAAGAACACGTGTGGCAGACACAGACAAGTTTGGGATTGAGGACAGAGCTGAAGGTATGGTGTTGGCAGGGTTTTCAGCTAGTGCTCAAGCGTTCTCTCTTCCTGAAAGGACTGCCGCATGTCTCTGAACCTAACGTGCAGACAGCACAATCCCAGACGGGCGTGAACACGTCGCCAGGTTGGCTTTTGCACATGAACCAGCGCAGAGCGCGTGCAGCGGCTGTCAAGAGCAAGTCGGGGCCCTCATTATTGGGATAAAAACCTCCAGACTCATTCTGGCTGATTATTTGTGAAGACAGGAGCTCTTTTTGCTTGTGGCCTACGACAGAGAACTGAAGGTTGTATCTATAATTAGAATCACTAGCGGAGCAAAGCAGACCGGGGCGTTCTCGATGAAATCCCTTGATGGGAGGAGTGGAAGTGGCCAGGCAGCACCGAGAGGAGTGTGAGCACTGCCTGCTGCACACAGAGCTGTCTGTGCCTTGGCTCTTGGAACGTGCCTGCTTGATGCTGCTGCAGGGAGCGCGGCGGCTTCCAGCAGTTGCAGCAGAGAGGAGGCAAGGACTTCTTGCGCTGATAGGGAGCGCAGTGTCGTGCCAAGAAAGGCCCAGCTTTATTTCTCGACAGATGCTCTTGACTCAGAGTGACTCTCAAATGTGGAGGAGTGAGGAGAAGCACACAAAGCATTCCCCAGAAACCTGGGGGGTACTGCAGCTGCCTACAGGCTTTGCCTTGGGTCCCGTTACCTGCTCGGGGTCATCTGCCCCGATTTTCAAGCTGAGAACCTCTGCCAGCGTCACAGAATCCCAGAGCGTTAGGTGTTGGAAGGGACCTCGAAAGATCATCCAGTCAATCCCCCTGCCACAGCAGGATCCCCTAGATCAGACCGCACAGGAACATGGCCAGGTGAGTCCTGAAGGTCTCCAGAGAAGGAGACTCCACAACCCCCCTGGAAAGGGGAAGCAAAGGCTGCAGTTCTCACTGCAGTCAGGTAATTTCTGCAGAGGATGAAGGCGGAGAGTGAAAGAGCTCTGCCACCCACGGCACTAATGAAATGTATCCCCGTGAAACACAAACATCCTCAGGAGCTGCTTAAGGCTAATGGACTGCTGGGGGGTTGTGCTGCTTTTGTTTTCACCAGTGAGAGGTGACAAATGCACTGAGCACTTAGAGGGTGCTTAGTCACAATGAGCTGAGAAAAGCCTTCACTCACAACCCCTTCTCCACTTCTTCAAGAAGCCTACTGAGTCAAAGGTTGAAATGACTTGTTTTCCATCCTTTTATCTGTGAGATTTCTAGTGGTTGGAGTGTATTCGAGTATCAGTCAGAGCGTCTGAGCTGATCTTACCGGGAAATTGTTACAGGAACAAGGGTTTTACTCCGAAACCTTCGGCTGGATGCTCCCTGGGGGTAGGGGACGTGGTCCGAGCAGTCTGCCCAGCAAGGCTGTTCCCGCAGCAAGGTCACTGCCAGGGAGCAGCGGCAGCTCTGAGGCATCGGGTACCTCCATGGGATGTCAGCTGGGTTGTTGTCCCATAGGTGGGGGGTCTTGACCACCACACTCTTGCTGTGTCAGCTATCAGCTCTTTTTGGCATCTGTTTCTGTCTTCAGCCATTAAATAGCCTGATGGCTCTTCCGAGTGCTCAAGACAGGTTCTAATTTGAGGGTTAATGTCGGGAATTGGATATAAAAGCCATCAAGCTTTTCCTTAACACACTATTTCACCATAGATGGTTAATTTTGCTTGCGAGAGTTCTAGGAGCTGAGCACATCCCTCTGTAAATAACCAAAGTGTCTCTTTGGAGAAGAACACAGATGAAAACCAAAGGGAGTCTGAACTCACGAGCCCTGAGAGCAGAACTGCACAGCGCTGCAGAAGCGAGCATCAGGTTCCTGCTTTCCAGCAATCATTTTCATCTCCCGGGGTTGTGCTTACGCGTTTAAATGCTCACAGATAAATACATGCTTAGGTTTGTAGGTGCTCGATTCATCCAGTGGGTCAGCCAAAAGAAAATGTTGATTTGGAGCTTAGGGAAGACAGCAGGTTTCACATCTGGGAGTCAGGATTTTCATAGAGTCATAGAACCATTCAGGCTGGAAAGGACCCCCGGGATCACCGGGTCCAACCATCAACTCCCCTCTACAAGGTCACCCCTAAACCAGATCCCCCAACACCACATCTCAGCAACTTCTAAACTCATCCAGGGTGGGGACTCAACCCCCACCCTGGGCAGCCCAGCCCAGTCCCTGACCACCCTCTCTGGGAAGAATCTCTTCCCAATGTCTAGTCTAAACCTACCCTGGTGGAGCTTGAAGCCAACAAATTTTCCGGTTTCTAGATGGAAGATTTTTCTCTCTTCAGCAAATAGAACTGCAGTCCTTTGAAAAGTGCTGGCTGGGAATTAGCTTCTGCTGTCTTCTGGCCAGAACCTTACCCCTGCCTTGCGTTTCCTCCGGTGAGTGGTTTGCCGCACAGGAATCCAAGGAGGCGGCAGCTGCTCCCCTGCTCAGCAATGGCTTTGCGGGTCCAAGGCACCTCCATTCCATTAGCAGCAGCCACGGCAGTTCTTCCTTCTCCCCCTCCTGTCTGAGGCAGCCCTCAGCAGAGAGGAGTCAAAGACAAAATTAGCATCTGTAGATGAGAGCACGGGCATTAAATTAAACCAGCAGAACACAAAGCAAGGTTGGGGCTTGGAAAGCTCGCAATTACCGCAGCCGGGAAGCAGCAGCTGTCCTGACTTGCTGGGTGAATTTTAAGAGCTCTGCTTCACCGCTCTCCGCGTGTCCTCGAAGCAACCACAAGCACCTGGTGAGCGGTGACTTACTGAGGGTGTAGTTACTTTTGAGGGACGGGGGTTGCACCACAGGCTGGCCTGAGCAGCGCAGGGACCATTGGAGCCGTTGTGCTTGGTTTGTGTTTTAAGGACCATCGAGTCCAGCCCTCAGCCCAACAGCTCTCCCCAACCCCTAGACCATGGCATCAAGTGCTTCAGCTACTCAGTTTTTAAACACCACCAGGGATGGGGACTCCACCACCTCCCTGGGCAGCCTGTTCCAGTGCCCAGCCACTCTCTCAGCAAAGAGCTTCTTCCTAAGACCCAACCTAAACCTCCCCTGATGCAACTTGAGGCCATTTCCCCTCGTCCTGTCATTAGTAATTTGGGAGAAGAAACATCAGTGATCTGAGGAAATCAGCCTTTCTTTTTCCATGAAACAAACCAATCTTCTACTGTCTCTGTTATTGACTTTTGTGATTCTTTGCTGTTGATGTCAATAGTTTTACTATCAAGTGGTGAAGCTGGTTTTCGTTTTGTCTGAAAGCTGCATCTGTGTGTTAGCACTTGGCTTAGCAGGTCACCGATAGCAACAGACACAGTGGTTTGTCTTTTTCACAGAACCCTAGAATGTCAGGGGTTGGAAGGGACCTCGAAAGATCATCCGGTCCAATCCCTCTGCCACAGCAGGATCCCCCAGATCCAGTCACAGAGGAACATGTCCTGCAGGTTTTAAACCTCTCTAGAGGAGAAGATTCCACAGCCCCGCTGGGCAGCCCCTTCCAGTGCTCTGTCACCCTCATGGTGGAGAAGTTCCTCCTCATGATGATGTGGAACCTCCTGTGCTGCAGCTCACACCCAGTGACCCTTGTCCTTTCTGCTGTCACAAGTGTGTCCTTTCACCTCACGACACACAAACACAAGCTCTGTGAGGAGCTCTGCAGAGTGATTTGGGCTTAGTGGCCTTCCCGAGTGCCAGATCTCTCTGGGGTCTGGGCTGGCTCAGGGAGGGTAACTTAGCAGTTAGATCTGAATGTTCACAATGAACTTTGGAAACTGAGCAGCAAATAAGTTCAAACTCTAAACGAGAGCTAGAACATTGCTGGTCTGATTGTCTAGAGCAAAGCTCTGGGTTATTAACTGGGTGTAAGGGGTCATTAAACCCAATGAATTGAGTGTCTGGGGTCAATACTGATGTGTGGTCGTTCCCATTATTATCACAACAAATATTTCATAGTGTCCTTTGAAATTAGAACATTTTCAGTGTCGTGTTTTCCCCTTCATTTCTTCATTGATGAGCAGGAGCATGTTTGTCATGATAATGTCTCATAGCCTGTTCCTGTTCTGCTGTAGATTTCTTTTGGAATGTCTGCTGTAGACCAGTGTTATCGGGGCAAGAAATTGTCTTCATGAAAATGGGATGGGAGAGAGGATTGTTGTCACGTCTGTGAAGCAGAAAATTAAAGAAAGGAATTGGGATTTTTAAGCTAATTTTTCTTCCTGTGAAGTGCCCTCGGGCCATGGAACAGGCTGCTCAGGGAGGGGGCTGAATGACCATCCCTGTCCCTGTTTCACAGTCATGGAGCTCTAGAGCTCAGGAATAGTTGGGTTAATGTTGGACTTGATGGTCTTGAAGGGCTTTTCCAACCTAAATGATTCTGTGACTATTTGCTTTCGGCCTTTTCACAGCCACATCAGCACCACCATGCTGGAGTTACATCATGCTGTTGCTTTGTAGCCTTTAGGGCAGGAAACTCCTGGTGCCTTTATGGACCACAAACCATCCCTTCACAGAATCATAGAACGTTGGGGTTGGAAAAGACCTCCAAAGGTCATCCAGTCCAATCCCACCAACACAGCAGCATCCCCTAGATCCAGTCGCACGGGAACACGGCCAAGCAGAGAAGGAGACTCCACAACCCCCCTGGGCAGCCCCTGCCAGGGCTCTGGCACCCTCACTGGGAAGAAGGTCCTTTTCACACTGACGTGGAACCTCCTCTATTCCGCTCACACCCACTGCCCCTTGTCCTGTCATTAGAAGACACTGAGCAGAGCCTGGCTCCATCCTCCTCACACCCACCCCTCACGTACTTGTCAACACTCATGAGGCCAGCAGAGTTTGATCTGTATCGGTGCCTTCACGCAGAGCTCTGAGCACCGTTGTTTTCCAGCGAGAGTTTCGGGCTGCCTTAAGTACCACAGAGCCCATCTGATAGACCAGCAGATCCACACCTAGACGCTGTTTGTTTGCAAACCTTCCTCAGAAGCACCTGGAAGATCTCCACAGCAGCACCTCCATCGCTCTGGCGTACTTGTGATGCAGAGTCAGGGCTCTCAGATCACAAGCTCCCCCTCCTCTGGGTTGGGCATGAGCCTTCCTGCGAGATAAAAATCTCCCTTTGAGAAATGGCTGGTTGTCCCTTTTATGTTTGCTGAGAGATAAGGCAGGGAAACATCAGCACAAATAATCCTGCAGCCTGGGCTTCAGGCAGGGCCAGGGGAGCTGTGTTGCTGTGTTTCAGCTGACCTCTAGCCCCACGGCACGTAAGGCTTTGGGGATGAAGGATGCTGCTGAGGGAAGGAGGTGGAGAACATCCAGCAAACGAGCTCACAGGAGCGGCTCTGGCTCTGTAACGAAGATGTTTACAAACCCAGCAGTGGTGATTAGGAGTTTTCTGTTCCAGCCAAACCCCGTTTAGTCGGTGGTAGGCAGCGGCACAACAAGAAATCAGCTGACCCCAGTGTCTCCCAGTTCCTCTGGAAGCCAGTAGAGATCATTAGCAAATGGTTTTCAAACTTGCTCAGCGCTGATCTACAGCACAGCTGAGGCATCGAGTCCTTGCTTAGTAGAGTCTCCTCCTTTATTGCTCATCTTCTAGCAAAGTTCAGTCCCTCTGCTTGTCTTCCCACAGAAGAGAAAGGAATTAAATTAACTGAGCTCTTCAGCTCCTGAACAAGGAGTCGCTGTCCCTCACAAGGGTTAAAGTGCTCTGGTGCTGCTGGAGCTGCTCTGAGTCCCTTCCACCAGCATGATCAGCATTTTAGTGGGGCAGGGTCTGTAGTGTCCCTCCAATACCTGGGTTTGTCTGTCTGCCTGAGGTTCTTCTGGCTCCTGTGACGGCCGTGGTTGGGTCTGTGTGACTCACCGGCGCTGAATAATTCACATCTCCGTTGTTTAGGTATTTTCTCCTAGTAATGGACAAAGATTTCCCCCCTAACATGGACTAATTTGTCAGCTGCTTGTTTTGAGCCAGTGAACAATCAGCTAATCTGCATGCGGGGCTTTTCCCCTTGGCTATTGGGGAGAAGGAGGAAGGTGATGTCATTGGAGGTGCAGGAGTTCCTACACGGAGCAGCTGATCGGTGACTTAACGTTGAACCTGCTGTGTCTCTGGGTGACGTTTGTGCAGCGAGATACTGTGGCAGGGGGATTGGACTAGATGGTCTTTCGGGGTCCCTTCCAATCCCTAATGATTCCACAATTCTAAGTGCTTGTACGTGAGTTCCTGTAGGTCTTGGGTCATCATGGCTGTGGGTGGTAGAGCTGGAACCCTGATACCTCCAGAGAAAAAAACCCCAAACCCCATCAGCTGTAGACCGGTCAGGTACCACTGAAAAGAGCTCTGGACAGCAGGATGACCAGGAGCCAACAACGTGCCCTGTTGGCCAAGAAGGCCACTGGCATCCTGGGGTGGAATAGAAGGGGGGTGGTTAGCAGATGGAGAGAGGTTCTCCTCTTCTGCTACTCTGCCCTGGTGAGACCACATCTGGAATCTTGTGTCCAGTTCTGGGTCCCTCAGCTCCANGGAGTTCCTACACGGAGCAGCTGATCGGTGACTTAACGTTGAACCTGCTGTGTCTCTGGGTGACGTTTGTGCAGCGAGATACTGTGGCAGGGGGATTGGACTAGATGGTCTTTCGGGGTCCCTTCCAATCCCTAATGATTCCACAATTCTAAGTGCTTGTACGTGAGTTCCTGTAGGTCTTGGGTCATCATGGCTGTGGGTGGTAGAGCTGGAACCCTGATACCTCCAGAGAAAAAAACCCCAAACCCCATCAGCTGTAGACCGGTCAGGTACCACTGAAAAGAGCTCTGGACAGCAGGATGACCAGGAGCCAACAACGTGCCCTGTTGGCCAAGAAGGCCACTGGCATCCTGGGGTGGAATAGAAGGGGGGTGGTTAGCAGATGGAGAGAGGTTCTCCTCTTCTGCTACTCTGCCCTGGTGAGACCACATCTGGAATCTTGTGTCCAGTTCTGGGTCCCTCAGCTCCAAAAGGACACAGACCTGCTGGAGAGAGCCCAGCACAGAGCCAGAGATGATGAAGGAGTGGAGCATCTCCCTGCTGAGGAAAGGCTGAGGGAGCTGGGGCTCTGGAGCTGGGAAAGAAGGAGCCTGAGGGGTGACCCCATGGATGTTGATCAATGTGTGAAGGGTGGGTGTCAGGAGGATGGAGCCAGGCTCTGCTCAGGGGCACCCAGTGACAGGACAAGGGGCACTGGGTATCAGCTGGAACAGAGGAGAAGGACCTTGTTCCCAGTGAGGGTGCCAGAGCCTTGGCAGGGCCTGCCTAGGGGGTTGTTTTAAACACCTTCTCTGGAGACATTTCAAACCCGCGTGGCCGTGTTCCTGTGCGACTGGATCTAGGGGATCCTGCTGGGGCAGAGGACTGACTAGATGATCTTTGGAGGTCCCTTCCGACCCCTCATGTTCCATGAGTCACGTCACAAAACTCCGGAGGTGTTGAACTAAGCGACTGCGGTTTCAGCTTGTTCTGTCTTCGGGTTTAACGCAAGAGGAGCGGTGAATGGCTGGAGAATTGGACTCAGACAGGCTCCTGTTTTGAACCACCCAGGTCCAATTTAGCAGCTCTATTAATTCTGACTCTTGTGGAGCTCAGAGGGGTGGAAGGTTTTCCTGCACAAAGGGTTCTGTGGTGCTAAGGCAGGCACCAGGCTGACCTGCAAAGGCAGGTAATTGGGGCGGTGCCTTCCCTACCAAAGGTCCTGCGATGGTGAATGGAGGGAGTCACCTTCCTTCCCACCCCTTTCCCTCCACAAATCCAGCGGATCTTTCCTCCCACCATTTCCAGGTTGGTTTGCACGGTTGCTATGAAATTACAGGAGAGGAGAACAATAACCAATTCCACTGCTGCTTTCTCCGTTCCTGTTAGTTCATCCACGCAGCAGCAGCAGCTTTTCCCTGCCGTGTTTCTACTCCCTAATCTTCTGCTGTGATTCAGCCCCTTCTCTCCTGAAAAGCCTTGGGTTTGGTGTTTTTTTGGTCATGGTTTTCCAAGGTAAAAGTTTTTGTTCTGAAGTGGATGATGCTGATGATTCCTGAGGTGGCCGCTCTGTGCTGATCTTGTTTCACTGATACAAGTGATGAGAAAACTGAGCTGGATGCCCGTGTGTCCAGTACCTGGAACGTGGGGGTTGCCTCGTTGGCTTTGAGTGGGAAGTGCTGATTGAAGCAGGAGAGCTGCTCTGTCTGTGGTTAGGGCTGTTGGATGGATGGTTGGACTTGAAGACGTGGAAGGTCTTTTCCAAACTTGATGATTTCATGATGCTGTGGTTGACTTGTGTATTCACTCAACAGTTTAGAGCTTCCATCACCCTGTTCCGAGTCCCAGTGCTTTTCCTTTGTCCCTTTGAGTGCAACTGCTTATTTTGGGGCTATGAAGTGAATGATGAGATCCCACAAGTCATCAGGGCAGAGGCTGGGAGAAACTTCAGACTCGCAGAACATTAGGGATTGGAAGGGACCTCGAAAGACCATCCAGTCCAATCCCCTGCCACAGCAGGATCCCCCAGATCCTGTCACACAGGAACATGGCCAGGAGGGTTTGAAACATTTCCAGAGAAGGAGACTCCACAGCCCTTCTGGGCAGCCCCTTCCAAACTTCAGAACCACCAGAATCTCTGAGGCCAAGACAATGTGGGTGGTAGGAAACAGTCCCTCTGGTTTATAACAAGACACTGGAAATAGGTCACTGAAACAAACCTCCAATCCAAACCTTCAGCCCAGGCTTCTTAGTTCTCTTTTTTATCTCTCTTTTTGAAGCTTTAAAAATTAGTCTGAGGCTATATTGCCATCTTCTGCCAACAAACGTGCACACGGAAGTTTTGGTGTTGCTGAAGTTCTAATTAGTGGTCTTTGTTAATTAGTGGTAGTGCCTGAGCTTCTGCAGCACAAACCTTACCCAGGTCTTCGTGCTGCCACGTAGCAGACGTCCTGGCCAGGGACAGCTGCAGAACACAGCCTCAACGGGCTGGAATCGATGGGATGATGCAGGGCTCCAGCTCCAGCCCTTCCTCACAGGAAGGGTGATCAGAGCCTGGAGGGGGCTGCCCAGAGCAGCGGGGGAGTCCCCATCCCTGACGGTGTTGGAGGGCAGCCTGGCTGTGGCCCTTAGAGCCCTGGTGGTGTCGGGTCCTGGGCTGGGCAGGCTGAGCTCAGAGGGCTTTGCCAGCCTCAGTGATTCCGTGATTCTGACAGACCAGCCCATTCCCGTGCAGGGCTAGAAGTTAAAAAGTGATTTTAATGCAATTTGATTAAAAACATCTTTATTTGTAAAGTAGTGAACTGGGTTCACATGAAGCCAAGAAATTAATCACCAGCCTTCTGCCTTTTTTCAGTCGGTTTTTTCCTTCCTGAGAACTTTACTGAAGAAGTTAAAAGCAAAAAGGCTTCTGATGCCTCCCCCTAATGTTTTGGTTTGGGATGAACAGGATGTTTTTTTCCACGAGGGAGATTTTAGTTTCTTGTTGCATTTTGTAAGAGAAGTCTGACGTGTCTGGCCTTCATCTTCCTCAGGAGAAGAAGGAGTTTTATGAAGAGCTCTGCTTCGTGTTCCACTGGTCGTGGGTCCCATTCACATGATCACAGAACATTAGGGGCTGGAAGGGACCTGCAAAGATCATCCAGTCCAATCCCTCTGCCAGAGCACAGGAACAGCCCAGGTGGGTTTGAAATGTCTCCAGAGAAGGAGACTCCACAACCCCCCTGGGCAGCCCCTGCCAGGGCTCTGGCACCCTCACGGGAAGAAGCAGATCAGGTCCTGTTGGGGCAGTAGGAACTACACGGTCCCCACAGGGGAACATTTAATGTCTGTTCTTTTCTCCTCTAAAAATACCAGGATTCATACCATCCTGAAATAGCTCCTCAGAGAGATTTTTCCATTACCCAGGTTGGTTTTTTAACATTCATCTCCATTAAGCAGTTTTGCTCACAGTGGTAACAAGCAGATCCCAGCCTGCAAGGAGAGAGAACATTTAGGAAACACCAACAAAGTAATTGAGAAGGAACCTTGTGGCACAGAATGCAATGGCCACAGGGACACTGTCCATCTCCCACCTAAAATCCATCACTTTGTGGCTGTGCAGTCACAGAACATCAGGGATTGGAAGGGAGCAACCCACCTGGATGTGTTCCTGTGCGACTGGATCCAGGGGATCCTGCTGTGCTGGTGGGATTAGACTGGATGATCTTCTGAGGTCCCTTCCAGTCGGTAAAGTTCTGTGACTCTGTTGGTAACTGTGGTTTGGAGTTGATTATTTAGGAAACATTGAGCATCTAATGGGCTCCGGGGACTGTTGAAAACATACTGAAAGCACTTTCTTTGGTGAAGGCAGCGTGTGTTTGAGGTGGCAGGTGAGCGCTGTGGTGCTCAAACACGTTTAATTACCAGGAGGCCTTTGGCTCTGTAGCCAAAAGCACTGCGGTAGGGTTGTCCTCGTGAGCTGCCTGCAGGAGCAGGACTGGTTTCCACTGCCATAGTCACTGGTGCTGACTCTGGTAGTTGTGCCGTGGGCACTGGTTCAGGACAGACACTCCAGCAGGGTCCACACTGCAGGCTCTGCTGGCTCTGTGGTTTTTCACTGGGTTTTCCTGCCAGACTATAATCCTGGGGCAAAAGCAGCAACTAATGCCCATTTCTCCATAGTTATCGTTCAGTGTTTAATTTTTCTGGTGACTCTTGGCCACTTGTTTTTCTTTTTTACTAGATTTATCCTTTTTTCTTCTCCCCAGCAGCTTCCTCTCCTCCCCAGCAGGTGCCAACTTGGCAGTGCTCAGGCTTCCTCTGAACTTGATGCCGTGGCCCTTTGCAAGGCTGGCAAACAGGGAGCTCTTATGTGAGCCAGT
Organism: Rhinopomastus cyanomelas; assembly: GCA_013400115.1. Taxonomy (NCBI): domain Eukaryota; kingdom Metazoa; phylum Chordata; class Aves; order Bucerotiformes; family Rhinopomastidae; genus Rhinopomastus; species Rhinopomastus cyanomelas. The sequence continues at coordinate 509,314 of VXBP01006791.1, forward strand.
GCAGCTGGAAGTTTGCTCTGCCTCCTCCTCTCCCTGATTTTCTCTGCTGGTGAGCTGGGGAGGGAGAGCCCTGAGCTAGAGATTCCGCTTCCATGGGGAAGGTCTGTCGCTGCCCACAGCAGCTGTGATGCTCTTCCAGCTGGAAGTGGGAGGAAGCAAAACTACCAGTCCTTGGAATTTTACTGTCCTAATCATGTATAATATGTATTCTGTGCCATACTATATTTATAGACCATAGAATACCTTCCATACATTATTTTCTTACGTTATGGATTACATCTTAAATATACATAATGAAAAATCACCCAGTGAAGTTGATCTTGGTAACCTCTTCAGGCCCAAGAAAGGTGCAAAAGGGATCATCCCACATCCCTTTTGTCACAAGTTTGAGTCAACTTTTGCTGTTGCTCATCTCAGAGTCAACCTTTGTTGTGTTTTAACCATGGTTAGCTCTAATATCTTCACAGTGGACGTGCAAAGGCTGCTTAGGAAGTGCTAATGTTAGCTCTGCCAGAAGGAGTTTAGTGCTAACGTTCAGTATTAGCTTTAGTAGAAGCTTTAGTGTTGGGTTTGGGGTGCGTAGAAAGGAGTTAAAGGGATGTAAATGGCTTTGCCAAGGGTCTCTAACAAACTGGTGGTAGAGGAAGAGCAGGGAGGTATCCAGGTGCTGCTGGAGACCAGACAGAGCCTGGAAAGTCAGTCCTGAAATGACTTGTTTCTTGCAATCTCTGATCCTTGTTGTCTGCCACTGAGTAAATGCTGAGTGTTGTTACTCAGGTCTCTGTGGAGAAGGTACCTCTTGTCGTGATCACTCTCCCGTTGGTCTGTTTCTGTACCTGGGAATGTGTGTTTAGTGTTTCAGGCTGGATGAGCGAGTTCAGAACAGCAACCCTGTCAGGCTCTGTTTGGAGTACCTCGGGAATCTCCAGCTGCTGATAGGTTCATTGCAAGACATCGGTGAGTCTGTGCCGAACGCATCTAGTGTGAGGAGAGAACCTCCAACAGCTCTGCACTTGTCACAGCACATCTGCGGGTGAGGGGATGCAAAGAGGTCATAAGGTTGCGAGTTCCTGTCATACAGGGGTGCTTCTGCCAGGCTTTGTGCCAGATCTACCGCTCAGCTAAAATCATCTGCTCTGGTGAAGTAGATTTTACAGCTCTTCTGCAGCTCCCAGGGAGCCAGAAAATACTGGGCTCCTTTCCTGACCTCATTAACGTTGATCAACACGTGAAGGGTGGGTGTCAGGAGGATGGAGCCAGGCTCTGCTCAGGGGCACCCAGTGACAGGACAAGGGGCAGCGGGTGTCAGCTGGAGCAGAGGAGGTTCCACATCAACAGGAGGAGGAACTTCTTCCTGCTGAGGGTGACAGAGCACTGGAAAGGGCTGCCCAGGGAGCTTGTGGAGATGTTTCTCTGGATGCTCCTTCTCTGGAGACGTTTAAAACCCACCTGGCCATGTTCCTGTGTGACTGGATCTGAAGGATCCTGCTGTGTCAGGGGGGATTGGACTGGATGATCTTTGGAGGTCCCTTCGTATCCCTAGTGTTCCTCGTTTCCCCAGCAGAACTCTAACCAGCTCTCCCCACAGGCCGTGTGGAAGTGGATATCAGTGGTGGGTGCTGGAGGTGCTGTCACTGTTGCTATTGTTATTATTTTAATAGGTGCTTGGTGCCTCAGGGACAGGAGCATGAGGTGGCAGTTGCTACGGAAACCAGTTTGAAGAATCTTATGGAGAGTTGGTGGATCTGCTTGTGAGAGCTGTCACTGGGGACAGGCAGGAGATCCATCCTCATTAGTCAGGGGGTTGGTTTAGGAGGAGGTGAGGGTGTTAATCTGCCATTTTCCATGTCTGAGATCCTCGTGCAGTTCCCTTATTCACCGCAGCAATGTGGCTCTTGGTGGAGCCAGTGGCTTCACTCATTTCACAGACTCACAGAACACTAGGGATTGGAAGGGACCTCCAAAGACCATCCAGTCCAATCCTCCTGCCACAGCAGGATCCCCTAGATTCAGTCATTAGGGATTGGAAGGGACCTCCAAAGACCATCCAGTCCAATCCTCCTGCCACAGCAGGATCCCCTAGATCCAGTCATTAGGGATAGGAAGGGACCTCCAAAGATCATCTAGTCCAATCCTCCTGCCACAGCAGGATCCCCTAGATCCAGTTGCACAGGGACATGGCCAGGTGGGTTTTAAACATCTCCAGAGAAGGAGCATCCAGAGAAACATCTCCACAAGCTCCCTGGAGAGCTCAGTGGTGATGGTGAGGAACGTTCCCTGGGAGGGGAGAAGCTAATGCTGAGCTACCTGCTAGTCCAAATGTCTCTTTCTGGAGCACTGTGGGGCTTCCTGGTCAAGCTGGGAGAGGGAGCCACTGCCTTCTCCTTCTACACGGAGTTAAAAGGAGATAATTAGCCTCCAGAGCTGAGGCCAGCCAAGTTGAAATTAGCAGTGGGTGCTTTGAATGTGATTAACTGCCTGAATAAACTGTCGTGGAAGGTGGGTCTTCCCATCTTGTGATGTCATTTAGATCACTTTCAGAAACCCACCGGAGCCAACTGCGAGTTAAGCTTGTGTTTAGTGCAAATTGATGAGCTCGGTGCGAGGGCAAACGGGTGATGGACGAGCAGTCGGAGCCGGCTGACTGCTCCCTTCTCCCTCAGCTTCAATAAATCCATCGCGGTGCCGTTTCCCCTTGTTTTCATCTGATTGATGATGAAAATCTCGAGACAGAACTGGCCAGAAGGAGTACTGTGGTGGCTGGCTGGGAGGTCCTTCTCCCTCTCTGCTCTGCCCTGGTGAGGCCACATCTGGACTGTTGTGTCCAGTTCTGGGCTCCCCTGTTCAAGAGGGATGGAGATCTGATTGAGAGCCCAACGTAGGGCTACAAGGGTGATTGGGGAACTGGAGCCACCTGCCTTATGAGGAGACACTGAGACACCTGGGGCTTTCCAGCTGTTTCACCTCATGCGGGGCGATAATTAATTAAGGTAATTATTGGAGTCCTGTCCATTAATGACTGCTCTACTACAGGAATCAAAAGGCTGCCTTAGAAGTTTGATATCTCATTATTAATAATTATTTCTGTTAAGCTGTTGTCTTTCATGTTGTCCTAGAGCTTTCCCTGAGTAATGAAGATGCTTGGGGGGGAAAAGAAGAGGTAATTTGACTGTTGTTGTAGCAGATAAGCAGCAAATGCCAGTCTGGTTGTAACATCAGCACGGGTCCTTGGGGCAGCCAGGAGGACCTGGCCTGCAGCACTCAGCTGCTGCAGGGAAGCTCAGACTCCTTGATGTGAGCAGAGCCTTCTGCAGAGTGGGGCTAGAGCCCATGGAAAAGGGCAACTCCTTCGTCTTAGTTGTTTTCCTCTCCGAGCAGTCCTTCCTGTGACATCCAGTTAGTGCTTCGGCGGTGGTGACTCGTCCGCTGGAGGTGTGCGTGTCCGCAGACACGGAGCCACGGAGCGTTAGGGGTTGGAGGGGACCTCGAAACATCATCCATGGGGGGATTTGTGGGGCAGGGCTGATGGTTGGACCCGATGATCCCGGGGGTCTTTCCAAACCTGAATGATTCTGTGACTGCAGGAGTGGTGCACTGACCCTGCAGGACAGCAGGTGCCCACCAAGGCTGCTCTGTCAATCCCCTCATCACTGGATGGGGGAGAGAAAATAGAACAAAAGCCTCCTGGGTCAAGGACAGGGAACTCACTTGGCAGTTACTGGCGTGGCCAAAACTTGGGGAAATTGCTTTGGTTGCCATCAAATCAGAGTAAGATAATGAGAAATAGCCCCCAGTCTTAAAACCCCTTCCTTGATCCTGGCTCTGCATCACTCTGATTTGCTCTTCATCCTCTGAGTCTTGCTCTGTAGAAGATCCATCTTGAAGCTGGTGGCACTTGCTCTGTTGAGTGGGGGAGACTTCCAGCATCTTCTCACAGAAGCCACTCTCGTAGCCCCTCCTTCACCCAAACGTGGCCGTGCAAACCCAGCACAACAGGGAACACAGCGGTCACCCCGTGTCCTGCAGTAATGGCCTGAAGGGAGAGGTGGGAAGTGCCTCTGCCTTCACAGCATCAGCAGCCACACTGAGCTCTGCAGAGCCAGCTGGGATCTCAGCAGCACCACCCATCCCCTCTCTGGGAGGACTGACTATGGATCTCAAAGTCCCAGCTGGGGAGCGGAGCAGATGTTGGGATGGAACAGACAAGACTGTTAGTGTTGTTCAAAGGTCCCCGTCCAGACTGACCCACCTGTGTCAGTTCTTGTTCCCACACCTCTCTGTTTCAGACCTCTCTGTCAGCATCTCCTGACTTGGTGACACAGGGAGAAAGCCTTGTAGACCTCATTCCACCTTACGGAAGCAAAACTGCTTTGAGGAGGTCTTCATGCCGCTAAAGATCATGTAGCTGAGCGCTTGTGGCTCCTGAGAGCACGATCAGGAACGGAATGAAGCAGCCGTGGAGAAACGGAGGGTCGGCAGCAGCTGGCTGTCAGCAGAGATCAGGGCTGAGGGAGGTGCTGCTGCCACTAGGTGTCACGCTGGGATCAGTCCCCGAAGCCCGAGTGACTCCCGAGGTGCGGGACGAGGGAGCCGCATCTCCTCGGAGCATTTTGGCATCTAAACGGGCTAATTTTGCAGCTTGCCCTTACCCGGGAGCGGGGAGCAACCTTTGCAAGAGGCCGGACTCCCATGTGTGCACGTCCCTGGGCGGGGAGGCATCGGTGTTGCCAGCCCCAAAGCCAGCCAGCTGCCAAACGTTTTGCCTTTCTTTCATTCCAAAGGAACCACCTCAGAAGGTCCTTTCCATTTCATTTCTCTAGCACACAGATCCTCCAGGCACGCAGACCTGCTGAGGGAAACCTGTTAGGGTTGGTTCCCGTGGGTGTCCCTGGTAGTGGCAGGGGAAAGCCATAGGGTTGTATTGGAATCATAGAACCATTAGGGATTGGAAGGGACCTCGGAAGATCATCCAGTCCCATCCCCCTGACACAGCAGGACCACCTAGACCAAGGCACACAGGAGCACATCCAGGTGGGTTTGAAACATCTCCAGAGAAGGAGACTCCACAACCCCCCTGGGCAGTCCCTTCCAGGGCTCTGGCACCCTCATTGGGAAGAAGGTCCTTGTGATGTTTATATGGAACCTCCCCTGTTCCAGCTCCCACCCACTGCCCCTTGTTCTCTCACTAATCCTTCTCTGGTGTTCAACATGTAAAGCTCCAATGAGCCAAGTTTAAAAATAGCATCAGTCCTGAGTGTAATGCAGCCTGTTGTTGGAGAGCAGGGCAGGAGAAAGGGACCTGTAGGTCCTGGTGGCCAGCAGGATGGCCATGAGCCAGCAATGGGCTCTTGTGGCCAAGAAAGCCACTGGCATCCTGGGGTGGATCAGAAGGGGGGTGGTTAGTAATTGGGGAGAAGATACCAGCAGCAGACTCACTGCAGCCTCCTTTGAGGTACCTACAGAGAGCAATGAGGTCTCCTCTCAGCCTCCTCTTCTTCAGACTCAATAACCCCAGCTTTTCACAGGGCCTGTTCTCCAGCCCCCTCCCCAGCCTCGTTGCCCTTCTCTGGCCCCTCTCCAGCCCCCCAATGCCCTTTTTAAGTGCTCCAGTCCCTTAATCATCCTCGTAGCCCTCCGTTGGACTGTCTCAAGCAGATCTCTTGAGCATGGTCTAGGTGGTCCTGCTGTGGCAGGACTAGATGATCTTTCGAGGTCCCTTCTAATCCCTTGCGATTCTGTGATTTATCCCCCCCATCTAGCCCCTCCCACCCCCAAGGGAGCTGGTTTTGTTTCCCTGGGAAGCTCTAGAGCTCTTCCACCATAGAACTGAACTTGTTTTAAATCCCCTTAAACTCGTAGGGTGGAGAATTTGCTTTGTGCCATTAACCCTCTCATGAAAGTACAGTATTGGGCCAACAAAGGGTTAACCATTGCACCACTGTCCTAAAAGCTAAGAAAAAAGCTGCTTATCAGTATGTTCTGTCTTAGCTTAATGAGTGAAGAGGCAGACTGAGCAGTGCTTCACTTAACTAATTTTCTATTAGCTAATCTTTTAGCTGTCGGCCATTAGAAGGTCCCCATTATCTCTTAATCCGCCTGCTTGTGGCTTCTCTTGGCAAACTGGGAGCAGCGTTCGCAGGGGAGGGTGAATGATGTTTGTAAACCCGGCCTCAGCCACTAAAAACCTCGGACAAACAACTGAGGGAATGGACAAATACAAGAGATCATTTCTGTTCGCCTGTTTTAGGTGATGCTGATGAGTTAGGCGGCTTTTTCCTGGCTACCAGGTTTCGGTGGAGTTGGACTCAATGGTCTTCAAAGGTCCCTTCCAACCCCTGCTTTGCTTCCCTGGAGCAGAAACTTTGTGGGGTGAACCCCTGGAACGGGGGGGGGTTGTGCTGTGTGAGCACTGAGCAGACCCCCAGATGTCATGTTTCCCCGAGTGTCGTCACAGCACTTCATCCCTTCCGAGGCTTCTCCTTTGCAGGCTGTTTGCTTAGTGAAGAAGGTTAGGAGCTGCGTTTCAACAGCCCTGTTCTGGGGGTTTGCTGACATTGCTGTGTCCTTGTTTCTTCTCTCTCTGGAATTAATGGGTTTAGCAGAGGCTCTGCGCTGCAAACGGTGGGGGACGACTGCTCGCGGGGCCCATCAGCAGGAGCTGGCTTCTCTCTTTGTGTTTGGCTGCTCTGGAATCGCTTGAACTGTCTTAAAGCTGGCTGCAGTATCAGGTGCCTACAGCTGCACTTGAGTGTCTTTAGAACCAGGTTGTCCCAGCTACACCCTTTGTGCTTGGGATGGCCCCTGCGTGTGCCCCGTAGTCACACAGAACCACAGAGCATTAGGGATTGGAGGGGACCTCAAAACATCAGCCAGTCCGATCCCACCACCACAGCAGGATCCCCTAGATCCAGTCACACAGGAACATGGCCAGGTGGGTTTGAAACATCTGCAGAGAAGGAGACTCCAGAACCCCCCTGGGCAGCCCCTTCCAAGGCTCTGGCACCCTCATGAGGAACAAGGTCCTTCTCACACTGATGTGGAACCTCTTCTGTTCCAGCTCACACCCACTGCCCCTTGTCCTGTCACTGGGTGCCCCTGAGCAGAGCCTGGCTCCATCCTCCTCACACCCACCCTTCACATACTGATCAACAACCCCTCAGGCTCCTTTTTTCCCAGCTCCAGAGCCCCAGCTCCCTCAGCCTTTCCTCAGCAGGGAGATGCTCCCCTCCCTCCATCATCCCTGTGGCTCTGCGCTGGGCTCTCTCCAGCAGCTCTGTGTCCTCCTGGAGCTGAGGGGCCCAGAACTGGACACAAGATCCCAGCTGGGGTCTCAGTTGTATTTTGAATAAAACATTTCTGAGTTGAATTAAAATGAGCTGCTTCCCCAAGCGTTCGGGGTGCTGGCAAGAACCCCAGGAGGAGAGTGGGGAGGAAATCCGTGTCTGAGCTGTGCAGAGGCTGCAAACACCCCCCCCAGATCCAAATGTCCCTGTCACAGTTTCCTGACGGATCCAGCCGAGGATTCCAGGGGAATTGCATCTCTTCATGGAAATCAGTTGTGAGAGCACTGAGCTGTGAGCTGGCCTGCAGCGGTTTAAATTGCAGGAGAGCAGAGCTCACTGGCTTCTGGCACCTCAGGTTGTCCAGCAGTGGCCCAGGCTGCTGCGAGTCCACGAACCTCTTTGTGGGCCAGCGCGGTACCTGCAGTCACGGGAAGCTTTGCCCTCAGCTCCTGGGCGTTTGTGTGCAGCGGGTGTTGTCAGTCCTGCAGCTGTTCGGGGCACCCTGATGGAAGGAGTTTGCTGCTTGGAGAGGAGGAGGAGGGCTGACTTTCAGATGGAGTTTAGAGAAGGTTCCGTAGGGAGGAGGTTGCTCTTCTGGAAGGGAGGGAATGTTTTGGCAAAGACTTCCTGTCCTTACGTGCTTTCCCTTGGATTATTCCTGTTGGCAGGCAGAGAGCTCCGAATGAGCGTCTCGCTGGTGCCAAGAAGCGCAGGAAAGAGCCTCCTCTTGCTGCAGTCTGCAGTTCCAGGGCTGCTGCCCCTCAGCCAGTGGGGTGTGACTGCCCAGGTGAATGCTTGGAGGAGCTTTTGGTGAAGCAGAGGACTGTAAAGTGAGAGGCAGATGTTGTGTGGGAAACATCACAGAACATCTGGGATTGGAAGAGACCTCGAAAGATCATCCAGTCCAATCTCCCTTGGGGGATGGATGTGACTGGGTCCAGAGTCTCTGTGAGCAGCAGATAGGTGCTGGGTTTCTAAACTCAGGTTTAACAGCATCTAGTGAGCGTAAACTCACTTGGAAAGGCTCTTCCAGAGCTCGCCAAGCAGTCCCATCTACTGGCCAGTGTGGACTCTGCCGACACATGCCTGGTCCTGAAGTGTTTGTTCCTGTTAATGATGTATGTGGTGATGCTTGTGGAATTCTCTGATACATCCCAGTGTTTTATGGGGTGTGAAATTATTTGGTGGCTTTAAAAGACCACAGCTGGAATGTTGTGTCCAGTCCTCAGCCCCCTCAGTTCCAGAGGGACACAGAGCTGCTGGAGAGAGCCCAGTGCAGAGCCACAGAGATGATGGAGGGAGGGGAGCATCTCCCTGCTGAGGAGAGGCTGAGGGAGCTGGGGCTCTGGAGCTGGGAGAAAAGAGGCTGAGGGGTGACCCCATGGATGTTGATCACGATGTGCAGGGTGGGTGTGAGGAGGATGGAGCCAGGCTCTGCTCAGGGGCACCCAGTGACAGGACAAGGGGCAGTGGGTGTGAGCTGGAGCAGAGGAGGTTCCACATCAGTGTGAGAAGGACCTTCCTCCCAGTGAGGGTGCCAGAGCCCTGGCAGGGGCTGCCCAGGGGTTGTGGAGTCTCCTTCTCTGGAGACGTTTTGAACCCACCTGGACGTGTTCCTGTGGGACTGGATCTAGGTGATCCTGCTGTGGCAGGGGGATTGGACTGGGTGATCTTTGGAGGTCCCTTCCAATCCCTGAGATCTGTGATTCTCGTATCTCAAGCTATTGGGTAGACACAGCTGGTTCTTTCACCCTCCAAATCCGTGTTTGTAGCTTCTGAATTTCCAGTTAATTCCAAGACTGCTGGCAGCCTGCAGGGACCGTGCTGGGGTGGTCACCTCTGGGCGGATGTGTGCGTGTTTCCCTTTGGGAAGAAGCCAGAGTTCAGTTCCCGAGGACGCAGCGCTCGCTGCCAGCATTCATTCCTCCACACTTCTGGCTAATAAATCCCCAACCTGCCCGCGCAGCGCTGAGCTCCCTCTGTGACTCAGACCACCCTTCACCTTCCCCCAGCTGGCTGAGTCATGCAGGAGGCTGGTTTTTGGGACTGGATTTATCTGGATGGCTGTGGTGCCCCCGGGTCCGTGTTGCGCGCTGGAGGTGGAGGGCACAGGCGCGTGGGGTGGTTTGGCTTCCGAGGCGATGTCGGGACGCTGTGTTTCTAGGATGTAGGTCAAGCTGCAGAGCAATTTGCATAGTAATGAAGCTGTTACTTGTGTCGAGCATTTGATGAGGCTGCACAGGGATGGGGTTGAATCAGCAGCCCTGGCCCTGTTTCACAGTTTGAAGCTGAGGGACGAGGCGCAGCAGTGGGGTGGGACAGTTGGGGTCACGGTTGGGTTTGGTACTCGAGGTCTTTATGAACCTGAACCATTCTGTGCTTCAGTGAGAATGTTGCTGGTGATGAGTTTTGGGGACTCGAGGGCGTGTGGTTGTGTAAGAGAACCCTGCTCACAGGAGGAAGCTGGATCTTTGCTGTGCTCAGCTTTCCCCTGTAAGATTTTCTTCTGTCTGTGCCTGATTTCACAGAATCACAGAGGGATTGTGGCTGGAGAAGCCCTCTGAGCTCAGCCAGCCCAGCACCTAACATCACCCCATCAGCCACACCAGGGGACCACAGGTCACAGCCAGACTGTCCTTCAACACTGCCAGGGATGGTGACTCCCCCACTGCCCTGGGCAGCCCACTGCAGGCTCTGAGCACCCTTCTCATGAGGAAGGGCTTCCTGACACCCAACCTAACCCTCCCCTGGCAGCTTCAGACCCTGCCCTCTCATCCTGGTGCTGGTTGCCTGGGAGAAGAGCCTGACCTCCACCTGACTTCATCCTCCCTTCAGGGAGTTGCAGAGAGGCAGATGGTTCCCCCCTTGAGTCTCCTCTCCTCTAGGCTGAAGGAAAACTCCTGTCTTGACCAGCTTTTCTTCCTCCCTGCCTGGGTGTTATCCCACTGCTACACAAACTCCTGAATCCCAGGACACTGTGAATCAATACCCTGGCTAAGGGATCAATTCATCTCAAGGCTGCTCCTTACAGCCATCTCTTAGGTCCTGCGTGGCACTGATTTCCGAGGTCCCCCTTCAGCTCGGGTGGGGGTTCTTGCCTGGGCTTCTGTCTGTAGCTGTAAGGGGCAACTTCCTCAGAATAGGAAGTATTTTAAAATCATGGAATCACAGAACATTAGGGACTGGAAGGGACCTCAGAAGATCATCCAGTTCAGTCCCCCTGAAACAGCAGATTTCCCCAGATCCAGTTGCACAGGAACATGTCCAGGAGGGTTTGACATGTCTCCAGGGAAGGAGACTCCACAACCCCCTCGGGCAGCCCTTCCACACCTGCTGCCCCGTGTCCTATCATTAGATGTCACCGAGCAGAGGCTGGCTCCATCCTCCTGACATGTTTTCCAACTCTTCTTTGATCCCCAACGCGGTGCCTCAGCACAGTGTGAACCGATGTCAGTGGCCCGCAGCACGTGATCGACAACAGAAGGGCTGAACCTTGGTCTGCTCCAATGTTCTGTGGATTTTTCTCTTAATGAGAAAGGGATTTACGCAAATTAAATAAATAGAGAGATTTTCTGGCATTTGCTAGGTTTCACAGAAGTGTGAGAGGGGTGATAGGACAAGGGGTAATGGGTGTGAGCTGGAGCAGAGGAGGTTCCACATAATATGGAGAAGGACCTTCCTCCCAGTGAGGGTGCCAGAGCCCTGGCAGGGGCTGCCCAGGGGGTTGTGGAGTCTCCTTCTCTGCAGACATTTCAAACCCACCTGGACTGTTCCTGTGTGACTGGATCTGGAGGATCCTGCTGTGGTGGCAGGGGGATTGGGCTGGATGATCTTTCCCTGTGAATTCAGTGATTCCACTGCTGCAGTGGAGTTCCACCTGGCCTCTCTTCCCCTGCCTTGTCTGTGCTGGCAGTGACCAGAGAGGAAACATGGAAAGGACAATAGAATGGGCAAACACTGCTGCTTTCTCCACTGAGCACCAGGCAGGGCAGTTTGGGGATAAGAGTTTATGTTTTATTGCTTTTCAAGCGCCCGGCGGCGGCGGCGGTGGCTTTGCAATGGCTGAGTCAGATTTCTAACAGGAGTGTGTTCCCAGAAGGACTCCGTCCTCGGCGAAGGTGTTTGAGGATGTGGCCGAGGGCATCCACCTTCATAAACACAAATCAGAAGGGAGGGCGGAGGGTTTATTATGTGTCACTGGTAACACTCCTGGCAAATGCCACGCGGGAGCGAGCCCCTCTCCGCGAACGCTGCTGTTGGAGCGGAATAATCCTGGACCTCCCGCTCCTCCAGGCAGCTGCGCGACTGGTTCCCCGGTGCGCGGTGGGAGTTCCCTTGTGGATGGCAGGGATGCCTGGAGAAGGCCCTGGGTCTCTGAGCTCAGGCTTTGAGGCAGTGGCCCAGGGCTTTGCCATCTGTCGTGCGGGTGCAGGGGATAACCTGGGGCTGTCGGGAGCAGCAGCTGCCCACATTTGAATCCTGGCTTCTGCTTTGGTGCCTCCCAAGGGAGTTCACTCCTTGTTTTGGTCTCTCTTCCTCAATATGTTGGGCAGGTGCTTTTTCTGAAGTGGATTTACTCTCATCTCAGCAGGAGGAGGGAGGTGAATGTAGAGCTTTTCTGGTTTATTAGGACAGTGATCGTACCCCGGAACGCCAGGACTGGCTTGTTCCTCTCTTGTCACATTGAGTAGAATCCTCAGCAGAGCCTGGCTCCATCCTCCTGACACCCATCCTTCACACATTGATCAACATTCATGGGATCACTCCTCAAGGATCACTCCTCAGTCTTCTGTTTTCCCAGCTCCCTCAGCCTTTGCTCAGCAGGGAGATGCTCCCCTCCCTCCCTCACCCCTGTGGCTCTGCCCTGGGCTCCATCCAGCAGCTCTGTGTCCTTCTGGAGCTGAGGGGGCTGAGGACTGGACACAAGATTCCAGATGGAATAGCCAGTTGAACCCAGATCTCCACTGAGTTTTCCCCTTTGTGGGGGGAGTTTGTTTTCAGACAACACTAGGGTGGATGACTGTTGCCTTTGAGGTTCAGATTCATGGAATCACAGACCTCTCTGGGGAAAAGAGACCTTTCAAGTCATTGAGTCCAACCACACTACTAGAGTATCACCAGATGTTTTGGGTGGGAAGGGACCTTCCAGGGTCCCCAGTGCAACCCCCTGCAGTGAGCAGCGGCATCCCCAGCCAGTGCAGATTGCTGAGAGCCCCGAGGTCTGAGCTGACCTGGAACAGCTCCAAGGATGGGGCCTCTCCCACCTCTCCGGGAAGCGACCGATTTTTTGGAGCTGTTGCTGGATGCTGCACTGGTTAATCAAACATTTCAGCGGCCGCAGGTCTCCTCCCGAGCTCATCTCTATGCTGTGAGCATCACGACGCGCAGCTTTCTCACGGCTTTGCCCTGCAGCCAAGAGAAATCTGGGGCATTCCGCCGGCTTTCATGCGCATCCCTCGGGTGACAGCCAGGCTGCTGCTTCTGGTGGCTGCCCCCTGAGACCCTTGTTAGCAGATTCTAGGACCAGGCAGCAGAAGGAGGCACAAGCATCGCAGTCTCCTCTTGCTGCGAGACAGTGACGCAGCCCTCTGCTTACAGCAGCAGCAGCACATTTCCCAGCGTCACAGAACATGAGGGATTGGAAGGGACCTCGGAAGATCATCCAGCCCCATCCCTCTGCCACTGCAGGATCACGTAGACCAGGTCGCACCGGAACACGTCCAAGCAGGTCTTGAACTTCTCCAGAGAAGGAGATTCCAACACGTGAGTTGTTTCTTTCACAGCCAACCTCACAGATTTTCCAGCCTGCCCAAAATATCCCCCTGCTCACGCAGGAAAGGAGAACGAGTCTTCTGTGACGCATAGCCCCTCCATTCCCCTGAGAGGGGCTGCGAGCTCTTTCCAGCAGGCAGCAAACAAACACTTCTCATTAGCCCAAGCCGTGGTTTTAGAAGAGGCAGGATTACAATCAGCTCTCATGAGGACTTCTTCAATCAATCAATATTTGTTTTATTGAAAAGCTGAATGCTCATCGTGATTGAGGTTCTTCTGTCAAAAGACTCATTTCCACTCACAGCAGCCTTTGCATTTTGTGTTAAACAACACAAGGAGTTTGCTCTTTAGCCTGTGAGAGTTTGGCATGTGAATGTTGATCAACATGTGAAGGGTGAGTGTCAGGAGGATGGAGCCAGGCTCTGTTCAGGGGCACCCAGTGACAGGACAAGGGGCAGTGGAACAGAGGAAGTTCCACATCAATGTGAGAAGGACCTTCTTCCCAGTGAGGGTGACCCAGCTCTGTTGTGGTTCTGATCATGTGGCTGAAGGTGCAGACAGTCAAACATCAGCTGTGTGACTTCTATGGAAAAACCAGGAAGGAATTGATTGTGCAGAAGCTGCCAGGGCAAAGAAAGCCATTTGCATCAGTGGTTCCAGATGGGATTGTCAGTACAGCCCCCTGTGGGAAGTAAATCTCCAGACTATCTTTTTGACACTCGGTCTCCTCCCTCCAGAACAGGGGCAAAGCTGCCCTGGGGCACAGATCCTCGTGTGACCTCGCACCTCCCTGGTCAATGGGGTGCGTTGAAGGTGCAAGATGGCGTGAAGGGTCAGCTCAAGGCCCCGGGACAATGGGATTGCTGGGGACAATGGGATTATGGGTCTCAGCGCTCCAAGACCTGTGCCAGGGTGTCCAGAGCACGTCCCTGGCTAAGCAGCGAGCCTGGCCTTCAGCCAGATGCTGGATGTTCAGGGGGCCAAAGGCTGGAACTCAGCCGGCAGTCCTGCCCGCAAAAGGGCACGAGCTGGGGGCTGTGGAAGCAGCATCGTTTGCTCTCAAGCATTTCTGGCATTTTTCTTCCTACCTCACTGGAGGAAGATGGCTCTAATATCCCTTCCTCTCCCTCCGGTCTAGCAGGAAAAGCTCAAAGATAAACAAGGTTGAGAAATGGCTCAATTGTCTGTAATGAAAGAAATGCACTCAGCGGACACTTTCATTTTACAGCCATTACCCTTAGGACCCTCCTTATTCTCTCAACTGCCGTTTGCTGATGATTAAAGTCTGGGCTGATCATTATTCTCTGAGGTACTTTGGGAGGATTTATGGCTTTGAAGTGGCTGTCACATATGGCACTCGAGCGCTTCACTCCCCGTTTCCTTTTCCCCCCGATCCCAACACCTCCCGCAACCAAAAGAGGGTTGGCTGGACCCAGGAGCTTTAATGAAACAAAATCGGAGCAGCTCTGCCAGGGAGACGGAGTTTGGGAGGAAACCAGTACAAAGACAGGCTGGTGAAAACAGAATCACGAGGTTGGGGCTGGTTATCCCGGGTAAAGTTGAGTGTTTCTGTTGCTGCAGGTCTCCTCTGGGTTCTGTGCTCCTGCTCAAGTAGCTCGATCTTGACCAAACCTGTCCTGGAAGTGAAGGGGAAGATGTTTTTCTAGGGGTTTTTAAAGAAAATAAGTAAAGCTGGGTATGAAGTTGGGCATTTATGGAGTGGTTAGTGCAGAGGGAAACACTCGAGATCACAGAAAGAAACCACCCTGGATGTCAGGAGTCCTAACGAGGAAGGTGAGAACATTTTGAGGATTAAATGCTCCGAGAGAGAAAACTATGGCTGCAGTTGCTCGTGGCTGTGGAGAAACACAACAACCTGAGCAGGAGAAGGTTTCCCTACCCCTGGTAGCTGTTTCTTGCAAACCACCAGAGGACATTTGGTACCAGTGACGGTGCCTTGAGGTAGTCTGTAGGATCATCTAGTCGCTTGCTTCCCCACTGAGACCACAGGGACCTCCAAAGACCATCCCGTCCAGTCCCCCCGCAGCAGCAGGATCTCCTAGAGCCAGTCATCAGGGATTGGAAGGGACCTCCAAAGACCATCCCGTCCAGTCCCCCCGCAGCAGCAGGATCCCCTAGATCAAGCCTTGTCTTTTGCAAAACCACCTTGTGAAAAGACAGGCTGACTGGTGTCTGTGTGAATTCATCGGGGAGCTGGGCAGAGCAGTGAGGAGGAGGGTGTTGGAGGTATTTGGTGCCTACTCTTTCCTTGCTTCATAGTGCTCAAAGTTGGTGCTGACCGAGTAGCAGATGTACCTATCAGCTCGCTTTTGTAGTTGGTGGTTGATGGTGTTTTAGACCCAAGAATGAGTTGGAGTGACTGCTCTTATTTACCACGTAGGAAGAAATTAGTGCTGCATGAATCCGAGCGCCTCTTTCTACCCCTGAGGCTCCGAGCGCCGCCCTCAGCCCGGACGCCCCACCACACCTCATAAATAACCCTGGCCCTGGACAGCCATAAATAACCCTTTTAATGCACAATTAACAGTGAGTAGGAGCTAGTACCACGGCCAAATAATCACACCACATTTTAAGGCTATTTCTGGCTGCTGCAGCCACACAGTCAAGCAGTTAAAATATGGCCAGTGCTTTGGAGCTGGGCACTGTAATTTTTAGCTGCAAATTCCCAGGGAGCTCTTTAAAGACCTAATTAGTAACAACCCTTGGCGTCGGTTTTCCCTCTGCTTTGAGACACTAAGGAAGTGGATCCCCCTCCCACAGCAGGGTCCCCTAGATCCAGTTGCACAGGAACATGGCCAGGAGGGTTTGAAACGTCTCCAGAGAAGGAGACTCCACAACCCCTTGGGCAGCCCCTCCCTGAGTTCCTGTGCGACTGGATCCAGGGGACCCTGCTGTGGCAGGGGATTGGACTGGGTGGTGTTTGGAGGTCCCTTCCAGCCCCTAATGCTCTGTGGTTCTGCAAAAAGAAGCTGAGTTCTGTGGTTGCTGACAAGCACTGTAGTGGAGATGGGTCTTAACCCGTTGCCTTCCTCTGATGGCTGTTCCACTCTGAGCGCTCTGTGGCTGCTGGATGTTTCTACAAGAGAGGTTCCAAACACTTTCTAGGATTTCCTAGTGTTTCTGCAGGCTTCCAAAACTTTGTGGGAGATGGATTTGGCAACCTTTTGCTTCCTCTGTGTACTGACTGCTGGTAAAAGACCATCAGTGCTAGAACACTTCAGACTCTGCCATCTGTCTGTTACACTATTAACCGAAATATTTTGGCTTTAGAGCCACAGCCTGGCTCACAGAACCCGACACGAAAATACCAGCAAAGGCAACACAACGCCGAGGAGAAGGTTAGGAGGGAAAGGGAAAGAAAGTGCCGGGGGAGAGGGAGGAGAGGAACACAGAGGAACTCAAGGAAAAAAAAACACCTGAAGAAGAAGGGTCATGAATTCCAGATCTGTGGAAGGAAGCAGTTCTGGATGAGAGCAGCAATCAGCTGGACTGGGTTTTGTGTCTCTGTTCATGGAGGGGGTGTGATTCCTCTGCAGTGACTCCCCTCCTTACACTGTTTTAATTAAGAAATTCTCCAAGCTCTCTGGTTTCTGTGCTGAGTGTCCAGCACAGAGCCACAGGGATGATGGAGGGAGGGGAGCAGTTCCCTGATGAGGAAGGGCTGAGAGAGCTGGGGCTCTGGAGCTGGGAAAAAGGAGCCTGAGGGGTGACCCCATGAATGTTGATCAATATGTGAAGGGTGGGTGTCAGGAGGATGGAGCCAGGCGCTGCCCAGGGGCATCCAGTGACAGGACAAGGGGCAGCGGGTGTGAGCTGGAGCAGAGGAGGTTCCACATCAAGATGAGAAGGACCTTGTTCCTCATGAGGGTGCCAGAGCCCTGGCAGGGGCTGCCCAGGGGGGTTGTGGAGTCTCCTTCTCTGGAGACATTTAGAACCTGCCTTGGCCTTGTTCCTGTGTGACTGGATCTAGGGGATCCTGCTGTGGTGGTGGGATTGGACTGGGTGATCTTTCAAGGTCCCTCCCAATCCCTAATGCTCTGTTGTTCTGTAATTCTGTGATTTAGAGTGTGGGTCGTTCATCTACATGTAAACTCCCCTGGCCATGTTGCTGTGCTACTTGATCTAGGGGATCCTGCTGTGGCAGGGGGATGGGACTCGATGATCTTTCGAGGTCCCTTCCAATCCCTCATGGTCTATGATTCTGTCATGAACTCAGGACTGAATCTCAGCTCTATTGCCATTCCATTCTTTACTGAGACACAGAGCAAGCCACCAGGTTCCTCAGAGGGAAGGTGCTCCAGCCCCACATCGGCTCCGTGGCTGTAACTCCTCAGTGTATGAACGAAGCATAAACGACACATTAGGATGCGGCTCAGTCCCGTCAGTGAGTCCCTTCCACCCTCTTTATCGACTCNCATTTTAAGGCTATTTCTGGCTGCTGCAGCCACACAGTCAAGCAGTTAAAATATGGCCAGTGCTTTGGAGCTGGGCACTGTAATTTTTAGCTGCAAATTCCCAGGGAGCTCTTTAAAGACCTAATTAGTAACAACCCTTGGCGTCGGTTTTCCCTCTGCTTTGAGACACTAAGGAAGTGGATCCCCCTCCCACAGCAGGGTCCCCTAGATCCAGTTGCACAGGAACATGTCCAGGTGGGTTTAAAGGTCTCCAGAGAAGGAGACTCCACCACCCCTTGGGCAGCCCCTCCCTGCGTTCCTGTGCGACTGGATCCAGGGGACCCTGCTGTGGCAGGGGATTGGACTGGGTGGTGTTTGGAGGTCCCTTCCAGCCCCTAATGCTCTGTGGTTCTGCAAAAAGAAGCTGAGTTCTGTGGTTGCTGACAAGCACTGTAGTGGAGATGGGTCTTAACCCGTTGCCTTCCTCTGATGGCTGTTCCACTCTGAGCGCTCTGTGGCTGCTGGATGTTTCTACAAGAGAGGTTCCAAACACTTTCTAGGATTTCCTAGTGTTTCTGCAGGCTTCCAAAACTTTGTGGGAGATGGATTTGGCAACCTTTTGCTTCCTCTGTGTACTGACTGCTGGTAAAAGACCATCAGTGCTAGAACACTTCAGACTCTGCCATCTGTCTGTTACACTATTAACCGAAATATTTTGGCTTTAGAGCCACAGCCTGGCTCACAGAACCCGACACGAAAATACCAGCAAAGGCAACACAACGCCGAGGAGAAGGTTAGGAGGGAAAGGGAAAGAAAGTGCCGGGGGAGAGGGAGGAGAGGAACACAGAGGAACTCAAGGAAAAAAAAACACCTGAAGATGAAGGGTCATGAATTCCAGATCTGTGGAAGGAAGCAGTTCTGGATGAGAGCAGCAATCAGCTGGACTGGGTTTTGTGTCTCTGTTCATGGAGGGGGTGTGATTCCTCTGCAGTGACTCCCCTCCTTACACTGTTTTAATTAAGAAATTCTCCAAGCTCTCTGGTTTCTGTGCTGAGTGTCCAGCACAGAGCCACAGGGATGATGGAGGGAGGGGAGCAGTTCCCTGATGAGGAAGGGCTGAGAGAGCTGGGGCTCTGGAGCTGGGAAAAAGGAGCCTGAGGGGTGACCCCATGAATGTTGATCAATATGTGAAGGGTGGGTGTCAGGAGGATGGAGCCAGGCGCTGCCCAGGGGCATCCAGTGACAGGACAAGGGGCAGCGGGTGTGAGCTGGAGCAGAGGAGGTTCCACATCAAGATGAGAAGGACCTTGTTCATGGTGAGGGTGCCAGAGCCCTGTCAGGGGCTGCCCAGGGGGGTTGTGAAGTCTCCTTCTCTGGAGACATTTAAAACCTGCCTTGGCCTTGTTCCTGTGTGACTGGATCTAGGGGATCCTGCTGTGGTGGTGGGATTGGACTGGGTGATCTTTCAAGGTCCCTCCCAATCCCTAATGCTCTGTTGTTCTGTAATTCTGTGATTTAGAGTGTGGGTCGTTCATCTACATGTAAACTCCCCTGGCCATGTTGCTGTGCTACTTGATCTAGGGGATCCTGCTGTGGCAGGGGGATGGGACTCGATGATCTTTCGAGGTCCCTTCCAATCCCTCATGGTCTATGATTCTGTCATGAACTCAGGACTGAATCTCAGCTCTATTGCCATTCCATTCTTTACTGAGACACAGAGCAAGCCACCAGGTTCCTCAGAGGGAAGGTGCTCCAGCCCCACATCGGCTCCGTGGCTGTAACTCCTCAGTGTATGAACGAAGCATAAACGACACATTAGGATGCGGCTCAGTCCCGTCAGTGAGTCCCTTCCACCCTCTTTATCGACTCGTGGCATCAGTGTCAGGAAGTCACACTCTGTCCCAGCTGGTGAAACCCCCCAGCTGCTGTGTTTGACTCCCTTGCGTTAGGGGAAGACGACTTCCACTCGGCCAGCAACGTGCTGGAACGCGCTGGCAGGTAACGGCACTATTGACGGGGCGTTACAGGGATTTGTGGTGCCGAGGAGAAGGGAGAATCCTCTGCTCGGGAAAGTACCTGGGACAGCCAGAACCTGCTGGGAAATGAACACGTGCGATGGAAATGGGGCTGGAGACGTGGCGGTGGATTAGCGGAGTTAAGGGGATTTGCTCTGAAAGAGATGGAAGCAAGTGAACGGCGTTGGGAGGTTTTCCCCGTAGAGTGAGCGCAGCCAGTTTTCTTTTGGCCGATGCTCCGCGTGCGAGTGTCTCGGCTCTAAGGATGTGCCCTGGGTTGGCGCCGGTCGATGCATTTCCTTTCCAGTTTGCCCTCTTGTTCTGCCCAGTATGGTTTGGCAGCAGTGCCGGTGCGTGAGTGGGGAGAAGGCTTTTAGGGAACCCGGACGCTGGGCGCGAGGTGGGAGTGTGAAGGGGGTTCTGAGAAGGGGAAGGGGGGGAGAGGAGGGTGAGAGGCCGTTTCTGACGTGCTCGGCGCATTTCCGCTTTGTTTCTGTTTCACCCTTGCAGCTCTTCCTTCTCTTGTACCCTCTCTCCTCCCATTATCCCTCTTCTTTTCCCCCCATTAAAGTTACAGCCTTCTGTTCCAGCCACCTGATCTCTCTTATCCTAAAGTTGTCCCATTAAAAAGAATCAGCCCTGTGGTGGTTCCGCCTTTGGCCGTGAGACCAGGACAGGACAACGTCTTTAATATGACTAGAAAGAAGCTCTTTTTTGTCTTTCCACCCCCAAATACGTGTCACATGAGGGATTGGAAGGGACCTTGAAAGATCATCTCGTCCAATCCCCCTGCCAGAGCAGGATCCCCTAGATCCAGGTAAAACTAACGACAGGGCTCTAGCAGGGCTGCTTCCAACTGTTCATCTGATCTCTGTCATCATGTGAAGTGCTGATGTTCATAATGGCTTGGCTGAAGTCCAAGCGTGGTGATCGCGCTTGGTTGGATCCCATCTCCTGGCAGTTTCCAGTGGAGGTTACAGCTTCGTTTCTGTCCTGCAGCATCACCAGGTCCCCGTAACAGCTGTCGTGTGCGGCCCTGGAGAGGTGTTAATCGGAGAAAGTCGTGGTAATAGACTGAGGTGGAAAGTGCAGTGCGAGGGTTTGAATTTTAATATCCAGATGATTTTGGAGATGGATGTTCTAACAGCAAAACTAGACCGCCGAGTAATAACTTCTCGTTTTCATTCCCAAGAACAAAGAATTTCTGCGCTTGTTATTTATTTACCGGGAACTTTCTTTAGACAGAGGAGGTCGATTAGACACTGGCTGTGCAAGCTCATCGTGCAGTGCGTTCACGTAGGATCTCAGCTTTGGCCTTTGTGGTCTGTGTAGCCTGTTGCAGTTTCAGGAGCTGTGTCACCAGAGTAAGGATTTAACTTCTGAGATGAAGATCTGAGCTAATGTCTGTGGCACAAAGGTTTTTCCCTCTGTCTTTGCCTGTTTGGTTGCTCTGGTAGTCATTTTGTGACTCTTATTTATCCTTGAGTAGAACAGAATCCCAGAATCACTGAATCCCAGAACATTAGGGATTGGAAGGGACTTTGAAAGATCATCCAGTCCAATCCCCCTGACACAGCTGGATCCCATAGATCTAGTTGCCCAGGAGCATGTCCAGGCGGGTTTTAAAGGTCTCCAGAGAAGGAGACTCCACAACCCCTCTGGGCAGCCCCTGCCAGGGCTCTGTCACTCTCACCATGAAGGTCCTTCTCACACTGATGTGGAACCTCCTCTGTTCCAGCTCACACCCACTGCCCCTTGTCCTACCGTTGGTTGGCCAAGAGCAGAGCCTGGCTCCATCCTCCTGACACCCACCCTCCACATATTGATCGTGATACTGGTTTTTAAACTGAGGTGTGAGACAGGGTCGGTTCGTTTGGAGCGCCTCCGTACGTAAAGCACTCGCAAAGCAAACCAGTACTGTTGCGTAGCAGAAGTCCCGCCGTTCTTCCCAACGAAGCAAAAACTCTCCATCTTCCAGCTCAGAAATCCAGACAAATCAAAACACCCCACAAGGTGCAGGTAGGCTGTTGAACAGGTGGCAGGAACCAGTGTTTTTGAAGAAATATTGATTGCAGACGTCGGCTCGATAGCTAGAAGCAAGACAGCCCAACCTTTAGCCATTTAAAATCATATCCTGGTCATTAAAGCAACTCCCTGGTTATTTCAGACCTTGGCTGATGAACTGTGACCTTCTCAAGCAGACGACAGGGTACAGGTGTTTCGTTGTCCTCCTGTGCCACGTGAGCACTGAATCCTGCCTGAAGCCAGTCTCTGGCCTAAGGCAGCCTTTGGCAAACACGCTGCCAGGTGGATCGAAGGATCTTCCTCTCCTTCGTCAGTGAGCGGAGCACTCCAAGCGTGGTCCAGGCCCTCTCGGCTGCACCGTTCCGCTGCAGCTGCGCGATGACCTTCCCGATGCTTCCAGTGCAGCGAGTGCCCAAGAGCTTGTTGCTTCGTAACCTTCCGAGTGCTGAGGTTTGGATTGTTTTGTAATTAGCATTTTAATTGCTCATCAAAGTAATTGAAAACTGTGTGGGATAAAAAAATGAGGCAGTTACTAATCCCATTGGTACCAGACGACACTCGAGCTGTTCTCAAGGTCAAACGTGTGCTGCAGGGAGCGGGGCATTGCTGACGTGGTGCCAAAGGCTCAGTGGTTGTGCCGGCCCTTGGTGTCTGCCTGCGCTGGGGGCAGAAGGAGGTGCTGCTCTGTGCGTAGCCGGTTGTGGCTCAGACTGGATCTTAGGAAAAACTTCTTCCCAGAAGGAGAGGGGAGGCCTTGGAACAGGCTGCCCGGGGAGCGGGTGGAGGCACCATCCCTGGTGGGGTTCAACAGATGGGCAGCCAGGGTGTTTGAGGAGATGAGTTGGTGCTTGCGAGAGGTAGGGTGGGTGGTTGGACTTGATGATCTTCAGGATCTTTCCAACCTGGATGATTCTATGCAAACTTTTCTCTGATTTCTGTCAGCAATCACTGCTGATGGTTGTCCCTGCAATGGAAGCAAAAGCTCAGCTCCTGGAGCTGCTCAGAGAAGACACTGAACAGGCAGAGATTCGAGTAGGCTGGGTCATACTAAGCTGGGAACTGTACTCAAAGGTTGTGAAGGAATTGTTTAGCTGTTGTTTAAATCACAGAATCATTAGGGATTGGAAGGGACCCCAAAAGATCATCTAGTCCATGATGAGCTGTCAGAGCCCTGAATGCTTTTTCCAGGCAGTAACTGAGTGACTTTTCTAATGGCTTTGTCTCGGAACGTGCTCTGGACAGTCCTCATTGTCTTTGCTCCTCAAGCTTTAGGTTTGTTTTACCATGAACTTCCCCTTCCTCCTGCTACCAGACCCCTGCCGGGAGCATCCCAGCAGCCGCCCAGCGGGGAGCTCCGGAAGAATCTTGAAATGTGAGGTTTATCCATTTTCACCTGAAATTTAATGGCGTCGAATAATTCACAGGCTCTCTGGGGACTTGCTTTCCCATCCCACGGGCGCAGGAGGCGACTGCGCTCATTGTTCT
Organism: Rhinopomastus cyanomelas; assembly: GCA_013400115.1. Classification (NCBI taxonomy): domain Eukaryota; kingdom Metazoa; phylum Chordata; class Aves; order Bucerotiformes; family Rhinopomastidae; genus Rhinopomastus; species Rhinopomastus cyanomelas. The sequence goes on from VXBP01006791.1 coordinate 532,309, forward strand.
GCCTCCTCAAAACCGGAGCCTGGGACGCCAGGGATGTGCGACGAACCCGTCCCCTTCGCGGCTTCGTTCTGCTCAATCTTCCCCAATCCCTCCCCGCTCTTCCCTCTGTTGAAGCAGGTTCCCTTTTGTTCCTTCCTTGTCAGAGGATTTGGGACATCGCAGCCTTTTGAGACTGTGTTCTGTGTCCTGCTGCAGTTCACGAGGCTCCTCATGTCTAATGTTTGAGCTCAAAGCGGTTGGTTTCACAAGTTTTAACACCCAGAAAGTTTATCTGAGGGATTAAAATTAAAGGAAAGGGGGTTTTAAATAGATTTTTGTTGAGGTTGATGCTGTATCCTGGGCAATTGTTTTCCATTACCTTTCCCTTCTTGTTCTTTGCGGGCTGTTCCCTAACCCGGTGGTGCCGTTCCTTTCAAAATCATTAGTCTAACAAGCTCCAGGTCCTGGCCAACTCAGGTTGCTTTTCTCCACGTGAGCTGAGGATGGACTATTGAAACTGTAGTGTTTCTCAGGAGGGAAAGATTGTGCGAGAGCACTGTCCTCCCAGGGACCATTTATTGTGCTTTTCAGAGTGACTAACCAGCCACAGCATCACAGAATAACAGCCATACTGGAAGGGACCTCCAAAGACCATCCAGTCCAGTCCCCCTGCCACAGCAGGATCCCCTGGATCCAGTTGCACAGGAACAGGGCCAGGAGGGTTTGAAACGTCTCCAGAGAAGGAGACTCCACAACCCCCCTGGGCAGCCCCTCACTATGAAAAAGTTCCTTCTCATCTTGATGTAGAACCTCCTCTGCTCCAGCTCACACCCGCTGCTCCTTGTCCTGTCACTGGGTGCCCCTGAGCAGAGCCTGGCTCCATCCTCCTCACACCCACCCTTCACATCTTGATCAACATCCATGGGGTCACTCCTCAGTCTCCTCTTTCCCAGCTCCAGAGCCCCAGCTCCCTCAGCCTGTCCTCAGCAGGGAGATGCTCCCCTGCCTCCATCATCCCTGTGGCTCTGCACTGGGCTCTCTCCAGCAGCTCTGTGTCCTTGTGGAGCTGAGGGGCCCACAACTGGACGCAACAGTCCAGNTAGGATTAATTGCTGGCTGAGTTTGCAGCTGGTGTGTAACTGGCTCTTTGTCACTCCGTGGGCTCGAGAGGGGACCACTGTGCTGGTTATTGCTCTGCAAGTTCGAAAAGGAAGTGGCTGCTGTGTCTGAAATGGAAGTTGAGCAGCTAGAGCCTGACCCCCATGGAAGGGCTGCCTCCGTGCCCTCCACAGAGAGCAGACAGCAAGCGGCGGCGTTTGCCCTGCCGTAACGAGGGCAGCCCAGCAGGACGGGTCGTGCGTGCACTGGGCTGTGCTGCTGCCTTGGCAGGGCTCTCTGCTGTTCAATTAACCAGTTCTTTTGGGTTCTGCAAGTAACTTCCTTCTGCCAGTAACTTAGAAGTAGGAGCTTGCAGCACTTAGCGTCCTGAGGTGCTTCGTGGTTATGAAGCGATTAGCTTGAACATGTGGGGGCCCTGCTACCCCTTCAGACGTGTCTTAGAGTCATAGAATCATTAGGGATTGGAAGGGACCTCAAAAGATCATCCAGTCCAATCCCTCTGCCACAGCAGGATCACCCAGACCAAGTCACACAGGCTGCAAAGGACCTCCAGGATCAGCAAGTCCAGCCCTCAGCCCAACAGCTCCCTAATCCCAGACCATGGCCTCAAGGGCCTAAGCTACTCAGTTTTTAAACACCTTGTTGTTTAAAATGTTGTAGCTAAAGATGGAGCCTAAACCTGGAGAGATCCATCTGCAGATGGAGAAGCTGAGCCGCTTGTGGTTTCCTTTGTGTATCCTCACAAATCTTCCTCTCCTTTGGTCTCTCAGCGTGTCAGCTCACTAAGTCCACCCAGCCCTCTGAGCTTACAGGCAACTTGGAACTTTCTTTCACAGAATCACAGGACAGTTGAGGTTGGAAGGGCCCTTAAAGATCAGCTAGTCCCAACCCCTCGTGGCTGTAGGCAGTGACACCTCTCAACAGACCACCTTGCCCAGAGCCCCATCCGGACCGGCCCAGGACACTTCCAGGGATGGAGCAGCTGCAGCAACAAAGGAGATACTAAGGGTGAATAGCTACCTCATCCAAACAGTACGGAAGAGGAATGTGCAGCTACTCAGTTGGACGTTGGAATCCTGCCCATGACAGGGCAAGCTGCTGCATTTGCTGATGGAAAACCAGTTTGTTTTCCCCGGTTCTTATAGTGAGTGTGAGCTGGAGCAGAGGAGGTTCCACATCAATGTGAGAAGGACCTTCTTCCCAGTGAGGGTGGCAGAGCCCTGGAAGGGGCTGCCCAGGGGGGTGGTGGAGTCTCCTTCTCTGGAGACATTTCAAACCCACCTGGCCATGTTCCTGTGCAACTGGATCTGGGGGATCCTGCTGTGCCAGGGGGATTGGACTGGATGAAGGAGAGTGCTGCTTCCGGGTTATGAAGTTTAAAACCTGTAGGGACTTGGGAAAATCCTTTTACTTGGAGCAGAAATCAGGGAACAAGACCCTGTTCTTCTTTGTTGTCCAGTTGGGTCTCCACAAAACCCGAGGCGTTTTCCTTTTCCAGAAAGCAGGAGGAACAAAACCTTTTGGCTCCCACACGGTTCTGCATTTCCTCCTGGCCAAGCCGTTGCGGTGTTTCCTGTCTGCCTCACGCCAAGAGCTGTTTCAGGCTGACACATTGCCAGCGCAGTCGCTGTCTGTAATGAAATGGAGACACGTCAGTGATGGACGGGCAGCCGGCTCGCCCGCTCCTCTCTGCTTTGCTATCGATAAGTAAGCCGAGGGCAGCCAGCGGTGAACTTGTATTTACTTCAGAGCCACCTGGGCTCCCTTCGCTCGGGCTGGCTGTAGCATCGTGGGTGTCCTCTTGTCCTTGCAGTGATTCATTCCTCTCTCTGCAGGAGACTTCCACTCCCCTCTCTGCCTCGCTCCGTGTAAATAAGTCAGATAACACGGGTCACTTCCTTCCGTGGCGCCTTTGAAATGGATGGTCTGTCCTCTTCCACAGACAGCCAGAGCCCTCTTCTGTGGCTTCAGTAACGGAAGAGCGCGTGGGCAGGCGTAAGAAATGTGGGAGTGTTTTCATCTGACGCCCACACTTCCGTCCTGCTGTGACCAACCAAGTGCCTCAGTTTCCCGAGCCTGAAGCGAGACCTCTATCTCCTCTCAGCAGAGGGATGTGGATTAGTGATGGTTTAATGGTGGGACTTGTTGATCTGAAAGGTCTCCTCCAACCAAAGAGACTCTGTGATGCAAACTGTGTTAATCTGCTGATGAACAGCAGTGATATTTAACGTAGTGAAGATGTCTTACTGGCAGAACATTAGTTGGCTTCTCCATGGACAGGGCATGTTGTGCATTTCTCGTGTTCTCTTGCGTCGTCTGGACTTTGTGTTGGCTGAGCTCGGTGTCTAATGGCTGTTCAGTTTGGCTGGTAGGTCATGGAAACACAGACTCATTCAGGTTGGAAAAGACCCTGGAGATCATCAAGTCCAACCATCAGCTCGACTCTACAAGTTCACCCCTAAACCAGATTCGCCGGCGCTGCATCTAAGCGGCTTTTAACACATCCAGGGATGGGACTCAACCACCACCCTGGGCAAGCTCTTCATGTCAGTAGAACCTGATTTCCCATCCATCCTTCTTATTCTCCGTGTGTTGGTGAGATCTCAGAAGAGGAAGCTGAAGCTCGCTGAGGACTGGCTGTACCTTAGCTCCCCCTTTGCCTCAGCTCATTAGCATCGGGGCATTTTAAGGTCTGACTCAGCTTCTAAATGCTTGAACTAGGCAGATCTAACCTTTTCCTTTCCCTAGCTGAGATAACTTGAGACTTGCTAAATCAGTCGGGACAGGTAAATCTCAGGCACGTCAAGGAAGTAGAGACCTTCCCATGGGTAGGGTTAGCAGGACCAGTCCTAACCTCATCTTCCTGTGCAGATCTTCAAGCAGAGAGTTCTCGGTGCTGGTTATTTCATGGAGCTGCTGATTTACAAGAGAAATTAGCAGTCTGCAGTTCCCAGTCAGGAGCAGTGAAGGCTTCTGGTTTACAGCCTTTTCTTACATTCCTCTGCTCTGCGTGTGCAGCAGCTACTGGGATTTAAGATCTCTAAAGGGTCTAATTGCTCTCTGCTTTCACTTTCCATTCCAGACAATTATTTTAAAAGGATGGCTAGAAAATTAACCTTCAGAAGCTGAGGAGTGGAAATTTAATGGGCACAAAGACAGAGGCTACCTAATACCCAGTAAATTCTCGGTTCCTTATTTGTGCCCCTGACAGTGTTTTCAGCCAACAGCGGAGGAGGGGAGCGAGTGAATTTAGAGCTGTGTAAGTCAGTACCTGCCTTGGGATACTTGTTCTCTCTGAAACCTACAAGCAGCCTCGATGTTGAGCACCAAGATTATTGCTTCTCTAGACAGTAATTTAGCAGAATCTTGCAATTCTCAGAGACACAGAACACTGGGGATTGGAAGGGACCTCAAAAGATCATCCAGCCCAATCCCCCTGCCACAGCAGGATCCCCCAGATCCAGTTGCACAGGAACAGTCCAGGCAGGTTTGAAACGTTTCCAGAGAAGGAGACTCCACAACCCCCCATGGGCAGCCCCTGCCAGGGCTCTGGCACCCTCATTGGGAGGAAGGCCCTTCTCAGACTGATGTGGAACCTCTTCTGTTCCAGCTCACACCCACTGCCCCTTGTCCTGTCACTGGGTGCCCCTGAGCAGAGCCTGGCTCCATCCTCCTCACACCCACCCTTCCCATATTGATCAACATCCATGGGGTCACCCCTCAGGCTCCTTTTTCCCAGCTCCAGAGCCCCACCTCCCTCAGCCCTTCCTCATCAGGGAGATGCTCCCCTGCCTCCATCATCCCTGTGGCTCTGCACTGGGCTCTCTCCAGCAGCTCTTTGTCCTTCTGGAACTGAGGAGCCCACAACTGGCCACAATATTCCAGATGTGGTCTCCCCAGGGCTCAGGCCATTTCCTCTTGTCCTGTTCCTTGTGAGAAGAGACCAGCCCCCACCTCTCCGCACCCTCCTGTCAGGCAGTTGCAGACAGCCTCAGGAGGTCTCCCCTCAGCCTCCTTTTCTTCAGACCAACCAGCCCCAGCATCCTCAGCTGCTCCTCACAAGGTTTGTTCTCCAGACCCTTCCCCAACTCAAGATGAAGGAAAGCATCTCGGCAAGAATAGCCCATGCTCCATCACAAGAAGCTATTTCAGTTCTGTGGTTGGACCTCTGTGGGTCAAACCCTGGAGCTTTCCTTTGCCCAAGTCCCTTTCCTTCGGGCTCACATGTCGGTCGCTCTCTCCTTGGAGCTGTGGAAAGCACATTCAGTCCTTCGTTTACGCTGCAGAGTCGTTGTTGCACAAACCCCGTCAGCCAGGCGCTGTTGGGCGGCGGAGCGCAGCTTGGTGGGAGGCGCGAGCGGAAGGGAAGACTCGCCATGCTCCGTCAGAGACAGGTCTCGTTGCCTGTGGCAACAGCGTAGCTGCATCAAATGCATCACGAATAACCAGCCCCTCGGTGCTCGCAGCTACTTTTGGAACTGCTGATAACAGAGGAAGGTCTCCCCAAAGGGCGCTTCAAGGCAGTAATGCAATTAGAGTGAACAGCAAGACCTGAACGTGCACAAAAGGGAAACCCTCGGCGGGGTCACGGAGGTTTAGTCTCTTTGACTCCTTGATGTGTCTGCAGCTTGGGGACTGCTCACCAGCGGGCTCTGCAGAAGGCAGCGGTACCTCGGCTTCCTTAGGAGCCGTGTCCTGATTTGTGGAGCTGTTAGAGGCTCGTCGAAGGAATCACGTGGCAGGTGTGAAGTTTCAGACTCTCGGGTGTGGAACCGGGATAGGGCTAAGAATGCATCAGGTTTTTCTGTGTGCATCCTGCCGTGAGGATGGGATGCAGGCGGGCTTTTCTCTGCCACTCCGGGGGTTCAAAGGCTTCCTTATGGTTTTCTGAGAATCAGTCGTGGCGTGCATCGCTGAAGTTTGACTTCCAATCCGTGTATTTTAATGCCCTTCCCCGTATTTCTATTCCGTTCCCTATATTTTAATTCCATTCCTTATATCTCAGTTCTGTTTCCTGTATTTTAATTCCATTCCATATATTTTAGTTCCTTTCCTTATATTTCTGTTCTATTCCCTATATTTTGATTCCATTCCTTATATTTCCATTCAATTTCCTCTGTTTTTATAAAATTCCATATATGTTAATTCCATTCCCTGTATTTCTATTCCATTCCCTATTTTTTTATTCCATCCCATGTATTTTTATTTCATTCCCTACATTTCAATTCCATTCCCTATATTTCTGTTCCATTCCCTCTACTTCTGTTCTATTCCCTTTGTTTTCTGGTCCATTCCCTGTATTTTAATTCCATTCCTTATATCTGAATTCTGTTCCCTATATTTTAATTCCATTCCACATATTTTAGTTCCTTTCCTTATTTTTTTGTTCTATTCCCTGTATTTTAATTCCACCCCCTATATTTTAATCCCATCCCCTACATTTCCATTCCAGTCTCTCTATTTTAATTCCATCCCATGTATTTTTAGTCCATCCCACATATTTTTGCAACCTCTGCTGTGCAATTGATGCAGTTGTGAGCTTTGGGAGGGTCACTTTGCTGTTGGAACGAACTGTGTGAAGGACAGAAGAGATCGAGGGTTCCTGTTCAGCTGCACCGGGCACAATGGGCGTCACAGAGGATCGCAGAGTCACAGAATCTCCTTCCCTGGAAAAGACCTTTAAGACGGTCATGTCCAGCCATGAACCCAGCGCTGCCAGGTCACCACTGACCCAGGGCCCTCGTTTCTCTCCGTGTTGTTTCTAGAGCCGCGCGGGGATGTTTCCTTCAATTCATTTCATTGAGGAGATGAAGGATGTCCCAGTGCAGCTGCAGACTGTTTGTGCTGTTCACACTTCGCTCTCTGGTTCATGTTTCTGCTGTCAGGAAGAGTTTCTCCGGGGGGTTGGATGGTGGCCCCAGGGTACTACTGATACCCAAGTACATTTCCTGCCCTGTCTCTGCCAGCTGAGAAGAGCCCGACTGCTGAAATAAGATGAACTTCATCCTGTTCCGCTACTATCTGCATTTCAGGGATAAAAGATGGTTTCTCAGATGATACCAAGCAAATACATTTACACCAAGTTGTGTGTCCGCAGACAACAGGCCGATGCTTTCATGTCTTGTGGTTCAAAGTTACTGGAATCATTCTGTGTTCTTTGAAGGTCTAGGAGAAAGTACCCCACTGGGCTGAAACAGAGCCACAGAATCACAGAAGGGACTGGAAGGGACCTCAAAAGGTTCCATTGGCAGCATCTACCTCCAGGCTGGGTTTTGTTTAATCCCGTGGCAGGAACTTCTTCACAGTGAGGCTGACAGAGCACTGGAATGGGCTCAGAGCGCTGGACCAGGGGGTTGTGGAGTCGCCTTCTCTGGAGACCCTCAAACCCCACCTGGACACGTTCCTATGTAACTGGATCTAGAGGATCCTGCTGTGGCAGGGGGGTTGGATGGGATGATCTTTTGAGGTCCCTTCCAATCCCTAGCGTTCTGTGATCCTTTGTGATTGTGTGACTGGATCTAGGGGATCCTGGATTGGACTGGATGGTCTTTTGAGGTCCCTTCCAATCCCTAATGACTGGATCTGGGGGATCCCGCTCTGGCAGGGGGATGGGACTGGATGATCTTTTGAGGACCCTTCCAATCCCTAGTGTTCTGTGATTTCAGTTGGGTTGTTAGAGCAGCTGAAGAAGAGGAGGTTCCTCCTGCTGGGCTATAATAACCCACCCAGTAAAAGGAATGGGAACAGCTCTTCTTGCTGATTGATTAACTACTTCTTCTGCAATAGCTTCTTAGTGAAAATTTTCTGAGGAGCCCTTCAACGCTGTAGCTGGGCGCTGAGTTCTGAAAGCCGGAGCCTCTCCGCAGCTCAGTCACAGGATCTCTGCTCTGCTCGTCGTATTTCAGCGCCTGTTGCAGTGACAGGGTTGCTAGGAACACGGCGCCATCGCTAAGTAACCGCGCGTTGTTTTCCAAAGCACTGAGGTGGCTCCATAATAATTAGGTTTGGAGCCGTGGAATGGAAACGCGTGGCAGCGCTCAGGGAGAGGCGATCGCTCCGAGGATTTCTTCATGAAATCTCGAGCTTTGCATTGCACCGCACGGGCCCCCCGCTCTCCCTTTGTGCAGCACCTCGTGCTTGATGATAGTGAAAGTCTTTTTCAAATTTGGTTAAATTAATTCCTGGGGCAAATCTGTGGAAAGCCAAGGCGGGGTGTCGGCCGCACGGACGTTAGTTAAGAGTGAGCGATGCCGCATGACGGGAGGCGGACGGATAGAGAAGGAAAGACGCTCCTTTACGGAGACTTTCAGTGCGGAGAGATGCTCTTCCACAGTGGCATGGTCAGACCTGAATCCCAAATACCAAACCATTTTCCAGTACGTTCACGACCTACTAAGTGTAAGTCCGTGATGCTGTCCTGAGCATCGTACAGCTTGTGGAGTCTGGCATCTGGGCAACAACCCCAGGGACCAGTATATGGTGGGGACTGGCCTGTTGGAGAGCAGCGTAGAAGGAAGGGATGCACCAAACCATCCCTAAAAGTGAGTGGCATTGGCTGCTCTCACAGGGTAATTACTCTGGGGGATCCTGCTCTGGCAGGGGGATTGGACTGGATGATCCTTTGAGGTCCCTTCCAATCGCTAATGTTCTGTGATTCTGTGGAAGAGGAGGGTTTAGCAGAGGATGGAATTGCTCGTTGTAGGTTCAGTCAAAATGATGTTCTAACTCATCTAGCCACTAAAATTGCACCATCACCACCAGCATCTGCTACATCCTGCTCTGCATAGAGAGTAAAAAAGATGAATAAGACCTCAGCAGCCTTGTCATTCGTGTGTGAATGAGGAGGTGACAGGTGCTCGATGGTCCAAGCAGCACAAAGGTAGCAGGAGCTACTCCTGCCTATGGAACCATCTGCTGGCTGCCCGCAGTTGGAGCCCTCTGCTTAGGGCATTGGTCTCTCTGGAGGTTTTGTTTTTCCCTTCCTAATTTCACCAGGAGCTGCTCAGTCGGGGCTGACAAAACTCAGCCAGAGATGGAATGGCAAGATGGATAACATGTAATCAGAGAGGAACACTCAGGGAGAACCTGTGGTGTCCTCGTGGCAGCATAACGACCTTGTGCTTATTGAAATAAATATCCCCGAGCAAAGCGCTGCCAGGGAGTTCAAGAACAGAAATATTTGCCTGTCTCCCTGCTGCTGAGCGAAGGGGGTCTGAAGGTGCCACCTCTAATTGAAAGCGCTCTGCGCGCTCGCGCCGGGGAGGGCTAATTTATCTGTTTATGACAAATCGCCGCGTGCGGAGAACATGGGAAAGGGGTGGTGGGAGGCAAAATGGAGATCAGTTTTCCAGCTGTGCAGAGGAGGGACAGCAAATTCCCTGCGTTATTATGGAAGTGATGATGAAGAGGCTAAAAATAAGAACATAAAAATGAGTTAAGGCAGTTGCAAGCGTTTTCCTGGTTTATGGGCAGGTTCATTGTTCCAGTGATGTTTTTATGTGGCACCTTCAGATGCCTGAGGCTCTGGGAGGAGTGTGAGCTCTGCAAGCTGGACTTACGGTGCGAGGCCTCAACTTGCGAAACAGGAAGATCAACTGGTTGCCAGCACTCTTCTGTCCTTGAAATGATCTCTGTTCTTGGACGTCCTTCAGATGCTAAGGGCCTGACTGGAGAATCATAGAATCATTCAGGTTGGAAAAGACAACTCTAGTCTACAAGTTCAAGCCTAAAACAGATCCCCCCAGCACTACATCTGAGTGACTTCTAAACACACCCAGGGATGGGGACTCAACCACCACCCTGGGCAGCCCAGTCCAGTGCCTGACCACTCTCCAGGAGGGATTTCTTCCTGATGTCCAGTCTAACCCTTCCCTGTTGAAGCTTGAAGCCCTTCCCTCTGCTTCTGTCACTTCATTACCTGTGAGAAGAGACCAGCACCAATATCCCCCCAGTGTCCTTTCAGATAGTTGTAGGGAGCAATGAGGTCTCCCCTCAGCCTCAAACTCAAACAGCCCCAACTCTCTCAATCTCTCCTCATCAGACTGATTCTCCAGGTCCTGAGTAGTGTGTGTTCCTGAGTAGTCTGCTCTAGTTGACTGGTTTGAGTCGGGAATTGGACCTGAATGAGTCACACTCAAGATAACAAAGTCCTTCATGGGACACAGGATGCACTGAAGTAGTTTTGTGTCATTCCTGGAAAGTACTTCTTCAGGACAACTTGAATCCTTGGAAGAGCCTGGCAAGAACCTGTGGGAGCTCATGCAGTAGAGCTACTACCCACTGAGTGGCCGGCTTAGATCAGGCTGTTAAGGGCCCTGTTGAACCTGGTTTTTAATGTCTGCAAAGTTAGAGGTGTCACAGCATCCATGGGTCGCCAGGGGTGATATGTAACAGCCCTCTTGGTGAACTGTTTCTCTCTTGTGTCTAAGGAGATTTACCCTTGTAGCAGTGTGTGTGACTGTCCTGCCACCGGCACTGCTGAGAGGCAGTCTAGCACTACTCTCTCTCTTCCTGACAGCTTCTCGCGGGGCAGTTCGGGTCAGATGGCCCAGGAGCCTTCTCTTCTGAAGACTGAACCACCGCTGTTCAGCCCATCCTCGCACATCCTGTGCTCCAGGCTCTAAATCCTACTGGACTCACTCCTGTACATCAGCGTCTCTCCCGCACTCGGTGCCTTGTGCAAGAAGGACCACAGTTGAGCCTCACGACTGCTGAGGAGGGAAACAATCACTTCCCTCAATCTGCTGGCTGTCGCTTCGCTCGCGCAGCCCCATGGGCGCTTGGCCTGGCTTCCTCCATCCCAGCGGCAGGGCTTTGCGTTTGCCCCTGTCAAACTTCATTAGGTCTCTGTCAGCCCATGTCTGTGGAGCGCCAATGGCCCTCGGAAGGGACTAATTCCAGGGGTGGAGGGGTCACAATTTCCAGATGACATCTTACTGACTTATTTTCCACATGGCTGGGCTTCTTTTCCTTAGGACGAGCTCGGTCCTTCCTTTTGACGCCATTTCAGTCTGCTGCGGTTGGTCGTGCCATCCCCAGGCATGGGACAGCAGTTCACGCCCTCCTCTTTGCAGCAGCTCTTCAGGTGGTTGGAAACCTGGGTGTTTGGGCACCTCAGCACAAGGGAGGCATCGAGGGGCTGGAGTGAGGGCAGAGGGGGGCAACGAAGCTGGGGAAGGGCCTGGAGAATCAACCTGATGTGAAGAGATGGAGAGAGCTGGGGCTGTTTAGTTTGAGGAAGAGGAGGCTGAGGGGAGCCCTCATCACTCTCTACAATTACCTGAAAGGACGCTGGAGAGAGGTTGGTGCTGGGCTCTTCTTATAGGTCATTAGCGACAGAACCAGAGGGAAGGGCTTCAAGCTTCAGCAGGGGAGGGTTAGATTGGACATCGGGAAGAAATTCTCCCCAGGGAGAGTGGTCAGGCCCTGGACTGGGCTGCCCAGGGTGGTGGTTGAGTCCCCATCCCTGGATGGGTTCAAAAGTCGCTTGGATTTAGTGTTTGAGGGATCTGGGCAGCCCCTGCCAGGGCTCTGGCACCCTCACTGGGAAGAAGGTCCTTCTCACACTGATGTGGAACCTCCTCTGTTCCAGCTCACACCCACTGCCCCTTGTCCTATCAGTAGATGCCACCGAGCAGAGCCTGGCTCCATCCTCCTGACACCCACCCTTCCCATATTGATCAACATTCATGGGGTCACCCCTCAGGCTCCTTTTTCCCAGCTCCAGAGCCCCAGCTCCCTCAGCCCTTCCTCATCAGGGAGATGCTTCTCTCCCTCCATCATCTCTGTGGCTCTGCACTGGACTCTCTTCAGCAGCTCTGTGTCCTTCTGGAGCTGGGGGGCCCAGAACTAGCCACATAATTCCAGATGTGGTCTCACCAGAGTTTGGGTCACTTTGGTGTTTTCAAAGCAAAGTTCTGTGTTTCCAAGAGAACTTTGGGTTGGAGGTTTGTCCTCCCAACCGATGGTCACATTTTCTCTCTCAGCCTCCTGGTCAGTAGTGAAAAGAGTGAGTGGCCCTGAATCAGTAGGGAAGTCCAGCAGATCTGTTGTTTGGCTGTGATGGGATGGCAGTGGCAATAACTTTCTGAGAATTGCTCTCCAAGCAGCTCTGCCTCCACGCTAACCTGTTTTCATCCAGCCTCTGCTTTCGTCCTCTTTACGAGCAGATCAGCTGTGGCACCCGAGCTCAGACGGTGGCGTGTGAAACCTCCAGAAACCCTTTTATCGTGTTGTAGAAATAAATCACTGGCTGTTACTCATAGAATGGTTTTAGTTTTCCCCCCTCCGGTATTTTTCTGAGAATTAAAGTTTAGCTCAAACTCCGCAACTCCTCAGCTCTCTTTCGTTTCCAAGTACAGAAACCACCTTCCTCCCCTTTCTGCTTCCACCCACAATCTGTGGGATTGAAGAACAGACTGTGATTTGGATTAAAAACTGGCTGTGCAGCAGAGCCCAGAGAGTGCTGCTTAGTGGTGCAGTCTGGCTGGAGCCCTGTGACCAGTGGTGGCCCCCAGGGATTTGCGCTGGGTCTGATTTTATTAATGACCTTGATGATGGGATTGAGTGTCTCTTCAGCCAGTTTGCTGATGACACGGAGCTGGGTGGTCTGGCTGATAGCCCTGGTGGCTGTGTGGCCATTCAGGAAGATTTGGATGGACAGGAGGGGTGGGCAAAGAGGAACTGAATGAGGTTTAGTAAGAATTAGTGCAGAGTCCTTCACCTGGGGAGGAGTATTGAGAAGCATCAGTGCAGGTAGGAGGATGATCTCTGGAGAGGGATCTTGGAGTTCCTGTGGGCAAGAAGTTCTTCATGGAGCAGCACTGTGCTCTTGCGTTGGCCAAGGAGGCCAGCAGAAGCCTGGGATGGATCAAGAAGAGTGTGTCCAGCAGATCAAGGGAGGTTCTTCTCCCTCTCTGCTCTGCCCTAGTGAGGCCACATCAGGCCTCCAACAGCTGTTAGAGAACTTTGCAGTGCTCCTTTCCCAGCAGCCAGCTGTTGAATTAAATGCCTTAATTATCGTAAGGCCCCATTATGTCAGTTCACCTAATCTGCTTAGTTTTGTAATCTGTACTTGGTGAGGAGGTGCTGCTAGAGCTCTGGGCACCTTTATAATCCCTGGATTAATGTGCAGTAAGCTTGGTCTTTCCTGTGTTCCACTTCCCAAGTATTTTGGGTCAGCCATAACTCCTCTGCCGCTTTATGGGTTTCTGTTCCAGCCATGAATCACAGAGTAAAACCTCTCGCTGGCCAAATTCCAAGCCTCTTCATATCACACTTCTTTCAGGGTTGATCCAGGTTGTTACAAACAGCGTTCTGTGGCCAGAGGATCCAGCCCCTTTCTGGACCCTCCTCTGGACCAGAACACTTTGCCTTCATAGGATCACAGAGTCACAGAGCATTAGGGATTGGAAGGGACTTCAAAAGATCATCCAGTCAGATCCCTCCACCACAGCAGGATCCTCTGGATCAAGTCACACAGGAACACGGCCAGGTGGGTTTGAAATGTCTCCAGAGAAGGAGACTCCACAACCCCCCTGGGCAGCCCCTGTCAGATCTCTGGCACCCTCACTGGGAACAAGGTCCTTCTCATCTTGATGTGGAACCTCCTCTGTTCCAGCTCACACCCACTGCCCCTTGTTCTATCATCAGTTGCCCCTGAGCAGAGCCTGGCTCCATCCTCCTGACACTCACTCTTCACATTATTTGTAGACATCAGTGGGGTCCCCCCTCAGGCTTCTTTTTTCCAAGCTCAAGAGACCCAGCTCCCTCAGCTTTTCCTCATCAGGGAGATGCTCCACTCCCTTCAGGATGCTTCTGCTTTCAGCTCAGCTCTGTGCCCTTTCCTGGGAGGACTGCAAACCCAAAAGCTGATTGCATCACCCCTTGCACCACTATTATTTGCTTTATAGGCACCTTCCATCTTCTTAGCGAAGTCCTTTGCAGTATCAGTGTCTGTGTGATGGATTTTTATACTCAGCAGACGAAGTCTGTAGCTTTAGAGGCACTTTTCAGACAGAGCATCTCTGAACTGGTGCAAACAATCCAAGATGGAGTTTGAGGAGTCCACGTAGCTGAATTACCAAAGCAAAGAGGAAGGCAAACTTCAATCCCATTGCTTTTCCAGCCTGGGGTTCTGTACGGCTCCTCATTGACCGTGGATGCCTGCCAAGCGAAGGCTGGGTTACATCATCTCATCAAGAAGCAATGGCCTTCCAGGAACCCACTTTAATTCAATTACGGTGGGAAGTCAATCCAGGTCAGAACTGAAGTTCTTTACACTTTGGGATGGCAGAGACATTGTTGATTGTGGATGGTTTCATGTGGAGGATCCTGTCAGAGAAAGGTTTTACGGGGGAAATAAGAGTGTCCGACTGTTGTCAAGCCACCGACACACCTTCGGTGCAGGCAGAGTGAGGAGCAGCGGTCGTGTCTGATAATAAAGCATTGAAATAACAGAAAGGGTTGTGGGGAACTGACTTGGTGAGTGCTGCCCCGCAGCGCTTGAGAAACCCGACGTCCCTCCCTCTCTTCACATTTAATATACGAGAAGCAGGCCGGCAGCAGCGTTTGACTTGCTCACAGCTTCATCCTCATGGCAAGCGACTGACGTGACATTTCAAAGTCTGCCAGACTGAAGCAGAAAAACAACACTAGAGATGAGAGTCAGGCCCATCATGTACTTTTATCGTGTCCATCGTGTACGTCGGTGAGTTGACAGTGTAAGTGAAGTTAGATGATCCTCAGCAGAGGGAACCATAAATCGGTGTGAACCGTTCCCTGGGTTCTCTGTGCTGCATCATGAGGTGAAGTGGGAAAGGCCAAACGTTTTGAAGCCTGAATCACTGCGTTTGTCCAGAAACAGGGGAGGGTTGGGCTTTTGTCCCAGGCAGCCAGTGCTAAGATGAGAGGGCAGGGCCTGAAGCTGCCCGGGGAGGGTCAGGCTGGATGTTAGGAAGCTCTTCCTGGTGGAAAGGGTGATCAGTGCCTGGACTGGACTGCCCAGGGCCATGGTGGAGTCCCCATCCCTGGAGGTGTTGAAGGACAGCCTGGCTGTGGCCCTTAGTGCCCTTGTCTGGCTGATGTTACATCCTGGGCTGGGCTGGCGGAGCTCAGAGGGCTCTGCACAGGGTGCGACTGGGTTGTCACTCGTGAATCTCTACACGGCAGCAGCAAAAAACAGTTGTTTGTCATCATTACACATCCGCCCTAGCAGCGTCAGGGCTGTCACCCGGAGTGATTACCCCGAGGCAGCGGAGACTGCAGCTGAAGGGCCAAAGCGATTTCAGTCGCCGGAACGGAGGAGTAACTTTGTTTAGGCAGTTCAATGACTGATTCAGGGAAGCCAGAATTAAGTGCAGGGCAGTGGAGGTCTTCCTCCTAGGATGTTGTTTGGTCTTTTGTTGTTTGGTTTGTAGTTGTCGTGAGTGGTGATGCTAGTTTTTAATAAAATAAATATGAATATATAGGAGGTTCCACATCAATATCAGAAGGCACTTCTTCCCAGTGAGGGTGACGGAGCACTGGAAGGGGCTGCTCAGGGGGGCTGTGGAGTCTCCTTCTCTGGAGATGTTTCAAACCCACCTGGATGTGTTCCTGTGTGACTTGGTCTAGGTGGTCCTGCTGTGGCAGGGGGATTGGACTGGCTGATCTTGTGAGACCCCTTCCAATCCCTAATGAGTCTATGATATTAGATAAATAGACTAAAAAATAGTCTGGACTGAAATAAATAGAGTAAAATAAGCTAAAATAATCAGACAAAAATAGACTAAAATAGACTAAGATTGAGTAGATTAAACTCAGACCTTGGGACGTGTTCTCTTACCGCCGCTGTAGTAGTTAGTACGTCGGTGAAAGTAATGAGAGTATTAATGTGGAAGAAAGCTGTGCTCAGGGCTCAGGTTCACGGATTTCATGGGAGGATTTTGTCCTGAAACGGGTGAGGGTTCCCTGCCTCCGCCGCGCGGATTCCAAGCAGACATGTGCTCTTAGCTGCTAATTTGCAATGCAGATGACGGGGGGGTTCAGTCTTTTGCCAGCAGCTTAAATTCTCATTTAAAACAATGTTTAGCAAGTGCTCAGAAGATAATACGGCAGAGCTCATTAGGAGAGGAGTGCGGCGTGATGTGCGCGGGGTTGTCATTGTTAGCAGCAGCTACAAAGGAAAGTGAATACGGAAAAAGGAGCGTTTTCAAAAATGTCTTCAATCAGCTGAAGTAGGACTAATGCGGCTCAGAAACAAGGGGATAACAGAAACAACCTGTAACTAATGAATTTCTCTCCTAAAAGGAAGGAAAGAACCTTTCTCCAAAGACAGTAAGTTGCCCCAGGTTTAGATCTCCCCATCTGTCACCACAGAAAGGCCAATGGAAGCTTGAGGTCGATCTGGAGCTTAGGGACAGGGTTTAGTGGTGGCCTGGGGACAGTCGGGTTAGTGGTGGGTCTCGATGATCTTGGAGGTCTTTTCCAACCTCAACAGTTTCATGATTCTTTGACTTTACCCAGCTAAGGCCTGAAGATGTCCAAAGGACACGATTACTTCAGTTTCTGTGGGCAACTGGATCTGGTGCTTGATTGTTCTTATGGTAGAAAAGTCAGAACCTCTCTCTGAATCACAGAATCCTTCAGGTTGGAAAAGATCCTTGGGATCATTGAGTCCAACCATCAACCCTACTCTACAAGGTCACCCCTAAAGCAGATCCACCAACACTACATCTAAGCGACTTTTAAGCCCATCCAGGGATGGGGACTCAGCCACCACCCTGGGCAGCCCATCCCAGTGCCAGGCGCAGACTGGACCTGCTCCAGTCTGTCTACAATCTTGTGTAATTTAGGGGGGAATTCTTTCAAATTCTCTAACAGAATAGTTTTGACAGGCACTAAAGTGGAACAGTCAGAGCTATTTCTGCTCCAGTTAATCTTTACATTAGGTCGTGTTTCACAGACGGCCCCAGAAGTGGAAACTCATCTCGGTGGGAATTGTCAATTACCGCCAGCGCTGTGGCCGGCGAGGAAACTCTTGCTAGGGCGTGTGAAATTAAACGGAGGGAATCTTCCGCCTGACCTTCACACAGCTCCGTGTTACTGCCTTCCAGTAAAAACACAGTTAATTTATTTTTGCAGAAATAAATTAAAAAATGATAAATTTAGACAGAGTGGAGAGAAATCCCAGCAATGGCTGGAGTTATGAGGCTGCAGGACACTGAGATTTCTCATAACTTTTCTATTTATCCCATCACAGCCCCAGTCAGTCTATTCTTTGAGACAGCATGGAGCAGATAAATGGCAGCAGAGGAGCTGAATGAGTCCCCTGACCTTGTGTGTGCATGTTGTAATCTCGTGTAATGAACTGCTGGCTGCTGAGGCCATCGGGGCTTGGCCATGTGCGGTGTGGGGAGAAGTGTGGGCAGTCTGGAGGAGCGATGACCTCCTCACTGCTCCACACAACCCATCCATCGTGTTGTGAGCGGGACTGCTTCGGTCTCTTCCTAAGGAAACACTGAACAGCTCCTTTTGGGGCTTCTCTACCCAGCTGGGTTGTCCCAGAGGGCTTGTGCTCCTCAGGGGTTTTGTTTTCATTCTGCTTAAGGGTCCTACTCTGATGAAAGAGTTTGAAATCCTGGTGTGTTAAGCATTCCCCATCCATTTTTAAGATGGATCTAGAAAACCACAGAAATGCTGTATTTTAGAATAATAGAATCACGGGGCTGGAAGGGACCTCCAAAGGGCATCTACTTCAACCCCCCTACACCAAGCAGGGCCATGAATCTCCAGACCAGACTGCCCAGAGCTGCTTCCAGCCTGCCCTTGAATGGCTCCGGGGATGGAGCCTCCACCTCTGGGCAGCCTGTTTCAGGGATCCCCAAGCCTCAGAATCAAGAACTTTTTCCTCCTGTCCAGCCTGGATCTGCCCTTTTCCAGCTTCAAACCATGACCCCTCGTCCTGTCATTCCCTGCCCTCGTTCCTCCCCAGCCTTCTTGGAGCCCCTTTCAGGTCTAAGGCCTTTTTGGCTCAGAAACAGTTACGATGCACAACCTGGATTCTCCAGAGCACGTCACAGAACCATTCGGGTTGCAAAAGACCCTTGGGATCATCTAGTCCAAACAGCAGCCCTCCTCTACAAGTTAACTCCTAAAGCATAGCCCCCAACACCATATCTAGGTGACCCCCAAACACACCCAGGGATGGGGGCTCAGCCACAAAACGTTAGGGATTGGAAGGGACCTGGAAAGCTCACCCAGTCCCATCCCCCCAACACAGCAGGATCCCCTAGATCCAGTGGCACAGGAGCACACTCAGGCGGGTTCTAAACCTGCCCACAGCCGGCCTGTGCTTCTGGACGGCTGGATAAATGCAGTATGTCAGAACCAGTGTTCCATGAAGGGCTGACAAACCTGGAGAGCCTACGCCATGAGCACCTGCGTGCCATCTCTTGTTCCTTCCTAAGCAGCTGACAAGGCTTTAGATACTGAGGAAACAGACTTGTAAAACAAGACTCTCCCGTAGCTCACCCCCGGCCGTATTATTTCTCGGTCTTGAAAGGTTTTAGATGACTAAAAGTAACTAAATGTTTTTTTTCACAATATGTGGTGCCCTTTTTTGTAGGATGGCTGGGGGGGTGAAGCATAAAACCCCAAACTTTTGTCACAGAATCACAGAACATCAGGGGTTGGAAGGGACCTTGAAAGATCATCCAGTCCAATCCCCCTGCCACAGCAGGATCCCCCAGATCCAGTCGCACAGGAACATGGCCAGGAGGGTTTTAAGCATCTCCAGAGAAGGAGACTTCACAACACCCTCCTTGGGCAGCCCGTTCCAGTGCTCTGTCACTCTCACTGGGAAGAAGGTCCTTCTCACACTGATGTGGAACCTCCTCTGCTCCAGCTCACACCCGCTGCCTCTTGTCCCATCACTGGGTGCCCCTGAGCAGAGCCTGGCTCCATCCTCCTCACACCCACCCTTCACACATTGATCAACATTCATGGGGTCTCCCCTCAGTCTCTTTTCTCCCAGCTCCAGAGCCCCAGCTCCCTCAGCCTGTCCTCAGCAGGGAGATGCTCCCCTCCCTCCATCATCCCTGTGGCTCTGCACTGGGCTCTCTCCAGCAGCTCTGTGTCCTTCTGGAGCTGAGGGGCCCACAGCTGGCCACAAGATTCCCGATGTTGCCTCAGTAGGGCCCAGTTTGAATTCAGAAGAATCTGCTGAAATGTGGTCACTTATCAGAAACATTTGAAATCCTCTATTTGCAGCAAGAAGCCTTCGACAGTGCTGAAGGGCAATCTGACCGTTTGGTGCTTCAGGGAAAGCAAGAGACAGAGCTTTGGCTAGAAGACACTTACTTACAGGTGCAAGAGGCAAAAACATTCCAAATTGGTCTGTTTCCTAGTAGGACAAATATTAAAGTCTCCAGAGCTCTTCTCCGAGAGAACTCGGACCCGTAAACTGCACCAGAGCCACCTGTGGAGGTTGTTCATTTTGCTGGGAGTCTGCTCGGCTGTTAAATTGATTTCGCTGTAAAAGTCCATTATTCAGCCACCTGTTCCTCTTCTCCGTGCGCTCTCGTTAATAAATATTGAAAAGGGATAAAGGGAGGTTCTCTGGGCCATCATCTGCAGGATTTCCTTCAAATCCCTCTGCCATTAATTTTCAGGGAAAATGCGGTTTTTATTCTTTTCTCGTAACTTCTTCTTCTGGGTGCGTGTGTCTGGGATGGCACTTCCTCTTTAGAGTTATTTCTGAGAGGTCGTTTGGGTTGGATCGAGGAATTTTCCTTCCTGGAAAGCAGGAGCATTGTTCCTGGCAGAATGAAAATAAATCAGAAGCACAGAGTTGTTGAGCTCTGAGCTCAGCCCAGCCAGGACCTGACAACACCACCGCGGCCGGACCAGGGCAGCCTCAGGCCCTGCCCTTTGTCCTGGCGCTGGCTGCATCAGAGAAGAACCTGACCCCCACCTGACTGCAACCCTTGGAGAGAGGCAGAAGGTCCCCCCTGAGTCTGCTCCAGGCTACAGTCTCTCTCAACAGCCTTTCCCTGTGGAGGTGCTGGAGCAGGTGCAGAGGAGGTCAATGAAGCTGGCGAAGGGCCTGGAGAGTAAAACTTGTGAGGACAGACTGAAAGAGCTGGGGGTCTTTAGACTGAGGAAGAGGAGGCTGAGATCACCCTCTACAGCTGCCTGAAAGGATGCTGCGGAGATGTTGGTGCTGGTCTCTTCTCACAGGCAATTAGTGACAGAACCAGAGGGAACGGGTTCCAGTTCCAACAGGGGAGGGTTAGACTTGGCATTAGGAAGAATTGTGTCACAGAAAGGGTGCTCAGGCACTGGAATGGGCTGCCCGGGGAGGTTTTTAGTCCCCATCCCTGGATGTGTTTGAAGATCATTGGATGAGGTGCTGAGGGATCTGGTTTAGGGGTGAACATGTAAGGTAGGGTGGATGGTTGAAATGGAATTTAACATGTTCTGCATGAGACTGGATAAAATACAGTCCACCAGCATGACTAGGGGATCCACTTGTGGCAGGGGGGTTGGCCTGGATGATCTTTCAGGGTCCCTTCCAATCCCTGATGTTCTGTGATTCTGTGACTACTGGAGAAATCGATGATTGATGGGCTTTTTTTGCCTTTGTCTTTCCAGAAATGAATTCCTCTGTGGCAGCATGCGGTGGTAATCTATGGCTGCAGAAGGCAACCGGCCTGATGTTCTGCCAGGTGTTGTGAACAACAACATGTAAGTGCGATGCATTTCCTTACTGATGTAGCTCACCTGGTGGTTACGCTGGGATTTTAACAAAGAGAGCAGCGGTTCGAGGTGTCTCTTCACGTATTGTTATGGAGCAGCAGCCGAGGTGCTGTGACAGGTTGTGTCTGAGGTCAGACTTCTCTGAAGGTACCTTTGTCCCCTCGTTTTAGTCTGCACATCAATCTCCATCAGGCGCCGGCCGTGCTTTCCCCAGCTTCGCTCAGGGGAGTCCGGAGCAGCACAAGTCAGGGTTAATGATTATTGATAAGCAGAGCTCTAGAAATAGAACCGTGCGGGGCTAACCCGGTCAGCAGAGTGCCTGACACAGGAGAAGCTGCTTGCTTGCTTGCTTGGTTTGTTGGGTCGTCGCCTTTTGTGGTTGGAACTGCAACGCGGGCTCTGCGCAGAGGTAACGGAGACGTTAACTCTGATTAAAGGCTTCAGTGTTGAGGAGACACTAAGTAAAACGAATGAGCTCCTCAGCTGATGCATGAACACCCGAGGGAAGGCACCAGGGCCGCTGCTTGTTGTTTATTCATTGTTTAACGCGTCCGGCGTGTTGCTGCTCTCACAGTCTTGTCTCTGATGTTGCTGGTGTTAACGCTCTTTGTTTTCTGTATTGGGTTTCGTTTCCAGGAGCATTTCTTGCCTGATGAAGGTGCAGTTCTTGAGATCAGTGTTGGATTCCTCTGGCTTTTGCAAAGCTGGTTGGTTCAGCTTTGCTTGTGCGACGTTGGTTCGTCTGTTCCGTGCACAGCCACTCGTGGTGATGGTGGTACTGGCTCCTGCTTTGGGGGACTGAGTGTTGTGGGAAAGACACTGAGGTGCTCGATCGTGTCGGGAAGTGAGTCGTTTGGTTTTGTTGGAGATCTGGCTGCTAGCTGGAAGCGTTTGCTACCGTGGGGTATCTTGGGGCGCTGTGATTTTCACTTGCCCAGAAAAGGTTCTGACTAAGAGAAGAGGAAGGAGGGACAATGCGCCGGGGGCTGCGCGTCACGAAATCCGCAGCTTCAGCTTGTGTGCGCAGCGGTCGGTAGCTGGGAGAACAGCACCTAGGTCTCAATTCTCGCGCTCGTTGTCGTTAGTCCATTGCTCTTCTTTCACCTGAAGAGGTGTCAATAGCACGCTAGGCTCATCGCAGCCATTGGAATAAAACCCCTTTGGAGCCTTTGCAAAGTCAGGGCTGCATTTAGTAACAATGATGATAACAATAATGACAATAACAACGCCTTCTCTTGCTGCTGATGTGTTGGTGGGTGTTGTAAGGGTGCCCAGTGCCGTGCCTGTATGTGTGGGACAAGTGTATGCAGGTGAGGGAGGGAGCTGCGGGAGGTACAGCAAGAATGTTCAGCTTGAAGAGTTAAGGGAGAGCTAGAGGCTCTTCATTAACTAGAAGTGGGGTGGTTAGTAGATGGAGAGAGGTTCTCCTCCCCTTCTACTCTTCTCTGGGGAGACCACATCTATGTCTGGTTCTGGGCCCCTCAGTTCAAGAAGGGCACAGAACTGCTGGAGAGAGCCCAGCACAGGGCCACAAGATGAAGGCAGTGGAAGATCTCCCTGCTGAAGAAAGGCTGAGGGAGCTGGGGCTCTGGAGCTGGGAAAAATGGAGCCTGAGGGGTGACCTCATGAGTGTTGATCAATATGGGATGAGCAGGTGTGTGGAGGATGGAGCCAGGCTCTGCTCAGGGGCACCCAGTGACAGGACAAGGGGCAGTGGGTGTGAGCTGGGACAGAGGAGGTTCCACATCAGTGTGAGTGTTTAAAAGACACTTAGATGTAGTGTTGGGGGATCTGGTTTAGGGGTGAACTTGCACAGTAGGGTTGATGGTTGGACTCAGTGATCTCGAGGGTCTTCTTGCAGCCTAAATGATTCTGGGATGCTATGGTTCTGTGATCCTGGTGGAAAAGACGTTCATTTTTCAGGAGGAACTAGAGGTTTACGAGCTGATTCGTGTGGTTTGCGGCTTCTGACAAAACCTTTTGTATTTGATGGCCTCGTCCCTCATTATTGGGTGTTATGCAGCACAATCAGAACTTCTTCCTTCCCTCAAACTGAAGATGTCCATCAGTAGCTTCCTGACAACTCCCTGTCCTACCCCCATTTGGCAGGTTACCAGAGGAGCTGGATGTCTGTGTTCATGTACTGGGCTTGTGAAAACCAGTCTGACATGTTTCAAGCACTAATGTTGTTCCCCAGAAAAGACAAGCTGTTGTTATTAGCTGCCTGAGCCCCTTCCACACATCCAAGGGCAGGAAGTAAAAGAAATAAAATAAGTCTTTGATTAAATTACCTCAAGACCAGTTTTGGTTCGGTCTGCTTAGCATCAGCATGCAGGTACATCAAACACAACTGAAGATGCAGCAATATTTATTTACATGTTTAAATTACATCAACTTTAATACTACTAATTAGAAATACTTCAATTTTTAATATGCAGCCAGCCCAGGAACGAGCTGTGGGTTATGAGTGCCCTGTGTTGAGAGTCACAGCACAGTCAGTTAGAGATTGGAAGGGACCTCAAAAGATCATCTGCCACAGCAGGATCCTCTAGATCCAGTTGCACAGGAACATGGCCAGAAGTCTCCACAAAAGGAGACTCCACAACCCCCCTGGGCAGCCCTGCTAGGGCTCTGTCATCCTCACTGGGAAGAAGGTCCTTCTTCCACTGATGGGGAACCTCCTCTGCTCCAGCTCACACCCACTGCCCCTTGTCCTATCGTTAGATGTCACTGAGCAGAGCCTGGCTCCATCCTCCTCACACCCACCCTTTCCATATTGACCAACATTCATTAGGTCACCCCTCAGGCTCCTTTTTCCAAGCTCCAGAGCCCCAGCTCCCTCAGCCTGTCCTCATCAGGGAGATCTTCCACTGCCTTCATCATCTTTGTGGCCCTGTGCTGGGCTCTCTCCAGCAGCTCTGTGTCCTTCTTGAACTGAGGTGCCCAGAGCTGGACACGGTGTCACGAGACATTAAGTTCAGTGATAAAATTAGGGGATGTAGTTTTATTTTAATAAACAGGGTTTTTATGAAAGTCACTCCAATTCTGTAGCCAGCCCTACAGAAGCTTTGCTGGCATAAAACTCCTCTGTGGTATCGATGTCACATGCCATGGGGCCCTGGTGGGGCCTGTACCTAGAGTAAGCCATGGAACGAGGTGAAGAGCAGAGCTGTTGTCACCCTACAGACATCTGAGGTGAATCAGGGCAGCAGAGGAACATCAGACATTGCGGTTGTTGCACACCCAGAACCTGACAGGGGATCACTTCCCTTCTCCCAAACACCATCAAAACAATCTTGACAAGAAAATTAGAGCTGCCACAAGCTGTCTCAAGGCTCTAAAGGTGTGAAACCTCCTTGGGAGTAGGAAACCTCCAAAGCACTTTCTGCATGAATCTGCAGCAGCCCTGTTCAAGCAGCCTGTGAGCTCTGGGAGAGGGAATGATGCCTCTGGGACAGAGTGGTTTTCCACCACAGGAGATGGCTGAGACACACTTTTGTCTGCACAGGGCTGAATGAGGTGGAAATAGTCACAGAATTACAGAATGATGGAGGCTGTAAAAGCTGTTTGAGCTCATCCAGCCCAGCCCAGGACCAAACATCACCCCATCAGCCAGAGCAGGGCACTAAGGGCCACAGCCAGGCTGTCTTTAAACACCTCCAGGGATGGGGACTCCACCACTGACCTGCCAGTCCATTCCAGGCTCTGATCACCCTCTGTGTGAAGAAGGGCTCCCTAACATCCAGCCTAACCCTCCCCTGGCAGCCTCAGGCTCTGCCCTCTTGTCCTGGCACTGGCTGCCTGGGAGAAGAGCCCGAGCCCCACCTGACTACAACCTCCCTTCAGGGAGCTGGACAGAGGGAGAAGGTCCCTCCTGAGTCTCCTCTTCAGTAAACCAGGTCTTAGCAAGAACTATAGCTGTGCTAGAGACACAGAATAGTCTGTTCTACCTCCTTGACCTCAGCTGTGGGAGCTGGACATCTGAATCAGACCTCTCAGAACCATGTCTTCCTTTATTCTCATCTTCAGTTGCATTTTGTTTTAAAAGTCCCTCATAAAATTCCAGTGTGACATCCATGTGGGTTGATTTTGGGGGAAAAAATCAGAAGCCAGATACTTTAGTGAACCTCAAAAAATGAGTGTTGAAGAGATCTTTGCGAGGGTCCTTTGATTCCTCCTAAATACAAGGCTCCTGGTTGGGGTGACCGAGAGAGAGTGGATTTTACAGCGTTTTCACAGACTTGCCTCTCCGCTGGGAAGGACTTGGACGGCTTTTCCGTTCCAAGCGCTGTTATCTGGGATAAAAGCCCACGCTTCATGCTCCAGTTACTCGACATGACTCTCAGTGCTGATATCCCAGTAAAACAATGGAGGAAGGCGACTGCATTTGTAATCCTGAGGTAAAAATACCCGCGGTGTGGAAGAGAAGCCGTTTGTTTGCCGTTCACCGGGTCAGTGCCAGCTGGAGCTACTGTTGTGGCTTCCACTCAGCCAGAGCAGGTGAAAGGGACGAGCAGCAAGCCCCGCGCTCCCGCACTCTGGGTGCCCTTTGCGCCGAGCGCCAGCCAAGCTTGATTTGTTACTCCTCAGTGCCTGTTCTGAATCAGCAGCAAAAAGGAGAGCAGCTGTAGAACGGTGTCAGTTTGGGTCAGCCCGAGCAATACCTTGGTAGCCCTTCTGTTTCCCTGATGTTATTGTCCTCGTAAAGCCCCGGAGCGCTCCAAGGAGCACTACAAGACAGCTTTGGTACCGCAGCAGCTCAGTTCCAGCGTCTCTACTGCCTCTGCACCTCATAAAAATTCTCTTCTGGTCTTCTGAGCTGGACTTTTCTATTTCCTTTTCATAAGCAGGTATCTGAACAGCCAGCAAAGCACCAAAGCCTCTAACACTCCTAGCCAGGGGGCACATAAACATATAAAATGGGCTGAAAAAACCAGTGACGTTAAGTAGCAGCCAACTACTCAGAAAGATAAAATCCTGGCTGATGCAGAGATGATGGGGATGAATGAGACAACAGAGCCACAATCAGATGTGTTTATCTTCCCCTTCCTTCCTCCGTGTTCATCGCATAGGCACTGATTTCACTGCTGGAAAGGCTTCATAACACTTTACTCTGTTTGAATGGAGTAATTGATGCTTGGGACTGTGATATTTTTATTCCCTTTGCAAAACAACCCCTGATATTCCTGGAAAAGAGTGAAGATTTGCAGAGCAAATAAGAGATGCTTCGCAGAGTGTTCACACCTCAGCTTTACTGACATGTTATCTGTGCTCCTGGTTTGTGTCGTGCTTCCAGATGATGATTATTTATCAAGCACTAGCAGTTTGCTTGATATTATCCAGAGACACCTTCATCCTTCGTGCTCGATAGCATCACAGGAGTTACTGTGGTTCTGTGCATCTTTTCCCGTGCCCTGGATCCCTGCAGGAGCATAGAGAACCCTTTAAAAACACTCACCTGTACTTCTTGATGACAGGATAGAGTGTGTGTGTGAGCTTCCCCATAACTGCTGCACTTGTTGAGGTTGCATGTGCCTTACAGCTCTGTCGGGTGGGTTGAAGGCCAGGAAGGGCTGCAGATAGACCCTTTGATTTTGCACCAAGGTCACCAGCCCGTCGAGGTCTTGGCATTTGAGGCAGTACCCTTGTGGCTAAGAAGGCCAGTGGCATCCTGGGGTGGGTTAGAAGTGGGGTGATTAGTAGATCAAGAGAGGTTCTCTTCTCCCTCTGCTCTGCCCTGGAGAGACCTCATCTGGAATCTTGTGTCCAGTTCTGGGGCCCTCAGTTCCAGAGGGACACAGAGCTGCTGGAGAGAGCCCAGTGCAGAGCCACAGGGATGATGGAGAGAGGAGAGCATCTCCCTGCTGAGGAAGGGCTGAGGGAGCTGGGGCTCTTGAGCTGGGAGAAAGGAGCCTGAGGGGTGACCCCATGGATGCTGATCAGTATGGGAAGGGTGGGTGTCAGGAGGATGGAGCCAGGCTCTGCTCAGGGGCACCCAGTGACAGGACAAGGGGCAGTGGGTGTGAGCTGGAGCAGAGGAGGTTCCACATCAGTCTGAGAAGGAACTTCCAGGTGAGAGTGCCAGAGCCCTGGCAGGGGCTGCCCAAGGGTCTTGTGAAGTCTCTTTCTCTGGAGATGTTTATCAAAGCATCATCTTTAGGTAACAATGCAGTGGTAGCACAGGAGGTTCCACATAAACATAAGAAGAACCTTTTTCCCTGTGAGGGTGAGGGAGCCCTGGCACAGGCTGCCCAGAGAGGCTGAGGAAACTCCTCTGTAGCCTTTCAAAACCCACCTGGACACAGCTCTGCGTGGCACAGAATCACGGATCATCAGGGATTGGAAAGACCATTGGGTCCAACCCCCCTGCCAGAGCAGGATCCCCTAGGGAAGGTTATCTCTCGAGGTCCCTTCCAACCCCTGGTGTTGTGTGGTTCTGTGATCTTACCAACATAAACCTGGGAGAAAAACAAAACTCCAAATGCAAGTGTGAGGCAGACAGGAGAGAACTTCTGTGGATCACAGAGTCTGGCCCTGAAGACATCACGTGTGACAGTACCTCTGCAGTTTGTCCTTGAGTTTGGATTTTACCAAGAGGGAAAATGTTACTTTTGAAATGAAAAATGGAAGGAAGAGCTGACGGCAGCGTTTTCTTTCCTGGGGGAGCTTGTTGGGTTCCAGCACTCTGCCCCTCGAGCGTAACTTCTGTGTTTCAGACGGGCGGTGGGAGAGGAGATGGATTTTCACAGGACAGATGCAAGGCTTGTCTGCTACTGATGGGGGGGGAAAGAGCTCTAAGACTCCGTTTGTCACCCCGAGGTGTTTTCTTCTATGCTGCTGGCTTCTGAGCAAATCAGAACGACTATTTTTAGTGACTACAGGCATTCCGACAAACTTGGCTGATGGGACTTTTTGGGTCAAGGAGAACGGACGCGAAGGGGTGATACCTGTGAA
This sequence comes from Rhinopomastus cyanomelas, assembly GCA_013400115.1. Classification (NCBI taxonomy): domain Eukaryota; kingdom Metazoa; phylum Chordata; class Aves; order Bucerotiformes; family Rhinopomastidae; genus Rhinopomastus; species Rhinopomastus cyanomelas. The sequence continues at coordinate 560,098 of VXBP01006791.1, forward strand.
AGCCCCGCTGGGAGATCACAGAGATTGGGAGAAAGTCTGGACAGTAGAAGCCTGATATCACTGACAGTCAGTGGCCTCATTATAAAAAGAAGCAACAGGATGACAAATGAATTTCCCAGCGTTGTCTGGTTTCTCGGATTCTGGGGAAAAGCTTTTTCCCACGTTTCCTTCCCGGTGAGTTGTGTGTGTGCAGAGCTGCCAGGTTTTCCCAAGGTGAGATGTATGACATGACTTTACAACAGCTTCTCCACAGGATCACAGAACACTAGGGATTGGAAGGGACCTCGAAAGATCACCCACTGCCCCTTGTCCTGTCTTTGGGTGCCGCTTGCTTTGTCCTTCTGGCGCCCGCCCTTTCCGTATTTATCAACATTCAGGGGTTATCAACAAGCTCAGGAGACCCAGCTCCCTCAACCTTTCCTCGTTTAAAGGTTTTCTTTTAGCTAATGGGTCAGTCAGTATTTTCTGTTCCTGCTTCTTGTGAGGTTGTCCTCAAAACCACATGGCTGGCTTACAGGTCTCGTGGCAACTAAGAGCAGATAATAGTCTGATCTCTGTTTGGGTATTATTCATCCCCAGCCCACGATCATTTTTTTTAAAATGGACTTGTCTCTGCTGTTCCCAACAGAACTTTTGTGGAAGGGTTAAAAATACCAGTGAAACAAAGGAGCCAGCTGCAGGAGCTCTGGCACCATCCTTACAGCAAATCACAGAACGGGGGGTGCAGGATGGGGTGTTAGAAGGGGACCTCTGGAGATCATCTAGTCCAACCCCCAAATCGGTGCATTCAGTCACCAAAACATTTTAGACAGAGAAGCTCTCCCAACTTTGCTCGAAGAATGGAAGAGAAAAATCGCAGACCTGTGCTGACGTGGAATAAATTTGCCATTTTCCTTCTCTGTTCCCAGCTGAGGGATGAGAAGGGTCACTCGTTTCACTTTGGTGTCTCCCGAACTTCTCCGAAGTAAGAACAAACGCGGCTGCAGCCCCAGAAGCAGAAGCGGTCATCCAACAAACTGACAGTCTCTTTGGGGAGTGAGAAATGGTTGTCAGCATGAGAGACAGTGGGGGAAGAGAGACATCCCTCGCTGTTCCTAGTTTGCCTGTCATTATTGACTTCTGAGGTCTGACTAGTCTGGGGGGATGTCAAGGGAGCAGCTGTCAGGCCGAAGGCAGCGGCACTGGGAAAACAACCCAAATTCCTGTTTGAATCGTGACTGATCGTAGATGGTGCCTCGGCAGTGGGTGAGGATGAGGAGACAATGCAATAAAGAAGAGGTTTTCTTCCCTGGTAAGACATTACCAACAGTTTAAAGTAACATTGCCTAATTTATAGGTGACCAGCAGTGTTCTGCTGAAAACAGCTCTCACTGGAAAATGAGGATGGGATGAATCTCAAGTCTCAAACTACACAAAGAAAAACTTGCTTATACTGGAGAGGGTTTGTACAGGGGGCAAAGAGGAGCAAAGCCAGACAAGGTGTCTCTGCCCATGGCAGTGGGGTTGGCACAAGGCAATCCCAAAGTTCCTGCCAACCTAAATCATTCCATGAATGACTTGAAACACCCATTGAGTCTTCACTCTTCCCAACAGTTCTTCATCCCCAAAGTGCCTCGTGACTTTCAGGCATAATCTTCAATAGTGAAGCTGAAGGGAGTGAGGATCGAGGAGGATAAGGCCACAGAGACCCATTAATGAAACCCACTAGTGAGCTGGGGACACACTTTGCTTCTTCACTTCGCAGTCTCAGTTGCTTCTGGAAGGGTTTGTGCCTGCTGAGCAGCTAACAGTGCGGCTCCTCCTTTAGCCTGGGGCTGAATTCAGTCCATCACCTTCATTGATTGCTGCTGTCTACAGCTGATCAAGATCTCTCCCATAGTTTTGGGTTCAGGCCTCTGTTGTCTGCGATTTTAACCTGATTTAAATAACCCACAGACTTGGTCCTTCTGAGGCAAACCTGGCACATCAGTGGGTTGCACATGCACAGACTGCGTGCAGGGTTTGCCCAGGGTAGCAGAGAACCGTAGAAACGTGGCCTTGATTCTCAGCAGCACAGTCCAGAAGGGTTTGTGCCTGACAACCTTTTGCACTGCTGAAGGAATTGAAGCAAAGAAGAATTGTTCATTTCCAAACAGCCAGATTCCTTTCCTCCCTGCATTCACAAAACATGAACCTTTCAAAGATGAGAGATGGAAAAGGCTTCTGAAGCCAGCTGTCTGTAGCTTTACATAACAGTTAAATTAGGAAATCAACAGGGAACGATAAGAACCTACATGGTTATTTACTTGTTCTGTGTCTTAGCACCTATCTTAGCAGCGTTCCCACCGCTGCTGTTCGCTGCATCCACTCCTCTCCTCTCGCTAGGAAGGAGCTCGTGCCCCTCTCTCGCTTGTCTCGACGCACTTCACGCAGACTGTATGAGGAGCACGTCGGGCAGGGTTTCACCTTCAGACACGCCGTCTGTAGAGGTGCTGCACCTTTGTTTATGCACTCAAAGGTTACTGAGTACCTGGCAAAGACAATGGGCTGACTATTCACATCATTTGTTAACAACCTACAGCTTGTAACTACCACTCTGAGCCTCCCCAGCCTCACTGCGATGAGCCTGTAGTGTCCAGGTTTCTGGTGCCTCCGAGCTGAGAGTTCTCCTGGTTTCAGTGCAGTTGGGAAGGATTTCCTACAGCTGCCCTGCCATGGATTTGTTCACAAGCACCAAAAGGGGAAATATGCTCAGGCACTTCGTGCTCGTGGGTCGTGTCAGTGACGAACTCTTGACGCTGTCCTACGCATCCGACAGCTTCGTTTTGATCAGATTAGTGGTGGCAGCCTCATTAAGTCATGAGTCAGGATAAATCACTTGGACACAATCAGAAATGATGAATGATCCCTGAAAATCTAGCTGAATCTTCTCAGGATTTACAATTTCTTTGAAATGTATCCAGAATGTTCAGGCCATTAGTGCTGATGTCAGACTTTCCATGAGGGTGTGAGCTGGAACAGAGATGGTTCCCCATCAGTCTGAGAAGGACCTTCTTCCCAGTGAAGGTAACAGAGCACTAGAACAGGCTGCCCAGGGGGGTTGTGGAGTCTCCTTCTCTGGAGACATTTCAAACCCACCTGGCCATGTTCCTGTGTGACTGGATCTAGGGGATCCTGCTGTGTCAGGGGGACTGGACTGGTTGATCTTTCAAGGTCTCTTCCAATCCCTAATGTTCTGTGATTCTGTAAATAGGGTCATTTTTCCATCAGAGAGAGCAAAGCAGGTAGTGAGGGCTGTTCCAGTGCCAGTGGAGTGAGTGAGTGAAGCTCCCAGTATCATTTTTCATGGAGAGGGGCTGCAAAATGAAATAGAAATAAATCACTTCCCCATCCTTTGAATCTAGGCAAAAGGGCTCAGTAGAAAAGGAGACACTCCTCATGTCTCCTGCCCAAACAAACCGAGCGTGTTTCCACATTAAAACGTGTGAGGACAGTGGCGTGTTTCTGCTGCTGTTCCGTGATGGAATATATAGACATCTCACATACATGAATCACACTGTGATTGTGAAGCCTCACTGCAGCGCTGAACTCCCCCTTGTTAAGCAGAAGGCTGATTGGGAAGTTTCCATGCCACTGTGTGGAAAGTCTCAATGGGATGGCTGGTTTTTTAGCTCTGTGGAAAGGTGTCTGCAAAGATCCCTTTCCAAGAGCTGCTGCAGCAGAAACAACTGTGCAGCGTCGGTCGTGGATGTTAAACCAAAGGCAGCATCACAGAACGTTAGGGATTGGAAGGAACTGCTGTTGGATGGTGTGCCTAGCTAACCTGGATCACCCACATGATAACAGACATTGCACAACTCAGGTATCCAGAAGAGGATTAGACGTGTGAAGCTAATGACAGGTGCCTCTGCAACTGGGGTGTGAGGGTTACAGCTTCTGTTATTTCAGGACGTCAATTCCACGCGTCCTAGGAGTTAGGGATAAATGTGCTTTTACTGTAGAATTGTGAAATATCTCATCTCACAAGGAGAAGATAATGGATCAGCCCAGTGCTTTCAAAACCTTAGGTGTTTTCAGTACTTGGGAGTGTTAGAAGTACTGCAGTGCCAGAAGATGGGGAGAATCTTCGACAGGAGGAGGAGAAGCTTCAGTGATGGACGTGTTTGTCTTGGCAGCACAGAGCATCGTCTTGGTTTTGGCTAATGGCTGTGCAAATTTGTGTGGTCTGTAATTATCTTTGATTATAGGGATACACAACTGTTATTATGCTAAAAGGAAGATGATAGTTGTGCTCAGTCGAACAACCTGCGAGCTCTTGTGTATCTTTGTGTTTTCTGGAGAAGAGTGTAGGGTTATGATGCTGGTAGGAGTTTCTTCTGTCAGTTTTGGAGCTGCATATATCGCAGTCAGTGCTGGTACCCACTTTCTTCACTCATTGAACAGCTTTGCAGAGCCAGGAGAAATATCTCACTTTGCAACTGTCAGTGGCTGGCAAAGACACAGTCGTAGAAGAGCAGGGGGAACAAGCTGAGGCTGGAACTGCATTGGTGTCTCCAGAGCTGCCTGTCATCCTCTCCAGTGATCTCTCCAATGGTCTATGACTGCCGGGGCAGAAATCCAGTTGTTAACCCATTGAGATCCCAGACCAGTTTAGAAATGTGTCTGCAGTCCTCTGGAGGGAAGGAACCTCTGTGCCCCCTGAACCCTCCTCACAGAGCTGTGAAGAGCTGCAGATGGATGAGCAGTGTGATACCTCAGTGCTGAGACTTGAATGACATGTAGGTTTGCTTCTGACAAGCAGGAGGGTATCACAGAGTGAATTTCTCTCCATCACGGAATCACAGAACATCAGGGATTGGAAGGGACCTCGAATGATCATCCAGTCCAATCCCCCTGCCACAGCAGGATCCCCTAGATCCAGTTGCACAGGAACATGGCCAGGTGGGTTTGAAACATCTCCAGAGAAGGAGACTCCACAACCCCTCTGGGCAGCCCCTTCCAGGGTTCTGCCACCCTCACTGGGAAGAAGTTCCTTGTCATATTGATGTGGGACCTCCTCTGCTCCAGCTCACACCCTTGTCTTGTCATTAGAAGACACTGAGCAGAGCCTGGCTCCATCCCCCTGACATCCACCTTTCACATATTTATAAACATTAATCAAATCACCCCTCAGTCTGCTTTTCTTCCAGCTCGAGAGCCCCATCTCCCTCAGCCTCTCCTCAGCAGGGAGATGCTCCCCTCCTTTCATCATCTTTGTGGCTCTGCACTGGGCTCTCCAGCAGCTCCGTGTCCTTCTGGAACTGAGGAGCCCAGAAGAGACTTCAAGGTCTCTGTGTATTAAAAAAAATACTGTTTCCCTCTTCTATTTTAAATGTGAGTAACTGAATAAAAGGCTACTAAGCAAGACACGTGCAGCTGTCCTGAAAGGTAAAAGACTGGGAGATGATGATGTGTTTAATGTGGAAAAATGAGAAGCGAGAGGAGAATGTGGTTGTCTTCTCTAAATGCAGGACGACACAAGAGCCAGAGCCTGCGGAGCACTAGGAGAGCACAGCAGTGGCAGAGAAACGCCAGGGAAATGCAACACGTTTGCTTGGGGCAGCTAAACAGGAATTCTGGAGCTAGCAAAGAGCTGGCTTTCTGCAGAAGGCAAAACTCTTCCCACATTGCCTGACAGCTTCTGGAGAGTGTGGTGGTGGTTGCTTGGCAGCAAGAAGCCACGTTCCCTGACCTCTGCATTCCCTGACCCTGGTGGGGTTGTGTTGTCTTCTTGCCTCTCTTCCTCTGCCCCCTGGCATCTTGAGGTGCACAATCTTGTCCTCTGCCGCTGTCTGTCTGTTTTCTGAGACAAAGAGGATTTTCTGTCATCGCTCCCCTTCAGTCAGTTGGCCTTATCTACAAACATGAGTAGCTGCTCTGCTGAGCATTCCCTTTGGAAATGGCAAAACAGCCGGGACCAGCCTAAAATTGCAGCTGTTGATGGTTTTAAAACTTCAGAAGTTGCTGGTGACGACTGTAGGTAAACACGAATGATCTTGCTCTGTGGGGTTGGAGAGAAAAGCCTGTGGAGCAGCAGCTCTCTGTTCCACAGAGGGAATTATTTTAATAGCTTCTTTTATTCTCGGTGTCCAAGTCACCTGCAGTAGAATTATTAAGGAGATTAGTAGTGGAAGAGGATGTAACGAGCTGATTCTGTGTAAACGCCTTGTGTTGCAGAAGGGGCTGCTCTTTAAGGACTTCGATAAGGTAAATAACTGTAAAACATGATTATGCTGCTCTAAGTCCATTATCCAAACCTGAAGCAGAGCTGCTCCTCTGGGGCAATGTATGGCAGCTCTTCAGGAGCGCAGATAAACACCAGAGACTAAAAAGGGATTAGAAGGACAGGGCTGTGACCATATGGGCTCCACTGAAGTAGGTGCATAAAAGGGGAAAAACTCTTTCAGGTTAGAGCTTGGACTTTTTTTCCTTCGGCTTGTGGAGGTTAATAAGCAAAACTGAAGGAATCCTCTGAGAACTAGTCGTTACACAGGGCAGAGGTCATGGAGTCACAGCATCACAGAATCAGATTGGGAAAGACCCTTGGGATTGTCGAGTCCAGCCAGCAACCCCACTCTACAAGTTCACCCCTAAACCAGATCCCCCAACACCACAGCCGAGCGACTTTTAAACTCATCCAGGGCTGGGGACTCAACTACTACCCTGGGCAACCCATTCCAGTGCCTGACCACTCTCTCCGGGAAGAATTTCTTCCTGATGACGCTTGAAGCCCTTCCCTCTGCTTCTGTCACTAACGACCTGTGAGAAGAGCCCAGCACCAGCATCTCTACAGTGCCCTAAACATGATGTTGTTTCTTGTAGGGCCACCTTAAAACAGTCTTACTGGTAAGGTCACATCTACAGAGTGACACAGCAAACCCACCACTTTCTTGTGTAGGAGCTGGCAGTGGATCCCTTGACCTTCTTAGGAAGTCAGTAGGATTTAGGGCACGCCTGCTGAAATTGAGGAAAAGGGGGCGGGCAACGGAGTGGAATAATTAGGAGGAAAAAGGTGACTCAGACCAACAACTTCTTGCAAGCCAACAAACAACCAGAAGGACAAGAGAAGATCTTAATGGAATCACAGAACAATAGGGCTTGGAAGGGACCCTGAAAGAGCATCAAGTTCAATCTCCCCACCGCAGCAGGATCACCTAGATCAGGTCACACACAGCAAACTAAATCAAGCCCAAAGGTCTTTTTTCTTTCATCCTCTGCACCCTGGCTAGACACAGGGTGCCTGGCTGGATGATGGGCTGCTGGTACTGCTCCAGTATCTATTGCCTTCAGAGTAGAAACATTTAACCCTTAAACCACCAGCAAAGAGCAGAATATTAATTGTATTTCTTGTATTCATTATAATCTGTCTTCAGATGTCTTTGCAGAGCGGTTTAATTGGAATTAATTAGTCCTTGTGCCTGCAGTGAAATACATCTTCAGGCTGGGGGCACTTGATTCTGAACAGTGATGCTTCGCAGATCAGGTTTAGCAGCTAATGCCTGAAACATCTGTCACATGGCAAGTGCCGGGACTACAGTCATCTACTCCTCCTAATTATCCGACTGTGGCTAATTGTAATGCAAACGAAGAATGTGATGACTTCATTTGTCAAGATCTTGTGTTTTAACCAGCACTTGGCTAGGGATGTCATTCCCCCCTGTGCTGGGCACTGAGTCCTCCTCCCCTGGAGCACTGGGCGCAGTGCTGGGCCCCTCAATTCAAGGGAGAGATGGAGGGGTTGGAACGGGTACAGGGGAGCAGCGAGGCTGGGGAAAGGCTGGTGAGGAGAGGCTGAGGGAGCTGGGGTGTCTAGGTTGGAGGAGATTCTGGGGGGACATTCCCCCTCTCTCCAGCTCCAGTCAGGTGGGGCTTGGCCTCTTCTCCCAGACAACCAGCACCAAGATGAGAGGGCAGGGCCTGAGCTGCCAGGGGAGGGCTAGGTTGGATGTTAGGAAGCCCTTCCTCCTTGAGAGGGTGATCAGAACCTGGACTGGGCTGCCCAGGGCAGTGGTGGAGTCCCCATCCCTGGAGGTGCTGAAGGCCAGCCTGGCTGTGGCCCTCAGTGCCCTGGTCTGGCTGATTGTGGTGACGTCAGGTCCCGGGCTGGGTGATTTGAGAGCTCTTCTCCAGCCTCAGTCATCCTGTGAGTCTGTAACGTGCCACATGTCCTCCTGTAGGAAGTTCTTCCTAAACCAACATCCTTCTGAAAACCAAAGCCACTGGTGTGTTGATCTTTGGAACGATTTCTCTTTGTTGGTGTCTCTGGATGGTCAGGAACTGGCGGATGGGAATGATGTGTGCAGCACCAGCTGGCTGCCTGTGTCGGGTTTTCGTTGCCTAAACCTCACCTCCAGTTGCCCTTCCAGGCAGGCGTGAGCCCCCCGTCGAGTCTCTTGTATCTGCTAAGGCTCCTGCAGTGTCTCCCGTAACCCCGGAGGGTGTCAAATAGCATCAGACACTTATGTTTAAGCAGCAGATTGAGCCCTGTGTGTTTGAAGACCGAGGGTGTTTGTCACTTCAGCTTCACTGAAGGACCTTGAGGAGTAAAACATTTCCAAGCTGGGATCAGAACAAAGGCAGGGGGTTGGCCAACACAGGTCAGGACTACAGCATCCTGGGGTGGGTCGAAACTGGGAGTAGCTAGCAGAGAGACAGAGGTTCTCCTCCTCTTCCACTCTGCCCTGGTCAAGCCACATCTGGACTCCTGTGTCCAGTCCTGGGCCCGACAGTTCCAGGAAACAGAGCTGCTGGAGATAGTCCAGCGCAGAGCCACAGAGATGATGAAGGGAGTGGAGCATCTCCCTGCTGAGGAAGGGCTGAGGGAGCTGGGTGTCTTTAGCCTACAGAAAAGGAGAGTAACGGGTGACCCCATGGATGTTGATCAATATGTGAGGGGTGGGTGTGAGGAGGATGGAGCCAGGCTTTGCTCAGGGGCATCTAATGGTAGGACAAGGGGCAGTGGGTGTGAGCTGGAGCAGAGGAGGGTCCACATCAGTGTGAGAAGGACCTTCTTCTTGGTGAGGATGACAAGAGGACTGGCAGGGGCTGCCCAGGGGGGTTGTGGAATCTCTTTCTCTGGAGATGTTTGAGACCCACCTGGCCATGTTCCTGTGTGACTGGATCCAGGGGATCCTGCTTTGGCAGGGGGGTGGCACTGGATGATCTTTGGAGATCCCTTCCAATCCCTAATGCTCTGTGATTCTGTCATTCTGTGGTTAAACTTCAGGCCAGCCAAGGGGAGCTCATCTGAGGTCCATAGGTGGCATTTGTTTTATCTGTGCTCAGCTCAAATCCACTGCTTACTCGGAGTAAGGACACAGCTACCTCTCCACCCCTCAGTAATGTTTTTCTGATGTTTCTACATTAAAAAAGAGAGAGGAATTAAGAGGCACCCACCTCCAGACAGCAGAGGGGTTAGTTCTGCTCCCGTTGCTGTTTGGAAGTTTGGCTAATTCTCCCCTGTCTGTCCCAAAGGCCCCCGTGGATTTTTAAGTGGATGAGGTACTTACATCCACCTCCTCACCCAGGGGCTGACACCGCTGCGCTCCGTCCCGGCGCTGGCTGCAGCTGGGTGGGATAAGGAGCGATTCTGCCACCGCAGAGTCGTGCCGTGCCTTCGAGGTCTGTCAGGGTGTAAAACACTGGGTGACCCCTGTGCCAGGCAGGTGAATGCCACAAGCACTTGAGCCTCTCAGGAAACCCCACCCCAACCCAAAATACACGTTGGCAGTTCCATTGGCTTGATGACTTCAGCTCCTCACAGGAAGCAGAAATCTGAGGAAGAAGTGGGCTGCTGAGAATCACTCTGCTGCTGTTTTTAGAACCTCACAGTAGGTGTTTGAGCAGCAAGCAGTTGGATCCACTTGGATTTTGGAAGGGTTTGGCTCCTCATTTGGTGTCTTTTAAAGTTTTTTTAAGCTTTAGGCAGATGAGGGATTAACGTGGTGGTTTATGACTTTGCTTGGGACCTTCAAGGAGTTTGGGGAGGAGTCCTGCTGTTTTGTGGGGAGGAGATTCAGCACTTTTCAATGCAGAAACAAGAGTGTCTTTGTGTCTGACTTGTTGTAGTGACCTCAGTAGTGACCTCAGTAGAGAAGAAACTTCTTCATGGTGAGGGTGCCAGAGCCCTGGCAGGGGCTGCCCAGGGAGGTTGTGGAGTCTCCTTCTCTGGAGATGTGTAAAACCCTCCTGGCCATGTTCCTGTGTGGCTGGGTCTGGGGGATCCCTGCCATGGTGGGGGATTGGACTGGATGATGTTTGGAGGTCCCTTCCAATCCCTGATGTTCCGTGAGTCTGGGTAGTAATACTCAGGAGTAACTGGGGTTGGAAGAGGACTCTGGACACTGGTTTTTCTGGTTTCCCACTTGAAGCAGGACTGGCTTAGATCAAACAGCCCCTGAGTCTCATTCAGTTAAATTCTGAACATCTCCAAAGGTGGAAATTCCTCAGCCCCTCTGGGCACTGCTCAAAGTGTTTGCTCACTGTCACTGTGGAAGGGCTTTGCTCTCGCAGCATCTTGGGCCTGTGCCACAGGTTCTTAAGAGGAGGGAGTGACTCAGTTAAGGGATTCACTTGAGGTCCAGTTAAGGATGCTTCCCCCACAGGTTCTCACAAAGATCAAAGTTTTACTGTGCCTGTGTGAGAGAGAGGGGAGCAGTAAGGGGTGGAGCAAGGAGGAGGTGAGAGTAGGAGAAAGCAGAGAGGAAAAGAAGGAGGGAAAGTCCCAGCTGATCCCTCCAGGATCCAGCAACAAGCACTTTTGATGTCTTCCTTCAGTCTTTTTCCTAGAAAGAGATGGAGGGGCTGGAGCGGGTCCAGGGGAGCAGCAAGGCTGGGGAAGGGACTAGGGGGAAGGGACTGGGGGGAAGGCTGGTGAGGAGAGGCTGAGGGAGCTGGGGTGTTCAGCCTGGAGGAGAGGAGAATCAGCGGGGATCTTCCCCCTCTCTCCAGCTCCCAGAAGGGAGGTTGAATTGAGATGGGGGTCAGGCTCTTCTCCCACACAGCCAGCACCAGGATGAGAGGGCAGGGCCTGAAGCTGCCAGGGGAGGGTTAGGTTGGAAATTTGGAAGCCCTTCCTCCTGGAAAAGGTGATCAGAACCTGGACTGGGCTGCCCAGGGCAGTGGTGGAGTCCCCTTGCGTGGAGGTGTTCAAGGCCAGCCTGGCTGTGGCCCTCAGTGCCCTGGTCTGGCTGATGGGGTGATGTTAGGTCCTGGGCTGGGTGATTTGAGAGCTCTTTTGCAGCATGAATCATTCTGTGATCCTCTGATTTGAAATTTCCCTTCCAGACAAACCAGTAGAAGTGAGATAGAGCAAAACAAACAGAAGGAGGTTACAGGGGAAATGATTCAGAACTGTGGAACGTGCAGCAGCTCTTTTGCAGCAGTAGTGATGTGAGGGGCTGTTTTCATTGCTTGGACTCTCACCTGATGTTAAATAGTTGACAATAACACTGACTCTCTAACTCAAACCCAACTGTTGAGGCAGAACTGGGCTGATGGAATACTGCGGCGTGGACTTCACAGAGGCTGGCTGCTGGGAAGGGATCACAGGATTGTTTTCCATTGTAATGAAACGAAGGATAAAAGATGAATCACTAGATGCTAAATGGATTAGTGTTGCTTCTTAATGATAGGCATTACATTCAGCTCTGTGGGGTTTGCAATTCTGATGGCGTTTGGCGTTCAAACAACGACTTCATTCATGTGAAGGATCTTCTGTGAGCCCATTTGAAATATTTCTTTTGATGTTCAGCTCTTAGAAGAGGGAATTTATATGAGCTGCCCGCGTAAGACTCGCATTAAGGCTCTAAGTGCCATCTGTCATGTAATCGTAGGGGGAAAGAAATCCTCTTATTTGAGGGCTTTTGGTTTCTTCTGCATGTCTGCTGGTGAGGAAATCATTGGAAGGGACTTTAAAGATCATCCAGTTCCAACCCCCCTGCACAGGCAGGGACACCTTCACTAGAGCAGGTTGCTCAGGGACCCAGCCAACCTGCCCTTCAACACTGCCAGGGGTGGGGCAGCCACAACTGCCTTGGGCAGCCTGTTCCACCCTCACAGCAAATGATGTGTTCCTCATGTCCAACCTCAATCTCCCCTCTTCAGCTCTGGAACCCTTTCTCCTTGTCCTCTCACTACCACCTGTGTCAAAAGCCCTTCCTTAGCTTTCTGTAGCCCTCTTCCATCAGAGGTTTGGAAGCTGCTGTCAGGTCACTTGGGAACCTCCTCTTCTCCAGGTTGAAAATCCTGTTTCCCCCCCACCCGATAAATTTGGACGTCGATTCTGCTCTCAATTGGCAATAACCCCCTCTGAGTGGCAACTTGTGTGGGATCATGTTCTGTTTGTTCAGTCTGGTTGTGAAACCGTCTGGGCTTTGGGTTCCCTATGGCTCTGAGGAGTGTCTTCCTGCCACCACCCTCCTTTTGCGTGTGTACATCTGCTCTGCACTCACTTCAGTAAATCCCACAGCAGTATCACAGAGTCACAGAACACTAGGGATTGGGAGGGACCTAAAAAGATCATCCAGTCCAGTTGCCCAGCCAGTGAGGGTGCCAGAGCCCTGGCAGGGGCTGCCCAGGGGGGTTGTGGAGTCTCCTTCTCTGGAGACATTCAAAACCCACCTGGCCGTGTCCCTCTGCGACTGGCTCTAGGGGTTCCTGCTGTGGCAGGGGGAGATTGCACTGGATGATCTTTCTTTTTTCAACCCCTAATGTTCTGTGGTTCTGTAATAAGAAAATTTGACACAGACTTTGTGTGATGATCTGTTGTGACGGGAGAGAGGGTGATGTTTTTAGACTAAAACAGGGGGCACTGAGACTAGATAGAAGGAAAACTTGTTTACACTGAGGATGATGACACTGTGGACCTGACTGCCCAGAGAGGTGGGAGAAACCCCAACGCTGGAACCTTCCCAGGTCAGGTTGGACCTTGGGGCTGTGGTCAACCTGCTCTGGCTGGGGATGGCCCTGTTCACTACAGGAGGTGGCACTACATGTAGCTGTGACAGTCCCTTCACACTCAGACCGGTCTGTTTCTGTTACCTACCTGACACAGGGATAAACACCCTCTCACATAACAGATTCCCCAGCAGAGGATCACCAGGAGGTAACATTTACACTACTCTGTTGTGGTTTAACTTAGTCTTTAGCATTTGCTTCCTTTGAAAAGAATTCCCAGTGACAAGTCCTGTTTCCAAAAGCAAAAGGCAGCGTTTGTGCTGCGTTTCCATCGTCAGAAAGCGTTGGCATGAAACACCTCCCCCATGTGCACCCACACACACCAAGGATAGGAACACCCTGGTGAGTTCGCACCCCTGGCTCCACCAACGGCTTTTCATCCCTGACTTTTCCACGCAGAGAATCACAGAACATCAGGGATTGGAAGGGACCTCGAACAATCATCCAGTCCAATCCCCCTGACACAGCAGGATCCTCTAGATCCAGTTGCACAGGAATGCTTCCAGGCAGGTTTTAAATGTCTCCAGAGAAGGAGACTCCACAAACCCCCTGGGCAGCCCCGTCCAGTGCTCTGTCACCCTCACTGGGAAGAAGGTTCTTCTCACATTTAAATAAGCCTTCCTCTGCTCCAGCTCACACCCGCTGCCCCTTGTCCTGTCACTGGGTGCCCCTGAGCAGAGCCTGGCTCCCTCCTCCTGACACCCACCCTTCACATCTTGATCAACAGTCATGAGGTCACCCCTCAGTCTCCTCTAAGCCAAAGAGACCCATGTCCCTCAACCTTGCCTCATCAGGGAGGTGTTCTACTTCCTTCATCATTGTTGCTCTGCACTGGACTCCAGCCAGGATGATTCTCTAATTCTATGATATTTATACTATATAACGTTACATATATATTTATAACGTAGATGGCAGATCATGCAGATGATATATAAAAGCTTGTAAAAAATACATATCCTGTGTCCATGCACTGCTCATAATTAGAAGCTCTTTTCCTTGTAGATAGTTTTTTAGAGAGACGGGATCTGAGATCAAGTTGTAAGTTCCCCCCAAACCTCCTGCCCCTGCTATTCTTGATTTGACAGAGAGGTTGGTTTTTATTTTGTGGGCAAAATGAAAACCCAGTTGTACCCTAGCAGGTGACATCAGAAGTGTAGCAGCAGGTTTGTGTTGTTCAGGGGTTGCAGATGTGTGAATCTGAAGGGGTTGAGCCGCCCGGCTGCTGCCGCGCGCGTTGGGCTTAGTGTCGGGAGGAATCACGCGACAGAGCGACCAGCCGGGTGCCGTTAGGAAAATCTGCTCTTGTTGTTGCTCGTCCCGACGGGTCAGCAGGAGCGTCGTGGCAAACGTTACTGCATCGACCGGAGGAGAGCGTTGGGGTCGCCCGGGGGTCAAGTTCGCCGTCTTTGACGGAAGGTGCTGAATTGCTTTGTGAACTCTCCAGATGGCCTAAGGGGTCCCTCACTCATCTCTTCCAATAAAGCATCTCCGGCAGAAACTGCAATCTCTGCTCCTTCCTCGAAGGACGCGCTGCAGTACCTGTCCGTCACTCTGTTGAATCGCCCTGCTTGTGAAGAAGATGATGATGTCCTTAAGTGGCTTCAGTAGTCTACTTCTCCCTCTTCCCCTCTCCTGAGAACACACTTTGGGATTACTCTGCTCCATGGAAGAGAGCCGGAGCAGCCACAGCTTGAAGGAGCTTTGAGTTGCATAAATCCTGTCGAAAGAGAGCACTCGCTGGTGTCTTTACTGAACCCGCAAAACTCGGTGGTGACAGCAGTCTGTCGTGACTGGAAAGGGCTGCCCAGGAGGACTGGAGAGTCTACTTCTCTGACTATCCTGATGAGGATGGGGAGTGCCAGGATGGCTTCGCTGGGCACCTGCTGCTCAGCCAAGGTCAACCCACCATAAAGAAGAGACCACTTTTCACAGTATCACTGAATTCTTGAGGCTGGAAAAGACATCTAAGGTCATCAAGCCCAGCCCATGCCCTAACATCACCGTAATCAGGTAGACCAAAGCACTAAGGGCCACATCCAGTCTGTCCTTCAACACCTCCAGGGACAGGGACTCCACCACTGTCCTTCGGGTAGTTATAGAGAGTGGTAAGGCCCCCCCTGAGTCTCCTCTTCTCCATCCTGAACACATCCAGCTCCCTCAGCCTCTCCTCCTCAGACTTTCCCTTCAGTCCCTTCCCCAGGCTCAATGCTCCTCTGGACCAGCTCCAGCCCCTCCATCTCTTTATTGCAGTGAGGGGCCCAGCACTGGCCCCAGTACTCAAGGGGAGGCCTCCCCAGTGTCCGGTACAGGGGGAGAATGACGTCCCTAGTCCTGCTGGCCACACTATTGCTGATCCAAGCCATTGGCCTTCAGCTGGTTGTCACCAAGTCCTGCCAGGTCCCTCCCTGCCAGACTGCTCTCCAGCCACTCATCCCCCAGTCTGTAGCTTCAGGGGGTCCACTGGTCTGTGGACATCAACTGGATGGGGCACCATTCGCAGCCACTCTCTGTGCCTGGTCATGCAGCCAGTTTTTAACTCAGCAGAGGGTAACTTAACCCAGTCGAGGGTGTACTCATGTCTTCCTGCTGCAGCAAATGGATGTGTGAATCCTCAAGGTTGCTCTAGATAATCACCATTCTGTAGTTATTCCCCTGGTACATCCTAACTCATCACTCTACAAGAGACCTTGGTGATGAAGGATGGCCGTGCGCTGCTGAAATTCCACCTTCTGTCTGGCTGCTGAAAATGAGATTCAGTCAGAGAGCAATTGCTGCTTGAGAAACATTCCAAACATGAAAAGTGCAAAGGAACAGCAGAAGGTCCTGCAGCCCATCTCTAAACGTGTCTCTGTTATCTTCCCCTGCAAGGAAACATCTGCAGGAACTGTGGAACTCCTACAGCATGACCATCTAACTGGGTTTGACATAAGTAGTGGGACACACTCAGTGACGTTTTCCAGAGCCTACCTGTAGGAATCCTCCCAGAGCCTGTTGTCTTTGTAGCAGTTAGATGGTATTTTGGAGCCACCCAGGATGAGATCAGGTTCACTCCTGCAGAGTGGTCTTTTACACTGTTCCTCAGTCAGCTCTGAGTGACGGCTGTTTGTTTCATTTCCTGTCACGGAGGATGGATTCTAGATCTTCACAGACTATTAGGGATTGGAAAGGACCCCGAAAGTTCATCCACTCCAGTCCCCCTGTCACAGCAGGCTCACCTAGATCCAGTCGTGCAGGAACATATCCAGGTGGGTTTTAAATGTCTCCAGAGAAGGTTGTCTCCAGACAACCCCCCTGGGCAGCCCCTTCCAGGGCTCTGGCACCCTCACCAAGAAGAAGTCCCTTCTCACATTGATGTGGAACCTCCTGTGCTCCAGCTCACACCCATTACCCCTTGTCCTATCATTAGATGCCCCTGAGCAGAGCCTGGCTCCATCCTCCTGACACCCACCCTTCACACATTTATCAACATTAATGAGATCACCCTCAGGCTCCATTTCTCCAAGCTCAAGAGCCCCAGCTCCCTCAGCCTTTCCTCATCAGGCAGATTTTCTGTTCCCTTCATCACCTACTCTTGACTCCCTCAAACTGGTCATCTCTCCAGCAGTGCAACGTCTCAGCGCGGAGGTCATTCTGATCTACCTGAACAGGGCAGATTGAACAAGCAGTTTCACCATCCTGCAGACAAGTTCTAGGCTGTACTTGAGGTCTCATCATTCCTTTTCTCATTAAGGCTGCTGGCTTTGACTCGGGTTCAGTGTGTGATCTCTTTGTTGCTGCTCTTCATGGGTCGGCCCTTCCTGAGGAGAATGCAGGTCACGGTGCGTTATTCAACCGCGGCAAAGACTCTGTGTTATCTGTTGGCACATCTTGATAAGATTAGGCTTTATTGCCAGAAATGAGATGAAAGACTTCTCAGTTCTTCTGCCTGTGAGAGCTGAACTCACTCTCTGTCCAGCATTTCAGTTGCCCAGGAGCTGTCTGAGTGGAAGCGGCACGTTGCTGCTGCGAAGGCTGGGCTTGTGCTGAGCCCTTTGCAGGCAGTCTGCTAAGACACACTCTCTTCCCTCACTTCATTTGAAAGAACTTCACTCCCTGGCTTATGTCTGTGTTTTCTGGAACGTGCCGAGAGGAGCTGGTAGCGTCCCAACCAGCCTGCGGCATTTCGCAGCGCGGCTTGTCTGTTCTGGTTGGCTTCATCTCGTCATTGTCATTCGCACGGTGTGGCAGTAAATGGATCTGAAGAAGTTCAAATCCTTCTTCTTCTTTGAAACCCATTGACTTTTAGTGTCCTCAAGTAGCACTGCAGGAAGGATCTGACTGAGGGCTGTTTGGATTGAGAGCTTCAGGTTATTGGTGGTAGACTAGAGACACTAGCTTTTATTGTTGTTCTGCCAGCTAGTCTGGGGAGAGTAACAGGATCACAGATCATCAGGGATTGGGAAGGACCTTGAAAGGTCATCCAGTCCTATCCCCCCACCACAGCAAGATCCCCTAGATCCAGTCCCACAGGAACATGTTCAGGGGGTTTTAAACATCTCCCGAGAAGGAGACTCCACACCCCACCCTGGGCAGCCCTTTCCAGTGCCCTGTCACCCTCACCATGAAGAAGTTCCTTCTGATATTGATGTGGAACCTCCTCTGGTGTGTTCTAGCTCACACTCACTGCCCCTTGTCCTAGCGTTACGGTCAAACCAACACGTGTTTGAACTCCTGGAGTAGCCGCTGCCTTTGGTCGACGCTCTGCTGATTGAAATGCCTAGCCATGAGTTCCCCATAAAACCAGGGATTTTTCAGGGAAAGCGTTCGGGTTGGCAGCTTTTCCTTTGCTCCCTTCTCAAGCTCCTGTGGAACTGTGCTCTGTTTTTTGTACGCGGCGAGGGAACAAAAATAGCCGCCTGTTCTGTTGGAGAACCTTTAATTACAGAGCTTGCAGGTGGGAAGGGACACAGTGGGTCACGGCTTTATTAAAACATCTCTAATTAAGTAGTGTAGATAAAGCTTTTGCTTCTTACAAAGTGCCCCCTTTTTTGATAGGAACCCAACAGCTGGTTGGGCTGGAGTGAAAGAGTAAGTTTGAGGTCAACCAGTGCACTCAGATGTTGTTTTCCCATTGAAGCCACCCTCAGCCAAGGCAACAGGAGTCAATTTTAATGAGGCTGGTGCAGACCAAGAAGGAGATAGATCATAAATTAGTCATAGGAGCAAAGGAAGACATAAAGGGATACACAGAGGAGATGAAGCAGTTTTGGCAGACAAAGAAAGAAGATTTCCCAGTGAGGGCACGCGCGGGTCCTTCGGAATGAAAGCAGCAGATGGCTGGGGCATTGTCACCAAGGCGAGATGGCAGTTCTGTAGGAACCGATTATCGTCAAGGATGTTTCTGTGATGAGGAATCAGAGGTGGGATGGTCTGGATCCTGTGTGAGTGTCTGCTGTTTGTTCTCATGGAAGAGCAGACCGCTTTGGACCGTGTCCAGCTTTGACTCACCCCACCCGTGTCAGTGATATCTGTGAAACCACAGGCAGGGGTGTTCCGTCCAAGCTGTGGGTTCTGATGGAAAGTCGGAAGCTCGGCTTTATGGTAATTAAAATTAAACCCTGAAAGCAAAAGGTACTTAAAGGAGTTGGCTTCTGCTCTGACAGCTCTGTGCTTTTCTCTCCTGCTCCACATTGGAGCACAGTGTTTGCCCCAACTGTTAGGCGTTTTATCCTCGTAATGAAAGGGTAATTTAAGAAAACGTTGCAAGTGTTGTCCCAAAAATAGCGGAGACGAAACTGGAGCAGACAGAGCTTAGTGCCTCTGAGCTTCTCTTACTATTTGTGATCACTTACTGTGTTTTCACTACCAGTGCTCAGACCTCTTACAAACCCAACTGCATGGTTAGGGACCCCATGTTGTGCAGCTTTGCGTTGTTGCTGCGTTTTAGCCAAACTCAAAACTCTTGCAGGAGCCGGTTCTGTTTGTCACAGGGACAGAATGTGCAGGAAACTGAGGCTGCTTCCAAGAAAGCAGTGGCAGGAGGTCGAGGGAGATGATTCTCCCCCTCTACTCTGCACTTGTGAGACCCCACCTGGAGTCCTGGGTCCAGTTCTGGAGTCCCCAACATCAGAAGGACACAGAGCTCCTGAAACAGGTCCAGAGGAGAGCCACTCAAATGGTCAGAGGGCTGGAGCACCTCCCTTTTGAGGTCAGGCTGAGCAAGTTGGGGTTGTTCAGCCTGGAGAAGGGGAGACTCCCAAGGTGGCCTTCTAGCTGGCTCCCAATCTCTGATGGAAGGGGCCTCCAACAAAGCTGGGGGAGGGCTTTTGACATGGATGGTAGTGAGAGAACAAGGAGAAAGGGTTCTAGAGTTGAAGAGGGGAGATTGGGGTTGGACATGAGGAAGAAGTTCTTTGCTGTGAGGGTGGGGAGATGCTGAAACAGGCTGCCCGAGTCAGCTGTGGCTGCTCCATCCCTGGCAGTGTTGGAGGCCAGGTTGGCTGGGTCCCTGAGGAACCTGCTCCAGTGAAGGTGTCACTGCCGGTACAGGAGAGCTGGAACTGGATGATCTTGAAGGTCCCTTCCAACCCTGGCCAGTTTGTGCTTCTAAGATTCTAAAGAAAGATGTGAAATGTTCCATGGCAGCACCACAAGCATAAGAGCTGCTTTCATCCCTATAAGTGGTGGCTCCAGGTGGAAGTCTATCTGTCTATTGTTTAGATGAGGAAATGGAGGTGTCACCTGTGACCTCGCTGTTTCCTTTAGCCCCGCTCAGAAAACAGAACTCTTCCCATCCTGTTGGCACCTGAGCTGTCGGTCTCGAAGCAGTGCCAGTTACATCTTCTCAGCTGATTTATTGGATTGATGCATCACAAATCAAACAGCCCCTGGGGTTTCTTAACTGTGGGCAGAAATAGCTGTATTGTTCTCAGCTCTTTCAACACAGCTCGTTCTTGCAGTGCTGTAAACATTAACTACTCTGAGTAGTTGCAGCTAAGTCAATTAATTTAATGAAGCTTGCTCTCAGTAATCAGAGTGAAGTCACTGCTCAAAGCACAGCGATGACAAACCGTGTTCTTTGGGAGAATTTATGCAAAAGCCATTGTTGATTCTAGGGATATAGTAGGAAAATATTTCAGTAATTAAAGGCGTCAGAGAAAGCCAGACTTGCACTGTTGCAGGGAAGAGCTCCTTCCTGGCAGGAGATAACAGTGTCTGTTTTAGGCTCTCCTGGAGTATACAGAAGCTGGCGACAATCTGCTCAACCGCACTGACACAACTGAACGTTCCCACCATTCCAAGTGAATCAGATCCTAGAACCCTCTCCTCTGTGATTTCTGAATACTTCAGTAAGAATTGCACTGGCAGGGGCTGCCCAGGGGGGTTGTGGAGTCTTCCTCTCTGGTGACATTTAAAAACCGCTTGGCTGTCCCCGTGTGACTGAGTCTGGGGGATCCTGCTGTGTTGGGGTTGGACTGGATGATCTTTCGAGGTCCCTTCCAATCCCTCACATTCTGCAACTCTGTGGTTCTGTGGAGTTGGGTATCTAGAAACTGGGTGTTTTTGAGGTGTTTTTGTCTGCACTTCCCCCCCCCCTTTCTGTAACTGCAGCTCTGGGCTCCCACTGCTGAGGAAATGGGGGAATCAGCGCTCTGCCAAGTGCGTTCATTCCTTCCCGGAGCAGCCCAGCATAACAAAGTGCGTGCTGGAGCCGTCAGAGCTGTCAGCACCACTGATGACACCAGGCTTGTGTTCTGTTCAGTCTGCTTTCTTCAAAAGGGTCAAGAGATTTGGTCACTAACTCGGCCCTGGGGAGACCTCCCCTCGAGTACTGGGGGCAGTGCTGGGCCCCTCACTGCAAGAAAGAGATGGAGGGGGTGGAACGGGTCCCCAGGAGCAACGAAGCTGGGGAAGGGACCAGACGGAAAGTCTGATGGGGAAAGCCTGAGGGAGCTGGGGGTGTTTAGCTTGGAGAAGAGGAGACTCGGGGGGACCTTCTCCCTCTCTACAGCTCCCTGAAGGGAGGCTGTAGTCAGGATTGGGTTGGGCTCTTCTCCCAGGCAACCAGCACCAGGATGAGAGAGCAGCGACTGAAGCTGCCAGGGGAGGGCTAGGTTGGATGCTAGGATGCTCTTCCTCATGGAAAAGAGCCTGGAACAGACTGCCCAGGGCAGTGGTGGAGTTCCCATCCCTGGAGATGATGAAGGGCAGCCTGTCTGTGGCCCTGAATGCCCTGGTGTGGCCACTGTGGTGATGTCGGGTCCTGGGCTGGGCTGGATGAGCTCAGAGGGCTTTGCCAGCCTTAATAATTCTCTGATTATATGTAATTAATGGTCTTTTGAATGGAAGGCAACTGCTGTGTTAGATAACCTGTGAGTCTTCCTGTTAAGGAACCAGTCTCAAAGCTCTCTGCTATGATGCTCATGTGGAGCGACATGTCCTGTGATGTGGCAGAGGCTGCCAACCTCCCCAAACCAAGTGAATTTGTCCTTTCCATACTGCTGTTCTTATTGTTTACAACTTAATGTGTTGGTGTCTTGACTTTTCTTCTGGCTGCCAACACAGAAGTTCACAAAGATAAAACCCCCTGTTTGTAAGAGAAATACAAACCCATCAGGAAGACCCAGAATGGATTCTTGTATTTGTGGAGTCTGTGGTCTCTTACTCCTTCTGTCAGTAGCGTTTCGGAGATGGTAACTTCAGTGTTGGCATCTGTGGGCTGTGAAGTCTATTTCCAGATTTCTTCTGACCAGCCACTTCCATAAAGAAGAGTCATCAAATCTGAAATCTTAGAAATCTCTGGGAAGGATGCCCAGGATGCTTTTTCTTCTCAGATTATCAAAAAGCTTGAATATCTTGTGTGAAAACCTTCCCATTTCATCTTCTAAATGGGGGAGCTGAGGTTCTGCTTGTTTGTCCTGATAGATCACTTCTTAAACTCCCCTCGATCAGAGCTTAGTTGTAGAAACCCACTGCATTTCAAGATGGGTTAAAGTGAAAACTTTTGTGTGACCTGCTTTAGGCTTTATGGTCCTGCTTGAGCAGGGGGCTGGACTTGATGACCCCTGGAGGTCCCTTCCAACCCCTAATGGTCTGTGTATCTGTGTGAAAACTCGCAAACAAAAGGGGTGAGTTTTGTTTTAGGAAGTTTGAGGCTGGGGACACCATTTCTGCAGTTGAGAGTGTCTTGAAGCAGCATCTAGAGGTAAAAGATGTGCACTGGCCTGTTTGACAACAAGGCTGTGAACTACAGTGCTGTCTGGAGCTCATGTGTTGCTGACATTGTCCTGGTTTTGAGATCACATCTGGAATATTGCCTCCAGTTCTAGGCTTCTCAGTTCCAGAAGGACACAGAGCTGCCTGACAGAGTGCAGCTCAGAGCTACAAAGATGATGAAGGGGGTGGAGCATCATCTTGATGAGGAAAGGTTGAGGGAGCTGGGTCTCTTGAGCTTGGAAAAGCCTGAGGGGTGACTCCATGAAGGTTGATAGATATGTGAAGGGTGGGTGTCAGGAGGATGGAGCCAGGCTCTGCTCAGTGGCATCTAATGACAGAACAAGGGGCAGCAGGTGTGAGCTGGAGCAGAGGAGCTTCCACATCAGTCTGACAAGGAACTCCTTCCCAGTGAGACTGACACAGCCCTGGAAGGGGCTGCCCAGGGTGGCTGTGGAGTCTCCTTCTCTGGGGACTCCACAGGTTTCAAACAAGTTTCAAACCCACCTGGTCATGTTCCTATGTGACTGGATCTAGGGGATCCTGCTGTGGCGGGGGGGTTGGACTGGATGGTCTTCTGAGGTCCCTTCCAAACCCTGATGTTCTGTGATTCTGTGAATGTTTTAGGGGCTCTGGGTGGGAAAAGCAATTAAGGGAAACTCACACTGGAAAAAACCCCAGAAGTTTAGTTAGGATGCCAGATCTCACTTCTTTGTGTAAGCCAAAGGTGGCAAGACCCTAGACAGTTAATTGTGAGCACCATTGCTCTGAGGCATTTTGGGGAGTAGAGCTGAACCTGCTGCTGTTCCCTCACTGCTTCCCTACACACAACGTACTCAAGTTGGGCAGCGCTGCAGCTCTCCCCATTGCAGCTAATCCAGCACTTGCACTGCAGACAAGCTTCTGTGAATTCTGCAAGGTTCTTAATCTTGGTGTCAGCCAAGTGTGAAGATAGACTTGTGACTTTCACATCATATTTCTCAAGTAACTTATTAAAGCTGACTGTTACGCTCCAGAGATGATGGTTAACGTGAACAGCTCCACTGAGATGAAGGGCGAAAACATCTTCTCTCTGAGCTATCTCCACAGTCTTGTTCAGTGCTGCCTTGTACCGAGTTTGCCTGCAGAAAGTGATTTCCACCAGTGGGAGGTCTAACAAGAGTTTGTTGTCTTCTTCCTTCACCTTTGTTTCAGATCCAGTCCCATGAAGACTGATAAATGGGAGTGGAATTAACAAAAATTGGCCTTTTTTTTTTTTCATTTCTTACTGTCATGGATTTGCTTTGAGAAGTTCAACAAACATGGACTTGCTCCTCAAAGTGTGGAGCAGGGTTGCTTTTCTACCATGTAGTTGTGGCTTGGTGGCTCTTCAGTTGTCTCATCTAGTGGGATTCCAAACCTTTCCTGAATCTGGAGTTTTACAGAGAAAACAAGTTAATTCATGAGGATTTCACAGAATCATTCGAGTTGGAAAAGATCCTTGGGATCACCAAGTCCAACCATCAACCTCTCTGTACAAGTTCACCCCTAAACCGGATTCTCCAGCACTACATCTTAAGGGACTTTTAAACACATGCAGGGATGGGGACTCGAGCACCTTCCTGGGCAGCCCATTCCAGTGCCTCCCTGTGTTGTACCTCTGTCATTTCTGACGTAGGTGAATTCAGTTCTCAAGGAAATGCTTTGAGATGGGATTTATTTTTATTGTTTTCACGAATCCGTTCAACCAGAGGGTCTTTTGCACAGGTTTGTAAAATAATGCTCATTGACTCCACTGCTTTGACAGGCTTGAGAAGGGGGCTGTGCAAACTGCAGGGAGTTCAACAAGAGCACGCGCGAGGCTCTGCCCTGGGTCGAAGCAATCCCGTGCACCAATACAGACTGGGAGGACAAACAATTCAGGAGAAGGACTTGGGGGCTGGGGTGGAGCAGAAGTTGAAGAGGAGCTGTCAGTCTGCACTGGCAGCCCAGAGAGCCAACCGTGTCCTAGGCTGCATCAATAGAAGCAGTGACAGTTGGTCAAGGGAGATGATTCTCCCCCTTCACCTTGCACTTGTGAGACCCCACCTGGAGGCCTGGGTCCAGTTCTGGAGTCCCCAACATCAGGAGGACACTGAGCTCCTGAAACAGGTCCAGAGGAGAGCCACTCAAATGGTCAGAGGGCTGGAGCACCTCCCTTTTGAGGTCAGGCCGAGCACGTTGGGGTTGTTCNATTTGTAGAACCCAGATAATAAAATGCACCCACCTTGCAGGGACGTTGAGTTTCAATTAGCGCTTGTAAAGTGCTCCGAGCCCCGACGATGAGAGCTGCTGCGCTGCTAGGACCTGTTATTGCTGTTACATCATTATAATACGTGTTAGCTCAGCGCTGTGACATCCATCTTCATTTATCAAGAGACTTACAGCTCACTCCTGGCTGCCTCTCCCGTGCGTCACCCTGCAGCAGACCCGTGCAATGCACTTCCATCTCCCGGCACCGTTTGTCCACGAGGCAATGGGCTGGTGTTTTTAAAGCTTCTGGAAATAATTCTTGCTCATTGACTGCAGTGGTTTTTGCTCCTGACGGATGTTATATTGTTACCTGCTTCTAGAAAGTAATTCATCAGCACACGAAAGAATTCCTTGGGCTTGCAGCAGGTCTCGTACAAAGCCCCGTGTCCTGTGGCTCTGCCGCCCTTTGCTGAGGTGCAGCAGCGTGGCAATCGTGACGTGGGCTGCTCTGGGAGCTGCTGTTGCACCTCACACAGGAGGGCAAGCAAACGGCTTCACTGCTCACCGCAGAGGAGTTGTGCCGGCGGGGTTGTTGGGTGGCATTTCCTCACTTGGCCGCATCCCTCAGCTACGCCCCAGGGAACGGTGAGGAGCCTTGTTTTGATCTTTCAGTGTTGTTTCAGACACTTTGCAGGCGCAAGCGACCGTAGACATAACACACTCATAGACAATTATTAATGTCCCAGAAGAAGAAGGCAGTACTTGAAGTAGAGATATTGAAACAATTGTGGGTTTGCTTTTCTCTTTAGCCTTTAGGAACCAAATTTCTTTAGTATTTAGAAACAAATGCCCTTAGTAACCAAATTTCTCTAGTCTTTATTAACCCATTTTCTTTAATAACCGTATTTCTTTAGTCTTTCTTGGTCGAGTTTTACAGTCTCTCACTAATCATCATTCCTGAAAACAATTGACTTGTTTGCTTCTTCCCTTCCTTTCCCTCCCTCTTTTCTATCTCTTATTTTTTCCTTCTTGCTGTCAATCACCTGTCAAAGTTGTGAGGTTCTTTCCACATGCTACCTACGAATAGTTTGACACAGTTTGGCTTCCTGCAGTCTTTTGTAAGCGAGTGACTATTTTTAATTGGACGACAACAATAAAAACCCTCTTCACCGCTGACTTGTATTTAGCTTTTCCTTCCCCCCATCTCTACCCCCCCCCCCGAATATGCAACAAGAAAGGGTTTGTTAGCGAGGTGTTTGATTGATTTGAAAGCAAATAATATGAAAGACAACTTGTCAAGCCTGGCAGGCTGCTGAAAGGGCTTTGCGGCGAGTTGCGTGCGCTAGAACAGAACCAGTGGGAGAGCCACAAAGCCCCTTTCATTCCATGATAATGAGGTGATGTCTTTTAGTTACACATTGTTCATTAAGAAAAAGTCACTGTGCTGCCGCGGAAGCGTTGTTTTGTCTTTGATTCACAGCAGTTTTATTATTTCTTAGCAGGGATGGCGTTTTGTTGAGACATTATTAGGCAGGAAATGCAGTTTTGTTAGGAGGCAGCAGCCTTTGTGCAGAGTAAGGCTGCACCTTCGCCAAGTTGTGAGAGAGGCTGAGCTCAGGCTCAAGGGTTCTAAGAGCCTGAACTCTCAGAAGAGTCAGTCCATTCAAATCAAAGAAGGGAGACGTGAGAAATGGGAAGAAGGAGAGGAGAACGTGAGTGGAAGGGACACAGTGTGTGCAAAGGACAGGGAAAGGATCAAAGGGAAAATCACAGAACCACAGGACATGAGGGATTGGAAGGGACCTCGAACGATCATCCAGTCCAGTCCCCCTGACACAGCAGGATCCCCAAGATCCAGTCGCACAGGAACACATCCAAGTGTGTTTTAAACATCTGCAGAGAAGGAGACTCCACAACCCCCTGGGCAGCACCTGGCAGTCCTCTTGTCATCCTCACCAAGAAGAAGTTCCTTCTCACATTGATGTGGAGCCTCCTCTGCTCCAGCTCACACCCACTGCCCCTTGTCCTGTCACTGGGTGCCCCTGAGCAGAGCCTGGCTCCATCCTCCTGGCACCCACCCTTCACATATTGATCAACATTCATGGGGTCACCCCTCAGTCTCCTTTTCTCCAAGGTAAAGACATCCAGCTCCCTCAGCCTTTCCTCAGCAGGGAGATGCTCTACTCCATCATCTCTGTGGCTCTGTGCTGGTCTCTCTCCAGCAGTTCTGTGTCTTGGAACTGAGGACCCCAGAACTGGACACCATATTCCAGCTGTGGTCTCTCCAGGGCAGAGTAGAGGAGGAGGAGAACCTGTTATAGACAAGAACTGGACACAGCCTAAGCCTTGCAGAATCTTCACAACCAGTGAATTAGGATCTGGGGATGCAAATGGACGAGGATGCACGATTCTGAAGCAGAGTTTGGAGTAATGAGCAGGATTGTTAGCCTAGCGAAGCGCTAGTTTACCCTGCTGTCAGCACACCAATTCATACAGCGAGCTGGTGATTATCAAAATGTTAATCAAAATCATGACTCACCCGTGCTTAATGAGAAGTTCTGTGTGAGACAGATGTGACTTTGCACTGAGATGAAGCTCCACATTGCAAAGGGTGAAAGGATTAGCTGCCATCACCACTGTGCAAGGAGGATTGGACCAGAGAATCTTTCGCGGTCCCTCCAGTCCTTAATGTTCTGTGATTCTGTGATTCACATATATTTTGGTTCAAGTTCCAAGTTAGTGTTCAGAATCCAGAAACAGCCTAGTTCTTATTTTCTAGAGAGTGTAGAAGTAGTCCTCCTTCAGCAGGTGCATTCAGTAGGAGTTTCCTGATGTCCACTGCTCTCTGCCAGCTCCCATCCCGGAGCTGTCACATCTGCTGTCACAACTGCTCCGATAGGAACGCCGATGATTTCAGGAGAGGCAGCTTGGTGCAACGTACTTTCCTCTCCAGTAGTGGTGTTTTCTATGTGGAGGTCAAAAGAGCAGCGAATGGTTGTTAACAATGGTTGAGACAGTTCCTCAGAGACGGGGCAGGAGCGGTTGTATTAAATGTCACCTCTCTGGTTGTCGCTGGTCTGACTGACAGCCCTATGAAATCCCACCAATGCCTGCATGGTACCATCTACCGCATCAAACAACTGGCCTCCACCTTCTCCTGTAGCAAGACATGACTTGAGCATGTGTAGAGTTGGCAGCAACCCGTTTCCATGCTGGGATGTAGTGCTTCTCCCCAGCCCCTTCCCTCCTGCCTTTCAAAGAGCACAGTGATGGGGGGGGTGATTGGACTAGATGATCTTTCGAGGTCCCTTCCAATCCCTAACGTTCTGTGGTTCCACGATGACTTTATCGCAGTGTAAAAGGTATTGTACGGGAGAAAATCGAAAGCCTTTGTCTTGTGACAGCAGAAGAGAATTACTGACTATTCAAATAGCCTGGGTGTTGTGTCCAAATAGGTGATTCATATGGGCCTTCTCACAGTGCCTTTGTGTCAGTTGCTGTGAAAGAGAAGAACGGCATGAAAAATGTGGAGGCCCGTTTGCAAACTGCCAGGCAACGACACTGCTCTTAGAGTAGGGGCCACCATCCGTCTCTGGTTTGTTGCTGCGCAGTCTTTCCGAGTAACTCAAGCCCAAAGGAAAATAAAGAAGGGAATAAGCAGGTAAATGGCTTTGGGTTTATGTTGTTGTCCTTGTACATTTAGGGTCGCACCATCGTGTCGGTGTTGGCTCAGACAGCAAAATGTAAACTTTACTTGCACTAAAACAACTAATTAGTGTGAAAATTTAATAACATTCTATGGACTTCTACCATCAGACAGGTTCCAAACAAATGCCATTTAGTGAAGTATCTGCCAGACTCTTGAGCACTGGCAGATGTCTTTTCACCTTCCTAGCTGCACATCAACGAATAACACTGTCTCAAGGTGCTCTGCAGCAGCTGACCTCCACCGGTTCCATCTGTGCTGTTCAGGAACGCTGCGCTGTGTCGTTCCAGGCGTCTCGGATAACTGGTGATCTTCAGTCATTCTTGCACGTTTCTCCTCTCTATCGTGAGGTGCTTTGCTTGTGAATCTCCCTGCGTGTTACTGTCTTTTATTTGAGACCAAATGTCTTAAGGACCAGAGAAGCAGGTCTTGAAGATCACTCAAAGCCTTGCTGTTGTATTGCACGTGGCGGCAACAACGCCCCGCAGGGAGGTAATGGAAGGACTTTATTAGAGCAGTGTGGCTCAGAAAGGCACCGTGGCAGCCCTGCATTACTGCTAATTGAATTTAATGAGCTTCTTAGCACCGTGCAAGTGACTCTTTCAGATAGAAGCTGCTCCACTTACATCATTTAGATTATCATTAAATAATTCCACATTTGCCACTGGGGCAGGTTTAATCTTAATTAGACCTTTTAGTGGAAAGGTGATGCCAAATATCTCTGCGTCTGTGTAGACGTCTGCTGTTCAAATACTTGTATTCATCAAAGTTTCATCTCAAATGAGATAAATATGGCAGCGTTTTCTCCGGGGAAATTGAAGGGGCGATGCATTCCTTGGCTTTGAGATGATGAAAAAGCTGTTTTCTTCCACATACCATTATGTCCACGGTTGTAACAGAGGTCATTTCCCTGCCTGCTGTGATGCTTTCCCTGCAGGGCAGTTAGAAAAGAGAGGAAGCTTCAGTCTGGATTGTTAACATTACAAAAACCTCTTCCTGATCAGTGTTTGCTAATGAAGTGAAGGTGGAAGGGAACCGCTGTCGCAATGCTATTGCTGTGCTGCCCTCCTGTTCATCTGACACCCTCAATTTGCTTCTGAGTGAACTTTAACAAGGGCAGTCTAGACTCTGGCCTATGGGCAAGAACTACCCCAGTGTAGCGGGGGTAAGCTTGAAAACGCTAGCAATTTTCAAACCACAACACCCAGGTACCAGTATAGGTTGAGGACGGACCCGTTGGAGAGCAGCATAGGACAAATGGACCTCTGGGGCTCCTGGTGGCCAGCAGGATGGGCAAGAGCCAGCACTGGGCCCTTGTGGCCAAGACCAAAGGCATCCTGAGGTGGATTAGAAGGAGAGTGGTTAGTAGACTAAGAGAGGTTCTCCTCCCTCTCTACTCTGCCCTGGGGAGAGTATTCCACATCTGGAATATTGTGTCCGGCTCTGGGCACCCCAGTTCCAGAAGGACATGGAGCTGCTGGGGAGAGTCCAGTGCAGAACCACAGAGATGATGAAGGGAGGGGAGCATCTCCCTGATGAGGAGAGGCTGAGGGAGCTGGGGCTCTGGAGCTGGGAAAAAGGGAAACTGAGAGGTGATGCCGTTAATGTTGATAAATATGGAAAGGATGGGTGGCAGGAGGATGGAACCAGTCTCTGCTCAGGGGCACCCAGTGATAGGACAAGGGGCAGTGGGTGTGAGCTGGAGCAGAGGAGGTTCCACATCAATCTGAGAAGGAACTTCTTCATGGTGAGGATGACAGAGCACTTGAAGGGGCTGCCCAGGGGGGTTGTGGAGTCTCCTTCTCTGGAGATGTTTAAAACACACTTGGATACATTCCTGTGTGACTGGATCTATGGGGTCCTGCTATGTCAGGGGACTGGATGATCTTTCGAGGTCCCTTCCAATGCCTTATGTTCTGGGATTTTGTGGTTTTGGGAGCCTAAAGATTGCTTCTAACCAAAACATTCGTACAATTTTTTTTCCTCTTATTTTTGGAGTGTCAAGAGCTTTACAGGAGTTACTTCACTGGCTTCACTTTGTGATCTCCCTTGAGAAACAAAGGATTTCTATTTTTAGAAGACTACAACTAATTTAGGTTCCTCTTTCTGTAGGTTCACATTGCCCTTAATTTCTTTGAAAGTAAATTGGAAACGCAGGTGCTTATCAACCCTGCCAAAGAGGCCCACAATGACTCAAGTCTGTAGGCACCATCCTGTAAAGTGGAGAAGGCTTTTACCTGGAACAATAGTCTCTCCAGGTGGGTGGTGGTAAGAGTGAGCTTGTAGTGCAGCTACTTGTACTAATTCTTCTCAGTGGTGAATAGAGAAGTGAAGTCTCCAGGGCTGTCAATCCAGCCTGAAATTGAGATATTTTTACATGAATTATTTTAGCTCTGTGAGTCACAGTGCGATGCAGAAGGATCTGTGCAATAAATAGATAACGGGGCAGATCTAGCCAAAGTCTTTGATACCAGAGATGCACTTGTTACGCTGTTTTCTCTCCGTGTCGCTCCGTAGCGATATTTCTACGTCTGTGAAAGCAATGATCCGAGCTTAGCTGATACCATTCCAGTTCTGCTCATTATCTTTGTACTAAAAAGCATCAATAATAAACCACAAAGAAAGAACGGTGAGGGTTGGGCAGTTGGCATTTCAGACACACACAGCGATGTCTTGGTCTCTTGATTGAGCTTTCCCAGCGGTATCAGATCCCTCAGAACAAACCCTGCAACAGAATCACAGAAAACAGGAGATTCCAAGTGACCTCGAAAGCTCCTCTAGTCCAATCACCCAGCCACAGTCGGAACCGATAACCCAGAGCGCTGAATGGGAACAGGAGACCTCGCGGGGACCCAAAATCCCCCGTCGTTCTCACAGCCGTTTGTTTGCTGCACAGACAAGACTGTTGATTATCCTTGATTTAGCTGTAATGAACACAGATGTGTTCAGTCGTGCAATTATTCAGCAGTTAGATATCCAGCCATAATATTTGACTCAGTGGTAGCATCAGCACTGACGCCCAGAATTGGAAATGCTAAACACAGACGGGTGGGACTCGGTACTGTCTGGGAAGGATGGGTGGGGGTTCACTGGTTTGCTGGGCTTTTTTGCCTCCCAGATCACACAGTCACACAGAACACTAGGGATTAAAAGGGACCTTTAAAGATCATCCAGTTCAATGCCCCTGCCACAGCACGATCTTCTAGAACGTGTCCAGATGGGTTTTAAACATCTCCAGAGAAGGAGACTCCACAAGCGCTGTGGGCAGCCCCTTCCAGGGCTCTGTCACCCTCACTTGTCATATTGATGTGGAACCTCCTCTGTTCCAGCTCATACCCATTGCCCCTTGTCCTATCATTACATGACACCGATGAATGAATTGAAGAGTAATAAGGAAGGATATAATAGATTCAATCCCTCTTCCTGTTCAGTCCTTCCTGTTAGCTCCTTGTGTTTGTGTCTTGACTGCAGAAGTCAAGTTCATTTAACAAATTCTTTTTATTACAGTGTGTGGGTGGGCACAGCCCCTTCTCCTCAGCATCCCGTTCGCTAACGGCTCATCAAGAGTCCTAGACCTCTCCAAAAAGCTTGAATAACTTTTGGAAACTGTATTGTGAGGGATGGTTGTCCCTCCTTGTCCGCATGTAGGTTATTCCAGATAATGCAACCATTCAATACTCATCTCCTGTTAAGATAAGATGCATTTGGGTTTGCGTGTTTGATGTTATTTCACTGTCCTTTACACTGAAAGTTCCCCGTATCCTTCTGCTTCTGACCAAACAATGTATTTATAGACTCCAATCGTATCTTCTCTTAACCTTGATTTGCCAGGGTAAATGAGCTAAGCACTTTGCAATTGCTCTTGCAAAGATTGGATGCTGTTCTTTTCATGATGATCTTATTATATTCCACAGCTGAAATTAATATTCCACCCACATGAAGTCTTCTGTAGATGGATTAAAAGAGGAATGTACCTGATACATCATTGCTGTCTTGTCCTGGTTATCCACTTCTTGTCCAGTAGCATTCTGCTTTTCACAGAATCACAGAATTATTGAGGCTGGGAGAGACCTCTAAGATCAACCCAGTCCTGCCGTGTCCACTTTATAGGTTTGAACTCTATGGCTTTTCAGTCAATTAGTGAAAGACCTTGGATGGTCCATTAAAGGTCATCCTGTTTCTTCTTAACATTTTCAGTTGCTTGAGTGAAGACAGATAAAATAGATATGGGAAAAAAATTAGTCTAGGAGTCTTGTTATTTAAAATATTGGTCAGGTTAGGGATGGGTAAGGTTCTGCAGCCCAGAAAGCCAACGGTGTCCTGGGCTGCATCAATCAAAGCAGTGACAGTCGGTCAAAGGAGATGATTTTCCCCCTCTACTCTGCACTGGTGAGACCTCACCTGGAGTCCTGGGTCCAGTTCTGCAGTCCCTAACATCAGAAGGACAGAGGGCTCCTGGAAGGTGACCAGAGGAGAGCAGCTCCAATGATCAGAGGGCTGGAGCACCTCCCCTGTGAGGACAGGTTGAGCAAGTTGGGGTTGTTAGCCTGGAGGAGGCTCCCAAGTGACCTTTGGGCAGCTTATCAAGATCTGAAGGGGGCTACAAGAAAGCTGGGCTAGGGCTTTTGACACGGTGGTATTGAGAGAAGAAGGGGAAAGGGTTCCAGCCTTGAAGAGGGGAGACTGAGGTTGGACATGAGGAATAAATTCTTTGCTGTGAGGGTGGGGAGATGCTGGAACAGGTTGCCCAAGGCAGTTGTGGCTGCCCCATCCCTGGCAGTGTTGAAGGGCAGGTTGGCTGGGGCCCTGAGTAACCTGCTGTGGTGAAGGTGTCCCTGCCTGTGTAGGGGGGTTGGAACTGGATGATCTTTAAGGTCCCTCCCAGCCCTGGCCATTGTGTGATTCTATGAAACCACACTGCTTTACATCATTTCATGTGTCTGCATCTTGGATTACTTCCCCCTCTGGATTTTCACTGAAAATTCCCACATCTACAGCTCTTGGGAGCTTTGCTCCCACTTCTGTTGAGTAACTTTGATATTTATTCATCTGTAATCAAATACACTAATAGATTATATATGCACTAATAGATTATATAAAGATCTTTGTCAGTCCCTCTGTTTCACCGCTCCCTCCTTTTTCTCCCCCCAAGAGCTTGGCTTTCTCTGTATCAAAGTCAGAACTACAAGCTTGATGTTATTTTCTTTCTGCGTCACTACATTTGAATATAATTTGTGCCATTTCTATGTCATACAGGTGATACCTTTTGTGTTTAATACAATAGATACTGTTTTTGATGAACACAATTGATACCATTTCTATTTAGAATCACAGAATCATTCAGGTTGGAAAAGACCCCTGGGATCATAGAGTCCAACCATCAACCCTACTCTACAAGGTCACCCCTAAACTAGATCCCCCAACACTACATCTGAGTGACTTTTAAACTCATCCACGGATGGGGACTCAATCCTCACCCTGGGCAGCCCAGTCCAGGGCCTGACCACTCTCTTCAGAAGAACTTCTTCCTCATGTCTGGTCTAACCCTCCCCTGTTGAAGGTTGAAGCCCTTCCCCCTGCTTCTGTGGCTAATGACCTGTGAGAAGAGCCCAGCACCAGCATCTCTCCAATGTCCTTTCAGATGGTTGTAGAGAGTGATGAGGTCTCCCCTCAGTCTCCTCTTCCTCAAACTGAACAGCCCCAACTCTCACCATCTCTCCTCATCAGACTGATGGCCCAAGCCCTTCCCCAGCTTTGTTGCCCTCCTCTACACTCACTGCAGCACCTTGATGTCTCGCCTGTACAGAGCTGCCCCAAACTGGACCCAGTCCTCAAGCTGTGGCCTCCCCAGTGCTGAGTACAGGGGGACAATCACCTCCTGGGGACACAGTTTCTAATCTAGCACAAAACTAACACAACTGATACCATTTCTAATGCTCTACCACGGTTAAGTTTAAGCTACTTGGAAGTTCACTTCAACATTAAAAAAAGGGACCTTTGTGTTTGATTCCATCTCATCTCTGGTTGTGCCTGTAACAGCTTCTCTCCTTGTTGTTTTTCACCTCTCTCAGGCAGTGAATTGTCCTTCTTTAGTTTTCCTTCGTAGGCATTGTAAGTATGCAGAAAAGTCTGCAGCTGGCATCTTGGTTATTACATAATGCTCAGGGGACCTTACAATATTTACAGGGATAATTTGGGACCATAAGTCCACTGTGGGTTTGCTGACTTGATCTGAATTTAATTAAGAAGCAAAGAGGGGTGTAACAGCGGTAATTATTGCAGTCAGCCGTAGCACCGCTTGACTGCTTCTGATGATCAAGGTGTTTTCATATCATCCGTGGCCAGATGTGCAGAGAAGCTGCTGGGATCACCACTGAGGTGCCATCCTTGACCTGTGGCCATCTGGCAGAGGTGATGGGGTGATGATTTTCCTCATGCCTCCATCCTTGTGCCACTTATTTGGCAGTGGCTGAGCTGCCGAAAGCTGTCGACAGAGCCATCGTTGCAGTCGTCGGTCCATTGTCTGATGACCACCCCAGGGACTGGTGCCCAGTTTGCTGATCTTTTCCTCGGGTTCATTTTTCCAAGGGCAGTTTTGGGTAATCCTCAGCTCACCTGCCTCATGAAAACACCGCAATGAAGAGGTGACAAATCGTTAAGACACTGATTCACCAGTTGGGAATCTCGAGGACAAAGCTGTGCTAAAATCGCTCACCTCTCCTCTGCGATGCTGCCGGAGCGGTTGTTTGGGTTTCTCTGAGAAGTTTGGGGTACTTTTGCCTCACAGCTTCCTCTTTTTGTTATTTTAAAATATTAAAGGAGCCCACATTTGTATTTTGATCTTCTTAAGGTGGGTCTGGGAAGAAAAGATGGAAAGAGAAAGAAAGCAGTAGATTGGTAGTGGGGGAAAGCAAACCCAGGCTTTTCTCTCAACCTGATCTGTAGTCCGTGGGGATGCCGAATATGCTGGGGGGACTGGACTGGACTGGATGATCCTTTGAGGTCCCTTCCAATCCCTAATGCTCTGTGATTCTGTAAATTGCTGAAATAAAGGAATATTGATAAGAAAGATAAACCTCTAGTCTTTCTCCAACAGAGTTGGATGGTATTTTCTGCTAGAAGCCATGTCTTTTAATTGAAATATAGCTCTGCAGAGTGAGGAGTGACCTAAGGCCATCGCTGAAAGAAGGGCAACCTGAAAATGAACTAAATAAAAGCACAGTTAGCAGAATCACAGAACCTTAGGGATTAGAAAGGACCTGGAAAGATCATCCAGTCCAATCTCCCTGTCCGAGTGTTGGAGGATCTGGTTTAGGAGTGAATTTGTACTGTAGTGTTGATGATTGGACTCAATGATCCCAGGGGCCTTTTCCAACTGGAGTGATTCTATGAGTCTGTGACATCAATTTATTTATAGTAGAATAATGCTTTTTAATGTGAATTAGGTGGAACTAAGATTTATGGATGTTTCTGAATGCTAAACAAATCCTGTGACTTAGGTAGTTCAGTTGTTTACAAATATGAAGCTTTTTATTTCAAACAACATGAATGGTTGTTGGGTGGTTGAACTCAGTGATACCAAGAGTCTTTTCCAACCGTAAAGATTCTCTGATTCTCTGATTCTATTCTATGATAAATGGGAAATATTGATTGCCATTTGTAAATAAGCATAAAAGCAGGGCCTTTAATTTTGTTTGAAGCTGCTTACTGTCTTGCCTTGCAAAACAAAACCATTTGGATCTGTCGGCCGCAGTGAGAAGCCATTTTTACACATGAAAGAGTATTGCTGAGGTCTTGCTGTGGCCAGTAGTTGGTTTCCCTCTTTGAGGGGAGGAATTCATTGCATCCCTTTCCTGAGTGAGTAGCATCTGTCACAGAGTGTGTGAAGATGACTTAGGTGCGGATGTAAATCTGTGGTGAAACCCAGTCATGACTCACACGTTTGGTTTCCTCAGTGGAAGCCCCAGCGTAGACCTTCATATTTCAGAATGAGTGTCGGGCCGTGATTGAGCTGAAGGCAGCCAAAATGACTGAAATCAGTGGCTTAGAAATGACTTAAATCAATATAA
This sequence comes from Rhinopomastus cyanomelas, assembly GCA_013400115.1. Classification (NCBI taxonomy): domain Eukaryota; kingdom Metazoa; phylum Chordata; class Aves; order Bucerotiformes; family Rhinopomastidae; genus Rhinopomastus; species Rhinopomastus cyanomelas. Next base: position 596,251 of record VXBP01006791.1, read on the forward strand.
TGCAGCATTAAAGTCAGGGCTGTTCACACAAAGGCTTAAGATAGCTGCAGCCTTTACGGTGCCGTTTCGTGCTCACTCTGGATGCAAAACAGCCAGTAAACAGCCAGTAAAAGGGTCTGCTTCGCTGTCCTGGTTCCTAGTCCTCCTCAAAGCTGTTCCTGTTGTGTTTAGGAGATGAAAGGATGGATTTGAACGTGATGCGAGAAGGATTTCCTCTGAAGAACGTTTTGTGCCTTGGAATCAGATCACGGGGCTTGGACCATATGGCTTCCGCTGCTGTTGTCCTTTGGAAGCAGCTGTATCCCAGGCTGTGACTGGAAACCCCCCAAATGAAAGGTGCCCAGTTCCATTCTCAAGTGCAACAGCCCTGTAGACTTCTGTAAGATCAGCAACAGGTGCTCCTCCTGTGCACTGATACTGTGGCAGTGGATAAGGCAGCAGGAAGTCCTCCAGCGAGCTGTGACGCGTGCTGTATGGATTCAGGGATGATCCAAACCATTCCAACTTGTCCGTGGATGTTCCTGAACATTGGGTGATACAGTTCAGCACAGGAATGTCATGCACACGGCCACATCAGTTGGGCAGCAGGGTCATGCATGACTTGAGGGTGTTTCTGGAGACTGGAGTGCACCTGAACCATTCCTGTTGTGCTGTGAAAAGCTGCTCCCTTGCAGAGGATAAAATTCTGTAGGTGGGTAAATTCACAGAACTGAAGGATCACAAACATAAGGGATTGGAAGGGACCTTGAAAGATCATCCTGCCAGTCCAATCCCCCTGCCACAGCAGGATCTCCTAGATCAAGCCACACAGGAACATGGCCAGGCAGGTTTTAAATGTCTCCAGAGGAGGAGACTCCACAACCCCCCTGGGCAGCCCCTGCCAGGGCTCTGGCACCCTCACTGGGAAGAAGGTCCTTCTCACACTGATGTGGAACCTCCTCTGTTCCAGCTCACACCACTGCCCCTTGTCCTACCATTAGATGCCCCTGAGCAGAGCCTGGCTCCATCCTCCTCACACCCACCCTTCACATATTGACCAACATTAATGAGGTCACTCCTCAGTCTCCTTTTCTCCAGCCAAAGTAGCCCAGCTCCCTCAGCCTTTCCTCATCAGAGCTGTTCCAGTCCTTTCATCATCTCTGTGGCTCTGCACTGGACTCTCTCAAGCAGTTCTGTGTCCTTCCCAAAGTTGTCTGGGTTTCATATAACATGTAGTGGAACAGTGCTGAGCTGGAGCTGACCGCCTGTTCCTCTCAGCAGAGCAGCTCTCATGGTTCTAACAGTGATGTTCAGCCAAGTTCTGATCTTTGTGCAGCACAGGAGTAAAATCCCTCTCCGCAGGGAGGTGCTTGGAATGATCTGGTGATTTTTAGGGCTGCAGCAGTCCCCGTGGCTCTCCCTTATATAATAGGAAGTTAAACTGCAGGGTGTTCTGTGACTGTGTCTGATGCAGTTTTGTCTCTGGTGTCTATTTTTGTCCCCTGATTATTCTCATTTGTTATGGAAGATGAATAATCTATCAGGGGCGTAGGTGTGTGGATGGAGGCTTGTTTCCTGCTTTCAAGAAGAGCACTTTCTGACTTTTAGAGCCTGTTCCCTCTACCTTACATTAATACTATTTTTCTGTAAGATTAAATGTGTTTCTATTTCTACTTTTGCCTTCTATGAACTTGATGAAGAGCAGATGAATGTTTAATGTCTGCGCCCAAATGGGAATTCTTGCTGGTGGTAAAAAGTTGTTAGAATCCCAGCAGAAAAGTGGAGAGGCATCTTGGAGTTCTTGAGAACAAGTTCTGCATGAAACAGCACTGTGCTCTTGTGGAATCCTGGGGTGTCTTGAGAAGAGTGCGTCCAGCAGATCAAGAGAGATTCTTCTCCTTCTCTGGTCTGCCCTAGTGAGGCCACATCTGGAGTATTGTGTCCAGTTCTGGGCTCCCCAGTTTGAGAGATCTGATTGGGAGAGTCCAGTGGAAGGCCATGAGGATGTTGAGGGCACTGGAGCACCTGCCTTATGAGGAGAGATTGTGAGACCTGGGACTTTTCAGCTTGCAGAGGAAAAGATTATGAGGGGACTTAATCACTATATGATCTTTAAATCCATGAGAGCTGGGTGTCAAGAAGAAAGAGATGATCTCTTTTCACTTGCGCCCTGCGATAGGACAAGGGGCACTGGGTGCCAGTTGGAGCACAGGAGGTTCCATCTCAATATTAAGAACAACTTCTCTACTGCAAGGGTTGTAGAGCACTGGAACGGGCTTCCGAGGGTGGTTGCAGAGTCTCCTTCTCTGGAGACTTTTTAACACTCCTCTGGATGGGTTCCTATGTGACCTGTCTTAGGTTTTATGATCTTGTTTGAGAAGGGAGTTGGACTCAGCGACCCTGTTGCAGTTTGAGAACTGCTAGAACCTGTAGAAGTGCTTTCAAGAGGAAGAAAAGTTCTGTTGTGTTCTGGGAGGCCTGTCCCTGGTTGCACAGGTCACAGGACACCCACCCCCCCGGAAGCATCTGTCCTGGGACCTGCCCCTGAAAGGTGGNTGCCATCACGACCCCCCCACCACGGACAGCCTTCAGCATCGGTGAGCTGGGCGGCTACTCTTCCCCCTGGAGCTGAGACAGGGGAGGGAGAGGAGAGGAGAGGAGGCCTGGAAGACCCTCTCGGCCCCGTGTGGAGTGTGGGGGGGTGCGGCCCTGCTGGCGCCGTGCGGTCGGTCTCCATGTTGGACCCCGCACGCGGTTGGGGCCCTGGGACTGGGCTGCCGCGTTTTTGGAAATGGTGATCAGCAGGAGGAGAGACTGTGTGTGCACCGACTTGCATAACCTTGTCTGTGTATAGTTACTGTTAATAAACCTTTCTGAAGTTTCCCTAAGCCATCAGTTGTCTGATGAATTTTATCCGAGATGCCATTGAGACCTCACTGCTTTGCTTTCCTTTCTTTGATATTGAATTGTGGTCCTGAACCCACCACAGACCCCTAGAAGTCCCTTCCAACCCCTAATGATCTGTGTAAGTTTTAAAAAGTGGTTTATTGCTTCTGTAAATCCTGAAACTACTTTTCTCATCTGTACAGAGCAGAGGCAAGAAGCTGGCAGTAGATTAGGTGATTACAGTTAATTAATAAAGTCACTAGATCCCAACAAGTTAATAAAAGTAGGTGATAGTATTTCATTGCGATAGAAAATCAGTATGATTCTATGATTTGGAGAAAACAGCACGGATGGATCAACACATTCCTTGTATTTCCGTACAGCTGATTACCTAAATCGATGATTTTCAGTTACCTGGCGATGTGCTCATCTAGAATTCAAATCCAAACATTCCAACATCTCTTAACTCAGCTCAGTGCTGAAGGCTTACTACCACATTTTCCTCAGAGTTTTCCTTCACTCGCTGCCTTCAAGCTTAGAAGAGATGAGCCTTCTGGAATTAAGTGACTTATGCTACTTTAGAACAAGGGGAAATGGCCTCAGGTTGTGTCAGGGGAGGTTCAGATTGGATTTTAGGAAGAAGGTCTTTTCTGAGAGAGTGGCTGGGCACTGCAAGAGGGTGACGGGGGAGGTGGTGGAGTCCCCATCCCTGGAGGGGTTTAAAAACTGAGTAGCTTGAGCACTTGAGGCCGTGGTCTAGGGCTTAAGGAGCTGTTGGGCTGAGGGCTGGACTTGCTGATCCTGGAGGTCCTTTCCAACCAGGATGATTCTGTGATTCTCTGATAGCAGTTTCCTGTGGTGGTGTTGACTTTTTGTTGATGAAGGCAATCAGCACAGAATAGGCTCTCTAAGCCAAAAGCAGCTGAATTTTCATCTTTTATTTTCTGTCTTTATAAACTGTATTACATGTTTCTGCCCCAGCTGTGCTTTTCTTTCGTAAAGAGTTGTGACATTTCGTGTGGTGCTCTGCCACACCACAGCGTAACGCTTTGTGCCTTCTCTTCCCGATGCACGTAGGTTGCCAGGAAAGAGGAATGTGCGATGGAGAGCGTTAACGTGGAACTATCCTAAGGGACAGCAAAGCTTCTGAGGGCAGACATCCACTCCCCTGGGGCCCGAAGGATCTCTGATTGTGCCATGCAGTACTGCAGACAGGTAAACCTCTAAACCTACAATGACTTCCATTCCTTTGTTGATTAATGTTGGGTGACTGCTGATCTCTTCTTTCCCGACTTCCTTGTGGGCTGATCTTGTGCACCTTATCACAGAATCATCTGCGGCTGAACAATAATAAGAGCGCTCAGGGGGTGACTGGTGATCAGTTTTTAGGATGGACCTCAACCTGACTTCTACATTTGTCACTGGCAGCAGAATTCTAGGGAATTGATACCTTGGGTCTCATCTATGTCTTGTCGTCATAGCTGTGACTGAAGCATGTTCTGGCTCTGGATGCCAGCGGCATCGATAATGAGGGAAGCGTTTGGAAAGCTCTTGCCTTGCTCTGTTCTTCCTCCTGACTTCTGCAGCTTCTTAAAGCAATTCAGTGATGCCAGGGATGGATGCTGTCGAGCTCTTGGCAGAACAGAGTGAGTTTTAGAGAGGCACTGCCTTCTTATCATGGTTTCATCAAAGAGTCACAGTACCTGCCATTAAATAGTTAAAGCAATTAAAAAATCACAAGTTGATTATTGAAGCAAAAGCTTTATTGATTAATATTCCAAAGAGCCCACGTGCGCTTCAAGGGACAGTGGGGCAATGAGCACGGAGCCTCTTGTTGAAAGATCAAAGCCTGTAGATGTGAGCGCAGCCGTTTATTTGGTATCTGTGCAGAGGAATCACGAGAGAAACGTGTGGTCCAGAGGGTGTTTCAGTGCCCTGTGTTTCATTTCTAAGTGATTTTGTTGGTGAGAAGTGGGTTCTGATGTCTCCCAGCACTGGAGCGGGCTTCTCGCATTCACGCTTTTCAAATGGTTAAATGGATTTTGAAACCTTTGGTGGTTAAGAATCACTTTGGATTGTGTTGTCTCTTGCACCGGCGTTTTCTGAGGTGTTTTCCTAGGTGGGAATGTGCTGTTCAGTGAGAATTAGTTTGAGCTGTGCGTGAGCTCTGTTGCCATCCAGATCGTAACAAAAGACGTGGCTTCCCAGCAGGGTTGTGGAGTCTCCTTCTCTGGAGACATTTAAAACCTGCCTGGCCATGTTCATGTAGGGGATCCTGCTGTGGTAGGGGGATTGGACTGGATGATCTTTCGAGTTCCCTTCCAATCCCTGATGTTTGTGATCCTGCAATTCTGATCCTGAATTTACCCGCCTATGGAATTTTATCCTCTGCAAGGGGGTCTGGAGCAGCCTTTCACAGCACAACAGGAATGGTTCAGGTGCACTCCAGTCTCCAGAAACACCCTCAAGTCATGCATGACCCTGCTGCCCAACTGATGGGGCCTCTGTGCATCATTCACCCCTGTGCCCAATGTGTGTGACATTCCTGTGATGAACAGTATCACCCAATGTTCAGGAACATCCACGGACAAGTTGGAATGGTTTGGATCATCCCAGGGGGATTGGACTGGATGATCCCTTCCAATCCCTCGTGTTCTGTGATTTTGTGAAAAGCTTTCCAGATACAAACCTGACAAAAATAGAACTATGGATATTACGAGACCGTTGTGGGGTTATTTTCCCACCTCCCCCAATCAAAGTCATCTGTATAAATAAATGGAGAACATTATTTTCTTGTAAAGCATCATGTTTTCTTTTTGCAATGTAAAATGATTTTGCTGAAGAGCTGAAGTTTTTGGTACCCCTTGGAGTCAAAAGTTGCTCTGTTCTCATTTCTTATAAGAAATTAATGGGCGATAATGAACGTTGTGTGTTTTGGAGCCCACCGAGAGGTCTTTGAGGGAAGCTTGTGGTGCGTTGATGCAGTACAACCGGAGATCGCTCAGTGACGGTGATGAGCTGCGTCGGAATACATTTGCATCAGTTAGTATTAATGTGGAAGCAGACTGGAGAGAGAAATTCTAAATGAATTTCTTAATCTAATAAATGTTAAAACATGATGGATGCAGCCTTGGCTGATTTGATATCACAGCACTTCACCCTGTTCCCTGTCCGTTCGGCTCGAGTGGTGGGTTTGTAGACTTTTGCAGCATCAGCCAAACCTTGTTACGTGATAAGAGGTGTAAGTCAGGCAAAATGATCAGCATTGTAGGAGAAAGGGGCTTGGAGTCCTGGTGGAGAGTTGGGTGACATGAGCCAGCGATGGGCCCTGGTGGCCAAGAAGGCCAATGGCGTTGTGAGGTGGATCAGATTTGGGGTGATCAGGAAATCGAGAGAGGTTCTCCTCTCCCTCTACTCTGCCCTAGGGAGATCACATCTGAAATATTGACTCCAGTTCTGGGCCCCTCAGTTCCAGAAGGACACAGAGCTGCTGGAGAGAGTCCAGTGCAGAGCCACAGAGATGATGAAGAGAGGGGAGCATCTCCCTGATGAGGAGAGGCTGAGGGAGCTGGGGCTCTTGAGCTGCGAAAATAGAGGACTGGGGGTGACTCCATTAATGTTGATCAATATGGAAAAGGTGGATGTCAGGAGGATGGAGCCAGGCTCTGCTCAGGGGCACCCAGTGACAGGACAAGGGAGAGTGGGTGTGAGCTGGAACAGAAAAGGTTCCACATCAATCTGAGAAGGACCTTCTTCATGGTGAGGGTGATGGAACCCTGGAAGGGGTGGCCCAGTGGGGTTGTATAGTCTCCTCTGGAGATGTTTCAAACCCTCCTGGAAATGTTCCTGTGCACCTGGATCTAGGGGATCCTGCTGTGGCAGGGGGACTGGACTAGTTGATCTTTTGAGGTCCCTTCCAATCCCTAATGTTCTGTGATTCTGTGTTCAGTAGAAAGCCTTACATAGGGGTTGATGTTTGTTTTCATGGCTGGCTCAGCTTTGGATGGTGTCGCAGAGGAGAAACAGGTTTTATTGCAGTGGATGCAAAATTTGGAGTTAGGACAGTTTTTAATGCATAAATCACGTTAGCAGGAGGGAATCTGAACCTCATGCTTTAATTAAAGCCTTTCCAACAAAAAGGAAGTTTATCTTCTACAACCGGTGGAACTTGAGTAAATGGAAAGTTTGAAACCTGATAATTTTCTTAGCTTTTGAATAGAAAGGGACCCCGTGCAAAACAGCTCCCTTCTCAGCTGGGCCAGAACTACTTCTTAGGAAGAAGTTCTTTACTTAGGAAGAAGTTCTTTACTTACAGATTCACACATTCACAGAACATTAGGGATTGGAAGGGACCTCAAAAGATCATCCAGTCCAATCCTCCTGCCAGAGCAGGACCCCCTAGATGAAGTTGTACAGGAACATATCAATGAGGGTTTTAAATGTCTCCAGAGAAGGAGACTCTACGTAGGAAGAAGTCCTTTCCTGTGAGAGTGGTTGGGCACTGGAGCAGGCTGCCCAGGGAGGTGGTGGAGTCCCCATGTCTGGAGATTTTTAAGACCCAAGTAGCTAGAGTACTTGAGGCCATGGTTGTGGGGTTAGGCATCTGTTGGGCTGAGGGCTGGACTTGATGGTCCTGGAGGTCCTTTCCAGCCATAATGGTTCTATGATTCTCTAAATCTGTTTTCAGTGGAGCTAGTCTTTTCAAACACAGCCCAGAAAGCCCTTAGGCTGAGCTTCATCTTTCTCTTCCATCATCTGAGCAGATAGAGTTGTGCCTTAGGCTTTTTGCTACTGTGGGTCAAGCTCCACATTGCGTCCCAAAGTCCGGGTATCTCTCTAGGTTTGAGAGAAGGCAGACGTTCCTAACGACTCTTGGTACCAGCCAGCAACAGGTCAACAGTCAGTAGGATTCCTTTTCAACGTTTCCCATTCGGGTAACGAATTGCTGAACCTGTGTCCTCTTAGACTTTGTCACCTGCCTCAGCAGAATTTCCTTGGAGCGTTTCCCAAGGAGCAGGATGAGGACCTGTGGGTCTAAATACAAACCATCACTTGATAGCACGGGCTCCATCCTGAGTGACTCTGCAGTCCACCCAGTCCAGTCCTCAACATTTGCTGCAGGAAAAGAATGGGAACAGTATTTTGGCTTTAACGTGCCCCGGAAAGATCAAAGTGATCATGAATGGATTCTGCTTTAAAGAGTGGTGTCTGAAAAATGTTTGAAGCGGTGGCTTTGAAATCGTAAATCCAGCTACACTGACTGTCTGGGGCAGCTGTCCTTCCTCCAAAAGGTTTTCTGACTGGCAGGTGGAATTTAAAAGACTGGTTTAGCAACGGCTTCTGTTGTTAGCTGAGACATGTTAGAAACTTGGGCAGTAGGATATCAGCACTCCCTAACTTTTCAGAAGGTGCTAGAGCGAGAGGGCAGGGCCTGAAGCTGCTCCAGGGGAGGGTTCAGTTGGCCAGTTGTGGTGATGTTAGGTCCTGGGCTGGGCTGGATGAGCTCAGAGGGCTTTTCCAGCCTCAAAAACTCTGTGATTCTGTGATGGTATTTGCTGCCTGGTAGGACTGTGCTACCTGTTGTAACTTGAACATAGCTGAGATGGAGGTTGGGACAGCTGGGTTGTGGTTGGACTCAGTGAGCCTGAAGGTCTTTTCCAACCAGTTGTGTAATGTGGGAGGGCAGGAAGGCAAAGGACATCAGTCAGGCTGCCAAGAGCAAACAGCAAGAGCAAATATCTTTTATAATATTTGAATCCCCTGTGGATAAAGTTTTTATCTGACCTCGTGTGACATTCTGGAGGAGAGAGAGCAGTGGGAACTGGCTGAAAAAGCCCAGAGCTAGTCCTTGAGGAATCATCCTGCTGTCAGCAGGTAGTTTTACCGATGATACAAAGGCTCTGGGCCAAGAGCTGATGACCACCAGTTCTTGGAGTTCATCTGGAGAAAGAAGGAGCTGCGTTCTGCTCAGGGGGGTTGCAGCTCCCTCCCTGCCTCTGTTTGCAGACTTCACTCAAAGGTCTGCGGGAGTCTCTTCTCCTGATCGTGCACTTTCCTCGCAGCGCTTTGAAGTGCCTGATCCAAACAGGCAGACGCATTGCCACAACGTGATGTTTTACCCCAGTCCACAGGACATCACATATTTATGGCTTAAACTTCTCCCCGTGGGTTTCCTTCCTTTGAAGTCGCCTGCCACTGATTCCATGTTTCGCGATGCGCTTTGAAAAACCTCTGGAACACTTGGCCTGTGTTTGAATTGTAATGAAACCCGAGAGCGGAGGAATCCTGACAGTGTTCCGGGGCGTTTGGATCTGAACGTCAGATCCTTTTGAATTAAGGAGGCTGTAGGGGTAGTGATTACAAGACAGAAGTGCCTCGCAGGGTGTAGAAATCTGTTGGATTAAAGGCTGTTTTACAATAAAAACTAATTCTTTTGGGAGAAAATAACTGCAGTGACAGGAATTTTGGGAGCACCCGTCATTTGTCTCCCTCTTCCTTGCTGTAGTACGCTGCCTCTGCTTTTCACACGTGCTGAAGGAGGCAGTTTATTTTCACCAGTGTAGATTTGAGCACAATTCCTGTTGAAAGGCTGAGAACCATTTGTCTCATTTCCCAAAGCGGTTCTCGAACATTCGACATAAATCTGCGAACACTGTGGCTTCCCTGGGGCGCTGAAAGCTCGTGGACAGCTCCACAGCTGACTCAAGGTGAGGGCGATGTGCTGGTAGGATGATCTTGGAACATAGCACATCAGGCAGCAGATAACCCCATGGCTATTGTGCCTCTTCTCTGTCTGCACAGAGGCGTTATAAATCCTCAGTAAATCACTCCGATTGGGCAAGTTCTTTCTGTTCTCTTGTTTATCTTCTTGTTTCTTCTCTTTTTGCTTCCCCATGAAGCTTCATATTTCCATAAAGCTTCATATTTCCAACTCACTAAAATTATAGGATGTAGTGTAGGACAGCCCTGGGGAGAAGGACTTGGGAGTGGAGCAGAAATTGAGCAGGAGCCGTCAGTGTGCGCTGGCAGCCCAGAGAGCCAACCGTGTCCTGGGCTGCAGCAAGAGAAGCAGTGACGGTCAGTTGAAGGAGGGGATTTTTCCCCTCTGCTCTGCACTGCTGAGACCCCACCTGGGGTCCTGTGTCCAGTTCTGGAGATGCCAACATTAGAAGGACACAGAGCTCCTGGAGAGGGTCCAGAGGGGAGCAACTCCAATGATCACAGGGCTGAACTCCCCTGTGAGGACAGGCTGAGCAAGGTGGGGCAGTTTAGTCTGGTGAGAAGAGGAGGCTCCCAAGTGAGCTTGTAGCAGGTTCCAGTCTCTAAAGGAAGGGGCTATAATAAAGCTGGGGAGGGCTTTTGACACTGGTGGTAGTCAGAGGACAAGGGGAAAGGGTTCCAGCCTTGAAGAGGGGAGATTGAGGTTGGACATGAGGAACAAATTGTTTGCTGTGAGTGTGGGGAGGTGCTGGAACAGGCTGCCCAAGGCAGTTGTGGCTGCTCCATCCCTGGCAGTGTTGAAGGGCAGGTTGGCTGGGGCCCTGAGGAACCTGCTGTGGTGAAGGTGTCACTGCCTGTGCAGGGGGGTTGGAACTAGATGATCTTGAAGTCCCTTCCACCCCTGGCCATTCTATGACCCTATGACATGAAAACTTAGATTGAGGAGTGAATATTTCCTGCAGTAATCCTGGTGAGGATTACTGAAAGAAAATGAAGAAGGTGGTGCTGGGCAGCAGCTCGTGATGCTGCAGAGTGGCCTGCAGGTGAATTACTGAGCAGAGCGTGCAGGGAAGGGCAGAAGGGCAGAAGTTCACAGTGAAGTGCAGTGTCACAGGGACGTTGTTGGAGATGGTGTGTAATCAGATGATTAGTTGTGAGGCTCAGAGAGCTATCTTTGACCCTCTCGATGCACACACAGCTGGCTCCAGAGGTGGGGTGTAATGAAAACTAAGCACTCAAGTCACTGATGCCAGCAAGTCTCTGTGTTTTATATAAGTTAGAGAGCTCTACCTTTAATTGAGAAAAACTGAGGAATTGCCACTGCAGCAATAAGTGGAATCTGATTTTCAGTGACTGCAAGAGGATTTGGGGAATTGCTGGAGCTGTATGGGAGAGCCCCGAGTAAGGCTGACATATGGCTGGGACATCCCATAGGCTGCAGACAGCACAAAGAAGTAAGAATAATCCTTCTCAGCAAATAAAGGTCACAAGTGCCAGCAAATGCCAAGAAATCATCGGGGATTGTTTTTTAGAGCCTGCTGGGTCAGTGAGAGCCTCGGCAGGCTCATGGCTTTCTTTAACTGTATAAAAGGCTTCCATTTGGATCAGGGAATATCCTGGCTTGAGCCTGGTGGTTGCTGCTTCTAGGAGGAGGTTTTTTGGGAGGTTTTTGAGCCACTGACCTGGTTTCCAGCACTGTTGCCAATTCAAAGTCCACAGCAGTTAAGGCACTGAGAATTCCAGGAGTTCTTGTGTTTTCATGTGTGGGCAGCACAAACAGAGCCCAGGGGGTTGGACTAGATGATCTTTCGAGGCCAGTGTAGTGCTGTACTTACAGGATTGCTGTCCACCTGGTCTCTGCTACTCCTTGGCAAATGGGAGTGAATTCTAAATCAGTTTGCTGATACAACAGTGGACGGTGCTCAATTTACAGAACTCAATAAAAAAGCAAAACAGAAAGAAGAACAAGTGAAATTGATTTGGCTATGACTTTGCGAGACCCATAGCTGAGTTCACTCGCATTTGAGGAGTGTTCAGCCCATTGTTCTGGGCTTCACACCACGTGGATGTGATTAGTGAAGGGATTAGGTGGAACTGGTTCAGCTCCTTGTGTGCAGGTAGTAGGGGTGACCTGGTAGTGCTGGGTGGAAGGTTGGACTTGATAATGTGCAAGTTCTCTTCCAACAAGAGATTCTGTAATCTGTGGGAATGTCTGTACCTAGTGTGCTGACCGCTAAGAGGTTTGTTTTGTGAGAAGAGCAGTTGTGAGGCTCTGAGTGAATACCCTGACTTCATACCCTGGACTTGATGACCTCCAGAGGTCCCTTCCAACCTCTAATGATCTGTGTCTGTGTTTTCTGTAGTTTGACGAACAACGGCTCCTTCGCCAGCAGATTCACGGGCAGCTCAAAGAGTCAGCAGACCCGTGCTCTGTGTTACCTGGTTTTTAGGGTAGAGGGGACCCTTCCTAGCAGTGTTACCTTCATGTTGTGCCCGACCAAACCAGGTCTACTGATGGACACAGAACTCCCTCGCAGCATTCCCTGTCCTCTGCTGCTCAACCTCGATGATCCACCACAGGCTGGCGGTGGCGGCAGGGCAGGGGAGGGAATTCTTTGATGATTTCCTTTGGCTTGTTCCACCAAAGGCTTTGAGGTTTCAGCGACTGGCCAAAGCAGTCAGCTCGACTTAACTGGAAATAGCAGGAACAAGGAAGAGTAAGATGTGACCTGAGGCGTGTTGGTTCATTGTTGAAAAGGGGTTGAGTTGAATTAGCAGAACAATTCCTTCCAGTGGAGCTTCACTTCAGGAATTACTGGGTGCATTAGACAAGGGAGCACCTTCCAGTCAGTGTTCTTTGTTTGTTACCTTTTGTAGTGCTCAGAGGAACTGCCCTCACAATGAATTAGAGTGGCTGCAGTGCTCCAGCCCCAAGCCATGCAAGGAATTGAGGACTGGGAAAGGGAGTGCGATGGCTGGGGCATGTGCAGTAGCTTGTCCTGTCAGCACCTGGGTATGGTCAGGAGGAACAAAGGACTGGGTTCTGCCACCTTGTGCACTTGCACATTCCTCTGTGGGTTAGATATGTAAATACCAGGTGGGTGCTAAAGAAGGATTTGCTCTATAGAACACATATACTTACAGAATCCCAGAGCATCAGGGATTGGAAGGGACCTTGAAAGATCATCCAGTCCCCCCGCAACAGCAGGATCACCTAGACCAAGTCACACTGGAGCACATCCAAGCGGGTTTGAAATGTCTCGAGAGAAGAAGATTCCACAAATTCCCTGGGCAGCCCCTTCTAGTGCTCCATCACCCTCACCATGAAGAAGTTCCTTCTTGGATTGATGAGGAACCTCCTCTGTTCCAGCTCACACCCATTAACCTTGTCCTATCACAGGGTACCCCTGAGCAGAGCCTGGCTCCATCCTCCTGACACCCACTCTTCACATATTTATCAACATTCATGGGGTCAACCCTCAGTCTCCATTTTTTCCAAACTGAAGACACCCAGCTCCCTCAGCCTTTCCTGAGCAGGGAGATGCTCCCCTCTCTTCATCATCTCTGTGGCTCTGTGCTGGACTCTCTCCAGCAGCTCTGTGTCCTTCAGGAACCAAGCATCCCAGAACTGGACACTATATTCCAGATGTGGTCTCTCCAGGGCAGAGTAGAGGGAAGGAGAATGTCTCTTGATCTACTGACCGCTCCCCTTCTAATCCAGGATGCTAATGGCCTTTGCCACAAGGGCCCGTTGCTGGCTGATGGTCATGCTGCTGGCCGCCAGGACCCCAAGGTCCCTTTCTCCTACACTGCTCTCCAGCAGGTCAGTCCCCACGTATACTGGTACTTGGGATTGTTCTTGCCCACATACTAGACCCTACACTGCCCTGGTTGTAGTTCATTCAGTGTCTCCCTGCCCAGCTCTCCAGCCTGTCCAGGTCCTGCTGAATTTACCTTCATTATTCAACCTCTACTTCCCAAATGCTTTTACATCTTTGCAAGCAACGTGAGTGCAAGATCTAAAACCATTGCCCTTCCCCAAAATCACAGAATTTGCCATGTTATTGAAACTGCAAAGGAGGGGCCGGTCTCTCCAGGCAGAGTTTAGCAGTTCACGGATTTACTTCGCAATTCCTCGGAGGTTCGTTGGAACCTCTTTGCCTGGATGTATATTGGAACAACGGGGAGTCGGGGTTCTACAGGAGAAGCCAAGGGGTGAGAGGGATAGGACACAGCAGCAGGTTCTGCCGTGGCACAGACTGTGGTGAATGGCTTTTAGCTGTCGCGCTGCCGGAGAGCATCCGATGGCGAGGAAGGGCGAGACGAGTGTAGTAGCATCTTGGGGCTGATCACTCAGCCTGTTTCATTTGCCCAAGGTGTCTTCAGTCCTATTCCCATTCCTGTCAGTCCAGACAGAGCTCAGAAGGTTTCTTCCCCGCAGCATCGTGCTGCTGATGCAAAGTCTTTGTGACTTACTGCTCCTGTGTGCAGAGAAAGGGAAATGAACTCTGCACACACATGGAAAAACCTCTCCCCTTTCTCCAGTGCTGAGAGGTGGGCACGAAAGAAGGACAATCACTGCTGAGAAGGGAATTTTCCCTTCAGAAGGAGGCATTTGGAGCTGGTGCTGATCTGACTGCGCCCATTTAATCGCTCATTTTTGCTGCTGTTACAGAATCACAGATTCATTGAGGCTGGAAAAGACCTCTAAGATCGTTCAGCCCAGCCCAGGACCTAACATCACCCCATCGGCCAGATCAGGGCACTGAGGGCCACAGCCAGGCTGTCCTTCAACACCTCCAGAGATGGGGACTCCCCAACCGCCCTGGGCAGCCCACTGCAGGCTCTGATCACCCTTTCCATCAGGAAGGGCTCCCTAACATCCAACCTAACCCTCCCCTGGCAGCTCCAGGCCCTGCCCTCTTGTCTTGGTGCTGGTTGCTTGGAGCCTGACCCCCACCTGACTACAACCTCTCTTCAGGGAGTTGTAGAGAGGAAGGAGGTCCCCCCTGAGTCTCCTCTTCTCCAGGCTAAACCCCCCAAGCTCTCTCAGCCTCTCCTCATCAGACTTTTGCTCCAGTCCCTTCCCCAGCCTCACTGCTCCTCTGGACCCACTCCAGCCCCTCCATCTCTTTCTTGAAGTGGGGGGCCTTGCACTGCCCCCAGTACTCGAGGCGAGGTCTCACCAGTGTCCAGTACAGGGGGAGAATGACATCCCTAACCCTGCTGGCCACACTATTGCTGATCCAAGCCAGGATGCCCAGCATGGTGCTCCTTTTAGTTTGACTGCTGACGGGGAATTTTCTGAACATCAGTCTGCGCTGAGATCCACCAAACTTAGTTCAAAAAACAAGTGAGAACATCCCCCTCTCCCTCCCTTCTCCTCCTCCACACTCTGCTCTTAATATAGGGCCTGTGCTCACATCAAAGCTGTCAGCAGGTCCCTGTGATCTCATTAGCCACACTTACTGCTACCTACAGAATCAGTGAATCATCACCCGAAACAGCTCTGAGACCAACTGGTGAGACTCACATGGCTGTTTGTACACCCGTGCTGGGAATAGAACCCTCCCCAGGCGTCGGCACGCTCGAGCTGTCGCCCGCTCCGCCGGTCCGTCTCAGAAGGGGTTAAGTCGTGTCCCAGGAGGAAGTGAGTCCCCGAGTCCTTAACTCGGAAACAAAACTGTTAAAAGCTTGAGTGAGTCGTTCCAGACTTTCACCTAACGTCCGAGAAACAAACACTGAAGGAAGTGCAAGTGTGGCTTGTATTTTATTTTGATTTGTTTGGGTTTATTTTGTTTTGTTTTGGTTGGTTTTGTTGTATTTTAGTTTGGTTTGGTGTTTTGTTTTACTTTGGTTTATTTTACTTTGTTTTATTATATTTTGTTTTGTGGGATTTTTGTTTAGTTCTGTTTTATTTTGGTTTTGATTTCGATAATATTTTTTTGTTTTCAGTTTAGGTTTATATTGTGTTTATGTTACCTCTTAATTTTATTTTACTTTTGTCTTATTTGTATTTTATTTTGGTTTGGCTGATCTTATTTTTAATTTTTAAACTATATTTAGTTTTTTATTTTGGTTTGGTTTATCTTATTTTTAATTTTTATGTTTCGTTTTTGTTTGTCTTTTATTTTTCTTTAGTTTCATGCTATATTTATTTAATTGTTACTTTTAATTTTGTTTGATTTCTATTTTATTTTTGTTTTATTTTAACTTTAACTGCCTTCTCTGCTTATTTTATGGTTGGGCTTTGGATCCTTTCAATGCGGTTAAAAGACGGAGCCGTTTCGCTTGGCGGCCGAGCAGGGAGACGTAGACAGGTGGCCCCCGGCAGAAGTGAGCCCAGCTGATCCAGCCCCTTCCAGTGCTGCTCAGCACCAGCGTGAGCTGCAGGGGACTGAAATCAGATGAGATGGGGAAATGGGGAGGGGTGGGACGTGGCTGGGAGCTGCCCCTGCAGTCGGTGATGGAGGGCTGGCGCTGCTGGCTGACAGCAGGTGTGAGACCTGCGTCGCGCGGCAAAATGAAACGGTTCTGATGTCCAGCTCCTGCTCTTTGGAGATCGTGTTAGATGCTGCTGGGAAGGGCGGTCCCTTGAATCTGGAGCATCCCACAGTTGCTGTTAGAGGAGCTGGGCAGTACAGGGTGTCTGTCAGCAAGGTGAGGCAGGAACCTCTCTGACACCTGAGGGTCTCATTCACTCCTCGTGGATGACAGAGGAACATTGGTCTAGCAAAGACGGAGAATTGAGAGTTGGTTCTTTGGATGTGGAATTCTTCTAATTCCATATCCTCTGTCCTTATGGGGAAGGAGAGATGTAGATTGGATCTGAGGAAGAGGTTCCTTCCTGAGAGTTGGTTGAGTCTCTTGAGCTTGGAAAAAAGGAGACTGAGGGGAGGTGACCCCATGAACATTGATAAATATGGAAAGGATGGGTGTCAGGAGGATGGAGCCAGGCTCTGCTCAGTGGCACCCAATGATAGGACAAGGGGCAACAGGTATGAGCTGCAACAGAGGAGGTTCCACATCAGTATGAGAAGGAACTTCACTGGAAGGGACTGACCAAGGGGGTTGTGGAGTCTCCTTCTCTGGAGACATTTCAAACCCACCTGGCCGTGTTCGTGTGTGACTTCATGTAGAGGATCCTGCTGTGGAAGGGGGATGAGACTGGCTGATCTTCAGAGGTCCCTTCCAGTCCCTGATGTTCTGTGAGTCTGTGATTTACATGTGCTGCACATCCACACTTGGGGCTTTGCAAGAAGCCCTTGACAGAATAAGGTACTTTCATAATTCCAAAATATCCTTTATAATTCCAAAATACCTTTTATAATTCCAAAAAATACCCTTTATAATCCCAAACTGTCCTGTATAATTCCAGAATGCCCTTTATCATTCAAAAAATATCCTTTGTAATTCCAAAATACATTTTACAATGCCAAAATACCCTTCATAATTCAAAAATACACTTTAGGATTCCAAAAGACTCTTTATAATCATAAAATACCATTTTTAATTCTAAAACACCCTTTACAATTCAAAAATACTCTTTATAACATAAAAATAGACGTTATAATTTAAAAATACTCTTTGTAATCCAAAATACCATTTATAATAGAGAAATATCCTTTATGACACAAAACCATCCAGGGTTTACTTTATTTTTCCCCAACTTCAGAAAGTTTTGTCTCAAGAGAGAGCATGAAAATCACATCCTTTTCCCCTTTCCTCTCTGATTTCTCTCATTTATCCCTGTTCAGTCTCTGCCTTTCTTACTGCAGTGGTTTGTTGTAAGCAGAGAGGCTGTAGTACCCCGAAACACAGCGTGAGAGACACAGTCTGAGCTGACATAAATCACTGTGGCTCCTCTGGAGGCTGAGAATCTGGCCACGGGGGCTGATTTCCAGCGGAGCTGACAGCGCGCGCTCATCTCCAGGTGCACTAAGTGGAAGAGACAGGCTCAGTGTCTCTGAAAATCAAGCCCGTGGGTTCTAGTAGGTCGCTGGAATGTATAAACAGGGGTTAAATTTTGCAGGGTCTTACGGTCTGCGAGACCGCCGACCCAGCCGCCGCGGTGTGTGCTCCACAGGTCTAACCCCCCTTGTGGAGATTGCCTGTTTGGGGGTGGGGGGTGTTTGTCTCCAGTTTCAGGCTGAAACCCTGTTTTCTCCCCGTGTTTACAGTTTCCAGCTGTTTAAGACATCTCAGTGTGTTTGGAGAAGCAGCACAGCAAGTGCGTCAGGCAGGGTGACGCCTGTGGAAAGGTTGGGGCAAACGAGTAAGATCTTCGCTGCAGGGACCCACCAAGGCTTTAAATACCAATTCCCTTCCAGTGAGGAGCAGGCAAAGGCTAACAAACTATTTTGGAACTTGCCCCCTCCTTCTCTAGTCCAGGGCAGGAGCATTAAACAAATGTCAGGACCGATCGAGTTTTGAACTGTCCGTCCTCGAGGCACTGGCTGCCCGTGGAGGTGACAGAACAACAAAGAGTTCCTCCAGCTTGGAGGGGCTTTCACACCCCGAGAGGACCCTGCTGATCCAGACCACCACAGCCGAGCGGCCGCTGCGTGTCTGGATGCACTGGTGTGGGGTGGGAAAGGGGGCAAACGGCAGCAGCAGGGGCTGGTCCAAAAGCTGAAGTCACATTGACTCGCGTGACCCCTGACATTTGAGCTCTGCCAGGGAGCTCTTTGTGCAGAAGCCCATTCCTGGGCATTCCTGTCGCTTCTGTTTTCATTACGGACCGTTACCTCTGTTTTCACTGCTCGCATCCCGCGCCGGTCGGGCGGAGCGTGGCGCATCCGAGCTGATGACCTACCAGTTGCTTTCGTTCATTTCACCGCCGTCCTTTGCCTTCAAACGCTGGCGCTAGACAGAAAATGGTCAAAAACTGCCCAGACTGGATAAAAACAGTAATTAAAAAAAAAAAAGCACCTAATTTGCTCCCCCTGGGCTGCTGCTGCAATATTTCAAGATGGGCCTGTGGAATGAGAAGACGGTTCCATCAGGCTGGATCTCAACAGGCCAGAAGGCAGCTCTCACGTTTGCTGAGCAAGTGGATCCATCTTCCAGGAGCGAGGGGGTTTTTTAGGAGGAAAAGCCAACTCTTGGCTACTGCATCAGCTGTGCTGTCGGTAACTTTTGACGTGAAGGTGATCTGAGCTGGGAGAGGCACTTGGTCCCTTGCACATTTTAGTTAGATCCTACACTTTGGCCACAAAAACCCCCTGAAGCTACGGACTGGGGGATGAGAGGCTGGGGAGCAGCCTGGCAGGGAGGGACCTGGCAGTGCTGGATGACAGCCAGCTGAACAGGAGCCAGCGGGGTGACCAGGTGGTCCAGAAGGCCAGTGGCATCCTGGCTTGGATCAGCAATAGTGTGGCCAGTAGGACATCATTCTCCCCCTGTAGTGGGCACTAGGGAGGCTTCCCCTCGAGTACTGGGGGTGTCACTTCAAGAAAGAGATTGAGGGGCTGCAGTGAGTGAAGAGGAGCAACGAGGCTGGGGAAGGGGCTGGAGGGAAGGGCTGACGAGGAGATGCTGAGGGAGCTGGGGGTGTTTAGCCTGGAGAACAGGAGGCTCGGGGGGGAATCTTCTCCCTCTCTCCATCTCCCTGAAGGGAGGGTGTAGTCAGGTGGGCATCAGGCTCTTCTCCCAAGCAACCAGCACTAGGATGAGACAGGGCAGGGCCTGGAGCTGCCAGGGGAGGGTTAGGTTGGATGTTAGGAAGCTCTTCGTCGTGGAAAGGGTGATCAGAGCCTGGAGTGGACTATCCAGTGGTGGAGTTCCCATCCCTGGAGGTGTTGAAGGACGGCCTGGCTGTGGCCCTTAGTGCCCTGGTCCGTGTGATTGTGGTGATGTTAGGTCCTGGGCTGGATGAGCTCAGAGGGCTTTTCCAGTGTCACAGTGTCTCTGTGATTCTGTGACGGTGTTTGCTGCCTGGTAGGGCTGGACTACCTGTTGTAACTTACGTAAGAACATAGCTGAGATGGAGAGGACTGAGCCAGCCCAGCAGTTAAAGTAGAGGAGAACATGTTGGGGGCAGAGGGGTGGAAAGAGAAGCGTGGAGGTTGTGAAATGGGAGCGATTACAGCCATGTAATTGTGTTACACCTTTTGAAGTGCTGATTTTCCCTCATCCCTGCAGGCCCTTCTTAGAGTCTGCCTGAAGAAAGGGCGAAGCTAAACCAGCTCATACACAGGCAGAAGTTGGTGTTGAGTGCCTGCTGTGTTGAATTATAGGAAATGAAGTAAGGGCAGGTGGAAGGATCATGGATTTGCATTTATCCTGGTTTCTTCTGTTGAGCGTTGGGCGTTAGGAGACCGGAAAGGGTCCAGGTTTGCTACAGGATCAAACTCGTCCCGCACCTCACGTCACTAACTTGCTAGGAATGGTTTATGGCCATCGTTCCCGTTCAGAATCACTCAGCTCTTCATGCAGATCTCTGGTGTTTTCAGATTTAGAGGCAGCCAAGTGCATGAACTTCACTACCTTCCATTTACGGTGCAGAAAACCCTCCAGAATGTTTTCCATTAACATTCTGGGTCCGTCCCACTCACCTTCCCCGTAGCACTGCCGCAAATTAAACTTACTTAGACATTAGGAAAGGTGCCAATGCAATCAGAAGAGAAGGGCTGCAGCTCTGAAATGATAAAGGAGTTGTGTCGCCGCCTGCCTTGGCACGCGTTCAGCTCCCCACTTTGATTGGAGCTCCACACCTACTTGGTACGAGGCCCGGAGTCAGAGCGGGTGACGCGGTGTGAGCCTGGTCCCTCGGGAGAGGATGCGAGATGCGTTGCAAGTCCTGGTCAGAGCAGCTGTAGGATTTTGAGATCACGTGTGGAACATGTGTGGACGTGTGGTCCGCCCACGGTCGTGTGTCGCAATGAAGGACTTCCCGATGGTGACTCTCCAGTTGGTGCCACGGAAGTCCAGCCGTTGCTGGGATGGTAGCCAGGCTCAAGAGCAGCCAATCCCCCCACCCCGTCCTCATCCGCTGAATTAAGCGCATTGAGCTCCGTTGCCCGTGAAGCGACGTCATCTGTGTCAGAATCACGCCGCGTGTCATTTCTCTGGGCACTCAGGCTGATTGATTAGGCGCCGGTCGTTCTAAACGTCTTTCCGTTAAAGAGTTTGGAGAGCTGATTGCTTCTGAAAGGGTTTCTGTTCGTTGGGAAAGGTCGTTAATCCCAGTGACGCTCCAGAGAGGAGCCAGCCCTTGCCTGGGCGTTTTTCTTCTCCTTTCAGCGTTTTGCTGTTTACGTCTGTTTCTGTTGGGAGCTGTTTATTGGCGTTTCCCGTTTGGGGGTGATCTGATAATCACTGAACAACTCCCTCACACCCCCCAGACACTCGAAAGACACAAAAAAGGAAGAAAGACATTATTTACAGACACAGCAACACGAAGACTGTGTTTTATATAATTTAGAAGACATTTAATGCTTTTTATTTGTGATTGTGTCTAATGTCTTTTAATGCTGGAAAGATGTTTTTCCTCACCAGTAATTTCTACTTTAAAACAGCGTTTGGAGGCGCCCCGCTTGCAGTCAGTTTTGTAAGGATCACATTTGCTGTGTGATGGGATTTTGGAATACGTGGAGGTGAATGTAAATACACATCTCGGGGCATATGAGTAATCTTAATTAAGAGTGAGGTCGTGACTTGTTATTAAAAGACAAATAATGGTAATAACCAAAACCCGGCACTTCTTCTGATTCAGAGCTGGAGGCAAAAATATGACTTAATATCTTTTTAAATAAGATAGATGATTTCTTCACGGGCCAGGCTGTATTCAGAAGTGTTGAGCTGTCATTAGGCACAGATTGATTGTGGCATTCAACGGGGAAAACCAGGGGGTGATGATGATCTAGCTCTGAGTAATTGCTCGGGATTGAAATGCAGCAGTAACGTCTGGCATGAAGGGTCCTTTCTCAGAATCACAGAGCATTAGGGATTGGAAGGGACCTCGAAAGATCATCCAGGCCAATCGCTCTGCCACAGCAGGATCACCTACATCCCATCACACAGGAACATACCCAGATGGGTGTTAAACATCTCCAGAGAAGGAGACTCCACAACCCCCCTGGGCAGCCCCTGCCAGGGCTCTGGCACCCTCACCATGAAGAAGGTCCTTCTCACACTGATGTGGAACCTCCTCTGCTCCAGCTCACACCCGCTGCCCCTTGTCCTGTCACTGGGTGCCCCTGAGCAGAGCCTGGCTCCATCCTCCTGACACCCACCCTTCACATATTGATCAGCATCCATGGGGTCACCCCTCAGCTCCTTTTCTCCAAGCTCCAGAGCCCCAGCTCCCTCAGCCTTTCCTCATCAGGGAGATGCTCCCCTCCCATCATCACCTCTGTGGCTCTGTGCTGGGCTCTCTCCAGCAGCTCTGTGTCCTTCAGGGACTGAGGAGCCCACAACTGGCCACAATATTCCAGATGCAGTCCCACCAGGGCATAGTACAGCAGGGTTCTCTTCCAACCAGACTGATTCCCTGATTCCTAGGACCTACACACTTGCTGATAGGAAGGTGGTAGGAGGAGCAAGTCTGGTGTGTTTTGGTCAGAGAACTGCAGGCAGAAAAACCCTTACCTCTGAAGGATAAAATTAAAACCATGCCCATCATTATGAACTCGTTGGAAATAAATGGAGAGGGGATTTGCAGGAGGTCTGCAGTGAGGTGCAAAGTGAGGATTTGAAATGATTTCTCAGTAGAGTGGAGTCAAAGGATCTAAATGATTTTAAGGTGAAGCTTGAAATAAGCCTCTGAAAGGGGTGATACAAAAATGTCCAAGAATTCCTGGCATCAGCAGCCTGAACATACTGATATCTGATGTTCCAGTATATCTCAAGGGTGATGAAAGGAGTCTTGGCAGCTTCTAATTTGCACTTTTATTTGTGTTAATCTCAGACTTCAAAGTCTTCCTGGGCATTTGCTGAGACCAGGGAGATTTGTTTTCTCCTTCTTCTTCCACAGCTTCAGAATTCCATTTTTAAATGACTAGAACTAAATCCCAAGGGGAGTCAATGCAGTAACAAGGTTGCACTGGAATGAAATTCTCCTGGTTTGTCAAGTGGATCCTACTCAGGTTTTTAGCTTTAAATGTCTCTCCGTGTGTAAGTTCAGAAGAAAATGTCAGCTTCTCAGTTGAAGTTAGTGTGGCTGTCACATTAGTCCAGTTGTGGTGGGTTTTTTTGCTTCTCCTCATTCCCTGCACTGGGGGCACAGGGGTATAAATCCATTTTCTAGGGTGATCAGGAGATGGTATTTATGGAATCCCCTGCCTTTACCCTTCTGTGGAGCGTCTGTAACACTGCTGTTGGATGAGGACACAGCACGGTCTGCCTGTGCTGGTTGTGCAAATTACAACAGTGACTGTGTGAGGCTGGTACAAAGGGCCTAATGACAGGACAAGGGGCAGCGGGTGTGAGATGGAGCACAGGAGGTTCCACATCAGTCTGAGAAGGACCTTCTTCCCAGTGAGGGTGACAGAGCCCTGGCAGGGGCTGCCCAGGGGTGTTGTGGAGTCTCCTTCTCCGGAGACGTTTCAAACCTGCCTGGACTAGTTCCTGTGTAACCAGATGTAGGGGTTCCTGCTGTGGCAGGGGGTTGGACTGGATGATCTTTCAAAGTCCCTTCCAATCCCTAATGGTCTGTGATTGTGTGAAGGGGGGGAAGCTTTGATGGGTGAGAAATGAACTTTGAAGTACAAGCAACAAAGACAACCACAAATGTTAAAGCTTTGGAGGAGCTCTTGAGCTTCCAGAACATCTGAGGTGTGTTCCCAGGAGACACACATCCCAGTAGACAGAGCAGATAATAACTGGGGCTCTTATTCAGAATTCACATCTCCAAACAGTAACAGCTACTCGCACGTGCAAAGTCTTCTTCTAGGATGGCACCGTCTTGATGTTGGTAGATTCCAATCTTGTTTGGTAATCAGAACTGAATTTCCCTTTCCCTTGAGGATTCTTCCTGCTTAGAGGGAACAGACCCATAAAACAGGGAGGTAGGAAGTGATGAAGCTCTTGACGAAGCCCACCCCCAGCACCTCAGAACTGCTGGTGAGGACATAACAGCAGGTTATGCTCATGGGCTGCCAGGGTGGTGGTTGAATCACCATCCTTGGATGAGTTTAAAAGACGCTTAGAGGTAGTGTTGGAAGGTCTGTTTCAGGGGTGCACTTGTTGAGTAGGGCTGATGGTTGGACTCCATGATCCCATGGGTGTTTTCCAGCCTGAATGATTCTGTGGGATTCTGTGATTTCACAAAAGAAATGCAATAAAAACTGGCTGGATCCACCTTAGGCTGTGGGTTGTGCAGTGCAGGAGCCAGCAGCTGGTTTGACTTGCAGGTGTCTCTGTGTGCCTGCCAATGGCAAGAGGATGGCCTAGGGTGAATGTGGTGATGCAGCCCGAGTGCGAGATGGTGGTTGCAAAGCCACGGAGATGTGGTGTGGGGGACACGGGGCAGTGGGGACCTGGCAGGGCTGGGGGAGCAGTTGGACCTGACGATCCTACAGTCCTCTTCCAGCCTAAACCATTCTGTGGTTCTGTGTCTCAGCTTGTGGTGGAGCTGCAGGAGCCTTTGTGGGCGATGGGAGCAGAGGTTTAGAAAACTTTTAATTATAGGAATTTCAGCTAAGTGAGGGCTCACTCGAGACCCAGCTAGGCTCAGCAGCTGCTCTTTGGGTCGGGGGAGTGAATAAAACTTGCCGTAACGCAAAGTAACCGGGCATAAACAGCGAGGCATCGTCCCTGTGTGTCTTCTTCCTCACAAGCTAACATCTGCCCCGCGATACTGAGTTACTCCAGATCCCTTAGTGCTGGCTGCCAGACACCTTTGCATCCAAAGTAATGTGAACCTGGGGATAACTTCTGCAAGTTAAAAATGTTCATTTCCCTCAGCAGGTCTCCTGCTTCATTAATGGCTTCGGCAGGGTCGTTTGGAAGAAAACACTTCATCAGCCAGTTGTGCTTCCACCATAACAGGGTGTGACAGCAGAAGCATTAAAACTCGCGCGATCCAGAGCCTCTCCAGAGCGCTCGCTTCTCATTCTCTAAACGGGACCAGTCATTAGCCTGCTTAGCTCGTTTCAGATAGGCAAAGATACTCCCTTGCTTCCCCACAGAACCTCCTTATTCCTCCAGGGCACCTAAAGGGCTGCGTTTCCAGCATTTATTGTCTTACCTTCAAAGATACAGCCACCTCTGGGCTGGAGCAAAGTGGAATGCTTAAAGGCTCCGCGTTTCCCGCTCCCTCCAGACGACAGCGGCTCTTTAGATGGCCTCTGTAATGAGAAAGCAAATGGTGCAATCTGTTCTAAAAGCCACCCCCAAGTTATGCCAGCGCCAGAATCTGCAGCCTCAGCATCTCTGGGGGAATTTGATGGAAAATAACTGTTTGTTTTCTCGTTGCAGCTTTCAGCTTCAACTTTCTAATATTTTCTAGCCGTTAATAAAGTCGGCTGCAAAAGCCCGTCAGCAACGTCGGGGCTTGGTCTTCATTTTCACCTGTGTTGGGCTGACAGATGTAACTGAGAGGCACCAAATGTAATCACAGAAGCCCAGGCTGGTGGGGTCAGAAGGGACCTCTGGGACTCACCAGTCCAACTCCCCCTGCTAGAGCAGGGCCCCTAGAGCAGATCTCACAGGAACACGTCTAGATGGATCTGGGACATCTCCATAGTCCCTAACCTATACACAGCTGTAGTGAAACTCCAGATACTCTCAATTTCTGTGTAGTCTCCTCTTTTACAGAGGTACAGAAGCGATTGTCCAGTGGGGTGATAAATGGTGAAACTTCATCCAAGACTTGTAAGCTCATTGTCACAGAATCACAGAAAATTAGGGATTGGAAGGGATCTCGGAAGATCATCCAGTCCAATCCCCCTGCATCAGCAGGATCCCCCAGATCCAGTTGCACCAAAACATGCCTGCACGGGTTATAAACATCCCCAGAGAATGGGGGTCTCCCCTCAGGCTCCTTTTCTCCCAGCTCCAGAGCCCCAGCTCCCTCAGCCTCTCCTCAGCAGGGAGATGCTCCCCTCCCTCCATCCTCTCTGTGCTGGGCTTTCTCCAGCAGCTCTGTGCCCTTCAGGAACTTTGGGGCCCAGAAGTGGCTGCAAGATTCCAGATGTGGTCTCATCAGGGCAGAGTAGAGGGGTGTGGTGGGATAAAGGAGCTCGTCTCTTTGGTTTGACTTAGTGCCCAGTACCAGCATTTTGGGGTTAAACTCTGTGATGCTCTGCCTTGATTTTATCGCAGTTCTTTTTTCTTCCCCCTCCTGTATCTTCCCCCTGTGCTACCCAGGCTGATCAGCACAGCTCTGAGCAGACTATACTGTTCTTTTCTGAGCCCTGCTGCAAAACCTTGGTAGGAAGCAGAATGGCTGTGGAAAGCCTGAAATTAACTGTCTTGACTTGTTGTTTTTGCTGCAGAACTACCAAAAAATAGTGTTTTTATCTGCATCATCCTTGTCTGTGTTGAGATACAGACTTGGGAAGGGATCTGTGAACAGTCTGTGGATTCTATCTATAGAACATGGAATGCAGTGAGCTGTGTGTTCGATCTACTACTACTCTTTTGCCATACTCCTACCCCTTCTGTCTTGTCTTCAGACGACGGAAAAGAGGCTGCGTAGTCTGGCGACTGGAGGAGCACTGAGGGCTGTAGAAACCCAGAGAGCTCCTGCCTAATCCAACCCCAGGGTTGGATCCCAACCACTTTCATCAGACCAGAAAACTAGTGTTCTAAGGGCTAAAAGAGCCTTCAAAATTGCCATCGAAGAGTTCTTGACATACGAATCAAAGAGTCCATCAGAAAAAGTTTGCTGAGCCAGCTAGAAACCCGAAGAAACACAAAGAGATAGAGAGGTATGTTGGGAATTAAATAAGCCTGTGGTGGGACCTCTGTGTGTCTCCTCCGTTGTGGCTGCCTCTCTTCTGTTGATGAAGGGATTGGTTTGTGATACTTGGGGATCTCTCTCTCTCTAGGAGAGCTCTATGTTAATTAACAGAAGGCAGTTTGGTTCATACTGGAAAAGGAGTAATTGAAAAACCATCAACAAACATTTCTGCAGCTGTTAATAGGGTTTTTTTCCTCTCAACTTCTCTGAGCGAGCGCCAGGCACACTGTGAATGAATTCACAGCAAAGACTAAGAGAACTTTACTCATCTACATGTGAACAGGACCGCTGAGTTACTACTCAGTGTGAATAAAATAGCATCCTACTGCACATCGCTGACAGGACTTTTTTTATCCCCTCAGACAATTTTAAGTCCCATTCTTCCTACCTAAAAAGGAAATGAAGCCTGAAAATAGTGAAGAATGTATTCTCCTTTCAAGGCTGGTCTTTCATCTGCCTTATTACATTGCCATCAGCTGCACATCATGCAAAACCTGCCCTTTTCATACCAGAGCGTGAATAGTGGGGAATTAATGAGGGCTTAACAGAAAAAGGGGGGCAGAATGAAGTAAACCCAGCCAAACATTAGTGTGCCAGTCCCTTGGAGTGCAAATACTAGCCTGGGGATGCTGTGTGTGGACATAATCCACATAGTTATTCAGCAAATCATGTTCATTCTGAGATAACAATCTGGAAGGAGGGTGAGGAGCAGGGGAGGGGTTGGTCTCTTCTCACAAGGAACAAGTGACAGGAAAAGGACATGGCCTCAAGCTGCACCAGGGGAAGTTTGGGTTGGCCCTGAGGACAGACTTCTTCCTGGAAAAGATCCTCAGGCCTTGGAGCAGACGTCCCAGGGAGGGGGCTGAATTGCCATCAGCCTGGATGTGTTTTACAGTCATGGTGATCCGGAGCTCAGGGACAGGGTTTAATGGTGGGTTGGGACAGTTGGATTCATGGTTGGATGCAATGAGTTTGAAGGTCAGTTCCAATGTAAATGGTTCTGTGCTTAGTCCAGTAGCAAAGAAGAGCTTCACAACACGTGTTTGCCGTAGGAATGAGGGGTTTCAGTGTTGGAACCATGGCCAGTAAGACTTTGCATTAACATCAGAGCGAATCCAGTTTCAGTGACAGCTTCACACTTCCACCTTTGGGGGAGTCCTCACAGAATCACATGAGTGATTGGAAGGGACCTCCAAAGATCATCC
The DNA here is from genome assembly GCA_013400115.1 of Rhinopomastus cyanomelas. Taxonomy (NCBI): domain Eukaryota; kingdom Metazoa; phylum Chordata; class Aves; order Bucerotiformes; family Rhinopomastidae; genus Rhinopomastus; species Rhinopomastus cyanomelas. Next base: position 623,947 of record VXBP01006791.1, read on the forward strand.
AGTCCAATCCCTCCACCACAGCAGGATCACTTAGATCCAGTCCCACAGGAACATGTCCAGGTGGGTTTGAAATGCTTCCAGAGGAGGAGACTCCACAACCCCCCTGGGCAGCCCCTGCCAGGGTTCTGTCACCCTCACTGGGAAGAAGTTCCTTCTCACACTGATGTGGAACCTCCTCTGCTCCAGCTCACACCCGCTGCCCCTTGTCCTGTCACTGGGTGCCCCTGAGCAGAGCCTGGCTCTGTCCTCCTGACACCCACCCTTCACATATTGATCAGCATCCATGGGGTCACCCCTCAGTCTGGTTTGTTTGGGATCTCCATTTAATGGCAGCTTTCTGGTTAAAACAGGTTGCTACCACGAAAGAACTTACTTTCTTCAGCTCTGCCAGTGTCTGGAGGGGCTGAACTGAAGAGTTGGGCCTCTGCTTATCTTTCCAGAAATACTTCCTGTAAAGCCTGTAGCTCCTTCTGCATTTAGTACATTCTGGCTGCCAGTTTCACCCGATAACGGGAACAAGACAAGGCTGCCTGGGAAGTGGGGTTTAGAAATTTCAAATGGCTTTTCTTTTTCTCCCCAGCCTAACAAACATTAATTAATATTCCCCCATCTGTCCTCTTGCTCTTCCTGCCTCTCTACTTATGCAAATGCGACTGTTGGGTGGGGAGGCTGGCAGGGCATTGAGGGGCACTTTGTGCACATGTGAGGGGAAAACACGACTTCTGTTTCATTCAGTTAAGGGGCCAGCTCAGAGAAAGCTTCACTCTAGCCTGGAAGTAGAAATAAAAAGTCAAGTCAGTTGTGCAGAACTACCTGTTTCAGTAGCAGTTAACGAGGTGTTTTTCTGCAGAGGTCTGTGTTGCACCCAACGAGCTGATTAAAAGTGCGACCGTGCAGGCAGCTGCTGGTCAACACAGGATCAGGACCACTCAGTTATGGGGTTTTGCAGCTCAGTCCAATCACTTGGGGGTTTCCAAAGCTTTATCATTTTGTGGATCCTCATCTTAACCCCCTTTTTGAAACTACAGAATCACAGAACATTAGGGGTTGGAAGGGACCTCGAAAGATCATCCAGTGCAATCCCCCTGCCACAGCAGGATCACGTAGATCAAGTGGCACAGGAACACGGCCAGGTGGGTTTGAAACGTCTCCAGAGAAGGAGACTTTACATGTATAGCCTCTTCTATTTTGTAGGTGGAGTGGAGAGAGTAAGAATATGTAGTAAGGGTGATGATCAGTGCTAGTCTACGTGAGCTTTTGTCTGCTAACCCAGCCCTGCTCTAATTTCTGTGATTTCTGCAGTCCTCACAACCTTTAGCACGTTCATTACAATGAGAACTGGAGAGGTGTTAGCGATGCTGTGATTGGACTGGATGATCTTTTAAGGTCCCTTCCAATCCCTAATGTTCTTTGATTCTGTGGCTGGAATGTCTCTTTTGCAATGGCAGCTCTGTGTAATTCCTGCAGATTGTTAGGTTCTCTCTGAGTCCTCATCAGGTGATGACAACCATCCATCTCAGGGCCCTAAGTGACTAATAGCTATAAAGGCTCTGACCAGCTTCACCTGGGGCTTCCACGAACACACCTCTCCATTGGCCAGGGGTTCTATTTAAACTCAGCCCTGAAGTGTTGTGGTGTGGTTGTGTGGGCTGCTGGAGCTGTGTGGTCTGTTCATTTCAGCAGCATCCCATGGACTGATCTTCTGGGTTGGCCTGCCTTGTCTATGTGAAAGGAAAAAGCCCAAACCAGGACTCAGAAGATGTTTCTGCTCTTAGAATCTGGGCTGTAAACCAAAGCAGATGGCTGATGTGTAAGTAGTCTTCTAAAATATCCATTTTCTTAAAAATAGTGACTTTATAGAGAAAATTTTCATGCAGTTTTTAGTGACCGTTGTGTTACTGGTACCTCTGAAAGCTGTTTATAATGTTTTCATGGTCTCACCTTTCTCCAGAGACTTCTCTTTCCAAAAGAGCGTTGACCCTTCCTGGTGAGGTGATCCCTGAGAACCCTTTTCACTGGCACAATGAAGCTGGTTGTACTTTCTTTGATGCCCAATGCTAAGTTTGAAGGGTGGCTTGGTGGCTTTCAATAGTTCAGTGTTCCTGGCTGGTACCCCCTGAGGTTGAGAGCGGTGTAGAGGAGCCGGTAACATCTTGCAGGCAGCACGGTGCGTCAGTTCAGTATGTTTCAGCCTTTAAAGTGGCTGTAGAGGGAGGATGGTGGTTCTTGTTCTTCCTTTTTCTCTATCAAATAATTGTTCCTAAAATGCTTCTGAGGCTCCTCTGGTCGAGCCTGTGGTGGGTTTGAGAGAGCAGACACCCTGAGGCTGATCCACACATGGTGTAGAGCCCAGTAGCTGCTGATGTAGTTGAGGATCACGTAGATCTGGAGCTTAGGGACATGTTGTAGTGATGGGCTTGGTAGAAGTAGATTAACAGTTGGACTTGTCTTGAAGGTGTTTTCCAACTTAAGCAATGCTGTGACTCTGTTCTGGTTTTCCTGTCACTGATGATTTTGATACATTTCTTCTGTATTTCTGACAACAGAAGGTCCAGTTGCTGTTTACATTCACTTGGCTGTAATAACTTGAAACTCCCCTATTCAGTGTCAGTACAGATGTGTGCTCTGGTGGTCTGGAAATCATCCTGGTGGCTCAGAGTCAAGAGTTACTGCTTGGCTCTGGTTCCTGCCCTGGAATCAGCTTTAAGGAGCCATAAATTAAGTCCACAAGTGCCACAAGGTCAAAGACCCTTGCTTAGTCCACTTAACTCAGCGACTGTAGTGTCTTTTTGCTTGGTGCTCCATTTCCTGCTGCGAGAGGCTCCGGTTGACGCTCTGCAGCCAACAAAGCCCAGTCCAACCCCGCAGTTGTGTAGCTGGTTTCTGTGTTAATGTCATCAAACTGACCTACAAGAAGATGGGTCTAACTGGCTGTGTGAGGGCAAAAATTGAGGGGCATGAGAACCCTCCAGATCGATGATGAGTTGCCTACAAGGGTTGTTTATTCTCCTCTTGGAAGTAAGGAGAGGCAGGGTTGAGGTGTTTCGTTGAAATTGAAGAGGTCTGTTGCTGGCAGGAAGAACTACTAAGGATTTTCTTCTTGTCCTTTTAGTTTTGTGTTTGTTTGGTCAGTTGCTTTCAGAGTTTATTAGGTTAGAGTGCAGCAAGTGCAGCGTGTGAGGACATGCACTCGCGCGAACGGCTGCTGAAGGGGAAAACCTCCCTTTCAGCCGCAGTATCTGGCTGCGGGAAAGTGCGAGTTTTCATGACCATCACGAGATGGCTTCATCTGTAAGGGGCCGTGTGACACCTTAAAGCTGTCGTGTTTCTGAGACCAAGGCGTACATCTGAGCGACTGATCTCGGGGAGTTTGGGATGGACACAAAGGAAAGAGGGGTTGGGTGAGAAGGAGAAGAGGATATCCAAGCTCTGTGTGTGAATGCATGGAAGTGGTGGCTTGGGCGCCCCGGGCACCCTAACTTGACCTTCTGCATCCAAGGAAGTCATCCTTAATGGCTTTCCCTGCAAAAGGTTCTCTCAGTGATTCTTCCAGTAGAGGAAAATGGACTTTACTCCATGTCTTTTGTGATGAAGGGGTGTTTTGAGTCAGCCTAGGAATCCCATGTCTGATCTGGGTTGCGTTCCTTGTCTGCCTGTTTCTTCTAGAAAGCGTTTGATAGTTTGACACACGAATAGTCTAGAAGACCTCTTTGAATATTTGTAGAAGTAAGAAGGTTGGAATAATCAGAATAGGAGAAAATGCTGAATGAACTCCACCCGCAAGACACAGAGGTGAAATCATACTCTCATGTCCAGCTGCACAAATCTGGAAGCAGCCATCGGTGGTTGTCAGGGCACTTGAGCCTTCCCACCAAACGGTGAAAATTGTTAGGTTCTCAACATCAGAAGGACAGAAGGCTCCTGGAGGGTGTCCAGAGGAGAGGAACTCAAATGCTCAGAGGGCTGGAGCACCTCCCTTCTGATGACAGGCTGAGCAGGTTGTTGGGGTTAGTCAGCCTGGAGAAGGGGTGGCTCCCAGGTGAGCTTGTAGCACCTTTCCCTTCTCTGAAGGAAGGGGGCTACAAGGAAGCTGGGGGAGGGCTTCTGACGTGGGTGGTCAGGACAAGGGGAAAGGGTTCCAGGCTTGAAGAGAGGAGACTGAGGTTGGAAAGAAGGAACAAATTCTTTGCTGTGAGGATGGGGAGATGCTGGAACAGGCTGCCCAAGGCAGTTGTGGCTGCCCCATCCCTGGTAGTGTTGAAGGCCATGTTGGCTGGGCCCCTGAGGAACCTGCTCTAGTGAAGGTGTTGCTGCCTGTGCAGGGGTCTTGGAACTGGTCTTGAAACTGGATGACCTTCTAAGGTCCCTCCCAACCCTGGCCATTCTGTGGTTATTTTAGAATTTGCCACATAAGTTCTCCAGTGGCTGCAGTTGGTGGCAGTCTGAGAGATCCAGGGCTGAAGGAGACTTTGTCTAACCGTGTAACTGAAGCTCTTTTCAAGGTGGTCTAGTTCACTTACACCTCCCGCCAAAGATCATCTCCAAAGGCTACGAGGTCTGACTTCATTAGTCTGGCTTCAACTCTGGATCCAAAGGCCCTTTTACTTGCCACTTTTAGAAATACTAAAGGGACCTTTGTGTTTACACTTTCTGACAACACTGGAAGCCTCACAGGCCTTTCTTCTGAAATTAAAGAAGCTCTGCAGCACAAACTACGCAGATGCATTTTGTCATCCTCCTCCCTGAGTTGCCTGCTAGTGTTTTGTCTCGGTGATCCTGATGAGACTGGAAGAGTGGTTTTTCCAGAAGCACCTGTTGTGTATCTGAAAGGAGGAAAAAAAAGGGGTGGAGGGAACCCCCAACCAACTCATGGCCTTCTGCCTGGCACAACTGTGTCTGTTTTGACTACTGAGAGCGATGCTCAGTGGCATCTAATGGTAGGACAAGAGGCAGTGGGTGTGATTTGCAAGTTCCACATCAATCTGAGAAGGAACAACTTCATGGAGAGGGTGACAGAGGTCTGGATGGATTGTGGAGTCTCCTTGTCTGGAGATGTTTAAGACCCGCCTAGACACGTTCCTGTGTCCTGGATCTAGGATATTCTGCTGTGGTGGGGGATTAGAGTGGATGATCTTTCTGGGTCCCTTCCAGTCCCTAATGTTCTGGGATATTCACTGAAGCCCAGCAGAGGCCTGCGTGGCACTTGGTTTGCAGCAGTTTGAGTAGGCAAGAAGGGACTTCTTGGCAAAGTAGAAAGCACCCATCCACTGATCACATCTCATCAACAGTTCAGTCGTTCATGCCAGCGCCGAGGCTTCGTGCGGCTTGGCTCAGTTGAGCAGCGCCTTGGCTCTGTGTTGCTGGTCTCTGTAAAGAGGAGAGTAAGCAGAAGGTTCTTGCCCTGGTTTTGGAATGAAAATGTTGCTCCCTATTGAGGTTGTATCTGTCACACTGGAAGGCGTGCTTGCCAAAGTGGACAAATGATTCCTGAAGATGTTTGCAGGGAAACTGAGTAAATCAGTGAGAAGGCTGATTGTGAAGACGTGTGGGCATGGCAGAGCTGCTGCTTTTCCCTGCATCTCTTGTGCCCCTGGTGTGGAGAAAATGAAACATAAACAGTAAAAAAATGGACCCAGAAGATCTCTGGTCATTTGGGGGTTTTGGGAAGCCAGTCTCTGGATGTGCAAAGGTCCTTCATGTGCTGGAAACCACCATTTCAAGCCGCCGACTGGGTTTCTGTAAGGACAGCGGTTTGTACGCGGCTGTCCCTTTCGCTAATTAAATCTGAGTGTTCCACTGGAACAGTGGCCTTTTGGACCCGATCCCTCCCGGAGCAGAGCATGGGAAGCTGTCAGAGGCTATTGCTGTGCACGATTAATGGTGGTTTATAAATAAACAGAGTTAAAAGGGAGGAAAAAACCAACAGGAAAACAAACCGCCTCAGTCGCATTCAGGCAAATCAATGCGGATGGGTTTGGTTCCTTCTGTAATTGTCTCACATCAGCTGTCCTCCTTGGCTACTCCAAGCCAACAGAAGATCAGCCACAAAATCATAGGGCAGTTGATGTGACAGAGAAAACTGAGATAAGTGTGCAAGGGGTGGTTTATGGGTCTGAGCCCTTTGTTGGGTGTTTTCCCCCTCATTTCATTCATGGGCTCTGTAGCCATGTAGTGAATTGGTTCATCGTGCAGAGTCACTGCACTTAGTTGTTCTCGGGGTTGCTGAGTTCACAAGCTGCACGCGGCCTTGGAGTAGGTGCTGTCGCTGTGGAGCTGCTCTCAGGTTAAACAGTGTGGAGGTAATAGGACAAATTAATTTCTGCAGGTAATTAGCTCAGATTTTTGAATCCCTGACTTTTATATGGCTGATGCTTTTGTTTCCAGCCTCACAAACCTTTCTGTGGGGAACACACCTTTCTCTCATCACCGGTCTTCTTTGGTGCTCCTCCATGGTTCAGTTGAGCTGTGTGTATTTTGGAGACATTCACATCCAAATTGTGTCAGGGGAGCTTTAGATTGGACCTGAGGAAGAAGTGGAGTCCCCATCCCTGAAGGTGTTTAAAAACTGAGTAGCTCGAGCACTTGGGGCCATGGTTGAGGGGTCAGGGAGCTGTTGGGCTGAGGGCTGGACTTGCTGATCCTGGAGGTCCTTTCCAGCCAGGATGGTTCTATATGAATCTAATAGTATTGCCCCTAGGTAGCTTCAGGAAGGCTTTGAGTGGAAGAGGCAAGGACCTTGGTCACTTGTCTTTTATCAAGACAAAGCTGACTATGTGTAAAGTTCAAGTATTTGGGAGGGAAAATGTATATCTTCAAGAATTTATTTTTCTAAGCCCTTATTTTCCCATTTTAGTTTAGACTCACCTTCCATAAGGACACTTCCTGGTCCTGACAAGTCTTACTTCCAGGGAGTGAAGTCACTTTCAAAGTCTATTTTACTCTTCTCTGGTAAAAGACACTTTCCAGTCTGTGGTCTAAGGATTTTAATACTTGGTAGCCTTCTAATTTTGTCAAACCTCTTCCAGGGTTGGAAGGTTTTGTGTAGGAGGTTGTTCTGTGCCTCCTTTTTCCTCTAGGTCCTACTAAAACTAAGATGCAGATACCTCCAAAACTCCAATGTATGTTACCTATAAACACATGTGGTATCTATCCACTTGAAAAGCAGGTCCCATGCTACTAACATGGAGGATCTCCTGCTGTGTAACCACCTGTTATCTGTAGCTGTGTAGTAGGAGGCTGTCATGGTATGAAGGACTTGGCTTTCTGCAAAGACCTTTCCTCTGAGGCTGAAGGAATAAACCGTGAGCTAAGGTCCATGTTGGCCACGTTGGCAGCACCGGCTGAAGCAGACAGTCTAGTCTACTTGTTGCTCTAGTTACTCATGGTTGTACTCAGTAGTGAGTGCTTCAGCACTTAGTGGAAACAAACCACAGTGAAACGGGCCAATTCCACTGCACAGGAAAGTCCTGAGCCTTCCTCCTCTCCCCTCATGTTTCAAGGCAGCACTAGGATGAAAGGCAGATGGAGACCAAGCCCTTCACGCTTCCAGCTGTTTGATACTTAATGAAAAGATGGATCTGGTAGGAGATCCTGCTTTATTTAGGAGAAATCTTCCTGTGAGGTAGCAGTCAGAGTAGCATAATAGTCGGGACTGGTGCCTCGGGGAGTTGCGAAAGGATATTGAGATGCTATTTTATTTTAGTCACCAGCACAAATCCATTGTAGTGGAGTAACTAATGGAGTGTCTCCCAGCAGGTTGTCTCAGTGCATTTAGTGAGTAGGTGTAGACATCATGGGTAGTCAGTCATCAGTTGCCCTAGATGGCCACTTCATCAGGAAGTCATACAAGGGTGAAAGAAGCGATTTCTTGTTTAATTAAGACTAAGCTGTGCTTTAATTCTAAAAGAATTAGGATGTAGGGGATGGGATGGAGTGACTTTTTTGCAGATGCAGCACTGCTTCTTGCTCCCCTCCATCTCTGTGGCTCTGCACTGGCCTCCCTCTAGCAGCTTAGTGCCCTTCTGGAACTGAGGGGCCCAGAACTGGACACCACATTCCAGATGAGGTCTCCCCAGAGCAGAGTAGAGGGGGAGGAGAACCTTTCTTGATCTACAACCACCCCCTTCTGATCCACCTCAGGATGCTGTTTACCTTCTTGGCCAGCAGGGCCCACTGCTGGCTCCTGGCCATCCTGCTGGCAACCAGGATCTCCAGGTCCCTTTCTGCTACAGTGCTCTCCAACAGGTCAGCCCTCACCCCATATTGGTACCTGGGGTGGCCAGTGGGGCATGAACTGGAACATTGGCGGTTCCACATCAATCTGAGAAGGACCTTCTTCCCAGTGAGGGTGACAGAACACTGGAAGGGGCTGCCCAGGGAGGTGGTGGAGTCTCCTTCTCTGGAGACATTTAAAACCCACCTGGACATGTTCATGTGTGACTTGGTCCAGGGGATCCTGCTGTGGCAGGGGGATTGGACTGGGTGATTGACCTTTCAAGGTCCCTTCCGATCCTTAATGTTCAGTGATTCCATGGTTCTTTGATCCTGTGGCTGAGCAGGGTGTCTGAACCCCAAATGCTAACCACCACTGCAAAATAATGTCTGAGTCTGAAATTGTGCAACAGTTCTTGAGATGACGGGGCTCGTGCAAGAGTTTTACCTCGATGCTTCGTGTGGCACACAACGCTCTCTAAAGCGGTCTTCAATTTTGAAGCAACAGCCCCTGATTTTGCTGTTTTTATCTGGGCAAGCAGGTTTTATAAGTTTGACTTCTCAGAGGTGAAAAGTTGATTCGTACAAACAGCAAACTGCTGCCACTTTGCATCTTTGCCAAAGCAGATTATTTGCTGAAACTAAATTACCCACCCCAGAAATAGTTTTGATGAATCAATCGGCTTGAAATAACAGCCACCGTGGAAAGCAGAGGATTTCTGCAAGTGTCAAAATGGCAAAATATAGCTGGGTAGTGTTTTTTCCAAGCAGCAGTTTTTAGTTTGAAACGTGGGTAAATTTAACTTAAGGAAAACAAGCTCAAGATTGCAAGATGAAATATTCTAGCTGCCTCCAGCTGAGCCTGTGGAGAAGTCCTTGGCTGTGTGATTCACAAGTATTGGCGGCAGGAAGAGCCCGGTTCCGCTTCTGCCCAGCGGAGAGGGAAGAAGCAGGATCTCATTTGGGTATTCAGAACTGGTTTGGTTAAAAATGCAAAACAGGTAAAAATGCAAATCAGAGCTACTCAGTTATTGGTGCTTTAGCTCCTCTTGGGAAACCAGAAATCCAGATAAAATCAGCCTTGACTGAGCTCTTCCACTTTGCTTTCCAGTACTGTACTGCTTCGGAACTGGAAACAGAACAGGTGTCTACGGAGAAGCGTTTCAAAATACACAGATCATTAGGGGTTGGAAGGGACCTCCAGAGGTCACAGAGCCTAAGCCCCCTGCTTGAGCAGGACCTTAGAATTCTGGGGCAGGTCACACAGAAATGGATCCAGTTGGGTGTTGAAAGTCTCCAGAGAGGGAGGCTCCACAACCTCCCTGGGCAGCCCCTTCCTGTGCTGTCACCCTCACAGTAAAGAAGTTCTTGCTCCTCTTGAGGTGGAACTTCCAGTGCTCCAACTGACACCCACTGCCCCTTGTCCAGTCTCAGGGCACAAGTGAAAAGAGATTGGCTCTTTCTTCTTGACACCCAGCCCTCGTGGGTTTATGGACAGTGATTGAATCCCCTCGTAACCTCCTCCTCTCCAAGCTGAAACTCTCAATCTCTTCTCGTAAGGCAGGTGCTCCAGTCTCCTAATCATCCTCATGGCCTTCCTCCCAATCAGATCTCCTAACATAACCCTACATTCAACAGGGGATGGTTAGGCTGGACATCAGGAAGAAAGTCTTCCTGGAGAGAGTGGTCAGGCCCTGGAATGGGCTGCCCAGGGTGGTGGTTGAGTCCTCATCCCTGGATGTGTTTGAAAGTTGCTTAGATGTAGTGATGGGGATCTGATTTAGGGGTGACCTTGTAGAGTAGGGTTGATGGTTGGACTTAATGATCCCAGGAGTCTTTTCCAACCTGAGTGATTCTATGGTCATGCAAAACAAAGTAGTTGATTCATCTACTTGTTCAGCTTCTCACTATCTAGTAGGAGAATCTTAATATTCTGAGATAGGAAGAGAACCCTTGACTGTATTTAATATAATGGAGGTAGTTGTGTGGTGATTGGCCCTCCAGCAGTGTATTTCAGCTTCCTGGCTAACAACATTGGTAGGAGAGCTTGAGGTAAGCAGAGAGAATTCTCCAGTTATTGGAGCTCTAGTTCACAGGCTCTTTAAGGTTTGAGGAAGCCTTAGGGAAGTTTAAAACCTGCCTGGGTACGTTCCTGTGTGATCTAGGGGATCCTGCTGAGGTGGGGGATTGTACTGGATGACCTTTTGAGGTCCCTTCCAGTCCTTCATGTTCTGGGATTCTGAGATCCTCTCTGTTTCTGATGGCATTTAAGTTGAAGGCTTCAGAGTAGATGGAGACGTTTTCCTTGACTGTTCGCTTGAGGATGGCTTAAAATATCTTCCATGAAACACAAATTTATCTGGGTAGGACTTGCTTCAGGAGGCTAGAAATACATTGTTTAACGCTCAGTGAGGCAGAATGGGATCAAACCTCATGCAACACCTTATGATCAGCTGTTGTGGAGCTTTAACAGAACATCTTGTGGCCAACTGGCTCGGAGCGTTGTGGCGAGCTCATCCCTGCTCTGGCTGAAGTGTGGATGGTAGAATCCTCAGGAATTGAGTTCACTAGTGAACAAAGCTGAACTCCACACTTGCTGTAGTAGAAATACCTCTGTTAATACTCATTGCCCAGGGAAGATGTGGAGTCTCCTTCTCCGAAGATGATTAAAATTCACCTGGATATGTAGGATGCAACTGGATCTAGGGGATTCTGCTGTGGCAGGGGGATGGGACTGGATGGTCTTTCGTGGTCCCTTCCAATCCCTAATGTTCTGTGATTTGTCAGGAGATTAAGTGAACAGGAGACAACCGCAGCAAGATGTCCTGATCGCCCGAGGAGCCGTGACAGGCTATTTGTTTGGACAGGAGGGTGAGGGAGTGCTATTAACATCCATGCTGTCAGATGCTGGATTGGCTCTGTTGATTGCTGACATCTCATTTTCCTCATCTCTCGGGGGGTGGAGGCGAAGTGGTGGCATCTTGAGTGTTGAGCCTGCCTAAAAATAGCTCCTGGAATGATCATTTTGCAGCCTTGACTTTTCTGGCAGGTGTCAAGGTTTGCTGTCGCTGAGTTCCAGTGCCACAACCCCTTCCAGCCCTGGCTGTTCTGCGTGCTGGCGTACAGAGTTCACACTCACGGCGGTCACGCTCTGCTGCTTCACTTAGTCGCCGCCAGAGCCGACCTCGTCGTACTTCTTTCGCTCTTTAGTGCAGATGCTCCTCACTCCTCGGATAACTCGAGTATTCATTTGGAGGAAGCGTAACTAATCTCATAATCCTAGGACCTAGGCAGTCCATTACTTCATAGACTGGAAAGGGTTCTTCACACCAGCAGTGTGGCTTTTAAATGTTCTTCCATGGTGGCTCTGGGTTGGTGTTTGGGGGCGGGAGGTTTGTGTTTTATGTGGAACGCTGAAAACGAGCCCTTTCTGCACAGATGCCATGGTAGTGTCGTAGCACTTAACAGTCCCCTCAAGATTTATCTGGAGGGGGCATCCCACGTGCCTGAAAAACGATTTGTGGAAGGGTTTGAAGAAACATAAAAATTCATTCTGTTTATGGGAGTAGTTCCCCCTACTTGCTTTTCCCTGCCTCAGTGTAACTCCTCTACTGTCTGGACCTGCTCGGTTATTCCCAGACAAAAGCATTTTCATCATTTACAGAGCATTAGTGGAGAAGGGTATAAATTTTCTTGGTTTCTCCTTATAAATAAGTAGCCAAGTGTATTTTTTTCCTGTGGTCAGTGAGCGTTTGGGCTTGGCTGTTTGAGAGACGGCAGACGTGGGTCTGTCAAGTGTTGAAGACGTGGCACTGCCAGCTTGTTTGAGATGAGCTGGAGGAAGCTTTAGCCACGCAGAGCTCCTGTGCCGGGATGGAGAAGACACATCTAGGGCTCCCATTCATTAGCGAGGGGGTCGTGCTACGGGTTGTTCCCCAGACGTCCGCAATTGCATTAACAGTGCTGAGCTTGACATTAAATGTCATGTTCAATCGCAGCTTGTTTGAGGTGATGCCTGTGGCTGTAAGAGTGGTGAAAAGGCAGACGAGGGTTTTATCTAATAATAACTGGGAGATCAATGGGAGTTTGGCCAAGCGCTGCTGAAAGGAAGAGAGAGAAATGCATCCACAGCTCGTGCTCTTAAGCCAGGCTTTACTGCACCAACCCCTAATTTAGTGTCTCTCTCTTTTATCTTCTGGTACCAGAAGTGTGTGGATTTACAACTGAGTAAAGGGATTTACAACCTCTGGAAATCACATAAAATTAGGGTTTGGGGGAGATCCCAAAAATCATCTAGTCCAACCCCCCTTCTGGAGCAGGATCGTCTAGGTTGGTTCACACAGGTTACACAAATACCTGTAAGGAACCGTGTGGTGGGGTCGGTGGACTGAAGGACACACAGTAGTGTTGGTGGGCAAGGAATTCCTGGTGATGATTGTATGGGTTGATGCTAATTGTCTGCGTTTCAGCAGAGCCAAGTGTTGGGTCCTGCGTTTTGGTCATGACAATCAGGGTGGTGGAAAGCAGCCTGGCAGAGAGGGACTTGGGGGTTCTAGTTGACAGGTGGCTGCATGTGAGCCAGCAGGGTGCCCACGTGGCCAAGAAAGCCAGTGGCATCCTGGCCAGTATTGGAAACTGTGTCCAGCGGGAGAAGGGAGGTGATTGTCCCCCTGTACTCAGTGCTGGTGAGGCCACACCTTGAGTACTGGGTCTAGTTTTGGGCACCTCAGAACAGTGGAGACATAGAGGTGCTGGAGTGAGTGCAGAGGAGGGCAATTAAGTTGGGGAAGGGCCTGGAGAATAAATCTGATGAGGAGAGTTGGGGCTGTTGAGTTTGAGGAAGAGAAGGCTGAGGGGAGACCTCATTGCTCTCTACAACTATCCAAAAGGACCCTCTAGAGATGTTGGTGCTGGGCTCTTCTCACAGGGAATTAGCAACAGAAGCAGAGGGAAGGGTTTCCAGCTCCAACAGGGGAGGGTTAGACTGGCCATCAGGAAGAAATTCTTCCCAGAGAGCTCTGGAATGGGCTGCTCAGGGTGGTGGTTGAGTCCCCATCCCTGAATGTGTTCAAAAGTCCCTGGTTTAGGAGTGAACTCGTGGAGTCAGGTTGGTGGTTGACCTCAATGATCCCAGTGTCAATATCCCAGTAGTTGCACACCTAATATATCTGAATGGGTTACAGCTTTTAGCTGCTCCAGGTTGTTAAAAAAAGCCTTGCCTCTTGTTTATTGAGTAAATGAGAACCAGAAATGAGAGCGTCTCCAGCATCTCCGAATGCATTGCAGTGCTGAAGCAGAGACACGTTGTGGGCTGAAGGGTGTATTTAGTGGGAACCATGTGAACAGAGTGTGATGTCGAGCCCAAACTAACTCCAGGCACCCCTGATGCTCAGGAGGCCTCACTGTTGTAGGATCAGGATCACATTAACTGCGTTGCCATCACTCTTGTGTGGGAAGAATGAGACACTTCTCTTTGTAGTCGTTGGTGTTTCTAGGAAGAGTCTGCTAATGTCGCTGACATTCATGTGTGAAAAACAATGTGAGAACAGGGCTGCGAGTGGGAGGAAGGGGGCTGAAGTGAAAGACAGAAGTGCGAACACAGTGTTATGCTCTTGGCTCTGGTGTCTCATGGATGATATTGGGAGGGAAAGACACGCCAGGTCCCACAGCAGCACCTGACAGAACCTACTCCGGAGGTCCCTCAGGAACGTAGAGTGACTCTCTTGCCATTCAGTGGCTCCATGTGATTGTGCTCAGAACAGCCATTTCTGTTGCTGCTTTCAGTTGTCCTTGCTATTTTTTTCCCCTTTAAGATGGAGGAGTTATGATCAATTGCTGCCCACTGCTCCAGTTCATGTTCTGGATAGAGCTGGAATTAAAACCTCTTCAGCCTGCAGCTGTGCCTGTGAATCACTTGGAGCTGGTGGTGTAACCTTTGTCTTGAGTTTGAGTTCTTCCTAAAATGGTGACTGTAAGACTTGGCAACGTTTTTGGGCTGGAAAATGAGAATCCTCCTGACTTCTCTGCACGTTTCACGTAGTCTGAGATGGTTACCTACCCCCATGTCAGTCTCCAGCTGAGTCACTACACAGTGATCGAAGATTCCATGAATTCTTCATAGTCTTCCAGTCACTTACATTTACATCACATCTTACGTGGAGATGAATCTTGGGACTCGTCTTGATTTAGACTGTAAATTCTCCATCCTGAGCTGTCACCATTTCAACCAAGAACAAGGTTTAACAGCTCTGAAAATGAGACTTCAGCCACAGAGGTAACAAATCGTTTAGAAGTCTGAATTCCAACCTGAGGGAGGGCAGCTTTTTATCTACATTGCTAAACCGCGCTCGAGGTAGCTACAGAGGAGGTTCCACGTCAGTATGAGAAGGAACCTCTTCCCAGTGAGGGCAACAGAGCCCTGGAAGGGAGGTGCAGCTTCTTGCTATCTAGTAGGAGAATCTCAATATTCTGAGAGATAGGAGGAGAGCCCTTGACTGTATTTAATATACTGGAGGTAGTTGTGTGGTGATTGGCCCTCCAGCAGTGTATTTCAGCTTCCTGGCTAAAAGCACTGGTAGGACAACGTGCTCTCTGGTGTACGTGGGTAGGGTTAGTCAATAGGTTGCACTGTGCTGCACAAACCATTCAGTGGTTTTGATCGCTGTGGTGTGTGAGCTATGAGTGGGAAGGTCCTCATGAATAACAGATACTGTGCATGCTCTGTCCCAAAAGAGAATTAGCAGCTATGTTCTTCTCCTCTGACTGTCCAAAAGGGTGGTTGTTGGTAGCGTCGGCTTTAGCAGATGTGGTGGATGGATAACGACGGCCCAAATGCCGCAGGGTTAAAGGATTACTGGTTTTTCCCCCCAAATATAATTAGCTGTTACACAAAAGTGTTTAGCTTGGAAAGACAAGTTATTGACAGGAAAATGCATGTATGAAACAAGCTCCAGTGTTTATCTCGCGAGTTCTGTTTTTGTAATGAAACCATCTGGCGCATCAAGTACGAATACATGAAAACCAGCGTAGAGCTGTCCTGGAAATGCTTGTTTACAAAATACCTGGGCTACTTATTAGTAGACAGTTCACAAGAAGTGAAGAGCTGGCAGGGAGGAGCCTTTCAGAAAATATACCCAGAGTAGACACAGGCTGTTGACATTTGTAGGTAATGAGAGCGCATCTGCACAGCGGGGTACCTCCAGGTAGCCTGACTGCTGGGCGCCTCATCCAGAACCAAGGTAGGCAGTGACTGAAGCACCTCTGGGAATGACCTGGAAGTGTCACCACCAACACACATAACTGGCTAAAACCCCAAACTTCTCCCCTGTGTGTATTGGAATCTGGGCCAACTGTTTTGAATCGGAATAGTAGCTAGGTGAGGGTTGGGGGGGGACCGCATCTTTCGTTAAAGCAACTTGCTCAGTTGGAAAGACAGGTGCTCTTGGGGACCTGTTCTGCGTATCTCCACGTTACGTTGAAGATAAAATCCAGGTCACTTCAGAAGGAAATGGAAAGAACCAAATTAGAAAGGGCTCTGGGTGATCTGATCTAGCTGGAAATGTCCCTGAATGACCTTTGGGGGTCCCTTCCAACCCTAGGGTTCTACAAAAGGCCACTCACACAGAATCCCCTCATTTGATTTCATTTGATTTGGACATTTTAAGAGAGATTTAATGTGCCTGAATGACAGAGACACTTCTGGCTTGAAGCTTAGTGGTAGAAACCTGCCATCTGTATCTATGGAGTCCCCTGAGAAGAGTTTCTGATCTTAAGACTGAGAAGTTGCAATATCTTTGGGACCTCACTCAGAGTTTCTCTTTCAGGATTAAGTTCTAGCTGTAGATCCCACTTGAATATTGAGATTTTTGGGTCATGCTTAATCCAAATCTCCTTTCTACTCAGTCTTGCGTTGTAGTGCCTACGGAGCAAAGTCAATGTGAATGGATTGTGATGCTGCCAAACTCCAATTCATTACTACCTGGTGTTTGTAGTGGGGCTTGCACATGCAGTCTGTTCACTCTGGTCCTGGTGATTATAACAGGTTGAAAAAAAAGCCCAGAAATTGCTCTGAGGGTGAAGAATCAGCCCTTATTTAGTCATTGATATAAATAGCGGGTTTGAAGATGAGCTTCAGAACTCCAGAGCTATCGTGAAGCATAAACACAGCTCTGTGTCTGCAGTGTTTAATTAGGTGTGACGAGTCTGCCTACAGTCTATCTAATAACATAGTCTCAGGGCTTTCCGTGGGTGCTGTTAGATTCCTGCCACACCCCAGAAGCTCCTCACTTGAGTCCTCACTTGAGTGCACTTTCTGAATGGGAGACTGGAACAATGCCCACTGTGCCCCCACCACATCCGCTGTGCCTCATACCGAACTCGGGTGCTGCTTTCACAGTATCAAAGAATAGGAAGGACTGGAAGGGACCTCGAGTAGTCATCCAGTCAAATCTCCCCACCACAGCAGGATCCCCTAGATCCAGTTGCACAGGAACGTATCCAGGCAGGTTTTGAACATCAAAGACTCCACAACACCCTCCTTGGGCAGCCCCTTCCAGGGCTCTGTCACACTCACTGGGAAGAAGTTCCTTCTCATATTCACATGGAACCTCCTCTGTTCCAGCTTTGCCCCTTGTCCCATCACTAGATGCCCCTGAGCAGAGCCTGGCTGCATCCTCCTGACACCCACCCTTCACACATTTATCATGAATCAGTTCACCTCTTAGTCTCCTTTTTTCCCGGCTCCCTCAGCCTTTCCTCATCAGGTAGATGCTCCCCTCCCTTCACCATCTCTATGGCTCTGCCCTGGACTCTGTCAAGCAGCTCCATGTCCTTCTGGAACTTCCTCATAGTAAGAGAAGTAAACCACAGACCTCGGTCACAAAGCAGCAGTGGGGTGTCTCCACCCCTTGGACAATACTTTGGTCATGAAAGTGCTGTAATTTACCTCAAGTAAATGCAAGTTTAGGGCAGTTTTTCTGAAAGCAAATTGAAGATGATGAAACTAGCTGAACGTTTATGCCCCATCAAGCAACAGGGCAGCCATAAATTATCATATATTCATTAAATAAATTAGACACGACACCTCCAGGGCTGGGGATTGGAAGAGCTGAGTGCTGTGGTGCAGATGAAGTGGATACAAAGGCAGTTAGTGGGAGAAGAGCAGTAAGTGCTCTGTGCAGAGCTGAAGTAATCCTGCTGTAGCCTTTCTGCCTCTCCACCATCCGTGGATGAGTTTAAAAGACTCTTAGATGTTGTGTTGGGGGATATGGTTTAGAGGTGAACTTGTAGAGTAGGGTTGATTGTAGGACTTGATGATTCCAAAGGCCTTTTCCAACCTTAAGGATTCTATGGTTCTGTCATTCAGGAGTAAAAACTACTTTTAAAATGGTGTGCTACCCAACTTGAGAGTAAGCAGCAAACTTCTGGTTGGAAGGGACAAATCAGCTTCTTTACAGTCTTTTAAAATCCTAGAATCATAGAATGGCCAGGGTTGGCAGGGACCTTAGAGCACAGGCAGGGACACTTTCACTACAGGGGGTTCCTCAGGGCCCCAGGCAACCTGCCCTGCAACACTGCCAGGGATGGGGCAGCCACAACTTCCCTGGGCAACTTACTCCAGCATCTCGCCCTCCTCACAGCAAAGAATTTGTTCCTAGCTGCAGGTATGTGCTCAAGGACATGGTTCCTCTGTGGGCTTGGAGCAATTGGGTTAAGGCTTGAACTGGATGATCATCCAGATGTTATCCCAACCTAGACAGTTCAGTGACTCTATGGTGACAAGGGTTGCCAGCTGCTCTAAATAAATGCCCTGCCAGCTGAGTCTTCTGTCAGATTTACTTCCTGGAATCAGTTTAAAATTTTACTTTGCTTAACAAGCAAAAAACAACAACCAGCTCCACGAGGTAAGCTGCTGGATTTATGCTAGTAAAGACAAGTGGCAGCTTGCCATCTGGTAGGGAACAGCAGCGCTGTGTCTATTGCTTTCTGTTTGTCAGCGTGCTGGGAGAGGACTCTCAGGTTGGTTGGTTGCTCTTCAAGGTGTAGGGCAGTGTCTAGAAAACAGACAAGAACAGGATGGAAAGGCTCACTGCTCTTGTGAGAACTTAGGATGTGGCTTCAGTGAGTGCCAGAGTGCCCCTGAAACGTCTGACTTGGTGCTGAGTGAGTTGAAGAACAGTAGTGTCTATGTACTTTTGAGACCTACAGCAGGGACAGGGTCAGGTTTACACAATCACAGAGTTATTGAGGCTGGAGAAACCCTCTGAGCTCATCCAGCCCAGCCCAGGACCTAACATCACCCCATCAGCCAGACCAGGGCACTAAGGGCTACAGCCAGGCTGTCCTTCAGCAATCCCAGGGATGGGGACTCCTCCACTGCCCTGGGCAGTCCATTCCAGGCTCTGATCATCTTTTTGTGAGGAAGGGCTTCCTAACCACCAACCTAACCCTCCCCTGGCAGCTTCAGGCCCTGCCCTGTCATCATGGTGCTGGTTGCCTGGGAGAAGAGCCTGACCCCTCACCTGACTGCAACCTCCCTTCAGGGAGCTGGAAGAAGAGAGATAAGGTCCCCTCTGAGTCTCCTCTGCTCCAGGCCAGACACCCCTAGCTCCTGGTCTGAAGATTTTACCAGCTATTTGAAGCTTGCTCAAAAGCTCTTGCCATTAGATGGTGCAATTAAAAGTCCAACACCCTGTCAAGTGCATGGGTCATAAAATCCAGCACCTGCAGCTATAAACCATCCAGTCCTAGAGTCCCTGTTGTAAATGTTGTGCACGTGGGGAGGGGCAGACTTGGGAAGGGTCGATGCATGAGCAGAGAGATTAACTGTGTCTGCAGCCAGTGGTCCTGTGGAGCTGTTAAGAAAATTAGGCATTCCAACTTGGATCTTTTCCTTTATTTCTCATGTTTAATGTGTCAGGATTTTCCTCACAAGGACACTGCTGTCAGGGAGACAACAGTTATGGGTTGTGGAGTCTCCTTCTCTGGAGACATTTCAAACCCTCCTGGCCATGCTCCCGTGCGACTGGATCTAGGGGATCCTGCTCTGGCAGGGGGACTGGGCTGGATGACCTTTCAAGCCCCTTCCAACCCCTGATGTTCTGTGATATATGAATCTATAGGATGATTATAGGTTGTGCGGTACCTGTGAGAGTTCAGGATGATTATAGGGTGTGTGGCACCTGTGAGAGTTCAAGCAGATCTGTTCTTGCTGTTCATCTCTCGCATTCATCCTGGTAATTTGCTCTGTGACTAATAACAACCCAGGTTCAGTTAGTGATTACTTGGAGATGCTGAAATGTGAAGATATCATCTGCTTCTGCCTGAAGTTATTCCAGAGCAGATCTTCAGGGGGTTATAAGGATTAAAGGCAGCCCTGGAATGTCTGAAACTGTAGGAACTTGGTGAGTTTATCTCAGGAGACATTGAGGTGCTGGAGTGAGTGCAGAGGAGGGCAGCAAAGCTGAGGAAGGGCCTGGAGAATCCATCTGATGAGGAGAGATGGAGAGGGTTGGGGCTGTTTATTTTGAGGAAGAGGAGGCTGAGGGGAGCCCTCATCGCTCTCTACAACCATCTGAAAGGTAGAGATGTTGGTGCTGGGCTCTTCTCACAGGTCATTAGTGACAGAAGCAGAGTGAAGGGCTTCAACACAGGAGAGTTAGACTGGCCATCAGGAAGAAATTCTTCCTGGAGAGAGTGGTCAGGCCCTGGGATGGGCTGCTCAGGGTGGTGGTTGAGTCCCCACCACTGGATGAGTTTAAAAGTTGCTCAGATGTGGTGTTGGGGGATCAGGTTTAGGGGTGAACTGGTAGAGTAGAGTTGATATTGGACTGGATGATCTTTCAAGGTCCCTTCCAATCCGTAATGATTCTGTGATGGCTGGACTCTGTGATCCCAAGGGACTTTCCCAACCTAAGTGATTCTCTGCTTGTGAAGGCAAAGCTTGTGGTGCAGGGGAACGACATGCTGTAGTTTCCCAAACAGATGAGGGTGACGGGTGATCGTGTGTTTTTATTTCAATGTATTGCTCGCAGGAGTTTTGCTGGTTATACAAAGTCCCAGTCACTGAGGTGTATATAGACCAGGGCTTCTTTGAACGTGCTAAGGGCTGCTTGGCAAGACTCATCCAAGCTGCCGTAGCACCAAAGCATCTAGTCTCCCTGTTAGGAAGCTCATTAGATGATGCAGCGCAGTTGAGCTGTTGTTGCTCCTTCAGAGAAGCCTCTTCCCTGATGCATGAGAGCTGTGACCCCGGCTGCTCGTCCTCCTCAGCTCTTATGCGGGTGTGTTGTGAGCACGGCGGAAGATGGGCACAAATGTCTCCTCTACTACTGGGAGAATTTGTAAAGCCTTAATGAGTACCTTCCTCTGGAGAAGCTCATAGTCACCCTGTTCTGAAAAGGCACCGTGGGGGAAGGGGATGGGGGAATGACACAAAGGGAAGAGAGGGAATATCCTCCCTCTTTGTTCTGTGCTCTCCGCCATCCATCACTATCAGGGCTGCCTTTACACAAACAGCCCTGTTAATAGTCATCCTCGCGTTGCTTCAAATTTGCAGATAAAATGTATTGGCCAGCAGAGACCAAAACCACCCCCCAAGGGCAGTTGTGCGCTTTTTATTTCAATTATGGAGCTGCAAAAAGCGCTGGCTTGGCACAGGGGACAGCTTTGGCTAGCAAGTCCTACGTATGGCCAATGGAAATTGGTGATGAGTGTTTCAACACTTTTTACTGCCTGAGCAGCAAAGGATGGGGACATAGTGGTTAGACAATGATTTGCTCTCCCATGTGCTGGCAATATCAGACTGGGATCAAATATTTCCTGGGGAACCTCTGAAGACAGACGTGAGAATAATCAGCTTTTGGGTTCATGAGTGCAAAGCAACTCTGAGCAGCTTCTGCTACAGGGGGAAAAGCCCGACAGAACATGTGTAGGATGCTGAGGATTGACATTAGCTTGTCATCTTCAGCCCAGTGATAGGTCTTTGGAAGTAGCCTGTGGGATTACCATCAGCCTGCGAAGACCCTCTGAGAAGTGAGATCCTCACCAGAAGACACTTATCAGTGCTGGATTTCTGAGCTCTAGTGAACCCAAAGCTTAGTGCCTCCAGGTACTGTGGCTTCTTAAGAAGGCAATTCCACTTTGCCCCTTCCATTCCTGCACCTGAGAAAGGGCTGGATCAAGAACTGAAGGAAATCATGACTAGGATTGGATGTGGTTTGTGAGGCACTGTTTGTGTGGGGAGTTTGTCTTAACTGTGCCGTCTGCCCGCTAGAGAGACCCTGTCTGTCAGCATCTCGTTCTGCCAGTACTGCTGTTTGCAAGAAAACCGTGACCTCAAAGGGTGTTCCTTGCTGCAGGAGTGTGGGAAGATGTGTGTGATACAGGTCAAGTCACCATTCCTGGTCAAGTTTAAAATCACACCAACAGGGAGCTCAGGGCCAGGGTTTGCCTGTGGGGTTGGTACAGTTGGGTTAATGGTTGGACTAGAGCTCAGAGGTCCTTTCCAGCCTGGCCAAATCTAAGATTTGGCATCAAATCCCCACTTGGATATCTCTGCTCCCTAACTGGAGACTTTCTGACAATTAACTGGTGAACCCACTGTGTGGGATTAGTCCATCCCATTTGGACTGGGCTGCCCAGGGTGGTGGTTGAGTTGCCACCCCTGGATGTGTTTAAAAGTCGCTTAGATGTAGTGTTGGGGGGGAACCTGGTTCAGGGGTGAACTTGTGGAGTAGGGTTGGTGATAGTACTTGATGATCCCAAAGGTCTTTTCCAACCTGAATGGTTCTGTGATCCCATTAACTAACCCGGTGGACGCGGGCTGTGGAGAGAGGCTACGAAGGAGCTGTGGAGGCAGGACAGTGGCGCTAGCGGGTTGATTCCTTCTGAGCGGGTGATTAGCCGGGAGGTTTCTGTTCACTTCCAGTTCCCCTGAAAATCTATACTTCAAAATCTTTGAAGGCTTCCCGGAATATCTTTCCATTTCAGCCTGGCAACACGCAAGACAAAGCTACTGCAGAACAGGGTATCGATTCTGTGCTGTCCTTGAGTCCGTCAGGGCCACAGAAGCAGGGGTGGGATTGTTTGGCCAAGAAAACACTTTTCTGCTCAAAGAAGAGTGTTGGAAAATATGGAGTTGGTTAATGATGTGAGTGGTCTGTAGGGCCAGATTTGTCTGATCTTTACAGTCCAGACTGTATTTAGGCATTAAAAGGGACCTCAAAGCATCATCCAGTCCAATCCCTGCCACAGCAGGATACCCTAGATCCAGTCACACAGGAGCATGGCCAGGAGGGTTTGAAATGTCTCCAGAGAAGGAGACTCCTCAACCCCCTGGGCAGCAGCTCCTTCCAGTGCCCTGTCACACTTACTAGGAAGAAGTTCCTTCTCATATTGCAGTGGATCCTGCTCTGTTCTTACACCCATTGCCCCTTGTCCTATCATTCAATGACACTGAAAAGAGCCTGGCGTCATCCTCCTGACACCCATCCTTCACATATTTATAAAGAGCTTTGTTTTCATAAAGGCAACGAGTCTTACATGTTCCCATAGAGTCAGGTTAAAGAGAACATTAAGAATTAGGACTTTCAAGCCTTTTCTCCTCTTCCTCCTCATAGAAAGTGACAACAAACGTGTAGGTTCAGCTTCTGGACAAGTGATGAACATGTTCTGTAGGATATCCTGGGGCTTTGATCAGAGGATCTCTCGATGCCCACATTGATCATCAGACCAGGCACAGCTTGCCTGTCTCCACATGCTGCTCGCTGTAATGGCAGCGAAGGTGGGAGCAGTTGGGTACCATATGCTGCTTGTCTGCTCCACGGTTACGGGGGATTGGCCCGTTAAAGCTGCGCGTAAATAAAGCTCCGTGGTGATTGATGGGGCTGGAATTCTTCTTGCAACATATGGCTGTGGATTGCCAGGTATTTGGATGGGGGGTTTTGGCTGGTTGGGGGGTTTTTTTTGGACAGTCTAGTTCTGACAGAATGAGTCCTGCTTCCACAGGAGGAGCTGTGCAAGGCTCTGTGGGGTTAAACCATCATACTCAGCCCAGAGATACCCTAACTGAGCAAATGGCAGAACCACAGAAACTAGGGATTGGAAGAGACCTCGAAAGATCATCCAGTCCAATCCCTCCATGCTAGATCAAGTTGCACAGGAACATATCCAGGTGGGATTTAAAGGTCTCTGGAGAAGGAGACTCCACAACCCCTCTGGGCAGCCCTTCCCAGTGCTCTGTCGCTCTCATAATGAAGCAGTTCCTTCTCATCTTGATGTGGAACCTCCTCTCTTCCAGCTGACCCCACTCGTGTCAATTGCCCTCTGTTATTTGAATGGATGGAAGTCAGTGTAATTACACTTGATCCAACTGCCTGGAGTTTATCTGGGTTAGGAACTCTTAATGGTCATTTAAAATAAATTACTGATCATCAGGGAAACCGGAGGCTTGGTGCCCGATAGGGACGGGGCAGCCCTTCCAGCAGTGCTCAGCCCCCTTTAATGGAATATGGATTGTTTTTGTGGCTGGGAACCTCCAGGCACAGCCAGAAGGCAGATTCCATTGCTCTGGCTCTTTTAGTTGCCTGTGTGATCTGTTTGTCTTCTCTCTTGCTGGTTTTGGGGACGTTGTCGCAAGGCGCCAGTGTTTGACCATCACAGCGCTGGATTCTGCAGTAAGTTCCACGTTTCCAGTACATTTATGCATTTAAGGCTGAAAACACAGTTGCCTGGGATATCAGCCCCTGCTAGTTACCCTCTAAGTCTCCCTGTAGCCACCATAAACTGATGGAGCCCACAAGCACTTTGGGTGTCACAGAAGGTCTAACCTTCTGCTCAGAGCCAGGTGGCCTGGCTGAAGGTTGCAGTACCAGCAGCGACACTTAGCTCGGTTGCATGGACTGATGTCTGGGCAGCTCTGGGAGACTTCTCTCTCTCCTGTCTTTCCTCCTGACAGTGTCATCTGATCATCTGGCACTTGAAGACAGTGATAACTTCTGCCCTTTTTGTTTTGCCCCCGTAAAGTGCCTGTGACAGGGATCAATGGGTCTGAGCATCCCCTTGTTGCTAACGGTGTGGGAACTGCAATTGGGCTGATGGCAGGAGAGTGGTGGCTGCTTGCAGTCACTGCTTCCACCTGACCTTGTGGTTGATACCAGAGGGCAGATGGTCCTTTTTACTGGAAACCGTGAGGAGATTTGAAAGAATGGTAGGTTGCAGTGGGATCTGTCTGAGAGGGAGCATAGTAGTGTTACGCAAATTGCAGAACATTAGGGATTGGAAGGGACCTCGAAAGATCATCCAGTCCCATCCCCCTGCCACAGCAGATCCCCTACATCCAGTCGCACAGGAACATGGCCAGGGGGGTTTGGTCAATCTTCAGTCAAGCTTTGGGACATGTGTGGGATCCTGTAGTCACAAGTGATTGCGAGATGTAGTCGTTGCTGTAGATCAACTCATCCTCCTCTGCACACGCGGTGTTTGACACTCGTATCTGCAGAGGTGGAAGAGAGCCTGTTTGGGTTCTGATGGAGCAGCTGATGCTCTGGGAGAGCTGAGAGAAGGACCTTCCATCTGAAACGCATCACTGATGTGCAGCGGAGGGAATAAGCCCTAAATTTAATTAATAATGGATTTTTTCCACTCTTCAGCCTCCAAAAGAGAACGTTTCACCCACTCTGTAGGGTTTTATTCTATTAGCCACACAAAGAGAACAAATGCTTCATTTGACTATGTCAAAACTAATCTCAGCTCTCTGCTATTTACTTTTCCTTTCTATAAATTTTAATGCATTTTTAATTCCACCCCACTGGTTGGCAAACCAACCATTGAAGTTATTGCTGCCCTGGAATGTATTTCAGTCATTCCTAATCAACCTGGACTTTAAGATGATTTATTATTATCTCTGTACTCGATGAAAATGGATTTGCTGCCTGTGCTGGGTCTCAGCCCTTTCGCTACTGGGGGGTGGAGCTGTATGAGATGGACCAAACAGACATCACTGACTAACTGGAACTGGGGCAGTTCTGTTCTCGCGTCCTGTCGAGAGGAAGAAACGTGTTTGATGGAGAAAATACAGATAATAAGAGTGTTTTATGCATTTAGTGTTATCCTGAAATTAGAGCAGCAAATAGAGCAAGTTCTTCAGGACTTTTTTTAATGATAAAAGCCTTTATTTTTAGTTGTTGTTTGACGTCAACCCTGAAATTAATGATAGGACAAGGGGAAATGGCCTCAAGCTGCATCGGGGAAGGTTTAAGTTGGATCTGAGGAAGAAGTTCTTTGAAAGAGTGGCTGGGCACTGGAACAGGCTGCCCAGGGAGGTGGTGGAGTCCCCATCCCTGGAGGGGTTTAAAAACTGAGTACCCAGGGCACTTGAGGCTGTGGTTGTGGGGTTGGGGAGCTGTTGGGCTGAGGGCTGGACTTGCTGACCCTGGAGCCAGGACGATTCTATGATTCTGTATTCTACAGCTTCTTTCTGAACTTTTAATGGAAATGTTGAACTTTAGTTTATGCAAGTCTGTCCCTTACACATTAATTTAAGATTTCGGCAAGAAAGCTGGAAAAAATTCCAAAGCAAAATGACTCCATTCTAATTAAACACTCCCATCAAAATGCTGCCTCATGAAACATCCTCTTCCTTTGATGCCTTTTGTTCAAACACAATGCGAATTCACAGCTCTCATTTTCTGGAAGCCACTTCAAATTGACCTTGGTCGTCGTATTTTATTACAGAAAATAATGACTATCAAATGAAAAGCCCTGGCTCATTTATGCTCCGCGTTGTGCGGATCGGAGCGAGAGGCGGTCGCGTCCCTGTTGTTTGCATCCTTCGTCTCTTAAGAGTTGCTTTGTCTCCTCAACGGTTTGTTTCAGAATTGTTCTGATCCTTTGTAACCCAACATCTCTATTGCCACTATTTTCGTGGGCAGGGGAAGAAGAGATTTCTCAGCTGGTGCTGTGATTGGCATCCGAGAAGATTTTTCTCCTAGCCCCTCTCTCGCTCCTTCAAGCTGAGTTTACTGTATTCAGAAACTGTCCAGGGAGTGTCAGGTCAAAGTGAGCAAATTTATCTGTTCTTCCTTTCTTCTTGCTTGTGGCTGGAGGCTCTTCAGTTTCTGGAGCATTTCAGATCCTCACAAAGACTTTCCCAGTGATTAACCTGTCTCCAAAAGTCTTTACAATGACTTTCAGGGAATTCAGAAGAGAGGAGCTATCGCAGTAAATGGCACCTTCTGGTAATTTCCTCGTGAGGTTCCCTTTTCTCTTGGCTAAAAATTCACCCTGTTTGTACTAATTAACATTACAGGGCCTGCTTCAGAGATCACAGAATGGCCAGGGGTGGAAGGGACCTTAAAGATCATCCAGCCCCAACCCCCCTGCGCAGGCAGCGACACCTTTGCTACAGCAGGTTACTCAGGGACCCAGACAACCTGGCCTTCAACACTGCCAGGGATGGGGCAGCCACAACTGCCTTGGGCAGCCTGTTCCAGCATCTCAACACCCTCACAGCAAAGAAGTTGTTCCTCATGTCCAACCTCCATCACCTCTCTTCAAGTCTGGAACCCTTCCCCTTGTCCTCTTGCTACCACCTGTGTCAAAAGCCCTCCCCCAGCTTTCTTGTAGCCCCCTTGAGATACTGGGAAGCTGCTAGAAGGTCACCCGGGAGCTTCCTCTTCTCGAGGCTGAACAACTCCAACAGAGATGGCTTTAGCCAAGCACATACTGCTTCTCAGTACTTCAGAATAGCTCACATAACTCAACAAAGGAGTTGTTTTGTCTTGACAGCATTGCTTTGCTTCACACGAAGTCCCAACCTGGCAGCTGATGTAGGGACTGTCATATCTTCCTGCCTCTTCGTCTCCTCTCGTATGTGTAGGATCGAGGTGTAAAGCACCAGCACGGGAGGCTGACACACATCTACCTGATTCTGGTCATGTAAAAATCCTGCTGGCACTCTGACCCAGCTGATCTACTTTTAAGAACTGATGCTGAGGCCTGACAATCAGAGTTTTTTGCTTCTACTGTGAACATTATCATCAATTAGTGGCACTAACTGTGCGTTGCTTTTTATCCCACCTTCACAGAATTCTGCTGGGCTTGCTGTCCTGTCAGGCTTCCTTCTCAGAGCAGATGGCAGCAGCAGTGAGGGGAAGCCTCCCCACCTCTGCCCAAGTGGCTCTAGTGTCCTTCCCCACGTTGGTGACACACTTCCCCAGATGCTGAGCTCCATCAGTCGCTGACCTTAACGTCTCGGGGTGGGAGCAGCAGATAATAATCATTTTTAAGATGTGGATGAGAGCAACAAGAATGATTAGAGGCCGGGGGATTAATTTACAAGTAGAGATTAAATGAGCTAAATAGATAGTGGATAGCTGAGCAGAAAGAGTGGAGTGGGGGGAAAGGATCAAAGGCAGAAGCATGAAACCATCTTAATGTCTCTGGAGGGTATCAGCAGCAGTGCCTCAGCTGAGCTGCGTGTGGACAGCGCGGGGAACGATTTGCAGAGCTTAGGGTGCAGAAAGCAAGAAGCGCTGCGGCGCTGGAGGAAACAGAAGATGTACGAGCTGGGCTCGCCTTGGCTCGGATGATAATGTGGGTGATGGCAAAGCACTTCTTGGCTGCTGTCAGGGCTTTCACAGTGGCCAGCACAAATGCACATACTACTCTGGTTTTTCTTGACAACAGGGCAGGCACAGCCAGCCCCCAACAGCTGAACAGGGACAGGAGCACTGCTGCAAGACTGTTTGAGCATTTGAATCATGAAACATTAGGGATTGGAAAGGACCTCAAAAGATCATCTGCTCCAATCCCCCTGCCACAGCAGGATCCCCCAGATCCAGTTGCACAGGAATGTGGACAAATAGGTTTGAAGTGTCTCCAGAGGAGGAGATTCCACAACCCCACTCCCTTCACCACCTTTGCAGCTCTGCACTGGACTCTCTCCAGCAGTTTGGTGCCCTTCTGGAACTTAGGGGCCCAGAACTCCATATTCCAGATGTGATCTCCCCAGGACAGAGTAGAAGGGGAGGAGAACCTCTCTTGAACTGCTAGCTAACCCCTTCTGATCCCCCCCAACTGGATGCTGTTGGCCTTCTTGGCCACCAGGGCCCATTGCTGTATCCTGGCTGTCCTGCTGGCCAGCAGGACCCCCAGGTCCCTTTCTCCTCCACTGCTCTCCAACAGGTCAGTCCCCAACCTCTACTGGCACCTGGGGTTGTTCTTGTCCAGGTGCCAGACTCTATTTGAACACAATTCACCTTTATTTCACTCCCAAAACATGAACTTTGTATCTCAAATGTGAGATTTATTTGAATTCTGCTGTCAAACTGCCTCCTTCATATTTTGTGAAGAATTGTGAAGCCATCAAGGCCACGTTCCTTCCTCTTTCTGCCCCTACAGCATCTTTCTAGCTCTGCAAAACACCTTTTAGACATAAGGTGAAAATGAATCCTGTCAGTGTGGTCAAACAGTGGAGCGGGTTGCCCAGAGAGGTCACAGAGGGTGTATCCTGAGCAACCAGCTCTGGATAGCTCTGCTTTGAGATGATTTCCAGAGGTCCCTTTGGACTTGAGCTCCTATAATTGAATAATTATTAGTACCTTGTGTCAGTTATTGCAGCGTCAGTGTGTTGGGGGATCTGGTTTAGGGGTGCACTTGTAGAGTAGGGATGATGGTTGGACTTGATGATCCCAAGAGCCCCTTCCAACCTGAATGATTCTGTGATTCTATGATGACTTTTTCCTCTCTAAAGACAACCGTATGAAATAAACCCTTCACAACCTTTGCTGGTAACTTTTAGAATAAACAAAAAGCTGGTGCAGCTGCTGGTTCCCTACTTCAAGCATTAATGGAACCGTCCTGTTCCAGTAGCCTGTTGAATTGCAGTACAACAGCCATCACTACTCTTTTGGCTGGCTAATTAACTGGCCTGTTTTATGACTAGATTCTCTATATTAATTATTCACTGGAATTGTTTTTCTAATTTGAAGTGGAACAATAACAGTAGCACTCAGCAGTAGTTTTGCTTCTTCAAGTAAATAATGCTCCACTTCTTAGCTGGTAACGAGAGGTGGGATGAATCCCTCCTGTAGCCCTCCACCCCTTTTCCCCTCCTTTCTCTCTCCAGAGTGGGGCAAGTGAGCAGCAGGGAGTTTCTCAGCGAGTCCCTCGTGCCAACGTCTCTTTGGGTAGAAAGAGGAATCTAATAAAAATGAATGACTGGCTTTCATTAAATTGAGTTGTGCTGGATCAAAGGGAGCCTCTGCGCTGAAAAGGTTCATTCCTGCAGGATGAGTGCAGCTGTAGAAACCCAGAAGTGAAGGCTGCACAGCTCCATCAATCAAAAGCATTTTAAATACCTCAAGGGCAGGGCGAAATGAAAACAGATGGGCCCTTGCCAAACGCTGCCAAACAGCAGCACCGGTGTAGCGGGCGCTGGGTCTCACGTCACTGGAACCCCCAGTTTACTTGGGGTTGTGGTGTCGTGAGGAATTACCTAGAATCACAGAACGTTGGGGATTGGAAGGGACCTCAAAAGACCATCTAGTCCAATCTAACCTACATGTGCAGATGAGGAGGCGGTTGTGGTTTGGGTTTCGGTTAGTCTGGAGGGACATCTTCACAGCATCAGCTAAGTCTGTGCTGGTGGCTTTGTGTCTACAGGAGATGGTTCTGTTTGGGAAGCAGCTGCATCAGACACACACAGATCACACTCACTCGGAGGGCTGGTGGGATAAACAACCCTTCAGAACATGCAGCAAGAGGATAAATTTATCCAACATCCATCATCCTCAGCGTGCCTCTTGTTCTGTGCCAGGAGTAAGGAAGGAACAGCTAAAGCTGATGGCTTCACCTGTCGGCAGGCAGGTGTCTCAGGTGTGGTGTTTGCCATCTTTCACGGCTCAGTGTTGCCAGTGTAAGGACAACACGTGGATTAACTGACACCGCGTGGGGGTCTTTGTGGTTTCCATCCGAATAGGAGGAGGAAATGCAATGTGTTGAGCCCTTTAAACTACTGTCTGCAAAAACAGATTGAGGGTATTTTTCCTAATAGGTCTTTATTCTCCCTGAGCTTAGTGAAATATTTTGAGTTTGAAAATTCTTACCTACGGAACTCCCTGAATATCGCAGGAGCCTGCGTCTTCTAGTCCTGTCGGTCTTGTGCGTATAGTCCTTGTCGGTCTCCTGTGCTCTGCTGTGTTTCAGTGTTAGAGGTGTTACAGGGAGCTGCTCGAAGAGATCAGGCTGAAGACTGTCTCATCTTGTCTTACAATCTCTTCCTGTTAGCACTGGGAAAGCAGAGACTTTATTCCCAAAAGTCTACGGTCTAGGGATGCAGATGGCAGAAAACTCGCATCATTCTCTATTTGTCGTGTACAAGAACATGTGCCCGAACTCACGGGACGTCAGGGATTGGAAGGGATCTCCAAAGACCATCCAGTTCAATCCCCTGCCACAGCAGGAGCCCTTAGATCCAGTCACACAGGGACATCTCCAGAGAAGGAGACTCCACAAACTTCCCTGGGCACTGGGACAGAGGGTGCTCTGTCGCCCTCGCTGGGAAGAAGTTCCTTCTCGATGTGGAACCTCCTCTGTTCCAACTTGTACCCTTTGCCCCATGTTACAGCTCTGGCTGTCACTGAGCAGAGCCTGGCTTCATCCTTCTGACACCTGCTCTTTTGATATTTATCAACATCAACAGACTTGATTTCTATTTCTTCCTTTGAACTCAAGAAAATATATTTATCATTATTTATATGTTTAAAAATAAGTGTATTGACTGTATTTATTATTATTTGTATTTTGTGACTGACAGTATAGAATTGATGACTGGTGGTGATTTCCAGGTGATTGCTTATCCATATAACCCATAAAAGAGCCTGGAGTTTCTACCCGTCTGCATCTCTAGTCTCAAGGATTAACCAGAATACTTAGGGTACTGGCTTCGAGCCAAGACATCGTTTAACTTTAAGAAGTTGAGCAGGTTCCGTGGACATAATGATACTGCACATCTGCTTAAATGCTTTGCCAGATTGGGACCAGTATTACTGCAGAGTAGAATGGAAATTGGTTTAGATGCCATTACCGTTAATCCAGGGAATAAACAGTGACTTCACTTAAATTTAATACAAAAGACTTGGGGGAAAAAAATAAGTGTTCTTCCCTCCATGTGTTTGTTTTGTTTGAAATGTTGTTAGTGGCTGGTTACTAGACCCACGGAGCAAAACAGAAGGTAAAAAACCCATCACAACTTTAAAACCTGCCTGGATGTGTTCCTGTGCAACTTGGTCCAGGTGGTCCTGCTGTGGCAGGGGGACTGGACTGGATGGTCTTTCGAGGTCCCTTACATCATCTTTTTTCCCAAGCTCAAGAGACAGACCCAACTCCCTCAGCCTTCCCTCCTCAAGATGTCTCGCTGTTTCTGGTGTGGTGCTGCTGAACGCCACAGTGACTCCTGCCTTGCAAGGCTCTTTTAAGACGTCAGCTCTGAGTAAATGCATAGCATGAGTTGAAAGGTTCTTAGTGCAAATATTTAGTTCTAATTTATTTATTATCTATTTGTGGTCTA
This sequence comes from Rhinopomastus cyanomelas, assembly GCA_013400115.1. Lineage (NCBI taxonomy): Eukaryota > Metazoa > Chordata > Aves > Bucerotiformes > Rhinopomastidae > Rhinopomastus > Rhinopomastus cyanomelas. The sequence continues at coordinate 655,727 of VXBP01006791.1, forward strand.
CTTACAGTCTATTTACACTCTATTTACAATCTATTTACAATCTACAGTCTACCAGTTATTTTTGAGTAAGAGCTCTCCCAGTAGACTATTTCCAGAGAGGAAAAGAGGTTACACAACCCCTAAAATAAGTAATTGAGGGTGAACATGGGAAGTCTTAAGACTCTCTCCTGTTAGCCCTACCGTTGGTTCTGGTGTTGCGGCGTATTACGTGCCAAGTGACTGCACAGATAGCGTGTTTTAAGCGCGGTATCTGTTTGTACTAGGGCGCAGCATCGATCTGGCGCTTTATCTTGCTCACTCCGCTAAAATAAAACGTTTGTAGTCTCCTAGACGGTGGATAAAGCTGTTGCAAAGAGCAAGGTTCAAGTCCTCCCTTGTGTTCAGATCGCGGGGAGCTGCCTGCATCTGTTCCTGTCTCACGCAGAAGGAACGAGGAGTGATTCTCCAAGAGCCTGCCCTTGTGGATGGGAGGGAGCCATCGGCCAGAGAGATTCATCAAAGAGATGAATGGCCTTTGCCCTGCGGTAGAACAGCTGTTTCCCAGACCAGCCTCTCTGAGGGTGGAGGAACTCTCAGAGCTTTGAGAAACATCCACTGCAGCAGCGTCCTGAAAGATTTCGGTCAGTTCAGGCTGAATTTAGCAAATAGGGGAAAAAATTAGGATGGAAAAGGCAGATTCCTTGGAGTCCTCAGGCTGGGAGGACCGTGTTTTATACTGATAATAGCACCAGTTTGTTGCCCTGCTCTTAGCCAGCCTGTTAATCCATTTATGAGACGTGGCGGTGGCCACTGTAAATTCTGACGTGGAAGAAGGAAGGTGACTCTGACTGGATGATCTTTCGAGGTACCTTGTGATCCATAATGTTCTGTGATTCTGTGAGGGTTACAGCAGAGAAATGAGTCCTCCAGTTTCTTTAGCACATTCGTGCACTTGCTGAAGAAAGATGCTCTGTCTGAAGGAAGGAGCTCTTCAGGAATCACAAGCAGAACCCACATACAGCCTTGTAAAATTATCAGGGCTCCCTGCTTGAGCATTTGGTCATGGCATGGGTCTGGAAGATCCCCCAAGCTACCTCTAACAATTCTCTTAACAACCCTCTAGTGAGGAAGGAGAATGTTGTTAGTTGGTTTCTTTGTTCACAAGCACAGATCACCTTTTCAATCCGAGCATTGCCATCCCCCAAGCGCTTGCGCTCTCAGCCCTGGTTCTGCTGCCTGTACTAGCTGTCGACGTGCGTGATGCAAGTTGCATCTGGTGTTTTGCTGTTACTGGGTGGTCTCTGTTCTTTTCAGCCTTGGCATTTTATTTTATCTTGTGGTCAGGGTTCACACAGACCTTTATTTGTAAAAGCAGATGGAAAATGACAATTTTAATAACCCATCTGCAGCCTTGCTGTCTTCTGTTTCCCCTTCACCATCAGGTCATGGTGTTTGACAGGCTGTAGGTATGAGGTTTGGAAGGAGCTTTTTACCTTCAGAGGCTCCCACAAAGGTTTGCACACTGGTGGGCTGGAGATCTACTGGAGGTGAAATGGGAATCCCTCTGAATCGTAGAGGAACATGGAATCACTGCCCAGGAATTACACAATGACAGAATGACCAGGGTTGGAAGGGACCTTCAGGATCATCCAGTTCCAATCCTGCTGCACAGGCAGGGACACCTTGGCTAGAGCAGGTTACTCAGGGCCCCAGCCAACCTGCCCTTCAGCAATACCAGGGATGGGGCACCCACAGCTTCTTGGGGCAACCTGTTCTGGTATCTCAGCACCCTCACAGCAAAGAATTTGTTCCTCATGTCCAATCTCAGTCTCCACTCTTCAAGTCTGGAACCCTTCCCCTTGTCCTCTCTGTCAAAAGCCTTCCCCCAGCTTTCTTGTAGCCCCCTTGAGATATTAGGAAGCTGCTCAAAGGTCACTTGGGAGCTGCCTCCTTCTCCAGGCTGAACAACCCCAACTTGCTCAGCCTGTCGACAGAGGGGAGGTGCTCCAGCCCTCTGATCATTTGGGTTGCTCTCCTCTGGACATGGATCAAATCGAGTACAAGAAGGTGGTAACGTTCTGCAGCCCAAATGCAGTATCAGGGCAAATACTCTTGAATTTCAGGGACCAAATCCATAATCAGCACAAAGCATTGCTCCCTCAGGCTACAACTAATTGTAGCTATTTATCATTTGCTTAGCAGTTAAGTGGACTATTTCTGTGCTGGAGTACTGGAGCTGCTTCTGAGCACTGAGCAGCCTTTCAAAATAGATTTAATTGAGGAAATAGAGAAGAACCTGCTGAAAAATGCTGTTTCCTTCCTTAGACTTCAATATTTAGCTTGGAAAAAAAGACTGAGGGGTGACCCCATGGGTGTTGATCAATATGGGAAGGGTGGGTATCCGGAGGATGGAGCCAGGCTCTGCCCAGGGGCACCCAGTGACAGGACAAGGGGCAGTGAGTGTGAGCTGGAGCAGAGGAGGTTCCCCATCAGTGTGAGAAGGACCTTTGTCATGGTGAGGGTGCCAGAGCCCTGGCAGGGGCTGCCCAGGGGTGTTGTGGCATCTCCTTCTCTGGAGATGTTTAAAACTAACCTGGATGTGTTCCTGTGTGACTGGATCTAGGGGATCCTGCTGTGGCAGAGGGCTGGGACTGGGTGATCTCTGGAGGTCCCTTCCAATTCCTAATGTTCTGTGATTGTGATATCTGAGGGCTGCAGAGCTATTAATGGCAGTATTTTCCTCAAGATGTGCCTTTTCCTGAACTACATGTGGCTAGTGATGGAGCCAAGATGAAAGGATGGTGTGCATCAGAGGTCTGAAGCTGAACTTAGACGCTGGGTTAGACTGTTGAGCTGAAAATGAAAGAAAAGGAAGGAAAAAGAGTCTCCAGCCTGGCTAGTAAGACGCTGATGCTATGTGGGGAAACACCCAGTGTCTTGTGTTTCTGCAGCCAGTGGCTGCAGTTTCCGTCCCCATGCAGCCAGGCCTCCCGAGACTCTCATCCTGTGGTGACAGGAGTTGGCAGCAGCGAGTTTCCAAAGTTCCTTTGGTGTTAAGAATCACAAACCGAAGGTACTGGTGCAACTTGGCTAAGATTGGTCTTTTTCCTGTTCATGACATCGATTTCATCTCATCTGAGCTGCATCTGCAGCTCTGTGTTTTCAGTTGCATAGGTCTTTGTCTCCTGGACTTTTAGCCCATTTGGCTTGTAGTGATCCACAGAACCACAAAATTATTGAGGTTGGAAAAAACCTCTCAGATCATCCAGACCAGGACTCAACATCACCACAGTGGCCAGACCAGGGCACTGAAGGCCACAGCCAGGCTGGCCTGAAACACCCCCAGGGATGGGGACTCCCCCACTGCCCTGGGAAGTCCAGTCCAGGCTCTGGTCACCCTTTCCATGAGGAAGGGCTTCCTAACACCCAACCTAACCCTCCCTGGCAGCTTCAGGCCCTGCCCTCTCATCCTGGCACTGGTTGCCTGGGAGAAGAGCCAGACCCCCACCTGACCTTCAGGGAGCTCGGGAGAGGGAGATGGTCCCCCCGAGTCTCCTCCAGGCTAAACACCCCCAGCTCCCTCAGGCTCTTCTCATCAGCCTTTCCCTCTGGTCCCTTCACCCTGGATGGATTTTTCACACCAAGGTAGTTTGTGTGTTGTTTCTCATTGGTGGGTTGTTTTGGTTTGTTGGTGTGTTGAGCTCCACTGATCTTCAACCCACCACGACGGTCTGTTTGTACGAAACACAGGTACTTGTTAGCGGGCAGCATCGAGTGCTCGAGAATTCGAGAGCCACTTCTGGAATTTCCACCCTCTGTTGTCGCAAATGGAAATGACTGTTAAAATAACTGGCTTTGCCTGGGTGCACCTGTTTCTATGCAACAGCCAAAGGCACCTGTGTCCTATTAATACTCAGCATTATGCAGCACGCCGACAAATGTTATCGCTCGGGTGGATTATCCTCCCGGGAGCCACATCCATCGCTCCTGCCTCAGCTCTTCTGCTCTGTGTATGTCAAGTTGGTAAAAGATCTTCAGGCTGCCTCAGCGTGTTTGCTGCTCAAATCCTTACAAATGTGTTACTGAGGCAGGTCAGGAGAAACTGATTGCAGAGACTTGGTAGCAGTTCTCTACATTCTAGTTGCCCACCATCTATTGTGAACTGTTTTGTAGCCTGTAGGTTATGTTTGCTTGTCCTCAGCTCTGTCTGTTGTTCTGCTAGAAATATTCATGGCTCCCATGCTGCTTCTTGCCTGGGTCAATTATTTTTAATGTAATATCAAAGACTCTGGAAATGTTTTTAAGGAGATTAGATGCATTGAGACTGGAGCGATGTCAGTCCAGTATTGCCATTAACGCACGGGCGTTGGATCTCCAGCCTCACTTGACTCCCACGGAAAGAGAAAGCAGGCATTAGGATTTATTTTCTTTTTCTTCCCTGGATCTTACTCACTTTATCCTACAACCACCAGCAGAAGTTGTTGTGGATGGTATGGAGCAAGGCTGCCTGTTACTTCGTTAGTTAAATACACTGTGATGGCTTCATTTTCTGCTCTGCCTTGACTGTGCGTCGCTCCACGAGTTTCACCAGAATCATAGAATCATCCTGGCTGGAGGGGACCTCAAGGGTCATCAAGTCCAGCCCTCAGCCCAACAGCTCCCTAACCCCTAGACCATGGCCTCATGTGCTCCAGCTACTTGTTTTTTAAACCCCTTCAGGGATGGGGAGTCCACCATGTCCCTGGGCAGCCTGTTCCAGTGCCCAACCACTCTCTCAGGAAAGAGCTTCTTCCTTAGATCCCCTGACAAACTGGAGGCCATTTCTTCTCATCCTACTATTAGTAATTTGGGAGAAGAGCCCAGCATCAGCCTCACTACAACCTCCTTTGAGGTAGGTGTAGAGAGCAAGGTGGTCTCCTCTCAGCCTCCTCTTCTCTAGACTAAATAACCCCAGGTCCCTCAGCCATTCTCTAGCCTTCTTTCCAGCCTCGTTGCCCTTCTCTGGCCCCATTCTAGCCCCTCAATGTCCTTCTGATCCTGTGGTGCTCAAAACTGGACCCAGTACTCAAGGTGCAGTCTGATGAGCGTGGAGCATAGGGGCACCATCACCTCCCTCCTCCTGCTGGCTACCCCATTCCCGATCCAGGGCCGGCCACCTTGTGTTTCACAGGTAGTCGCCAAAGGCTGGTGACAATAATGGGAATCTTGTCTGACTCACTGGTGATTATCCAAGACTTTTTTTAATATAGAATAACGTTGTTTTTAGAGTAACATGGCTGCTGCATCATGTCTCTCGTGTTAGTAGTTCAGAAGACAGTGACACACGCAGAGTAGGTTTTGTTTGTTATACAGCAACAGAAATAGCAGAGCAGAGCGCTCATCCAGGATGGACACTGCTCTCCTGAAAGGGCAGTCAGGCTCTCTTTGTCTCGAAAAGGTTGAACTTAGCTCTTTCCATTTTTTGGGTAGACTAGTCTTAAAAACCCCTCCTAGACTTCACAGGATCCCTCGGGCAACCTGGTCTGGTTGAGGTGAGAGGTGTCTAGGGGTGAAATTGGAAGGTAGGGTAGATGTTTGGACTCGATGATCCCAGGGGTCTTTTCCAAACGGAGTGATTCTGTTGTGTGTCCCTGCCTGTGGCAGGGGAGTTGGAGCTGGATGGTCTCTGAGGTCCCAAACCATTCTGTGATTTCTGTTGGAGTGGTGACACTCCATTGTTCGGGGGGTTTGGTTTGGTATCAGGTTGTGTGGTGACTTGGAGACTGAAGCACAGTCTCACAGAAGGTTAGGGATTGGAGAGGACCTCAAAAGATCATCCAGTCCAACCCCTCTGCCACAGCAGGACCAGTGACATGCCAGCAAGCAGTTCCTGGGAGACAGGTGGCAATAGGAGAACTGATTGTAGAAGTTGAGGCGCTGGGTGTACAACCACCCCTTTGTTAATACAGGGCTCTTCCTAAGAGCCTTTTCAGGGCCTTCTCAATTAATTAACGTCCTGTCAGCGCTGCAAATGGCTCTTACGCGCGTTCGTTCACTGGGAAGCTTGCGAGACGCTCCGCTTGCGTTCAGGCTCAAGAACATCGCATCCGTCTCCGGGGCTGCCCGTTTAGGTAGCCCCGGCCACGCAGGGCAAGCCAGGCTCGGGAGCCGTTGGGGTTGTATTTCTTGTCCAGCAGGCGTTTCCTCGCGCATGCTCTCCGCTCCGCGTGAAATGGAAGCGGATATTATCTCTGCAGCGCGGATCCTTCGTTTCGCGGGGTCGCGGCTTCGGTTGAGCTCCAGATGTCAAGTGCTCGCATGGAGCAAGTAATTCCTGTTTCTATTCTGACGCTTCCCTAGCTGAGCCCCTTGTCAAATCCTGACAGCTTGTGAAGTCTGGAGATGCTGGGACAGAAGGTATGGCCCTGATCTCATCGAAGTGAAAACGTGTGTGACAACCGCAGCATATGATTTATTAAACGGTTGCGTTACTCTGCGCAGTTAACTGTTGCGTCGTGTCTGCTGCTACCCTGTGTCTGAGGAGACTTTCTGCTGGAGGTAGAATACTTGAACAGCCAGGTTTTGACCGAAGATATCTTTTGACATTAAAAATACTTCAGAATCACAGAGCATTAGGGATTGGAAGGGGTCTTGAAAGATCATCCAGTCCAATCCCCCTGCAACAGCAGGATCCCCTAGATCAAGTTGCACAGGAACATGGCCAGGTGGGTTTTGAGTGTCTCCAGAGAAGAAGACTCCACAACCTCCCCTGGGCAGCTTCTTCCAGTGCACTGTCACTGGGAAGAAGTTCCTTCTGATGTTGATGTGGAACGTCCTCTGTTCCAGTTCACACCCATTGCCCCTTGTCCTACCATTAGATCTCACTGGCCCCATCCACCCTTCACAAGTTTGCCCACATTAATGACTCTATGATTCTAAGGTTAAGGGAGTTGATAGCTGCGACAGTGTTCTGCAGACATTCTGGTTCTTAATCATATAAAGACCTTCCTCTTCCACATTCTAAATAAAAGCAGGTGAAGGGAGCTCGTCATGAACTGGGTACCAGAGAGAACGTTTCTGGGCGGCGGTGCTTTGCCCATTCAATCACGCCGGTACAACTCGAAGTGAAAGAGCTCAATAAGGTGGAAAATTTCAAAGGCAGAAAGAAATTACTCCATGGAAATGAGGTCGGTCTCACACGTAGCTGTCTGGGGTCGGTCGCTGAATGCGTTGTGCGGCTGCGGTGCCCACAATAAGTCAAAACAGCCACAGAAATGAAGACTTGCAAATGCACCAAGTTCTCTGGCTAGAAACCAAATTGTCTTGAAAATGAGATGTAAATGCATGGGAAGAGGGGGTGTGTGTGGAGTAGGGGGAATACACAAAAGGAGAAGAATTCGGACTCGGGTAATTATTATTGTCACCTCTGGTGAAGTCATGAGTAATTTGCTCCTGCTGCACAGTCCGTTTGCGCTTCGCACGGAGCATTGTTCCGATGGGATGCTGCGGGCTCTGCAGAGAGTTTGATGCTTCTTTAGGACCCTACAGGCAAGAAACTTTGCACGTTTGCTGATGACACAAAGCTGGGAGGAGTGGCTGACACCCTGGGAGGCTTTGCTGCCATTCAGCAGGACAAGGGGCAGCAGGTGTCAGCTGGAACAGAGGAGGTTCCACATCAATCTGAGAAGGACCTTCTTCCCAATGAGGGCGACAGAGCCCTGGAAGGGGCTGCCCAGGGGGGTCATGGAGTCTCCTGCTCTGAAGATGTTTGAAACCTTCCTGGCCACGTTCTTATGTGACTGGATCTTGGGGATCCTGCTGTGGCAGGGGATTGGGCTGGATGATCTCTTGAGGTCCTTTGGAATCCCTGATGTTCTGTGTTTCTGCTTTGTCTGTTTCCCACTCAGCACAAACGGTCCATGGGCTGTGAACTGTGAGGAAGGCAGTTTTGCAAATACCTCGTTGAGTGGATTTTCACATTGAGTAATTGTGCAGGAGCACATTAACGTGATATCTTCTGCTTCCTGCCCTCTGGCCACTGACAGTTAAATCTAAAGGCCAGTTGAAGGAATCAAAGACTGCCCAGTTTAATGTACTGGTGGCTGTTAACAAACCACGCGAAGCTGAAGAGCTGCACGAGTCCCTTTGCCCTTCCATCATCCCAGGTTACAGACCCGGTCCCCTGAGGGATGGAAGCCAGGGAGATGTGATTTTTAGTGCATGTGGTGTAAATGTGGTGACTAAAGGATTCCACCTATCGCGAGCTGTTCTCCCTGACTATTTTGGACTCTCTGGATGGTAGCAGATGGTTTCTCCTTTAGAGCAGAAACATAGAAAGGTTTAGGTTGGAAGAGAGCTCAGAGTGCACCCGGTACCAACCCCCTGCCACGGGCAGTGACACCTCTCACCAGACCAGGTTGCTTAAAGCCCCATTCAGCCTGGCCTTGGACATTTCCAGAGATGGAGCAGCCAAAACCTCCATGGGCAACCAGTTCCAGGTCCTCGGCACCCTAACAGGGAGGGTCTCCCCTCTTTCAACTTGAAACCATCCCTCTTGCCTTATCACTAGTGTCTGTTGAAAATCTGGAACTTCTATTTCAGTTCATGATTGAAATCATTACGATATCTGCCATCTCCACAGCCTCTTTCTCCTCTCCAGCAGTACCCCCCCCATTGCTAAGATCAATAGTAGAGTCTTAAATCCATTGATGTGATGACATCATATTTACTCCTAGAAAGGTTAACACGTGGGACTCCTCTGGAGATGTTTATAACCAGCGTGGATATGTTCCTCTGCCACTTGGTCTAGGTGATCCTGCAATGGCAGGGGATTGGACTGGATGTTCTTTTGAGGTCCCTTCCAAGCCCTAATGTTCTGTGATTCTGTGACTGCTCCACATGGAAGTGACTGTCAATAGACCAGAATGGAGCTGCATCAGCAGACCACTGCCAGCAGCCCTTGCTAATAATCCTTCATCCCTCGGTGTATCTGTCACGTAATTGCTGGTTTAATCTTTGTGAGATTAATTATTCATCGGTCTCTGATAGACCCTTGCTAAAGGTTCTGATGTGACTTCAGAGCCTGAGCCTCAGCAGCAGCCGTTAATGACTGAAGTAGCAACCAGACCCCCATTGCCAACTGATTTGTTTTAGGGCTGTAAGCGCCGCCATCGTTTTGCAGAACAGAATTCAAGGCTCAGAAATCGCTTCGGTGTTTGAATATTTTTGTGCTACAGGCATCAAATGTCTGGTGTCACTCCACCGAACGGTGAAGATATAGGTGTCGGTGTTTAAAATAAAAACGACCTTTACATGAGTGAAAACACCCGTCGCTCGCACTGTAAGTTCCAGGTCCGGTAGGAATAAATAGACGACGAGCCGTGCTCCAGCTGGAGATGCTTCATCGCAAGAACATCTTGATTACGCAGGCACCTCGCAACCCCAAAACCTTACACAGCGTTGGGGTGTTTAACTTCCCTGAGCCAAGAGGGGGACCAAGAGTTCTGTGCAGAAGTTCTGTGACTTAGGGTGGCTCAAGAGGAGGGTGTCCAGCAGATCAAGGGAGGTCCTTCCACCCCTTTATCCTGCTTTAGAGAGGCCACAAGTGGAGTCTTGTGTCAAGTTCTGGTCTTTGCAATACAAGGAGGATAGAGAATTAATGGGGAGAGCTCAACGCAGAGCTACGAGGATGAGTGGAGGTCTGGAACAAACCGCCTTATGAAGAGAGAGTGAGAACGTTGGGACAAAAGGAGGCTCCAAGAGGGTTTAATTCATGTCTGTAAACCTGTAAGTCCCCTTCTGTGGAGGTGTTTCAGTCCTGGCTGGATGCAGTTCTGTGGAGCTGATTGAGGCTTTTTAAGCAGTTCTGCTTTTTAGCAGTTTGTGTCCTGCTTGAGCAGGAGGGTTGACCTGATGGCCTTTGAAGGCCCCTTCCAACCCTAGTAAACTGTGTAACCTGTGTAAGTTAGGAGAAAGGGAAGGTTCCAAAGGGGAGCAAAGTAATGCACTTGGGAAGCTCCTAGGACCGCCCGGGTGCAAACTCCTACCGGTTCCTTCTAACTCTGAGCTCGGCAGCGGCGTGGTTGCAGCGAGTTGGCAGGCTGCTCGCGTGTCTTCTTCTATTCTTGGCTTTCTTAGTGGTAAAGTTTCAGATGTCACCAGCATCAAACAGCAGGAAGGAACATCTGCTGCCCTCATAAACTTCCATTAAACATCCTCCCTGATGTCTCAGAGTGCAGGGCTGAGTGTGGCCTTGGAGATGGATTATCCTGAAGTATTTCCTAGGGCAGATGGCCAAATTAAAATTATTTACTTATGTAGCACAGGCACACTATTAAATCTCCATGAATTAGCCCAATAAAGGACATAGTGCAGAGGAGGGGGAAGAGAGCTGTGGCTTCATTTATAAAATCATGACATTGAACTAGCTTGTTTTTTTACAAAGCCTACTTGAGAGAGAGAAAGGGAGAACAGCAGCCTCTCTACTATTAGTGTGCCAGCACCAGGTGCTGTGCGTGCTGCTGTGTGTAGGACTGATGTGTTGTGCTGCTAACGACGTGCACCACGGCGTAGAGGCAATGCACACACGTGCACGAGGGTCTTCTTTTAACTCTTAGAGAATCCACCTGTCATAGAGCTGGTGATGAAGATCAGAGATGAAAATACCTCATAAGGAACAGTCTTGAGTAATCCTTTATACTAAAAACTTAAGGTTGGAGGTGAAGAAAATAGCTGTTTCTCTAATTATTTGTTCATTGTCTTCATCCAGTGATAAACCAGTAAAAATGTGGTGGGTCTGTTACTATGATAGAATCATTCTGGTTGGAAAAGACCCCCGGGCTCATGGAGTTTAACCATCAATCCAAGTCTACAAGTTCACCCTTAAACCAGATCCCCCAATACCACATCTAAGTGACTTTTAAACTCATCCAGGGATGGGGACTCAACCACCACCCTGGGCAGCCCATCCCAGGGCCTGACCACCCTCTCAGTGGAGAATTAGAAGAACAATAATAATATTGCAGTGCATTTAGCAGAAAGATTGTTGGAAATGTTTGGCTTTGGGCAATCTTGTCGACAGAATGGCAGTGGAGCTGGAAAAGGGGCTGGAGCGCCAGTGCGCGGAGGGTCAGCTGAGGGAACCTGGAGGAGGGGTTTAACTGGAGAACTTCACATTCATGAGGCACCTTCTCCCTCTCTCTAAGGTTGCAGTCAGGTGGGGGTCAGGCTCTTCTTGCAGGCCACCAGGACAAGAGGGCAAGGCCTGAATCTGCCAGGGGAGGATTAGGTTGGAGGTTAGGAAGCTCTTCCTCATGGAAGGATTAATCAGAGGCTGGACTGGACTTCCCAGGACAGTGGTGGAGTCCCCATCCATGGAGGTGTTGAAGGACAGCCTGGCTGTGGCCCTTAGTGCCCTGGTCTGGCCACTGTGGTGACGTTAGGTCCAGGGCTGGGCTGACTGAGCTCAGAGGGCTTTTCCAGCCTCAGTAATTCTGAGATTCTATGGTTCCCCAGGCTGCCTGGGGCAGGGGGGGGAGTCCCTTGTCTGGAGGGTTTGCAGAGCTGTGAAGATGAGGGGTGACAGGGAGTAGTGAGGACCTGGCAGTGCTGGGGCAGTAGTTGGACTCAATTTGCCTAAAGGGCTTTTCCAACCTGAATGATTCTGGGCTTCTTTTTAAGCCTCCTGTGTAGAAAGGAAGAAGGTGGGGGCACGGCAGCCCCCAGTGAAAGGCTGCTAAAGGATCCTGTTGGATCTGCACTGGGTGTGACAGCGTCTCAGACTATCAAGCCAGGTAGCTCAGCAATTTGCATCTACTTGAAATGAATCAAGTTGTGCCCCACAAACGTCACAGATTTCGGTGTTTATCCAAGCTGGATCCGAACGCAAACGTGCTTGGAACAAGACAGAGCGTGGAGGTCTTCCAGGACTTCTTAATCCAGCCTCCTCCGGCTAATTAATCAAACGCCGTCTGGTGGAGACGGTGTAAATCAGAGAGATGCCCTTTCTGCTTCACAAAGTGCTTCCCCTGACTCCAGCTCCCCAAGAAGCTCTTGAGGGTTCAAAGCCACCAGTCACTCTGCTCCAAGAGAAGGGCCTCTGGTTCCTTATGCAGAGAAATCCTCCCACTCCGGGGTGTGTGACTGTGTCACTTCAGACATCTCCCTCTGGCCGATGGGTTTGAATGTCAGTAGAAGATGCTTCTGGTTTGTTTCATCCCTGAAGGTTCTGGCAAACGCAGAAGGGATCGTTTGTCCGTCTGACAGACTCGGTCGAGGCGCCTGTCGGGAGTCTCAGGTTGCTGAGTCCATCTGGTACAAAACTGACGTAAAAATCCGTCCTGGTTGGTGTTTTTGCTCTGAGGTCCTCCTGTGAATCCAGGGCAGCCCAAAGAAAGGCCAGGTCCTTGCTCTGTGAGAAGAGCAGCAGTGCTGAAGGATTTGCCCGGGGCTCAGAACACTGGTGGCTGGATGAAACCCAACAAAGTCCATGGTCCCAAAAGGCTGCTGAGGCAGGATCTGCTGTAGGCTGGTGTGCTTGGAGGAGAGGTCATGCAGCTGGAGAAGCTGAAGAGCAGGCTCCTCTCAGCTCTGTGCCTGGTGCTGGTGAGAAGCTGAGTGGGGAGCAGGGAGGGATTGATAGAAATGAGTTGGCTGAGTCCTTGTTTCTTCAGGTCTGCTTTGCCCCCACATTCATGAGCCTGTGTCTGCAAACAACCAGAGCTCTGCTCTGAACCTCCTGCCTGATCGCAGTGGGATGAGAAGACCTGGAGGTGTCAGGCCGTGGGTCTAGAAGTTTTGCTGGTGGGGACAAGGAGGAGGTAGAGGTGTCACCCACCAGCTTCCAGGATGTGTAGGGTCAGTACTGAGTGAGAAGCCCAAAGGTTGGACCTGATGATCTTAAAGGTCTTTCCCAACCATAGATACTCTGTGGTTCTGTGGCAGGGACTGAAGCTGTGGGTTTAGTTCCAGGGAGGAGGAACAAATGGCAGTTGAATCACAGAATCACAGAACATTAGTGGTTGGAGGGGACCTCGAAAGATCACCCAGTCCAAACCCCCTGCCACAGAAGGGTCTCCTCCATCCAGTTGCACAGAAACGTGGTCAGGCAGGCTTTAAACGTCTCCAGAGAATCCTATACGAAGGAGAGGAAGGGCTGGTGAGATAAGGACCTAAGCAAGTGTTCCTGGTAGCATCCCATTAGATCTCAGCCACCCTCCCTCATCGGAGTGTCTGATTCTTTCTCTTGTCAACCCCTGAAAAATCAGAAGAGCTTTTTAGCTTTGGCTGATGTTGTGGAAACCACCCGGGAAGAGCACAGCGGTGGCTTCCCTTTCAGCAGCTCTCATCTTTGCCTTGTTTCATCTTATTTTCATCACAGCCAGGTGCCTTCAGCTGCTCTGGAGGTGCCTCCACGCTAAGTGGTGGTGGAGAGCTGGGGTTTAGCTGTAAAGACAGGAAAGCTGTTGTTTACTCCAACATCCTTCTTCTAGATTGTGTAACTAGGGAAGGACAGATTAATTAGTCAGGTCTCTCTTGAGACTTTCTCTACTGGGTAACCTGCTTCGTTACCAGTGTGGGATTTGGGTTTTTAAAGGGATATGATGGAACTGACTTCAAACTACTCAAGAGGTAGAGAGAGATTTCACCTTGGGACAAACTTGCCTTCAAGTAAAGATCACTCTATTGACAAACCAGACACAAACGTGTCAGCATGGCAGCACCAGAACTTCTTCATGATGAGGGTGTGAGAGCCCTCGAAGGGGCTGCCCAGGGGGGTTATGGAGTCTCCTTCTCTGGGGACATTTCAAACCCACCTGGACTGTTCCTGTGTGACTGGATCTAGGGGGTCCTGCTGTGGCAGGATTGGGCTGGATGATCTTCTGAGGTCCTTTCCAATCCCTAATGTTCTGTGGTTCTGTGATTCTTGAAAGACACATGGAAGTTTTCATGTGCTTCTGCTTTTTTTCCCCTTTTAATACTGTTCTCAAGCAATTCTGCCTCTTTCCTTGTTGTTCTCCTGTGTCCTTTTTTTTAAATATGAATCACTGGAGATATTTTAAAACCTATTGGACTGACAAACTAGAAGCTGAAGAAAGCTGTTTTCTCTGCTGAAATAACTGAGGAGGAATCACTTGTAGTGAGTGAGGTGTGACCCAGCCTGTCACTGGCGGCTTCTCTGCATTGGCTGAGTAGCAGAACAAAGAAGTGTTTGGAAATTGGGAAGGTGAGATCACCACCTGCTTCTGGGGAAGCCACAAGAAAGCTGGGAGAGGGGTTTTGGCAGGCGTGGTAGTGAGAGGACAAGGGGAAAGGGTTCCAGCCTTGAGGAGGAGAGACTGAGGTTGGACATGAGGAACAAATTCTTTGCTGCGAGGGTGCTGAGATGCTGGAACAGGTTGCCCAAGGCAGTTGTGGCTGCCCCATCCCTGGCAGTGTTGAAGGCCAGGCTGGCTGGGGCCCTGAGTAACCTGCTCTAGTGAAGGTGTCACTGCCTGTGCAGGGGGGTTGGGGCTGGATGATCTTTAAGGTCCCTTTCAACCCTGGCCACTCTGTGATCCTGTGATTCTAAATATTAGTATTGTAAGTATAACCTGTTTATTATAAATAATATCTATAGAAATATCTAGAAATAAAGCCAGGAGTGTTTTATCTTCCATCGTTTCCTGACTGATGGTTCTGAATGTATCTGGGGAAACAACTTCCAGGTGAATCAGCCAAACGAATGTACTTTTCACATCAGATGTCTAGAAGCGCCCTGGCTTTGTTTCTTGATGAGGTTTTGAGGGATGAGGCATTTATGGCAGCTTTTGTTCGTTCTTTGTCTTCAAGGAAAGGCTGAGTTATGGCTCCTGGTGCCAATTAAAATAGTAACTTCCAGATGAAAGATCTGAGAACAATTTCGGTCCAGTGACGCTCTGGGAGTGAAAATGATGGATCAATCTTGTGCGGCTTCCGCTCACGTGGGACCCTGGTAGATTTATTACTGTCAGCTCAACACAGAGCTCTGACGAAAACTCAGTCAACAGCTTTGTGCTTGACTTAGGAGAGGAGCAGAAGTTGCTGTTCTCGAACAAGAGTCATCTGGAGCAGTTGCAGTAATGTAGAGCAGCAGCAGATTTGTACTTCCTTGGAATCTTTGTCTTTGAAAAAATTGCCCGTGGTTGGCTCAGGGTAAGGATGTGAGCTGCAGTCAGGTTTCCAGCCTTTGTTCCTGTTGCCTCGCTCTGACTCGGGCTACTGCTGTAATGAATTGCTGTGGGGGATCTGTAGGTGACCCAAGATGCTGGTTTTCCTCCTGGTAAATGAGGCAGAGCGGATGTGTAGACAAGGACAATGTCCCAGTTGTGCTTCAGTGATGGGAGGTCCTTGCTGTATCACAGAACATTAGGGATTGGAAGGGACCTTGAATGATCATCCAGTCTGATCCCCTAGATCATTCGCACAGGAACACGTCCAGGAGGGTTTTAAACATCTGCAGAGGAGGAGACTCCACAACCCCTCTGGGCAGCCTGTTCCAGTGCGTGACCATGGCTTTGAACCACGTCAGCAGGTTAAATGATAGGGTGGGTGTTTGCAGTGGAAATGAGGCTGCAGGTGGCTTTTAGTTGTGTGGTCGTGGGAGATGTCTCTGGCCAGGGCAGAACAGGTGGCTGCACTGTTCTCCATGGAGCTACTGTAGTCTTCATAGAGGGGAAAACCCCCAAAACCCCCAAATTCAGAAGGCTGTTCTCAGTGTCATCTAATGACAATGCAAGCTGGACCACAGGAGGTTCCGCGTCAGTATGAGAAGGAACTTCCTCACCACGAGGGTGACGGAGCACTGGCTGCCCAGGGAGGCTGTGGCATCTCCTTCTCTGGAGACATTTAAAACCCACCTGGATGTGTTCCTGTGCAGCTTGAGCTAGGGCATCCTGCTGTGGCAGGGGGGTTGGACAAGATCATCTTTCGAGGTGCCTCACGTTCTGTGGATTGTGTGAAAAGTGTCTCTCGTATAAAACGTGAGAACGGCCAGAAGTGCTTTGTCAGCACCACCAAACTGTCATCAAAGCAGCCCCGTTGTCACCTCTGGGCCAGTCTGTGGAGGCCATTAGGAACTTCTTCCTGAAAGCACCGGAGGACTCTGGCGTTCGAGTGCACACAGCAAAGGTTTTAAAGAGCTCTGGTGCCTTGAAATGACTCCTTCTCGGAACGAGTGTCTGAGGCAGTGCTAACAGTTTCCTAGCAGAGAAGTGCCATAGGCACTTTTAATTGAATCCAGGAGCTGATGGAAGGAGACAAACTCTCTGCTGAGATGCTGCTGTCTATCTGTCTAGCAGACAGGAGCAGCACAAGCTTCAGCAAACGTCCACCCCGTAAGAGGTGTCCAGAGGGACCGCCTCTAGGTGTTGAACCGCGACCTTTTCCTCTGTGGGCTTTTGTCTCGCGGCAAAAAGATGCCAGCCACTGCTCAGAGCTGAGGTTGCTTGTGACACTGGCATCTTTCCCCGGAGAGGTAAGATAAACGTGCTGATCTGTTCTGGCTGGGCGATAGGGAACGCCGCCGTCGTGCTGGGAGAGCGCGCTGCCTGGCACAGAACGAGCCCCCGCCGGGCAGAACCCACCGGCTGGCTGGCCAGTCCCCACTGTGAGCTGGCTGGGAGCAAAGCACAAGGAGGGTGTTGGAACTGTGAGGGGTAGGGTGAGTGTCCCGCACTGGCTTTTGCCTACAGGATGTCTCCAGTTGCTTGAAATGTTGGTAGAGGGACTGGGAAAGTTGTCCCAGGAAGCTCGTGGCTCTGGGGTGGTTGTTAATTAAATTCTACAGAAATGAACAAAATATTCAGTGTTTTACAAGATACTACAGGTGAGGGTGGGGGTTTTCATAGCTTTGCTAGATTTTTCTCCTGGAAATAAGGACTCGATGATCTCTTGGGTCCCTTCCAACCCCTAACATCCTATGATCCTATGATGATCTATTTTTACAGGCTGCAGTGTTGAGCACAAACCAAGGTATTTTGGTGAAGGAGATCAGGGCGTTATTTATGTCACCCACAGCAGAAAGGCATCCAGAAGGCTCCTTCGCAGTGGCAACCAAAATGTTTTATGTTCTCTGTGAAATTAATGTCACGGTGTCTGAGAAGTAATTTGCTAGTTCATGTCCTACGGCCACTGTGCCTGGACCTGTAGGGGGATCTGAGCTGTTGCGTCGGGCAGCTCTCATTAGAATCCACTGGAAATGGTTTTTTCCCATGACGTGTTACGTATTTGACACTCACTGATACCAGTAACAGTTGAGGCCATCGTTGTGGTGCTGGTTGGGTCAAGCTGGTGGATGACAATAAAAGAATCTACGTCTTCACAGCCAAACTGATGAGGAAAGGCTGAGGAGCTGGGGCTCTTGAGCTCAGGAAAAAAGAGCCTGAGGGGTGACCCCATGGATGTTGATCAATATGTGAAGGGTGGGTGTCAGGAGGATGGAGCCAGGCTCTGCTCAGTGTCATCTAGTGATAGGACAAGGGGCAGTGGGTGTGAGCTGGAGCAGAGGAGGTTCCACATCAATATGAGATGGAACTTCTTCCTGAAGAAGGTGACGGAGCACTGGCAGGGGCTGCCCAGGGATGTTGTGGAGTCTCCCTCTCTGGAGATGTTTCAAACCCTCCTGGCCATGTTCCTGTGTGACTGGGTCTACGTGATCCTGCTGTGGCAGGGGGATGGGACTGGATGATCTCTCGAGGTCCCTTCCAACCCCTGATGTTCTCTGATTCTGTGATCCTTACAACGCTTTGCAGTGCAAGTGGAAAGCTTTGCTGTCAGCCTATTTGGAGAGCTCTTGATTGCCAGAACAAGAAGTAGTTATCACTCTTCCTAAGTTGACTCCACAAGTCTCTCTTTGGCCACACTGGGATAATTTGCATTCACAGGAGGCAGACTAGCAGGGTATCGGAATAGCCCGTGGAGTGTCAGTGCCCGGGTACCAGTTGGTATTTACTTTTGCTTGGAGCCACAGGCTGCTCAACGACAATTTTCTACCTATACATTCTGCTGTTTGGATTGGAGTGGCTGGGAACATTTGCAGTCTCTCCTGTTCACTTCAAAGTTGGTAACTTTATCAACTCTACATATGCCAGACACCGCTCGGCAGCGTCTGGCTTTGAAAGCTGTTTCATCTCCCTGGGAGAATCTTGGTTTCCATCCATAACTAACAATGATATAAAAATACGGCCGGGACAGATGCCTTTCGACTTGTGGGGCTTCAGAGATTTTGGTATTTAACGCTGTCAGGCTAATTCCAGTACATGTTTTAATGTTTGTTTTTCCCCCAGAAGCCTCTCTGGGAGAGATTGTGCCTTCAGTCTGTCAAACCTTTCAGAGTCTCTTTGATCTCAAGGAGAGGTGGCTTCATCTTCAGATCTTCAGTATCACTTTGGAGAGTCTTTCTGCTTCAACACTTCTGGTTGTAGAGACCCTAACCTGAGCTGAGGCTTGAAAAGGACACGTAAAAACAACGAGAAAAAGCTATTATATAGAATAGCTATTCTATAGATGCTCCTGTATCTCATACTTTTATACTCTTGTGTCTTACAGATCCTCGTTTGTATTTCATATCTACCATTTATATATAATCTGCATACCCATGTATTGAGATAAATCCACTGGATCAACCAGTAGTGCTAGAAGTTGCTGAGAAATTCTGTTAACAACAGAAAAAAGTGAATCAATATTTAGTATTAGATGGGTCGTCCAACACAGGTTGCTCAGAGCAGTGGGGGAATCTTCATCCCATCTCCTTAAAAAAAATGTGAAACTCTTGCTTTTCTTTTTCTCAAAGAACATTATAGATTGGAAGGGACCCCTGAAAGATCATCTAGCCCAATCCCCCTAGATCCAGTCACAGGAACATGGCCAGGTGGGTTTTAAACATGTTCAGAGAAGGAGATTCCACAACCTCTCTGGACAGCCCCTTCCAGTGCTCTGTCGCCCTCACCATGAAGAAGGTCCTTCTCTTATTTAAGTGGATCCTCCCCTGTTCCAGCTCACACCCACTGCCCCTTGTCCTATCATTAGATGCCCCTGAGCAGAGCCTGACTCCATCCTCCTGACACCCACCCCTCACATGTTGCTCAACAGTAATGAGGTCACCCTTCAGTCTACTCTTCTCCAAGCTCAAGAGCCCCAGCTCCCTCAGCCTTTCCTCAGCATGGAGATGCTCCAGTCCATCATCTCTGTGGCTCTGTGCTGGGCTCTCTCAAGTAGCTCTGTGTCCTTCTTGAACGGAGGGACCCAGAACTGGACACAAGACTCCAGATGCAGTTACAGAGGAAACTTGCAGACGTTTCCCTTCAACAATCAACAAATACCCATTGACTAAGCAAAGAGCATCAGCTCTGTCATCCAGCTCAGGAAAGAGACGTTCTGAAACATCATTGACTAGTGAGTGTGACCACACAATGAACCTTAACACCTTTTCTTGTAGAGCGCTGCAGCTTCGTAAAGGACCTTTGATGGTCCAAGGGCTCTGGCTGCTGGGACTCAGATCAGAGAGGCACTAGAAAGGCAACGTGCTAATTGCTGCAAGAATGCTTCTCCTCGCTGCGACACACAATGTAATAACCAGGGCTTGGTGCTGGGTTGTTTGTTGAGTGGGTTTTCTAAAGCTGTGTGTTTACCAAGAGCTTTGGAGAAATAAACCTTTTCCTCTGCTCTGGTAAAATATTTACACTGATCCTGCTGTTAATACTGTGACACTCTGCTCCCACTGCAAAGCTAATTTTTAGGGGTTATTTTTGAGACAAACTTCCAGTTGCCATCACCGGCGTTCAAAGTGAGAGATAGGACCTCAGAATGATGGTTGAATCGGTGGTTTGATGTTGGAACATGTCCAGAGCAGCGCTGCCAAGCTCATGAGGGGTTAGAGAACAAGCTGTGTGAGGAGAAGCTGAGGGAGCTGGGCAGGTTTAGTTTGGAGAAGAGGATGCTGAGGGGGACCTCATTGCCCTTTACAACTACCTGAGAGGAGGTTGGAGAGAGGTGGGTGCTGGCCGCTTCTCCTCAGTGACTACTGACAGACCCAGGGGAAGTGGTCTGCTGCTGAGGCAGGGGAGGTCTGCACTGGAAATGAGGAAGACATTCTTTACAGGAGGAGTGGCTGGGCACTGGAAGGGCCTTCCCAGGGAGGTGGAGTCCCCATCCCTGGAGGCGTTTGAGAACCGTGCAGCCGCGGTGCTTCCCACCCCGCTCTAGCAGCAGGCGTGGAGGGGGTTGGCTTGTGTTTGTCCATCAACCAGGTACTTAGGTTCTGCCTTGTTGTGGGTCTGGTTGGAGACGGTGATCCAGGAGGCACTTTCCAACCAGGATTATCCTGCGACTCTCTGATTTGGGATTGTATTAGAAATAACATCTTTGACTAAATTGTATGATTTAGCTAAGAGCAGTTTGTCTTTTGTCTCATCTTGCTTCTGCTGATGACCTTCGTACGTGGGTCCTTCTGTCGCTCTGTTCCTCATCAGCCGTGGTGGATGGTAGAGGCTTGTGCTGTGGGTGTTAGCGCAGGACCCGGGAGGCCGACGCTCCTGCTGTCTAGACTGTTCCTACTGAAGCGGTGCGAACGTGACCGACTTTCATCCCCGTCCCTGCGTCTGCAGCCTCTCCCACTCACGTCTCGTTTGTTGAGCCGGCGTTAATGACAGTCCTGCCTCGTTAGCTGGGCTCACAGGACACACAGGGAGACCTCAGCCGGGCAGAAACTCCTTTCACCGTGCCGAGTACGTGTCACCATCTTTATCCAGGGCCTTTGTTGGTCTCCAGTAAATATTGATCCCGCCGTTATTAATGGACGCCGAGATGTGTTTCACAGAGTTGAGCCAAACTTGTTAACGATGGCCCGTCTGGTCTTGCGGTGCTGACTGACAGCCAGTCGTTCTGCTGCCTACAGGTGCTGAGGGCAGAACTGACTTTTATTGCTGACTCATCGTTCTTCCCTTTCGAGTATTGGACGGAGGAAAACACGTCCCTTTCAATGGGTGTCTCGACGTGACGCTGGAGCACTGCTGTGGCCAGAGTTTGACCCCTTTTTAAAACCCTCCTCTTCAAGGTCCTGCACGACTGGATCTGGGGGATCCTGATGTGGCAGGGGGATTGGAGTGGGCGATCCTTTGAGGTCACTTCAGTCCCTAATGCTCTGTGGTTCTGTTCCTTTGGAAACGTAGACATTTCTTGGATTGTGTTGGTTGCTCTCTGCTTTTTCTTACCATTTATTAGCTAATTAGTAAGTTAATTTTGACTGAAAACTAGAGTGGACTTAGGATGCTTCAGGTAACCGTCCGCACAGGCAGTGGGATTGCTCAGTTCAGTATTTAGAATCATAGAATCGTTAGGGATTGGAAGGGACCTCAAAAGATCATCCACTCCTCTAGAACATGATCCTCTGGAATACGTGGGGTTGTTCAACCTTGAGAAGAGGAAGCTTCCAAGTGGCTTTCCAGCAGCTTTCCAGTTTCTGAAGGAAGGGGGCTACAAGAAAGCTGGGAGAGAGCTTTTGACAGGGGTAGATAGTGAGAGGACAAGGGGAGAGGGTTCCAGCCTTGAAGAGGGGAGATTGAGATTGGACATGAGGAACAGATTCTTTGCTGTGCGGATGGGGAGATGCTGGAACAGGCTGCCCAAGGCAGTTGTGGCTGCCCCATCCCTGGCAGTGCTGAAGGGCAGGTTGGCCGGAGCCCTGAGTAACCTGCTCTAGTGAAGGTGTCCCTGCCTTTGTGGAATGGTTTGGGTTGGAAGGGGCCTTCAAAGCTCATCTAGTGCAGCCACTTGCAGGGAGCAGGAACATCTTTACCTAGATCAGAGCCTTGTCCAACCTTGGCCTGTGCGCATCATTCAGGTACAACAGCCTTCCAAGTTCTTCAGCATGTGGCCTGCTACTGACCTATCAAGAGAACATCTTCATCTCAGCCTCTGTACAGAAGATTCCTACGAGAACTATAGATAATCCAAATCCTCAGGTGCTTGTAAAGGGTTGCCAACCCTTCTGTTGGGTTCCTACACCACTCCGTGTTGAACTGAAGGGCTAAATTAGGAACTTTGATAGTAGGAGCCTGTGTTCAGGTTGAAGTTCTTGCATGGTTACTGAAATCCCTGCTACACTGAGCAGGCAGCTGTCTTCAGTGCACAGCTCACGGTCGTCTTCGTGGCTCTGCTGTTCAAACTAAAGAGCAGGGGATCCTGAAGTTAGGGAATCAGCAAGTCCTCATGCAAAATGCTTTTGTCCTTCAGAAACTCTGCGCTTTTCACTGAGATTATTAATTCCACTGCTTGGATTTCTTCTATTATTTTAATGAGGAAGTGCATCTAATGTGACTATTTTGCATGGAAATCTTTTCTGACTGTGAACCAGAGCTGCTGGGAGCCGAAGTGAAGTGTCTCATTGTGTGAGGGCTGTCTTTGGACTAGATCTTCCAAAAGTGAATGTACATTTTCAATTAGCTATGACTCACAGGGCATTAAAACTCTGCAGTGAATTAGTTTAATTGTATATAAAACCCAAGAAGAATGTGAAACTTGGAATAACTTTTCCAATAGCAGAAGAAAAAGCTTTACTCCTCCCTAGTTAAAAAGCCTCTGTCATGGTAACATTACCACATTAGCCAGACAAAGAGCAGTCTTTAAAGCTTTTATTTACAAAGCTGCACTTCAAGTTGAAAGTCTCCTATCGATGGGAGACAGGACTGAACCCCACCAAGGCTGAACAATCTGTTCAAGTGCTTGAGGACATCTGGGATTTCGAAGGGAAAAGCATTTCCCAAGGCCAGGCTCTGTGGTTGGAATGCCACCGCTCTGAACGCTCTGGTGGACCTTTGATTTGTGAGCGTCACCTTCTGCTTTGAAAACGTTGCTCAACAAGAGGCATCGGGGTCAACTTGATGACTTTGAAGTGAATTTATTCTTTGGGTGTGCAGATCCTGAAAGTGATGCTCTACGTACTGACACTCAGAATTGTTTTCTTTCTTCACACATTCCTTCTTTGTTTATATCAAGCACTCAGCAAGTGCTGCTGTGAGCTTCCCAGAACTGCCCGGAGCAGCCTGGACTGGTTGGGTTTTTCAGAACCACAGAACATTAGGGGTTGGAAGGGACCTCGGGAGATCATCCAGTCCAGTCCCCAGAACTGCCCCCAGCAGCCTGGACTGGTTGGGTTTTTCAGAACCACAGAACATCAGGGGTTGGAAGGGACCTCAGAAGATCATCCAGTCCAGTCCCCATCACCATAAGCTGGGTAACAGTAGGCTAAGGCCGTTTGTACTTTCCTCTTTCTTCGCAGCATTCAGGTTTAGAGTAGGTGCTCTCCGCTCTCCGTAGGGTGAAGAGATTCATGTATTGGAACTGCCTAAAACCCTCTGCTGTGGGGTGATGCTCGGCGCTAGAGCTTTTATTAAACCCAGAAACACACTTCAAGACATCTTCAAACAGGGGGGTGGGGTGGGGGGGCTTTCTTCCTCCTAATAAAACCCACACAGGCATTTTCATGAGAGTGACAAAGACGTCGTTGCAAGTGGTGGTTATTTGTTGTACCCTGTCATGCATCAGCGTTATCACTTCTCAAATGTAGCATGAAGAGCTGCATATCATCAGTCTGAGTCAGATGGTGACATTTGTCTCTCCCATCTTCACTTTTTTTGCTTTAACATGTATTGTGTTTGTTTCTTGCCTCAATTATTGATCCAGATTACGGATATTATGAGGGAGCCGGGTGTCTGGAGTCTGTTGGTCAGAAAATTATCCCAGGCAAGGATGTGATTGGAGGGACTGGTCTGTTGTCCTGTTTAGCACGGCTGCTTCCAATGAGGAAAAGGGAGAGAAGAAGTGTTAGGTGGGGAAAAATCCCACTGTGAAGTGCAGACAGAACCGTGTGAATAATAAAGTAATCACTGTGCTGCTAGACTTGACAGTTCCTGAAGGTGCAGTCTGACAAAGCGGTGCGGAGCGCGGCGCGGGGACTCGATAGAGGTGTTCTCTGTTCATTCTTGATCCTGCTGTGTCTGGGGGACATTGAACTAGATGAACTTTTGAGGTCCCTTCCAATCCCTAATGTTCTGTGATTCTGTGATTAACTCCTTGATGCTTCCATTTCTAGTTTTAGAGTTCTTCAGTATTTTAATCCAAAAATGTACAATATTTAGTATAAATACCTCAAGAGAATGGCAAGAAGACAGTGTGGGCTCTTGAAGGCCTTTCACTCTCTGCTGGTTGGTCCCAGAGCTACCTGCTTTAATTAGAGCTGTTCTGAGTAGGAAACTGGGCTGGGTGACTCCTGAATTTCCCCAGGTTATGACTCTATACAGCGTAATCTGTCCCTTCCTAAAGATTGAAGAAACAGCCCCAAAACAGCAAACCCCAAGAATCCAGGGAGGTTGGTGTGGGTGACTTTGTAGGGTCTCTTGTACTGGCTGTGTGTTCTGTGATTCCAGGACGGGTTGTGGGATGACAGACTCGTAGGGGTCTTCGCAGGATCACCCAGAGCCTGTTGCAGGAAGCTGTTTTGGCCGATGGCGCTGCGGAGTATTTAGTGAGCGCCTTCGGGACTTGTGGCTGCTCCTCAGAAGCCTTCACATCTTGATCTGTACTGAATGAGCCTTTTCCATACTTAACAACATCCATGGGGTCACCCCTCAGTCTCCTTTTCTCCTCTCCCTCAGCCTCTCCTCATCAGGGAGATGCTCCCCTCCCTCCATCACCCCTGTGGCTCTGCACTGGGCTCTCTCCAGCAGCTCTGTGTCCTCCTGGAACTGAGGGCCCCACAACTTCACTTTTGGGATAGATTGCCTAATGTTTGTACTTTGAACTTTCACTCTCACTTTTCCCAAAAAGCAGCTCTACTAAAACATTCTGAATGTCCTTTAGGACCACAGGTGGTTAATTCGTGCTCCCGATCTGAGCCTCCCTCATAGATGCAGTTATTCAATGTGGTTTCCAAAAGTGATGATTCATTTTGCTTGGCTCATCTTTGGAGAAAACACATTTGAAATGGGGCTGGGTGCAGCAAAGTGTGCTGTTTAGGTTTGGAAATGAAGCCCCAGATCCCTTGACTTCCAGATTTTGACCAAATCTATTTGTGAGCAGCTTCTGGAAAACTGGAGAGCCGCAGCCTGCTCCCCTGGGTTGATTCATACTATCCCTAAACTTCCATGCCCTAGGGGACATCATTCTCCCCCTGCACTGGGCGCTAGAGATGCCTCCCCTCAAGTCCTGGGGGCAGCGCTGGGCCCCTCACTTCAAGGGGTTGGAGCAGGTCCAGAGGACCATTGAGGCTGATGAGAAGAGGCTGAGGGAGCTGGGGGTGGTTTAGTCTGAAGAAGAGGAGACTCGGGGGGGGGGAACCTTCTCCATCTCCACAACTCCCTGGAGGGAAGTTATAGTCAGGTGGGGGTCAGGCTCTTTTCCCAGGCAACCAGAACCAGGACAAGAGGGCAGGTCCTGAAGCTGCCAGGGGAGGGTTCTGCTGGATGTTAGGAAGCCCTTCCTGATGGAAAGGGTGATCAGAGCCTGGATGGGACTGCCCAGAGCAGTGGTGGAGTCCCCATCCCTGGAGGTGTTGAAGGAGAGACTGTCTGTGGCCCTCAGTGCCCTGGTCTGGCTGATGGGGTGATGTTAGGTCCTGGGCTGGATGATCTGAGGTCTTCTCCAGCCCAAATGATCCTGAGACTCTGTAATGCTACTTGGCACCTCTCACAGTGATGGGTCTTTTTATTGCCATAGAGATCACTTGTAAAACAAATGAAGTTATAACTACATGCAGTTTCAATCTAAATTAGTGGAAGGGGGCAAGCTGGGAGAAGTAGGAGCTCTGCAGACCCTGTGAAAAGCAACTGATCACAGAGCATTAGGTATTGGAAGGGACCTCAACAGATCATCCAGTCCCCCTGCCGCAGCAGGATCCCCTAGATCCAGTCACACAGGAACGTGTCCAGGCAGGTTTTAAACATCTCCAGACACACAAGTGTTGGCCAAGTCCTGACTCCTGTGTATCTCCTCCTGAGGTGGTTTTTACGCTCCCAAACAATCCTGAGATTGTGCTGTGCAGCTTCTTAAAGTGATTTCTTTATTCCTTGCAGGTTTTGTGTCCCTCTTCATCACCAGAAGCAGTTCTCTGAACAAGAAACTTTTCCCTCAAAGACCAGATCTGATTCAAGAAGGTGAGTTTCGATTTCAGTCGGTGCCATACCCACTGGGAATGAGGTTCTGGAGAGATGGTAGGAAAAGCTGAATCTGAATGCCATTGATTTGGAGGAGAGAGAGAAAAAGGAGGAGAACATTTAAAATCATCGTTATTCCTGCCATCCGTTCCAGCAGCTGTGGCTGTCAGGGTTTCTTGAGTTCTGATAAAGATTTCTAACGTGAAAGGAACGAGAAGCTTTCTCAACCTCAAGTTCCTTTCAGAACTTCCCAAAGGAGCCTGTTCTTTGGAGACCAAGGTGTTTATTTGCATCAAACCTGTTTTCTCTTCTGTTTTTCAAAATCGCTTTTACACTCTCCCCTGAATGTAAATCCCTAGTGAATGGGTCTGGGCTGTTCTTCCACTTATACCCAGAAACTAAATTTGTGGAACGAGTTGGCAACCAGCTGAACAGGAGCCAGCAAGGTGCCCAGGTGGCCCAGAAGGCCAGTGGCATCCACTGGGTGGGAAGATCCAGAAACCTCAAGATTGTTGGACTTAACTAATTTACCCCATGCTCCTGAGCACTTGTGCACTTCAATATGGTGCCTCCTGCCTTCGTTCATTACCAGGTCCTGGACTGGTCCCTGATGTCAAATCTGTTCATTACAACAATTAGGCATCGGAATAATCTCCCAAGGACTGGCAGGGACTGCCCAGGGAGGTTGTGGAGTCAAGTCCTTCCCTGGAGAGGTTTAAAGCCCACCTGGCCATGTTCCTGTGAGACTGGATCTCGTTGATCCTGCTGTGGTGGGGGGACTGGACTCAATGATGCTTCGAGGTCGTTTCCAATCCCTGATGTTCGCTGATTCTGTGTGACCTGGTTCCTTCCTCAACATCGGCCACTTTTAAGACCATTTGGTGGTTGTGGTGTCTCCTCTGCACTGACACAGCTTTTCCCAGTCCAGTTGATAGACTGCATTCAGTAGCAGTTCTTTCCGTTTTACAGGTCCAAAGAAATCAAGTCAGCTCTCTCCGGCTCACGCAAAGCCCCTCGAAACACAGCCCCAGTGAGTCCTGGCTATAATGTGTTGGATGTTCTCGCCACTGGTCACGGTCCTGCAAGCACTGACGGTAAGACGAAGGGTTCTTCTGTCAGTTCTGTCCATTCTAATGTTTAGATAAATTTGCAGGTGGATGTAGCTGAAAAAACATGTGAATGTGTGTGAGTTTTTAAGATTCAACGCTCTTTTCCGTGGCTGGTGCTCTAAACTCATCCTACAAGAAAGCGAGCAGCGCTTACCAACCCCAAAGAATGAGGTCTTGATGGAGAACTAGTCCCTAGTCACAACTGTCACCCAATCCCAAGAGCAGAGTCGGGAGAAGTTTCGCTTCTGTGTGAGTGGACTCTCTTTTCCGTGTGTGGCTCAGAGCGTTTGTTTTAGGAAGAAGCTCTCCTGTGCTCACGGCGAGTTGGATGCTCAGGCTCAGAGCTGGATAAAGGAGTCTGAGAGCAGATCAGGGGAAATGTCTTAACAGAGTCTAAGGCTTCTCACTTTCTTCTATATGAATGCTTCTCCAAACTATTCAATTACAGACTCGTGCAAGGCTGAGGGTGGAAGGGACCTCTCAATGTTGTCTGTCCAACCTCACTGCTGAAGCAGGTTCACCTGGGGTCAGTTGCCTGGGGTACTCCCCAAAGGTTTTGTGGTTCTCTCCAAGGGTGAAGCTTCCAGAGCCTCCCTGAGCACCCTGTGCCAGTGCTTGATCACTCTCACAGGAAGAGTGTGTTTCATGAGGAGCAGAGGCCAGCTGTCTTGTGTTTCAACTTGTGCCCATTTCATAGAATCTCAGGAGAGTAGGGACCTCTAGAGATCACAGAATCATTGTGGTTGGAAAAGACCCTTGGCATCCTCTAGTCCAACCATCAACCCTACTCTACAAGTTGACCCCTAAACCAGATCCCCCAACACTACATCTAAGTGACTTTTAAACATATCCAGCTCATGCAGTCCAACTGCCCTGCTAGAGCAGGATCACCGGGCACCACTGAGAAGAGCCTGGATCCTTCCTCTTTGAACCTTTCCCTCGCATATTTGTAGTAAGACTCCCTCTGAACCTTCTCTTCTCCCAGCTCTCTCAGCCTTCCTCCAGAAGAGCATGGGGCTCTTCCTCCAGAAGAGTATGAGGCTTCTACCAGCTCTCTGGGCAACCTGTTCCAGTGAAAACCATCTCTGCCAGAAACACCAGAGCGTAGATTATGGAGAGATGAATTTCTTGATCACTTCTTTAAACTTCCATCTGGCCAAATCTCTTCTGCTGTGTTATTTTTACCCAGAGTAGGGTTGATGATTGGATTTTAGGTATGTTTAGGTATAATAAATCTGAACAATGCTTTATCAATCACATTGATTGCTCCACGTTGTTCCTCCCGCCGACGATCCCGCAATCCTGGATGTCTTTTCCAACCTGAATGATTCTAAAGTGAAATAACCAGTGAAGTCACACAGGTGCCATCAGCTTTGGTTACTCTGCAGCAGTCGGAGTCTTCCTGTGGGATCGTGATGTGTTTCCTGTAGTTTGAGATTTTTAGGATCTCTCTTGAATCCCTAAATTGATTAGTGAGCTTGATCCTCAATCCATGCAGCCAAAAGTGTGTTTGTCAGCACTTCTTGTTCCCTTCTGAAAGCAGAGAGCTCTAAGAGGATTCAAGTGCTGTCTCCACATGCAGGCAGCTCCTTGTCAGCAGAGCTTAATAAAATAGAAAGAATAATGTGTTCCACGGCTTCCTTTCTGATTTCTTCATGTTTATTTAGAAGCAAAGCAGGGCTGTCACCGACTTAGAACAACTTGAAACAGCTCCTCACTTGATTTTGTATAAGCAAAACGCTCCGGTTTCGCTTGTCCCGGAACTTCGATGACGCTCATGCAATTTTAAAGCGTCTCCGTTCCGTTACCTGCAGGTCTGGCTCTTGCCTCACGTTTGACTCAGGTTTTCTTGCACCAAACGACGGAGCTTTGGGGGTCTACCCTTTCCCTCTCGTGTCCTCCAGCGCCAGTCCCACGGTTACATGTGTTTTGGTTGTATTCAGCAAAAGGCCGTTTTCCTTTGCAGACAGCGCGCAGCGCCACCTCGTAAATACCGCTAATTAGAGGGCTTGAAAGCTCCGCTCTAAGCAGCTAATCGCTCCGTCGCCGGCGTTTATTAGGTGATAAAGCATAATTGGCATGTTACAAATAACGGGCGTGATGGAGAAGAGTGTACTGGCGCCAACAGCACGTTACAGGCTTTGCTAGTTTGGGTCTGAGTCACGAGTACACCAGCAAATGCACTAACTGGGTGTCTGTCTGCACTGGAACGATGGAAAAGGCACCAAAAATGCACACTTCCATCCGGCTTTTTGTACTGCAGGGGGTTGGGTCTTGGGTTCTGGTTAAATCCCCAAAAGCTGTCTCTCCCCTGGTTTTCACAGAATCACTCGGGTTGGAAAAGAGCCCTGGGATCATGGAGCCCAACCGTCAACCCTACTCTGCAAGGTCACCCCTGAACCCAATCCCCCAACACTACATCTGAGCGTCTTTTAAACACATCCGGGGATGGGGAGTCAACGCCCACCCTGGGCAGCCCAGTCCAGGGCCTGACCACTCTCTCCAGGAAGACTTTCTTCCTGATGGCCAGTCTAACCCTCCCCTGTTGAAGCTTTAAACCCTTCCCCCTTGTTCTGTCACTAATTCCCTGTGAGAAGAGAAAAGGAAAGCTGTGTTTGCCAAGGATTCCAGGGGTAGTGGGATCTGATCCTAAATGATCCAACGTTGATGAAGGACCTTGTTCCAGTTGCTTTACTGGTATCTGGTGGAACTCTCTCACCAGAAACCCCACTGAGTCAGCGGAATAAATCTGCACGTCAGAGATTCGGTGTCTCATTTGGCTGAGCTCAGCCAGCTGATGGGTTTCATCAGTCTAGAAGAACTTGCATAACTTAAAGACTCATTTATTTTCAAGTGTGCAGGTTTGAGCCCAAAGCTTTGAAGTCCTTTTTAATTGCCTTTGCACTACTTCTTGCAATTTCATCACTTCCAATCTGGATAATCAACAAGGGGTAATAATCAGTGGGTTGTACTAGAGCAGGGAGTTCTTCCAACATGATCTTTCGAGGTCCCTTCCAGTCCCTAATGTTCTGTGATCCCTAACCCCGGGGAGACAACAAACCTCCCTGTGTTCCCTTCAGAAGTGAATCACCCACCACAATAACCCCTCTGTTCTTCTTGGGTGAAGAAGCTGTAAGGGATGGGGGTGAAGGCCAAGGCAGAGGTGCCTTGCTGGGTCAATCATTACCCAGCACACAGACCGAAGCTGAGCCAGAGTAGGGAACCAGAGGCAGCTCTTTAAGAGCGGCCCAAGCAAAGAGCTACTATTGCCTGCTCAGAGCATCTCACAGTTGTTGCTGCTAAATATGTGAAGTTTGCTCTAATTACTGCTGAAGCACCTGACTGATTCTTTTTTGGGGTTGCGTGGAGGAGTTAGGGCTATAAATAATTTCCTTCTGATTTTGAGAGAGACAAATGCCGGCGCATACATCATCCTCGTGCTGTTTCCCTTGATCCTGGGGAGGGTGATGTGATCTGACTCTGCACACACAAAGTCTTCTGTGGAATTGCTGTTGAATTTCTGTTGAGAAAAGCCCAGATCTGAGCATTTTTAGGTAATGTCCCCAAGCACATCTGACGGACCTTGGGCAGCAGTGGTAACAGATGTGCCAGTACCTCAGTAACCCGGATCGGGGGGGTCTGTTTAGAAACCTCAGAAAGCCTGGCCATAAATCCTCCTGATCAAACCCCAGCAGATTTGATCAGTGAGCTGAGGTGCTGGACTGCTGAGTTGCTCAACCCACTGAAATCTGGAAGCGCTGCATAGGGCTACAGCCAGAAGGGGCTTGCAGGTAGCTTTTATGTGCTCACAAGTTTTGAAGAAGTGTTTATTTCTGTCATTAGAAAACAGATTGTCTTTTATTTGTACTTCTCCCTTTTACTTTGGCAAAGGTATCTCTGTCCTTCATATCAGTTTGTTGTTGATCCTCTGAGCTGTGAGGAGTTGGTATCTCTGAGCTGTTAGGATCAAGCAGGCTTTTCAGAAAATGAGGAGGTTTGACTTTGATTTTTTTCCCCTTCAGCTGATCCCAGCATACTGGGCACTGGGGAGGTCTCCCCTTGAGTACTGGGGACAGTGCTGGGCCCCTCACTGCAAGAAAGAGATGGAGGGGGTGGAGTGGGTCCAGAGGAGCAACGAGCCTGGGGAAGGGGCTGGAGGGAAGGTCTGGTGGGGAGAGGCTGAGGGAGCTGGGGATGTTTAGCCTGAAGAGGAGGAGATGCAGTGCAGACTCAGTCTCCTGATGTGAGGTTGTAGTCAGGTGAGGGTGGTGCTCTTTCCTCAGGCAACCAGCACCAGGACGAGAGGGCAGGGTCTGGAGCTGCCAGGGGAGGGTCAGGCTGGGTGTCAGGAAGCCCTTCCTCATGCAAAGGGTGCTCAGAGCCTGGACTGGGCTGCCCAGGGCAGTGGGGGAGTCCCCATCCCTGGAGGTGCTGAAGGCCAGCCTGGCTGTGGCCCTCGGCGCCCTGCCCTGGCCGCTGTCAGGGGCTGGGCTGGGCTGGGCTGGGCGAGCTCACAGGGCTTCGCCAGCCTCAGCAGCTCCGCGGTTCCGCGACCCCTCGGTTGAGCCGCCGCTTTGCGGGACGTTTCCCGAGGTAACCCTGGCGCCGGTTCCCAGGCTGGCCAGCAGGTGGCAGCAGCGCCACGTCGCAGCAGCTCCCGCCGCCCCCGCCCGCCAGTGTTAATGGCAGCGGCCAATCAGCGCGGGGATGATGGGAGGTAATTGTGGAGCCCTGATCGCAGCGGAGCGGGGGGTGCGGGAAAGGGTTAAAAACACACGGCAAAGATGGATTTGAAGGAGGCGAGTAGCCAGCGACGCCGTCGCTGGGACATCTGGGTGTCGCGGAAAGGTGGGCACTAGGAGGAAGGCAGAGGCGGCGGCGGCGGAGCGGACCTGCTCCCAGCGGCACCAGCAGCGGCCGGGCGCTGGGGCTGCACATCCGCGCGCGCGCAGGGACCGGCGCCCATGGGCGGGAGGAAGGTTTCCGCCAGCGCGAAGGGCCCCTCCGCGCTTCAGGGATGAGACTGGGAGCCGGACGACGCGGCGGCTGCGCTCCCGGGAATGAGCCGGCTCGGGAGGGAGGGAGGCAGGCGGGAAGAAAAGGGGGAAGAGAAGCGGCTTGCGGAGGAAGATGGGAGCCTAAGTCCGCGCCGTGCCGAAGCCAGGGCCAACTTGTAGATCCGCAGTACCCCGGGCTGGGCTGGGGAACGCGAGCGGAGCGGCCCTGAAGCCCGACGGGGAGGAAGGGGGAGGCAGGCGCTGGAGAGCTTTCACCCTTCTTCCTCTCCCCCCTTTCCCCTGGCTCCCCTCAAAGAAGAAACAGAAGTTCATCCACCCGCTGCCGCTGGATCCGTCATCGCTGCCGGACAAAAGATGGAGAAGAAGCGGCGCTGAGAAGCGAAGGGTGGAATCTTACAGCTCAGAGGACAGATCCCGCCTCCCCCCGGCTGCCTCCGTGCCCCCTCGGGGGAGTTTTAACAGCAGAGAGAGGGGGCGTCAAAAACACCCCGTCCTGAAAAACAACGAGGAGTCGGATTTGTTCCTGACAGCCGGTGGGAAACCTTGGAGTATTTTTCCCCTCCCTCTTTGATTCCGCTGAACGTGAGGTGCTGAAGACGCAGAGGAGTTGGGAGGCAGGCGAGCGGATCTAACTGGAGTTGGGAGCGAGGGGAAGGGGCCCAGGCCGTGGATCGCCGGCTCCTCTGGCTGAAATCAAAACCCCAGTTGCGCACTGGGCTGTGATTGGAAATCTAATCAGATCTTTGGAGGGGGTGGCGGGCTTTGGGGTGGGGGGTGGCGGGGAGAGGGACCCAAAGCTCATCGCTTCGACAGACGCAAATAGAAGGTTTTGATGCGAAAGGAGGTTCTTTTCTGAAGGAGCCTTTGGGGGTCTGGAGGAGAGGGAAGAATGGGAACCCCCGTTCTAACATGGAGGCTCCCGGATTGGATAACTGACGGTGCAGCAAAGAGGGGGCAAGAAGCGAGTTGCCTGGCAAGACCTGGATCTTAACAGTCGCCGCGAAATCGCACCAAAAGGATGCGGGTGGAGGGCTGCTTGGAAAGAAACCCAGCCCGTCCTGCTCCCCAGAGAACACACAGAGCGTGAGCAATGGAGAGCGCAGGAAACCTCGGGGAAAGGAGACTCGGCAGAGGATCCACAGTGGAATGAAAAGTTTCGGAAAGGAGAAGGACCACTCATCCTCTGCAAGGATTTTTGGGTTTTTTTCCTGCTATTTTAATTTTTCTTCTGTTGTTTGGGTTTGTTTTGATCCCGCTCTTCTCCGGTGAGGGCAAAACGTCACAGAGGTTTTAAGCAAGAAAAGTTGAAAGCCACCGAGACAAAGAAAGGACCCGGGAGGAGAAGGAAAAGCAGAACAAGAAGAAGAAGAGAGGAAAAATTGCTGGAGGGGGAGAGTTCAGCAGCCTTGGGTTGGATTGGCACCTGTGCGGACTGAAATTGCTGGCCGATGGCTCGCAGTTGGATATCCGTTGGGTTTTGTTTCCTTGCCCGGTTTGCGTTTGGGTTTGGTTGCTGAGATGAAGTAGTTTTCTTCTAACCCCTCCCCCACCAGCCTGGCTTTTCGTAACCGCTCGGATTTCCAGCTGGATAGTCTTGGAGGCTCCACAGTGAGTACCCTTGGCCTTTTATTCCCCATGGCTTGTTGGGACCATTTCTTCCTTACCCCTCCTGGTCGTTCCCTCCCCACCTTTGTAAGGGATCTGACTGCGTTTGGGTGATGACTGGAGTGGGGAGGGCAGCGATTGGGAAGGGAGAAGGGAAGGAGCGAGGCTGGGCTGAATTCTCACAGCAGCTCTAATCAGTAAAAACTCCAACCCTGGGAGGATGTTGCAGCCTCCTGCCTGGCTGTAGAGCGTTTGGGAACGTTCTCTAGCAAAGAAATCTTTAGAGAGAGCCCCTGCAGTGAGTTGGGGAGGGGGAAGGGGGATGCTGATGGCCCAGACTGTACCAGCGGCTGCAAGTTGCATCGAATTGGCTGCTCCTGGAGTTGGTGGCTCAGAGGAGGTCGGTCGGTCTGTCTGTCTGTCTATTTATTTATTTATGTCCTAAGTGTTGGGAATCAGAGGAAGGCTCCATTGCTGAGTGCTGGCTTATCCCACCTGACACTGCAGATCAGTGTGGTGTACTAACAGGAAGGTGCTCCTCGTGGAGCTGGGAGGGGAAGGATGGCTTTTGGCAGGAGCTGAGGGCTGCTGGGGGTGTAAGACAAGGGTTCAGTGGGACTTGAGGCCGCAGCTCGGAGAGAGCTGGCACGTTATGCACTGCCATCGCTAGGAAGGAGCAATAGCTGGCAAAGAGAGGACCTTCTTCTGTGGAAGGGGAGCTCAGGGAACTGCTGTACCAGCCACCAGTGCCCTCCACAGCTCCTAGGAAGCCCATTGTGGTTTTTGGTGGTGAATCCTCCAGGTCCCTAGGACTTGCGTGGCTGTAGGAGAGGATTTACTCCAGCTGCCAAGCAGCAGGAGGGTGCTGTGCTCGTAGGATGGTGGGGTTATTTTACTGGTGGTGGAAAGAACCAACAGTGCCTCGGTGATGCTGGGGTTCCCAGGTTAGCAAGGATATATGCCTGACCAGGAAATCATAGGATCGTTGAGTGGTTCAGGTCAGAAGGGAGCTCAGAGCTCACCCAGACCCAACCCCTGCCACTGGGCACTGGCACCTCTCGCCAGACCAGAGTGCCCAGAGCCCCGTCCAAGTGTTGCTCTCTTCCTGGGGAAGTGTGCTGGGGGGCTGTGGAACCACGGAAGGACCACATGGGCTGTGAAACAGAGCTCCTCGTTGTCCTCTGGGGAAACTTGCCTCCCCTTTTCTGCCGTGGTTTATAGATACAGGGACCTCTCCTTCTATTTCATCTCCTTCTCCCTCAGCTCTGCCTGCCTCAGCCTTGGCCTTCCCGTGCAGAGGCTCCAGCTGAAGGTATTAGGCCAAAACTGGTGGAGAAAGGAGGAGAGGAGCAGCTAATTACAGGATCCATTGATCAGCTCAGGATGGTTTGGCAGGCAGGGTGCACAACCAGCGTCGCCACGCGCTTCACTTCTCCCTAGCTGCCATATTCTGGAGGAGGGGAGAAAAGGCAGGATGGGAGAGGTGTTGGTAGAGCCGGATTTTGATGGGTTTTACTGGCAGCATTTCCCTCCTCTCAAGCTTCCTGTGTGAAACAGCATAAGGCAGAGCTCTGAGCTCCCTGGAGAAACACATAAATAAATAGCAGCATNGCTGGATCTCCTGGCATAAAGGAATTGAGACCTTCTGCCTCTGACTCTTCTGTTTGGAGATCGTGCCCCTGAAACGGTGGCTACTCGTAGGGGATTAAGGTTTAGGATGCTGCTGTGCTTCAGAGGAAACCTCTGGGAGCTTTCCTTTGGCCACACGAGCAGGTCATCCTCTGTTGTGTCTAGCAAGAGAGCTGCAGGCTCAGCAAGGATTGTCCCATCCAGCTCCAGCTGCTCCCGTCGTTCCCGGAGTAGTGACATGGGTTTAGTACAAAGAAGAGATCTGACCTCGTTTGTTTCTCCAGGCCCACATTTCCTGGTGGGACATGAACCAGGTGACAAGTTTGTCAGCATCTGAAAATAAGTGCAGAGCTCCCCTGTCCCTTCCTGCCGGTGCCATTCCCAGCCTGTGCCCTGCTGTGGGCTGCACTGACATCAGCAGTTGCAGTAATAGAGCAGCTAAATTTATGTTAAGCTGCTGCTCAGTAATTACTGAAGGAAAAAAGAAGCTGGCTAAGGCAAAAGGCATCTCCAAAGCTTTTCCCCTGGATTGCTGTCAAGTGCTCACATCAACAGAAAATGTGATGGAGCATCTCCAGCTTTGGACAATAGGAAGCTGCCGAGGGTGCCTGGTTCGTGGTGGGAGACAACCAGCAGGAGGGTTTTCTTGATGCGATAAGGAAGCACTGGGAAAATTCAGCCCCCAGTTTGGGCTGGAATAGGCAAACCTTGTCAGCATTAAAAAGCCAGGCATGGGTATCTCTCCCAAAGAGGCACCAGTTTCACACTTGGGTGAATCACTCACTTACAGCAGTAGCCAAAAGACACGCGGAGCTACCTCGGGTTAACTCGTTCAGCATCAACGTGAGAGCGGGTGTCACGCTTCTCAACGTCTGTGCTGGGGCTTAGCCAGAGCCCAAAGGACCGATCATAAAATAAATGGCTCAAAACATCAATCCAAGCAGCCAGCTAAACGAGGAGCAACAAATCTCCCCAAGCAGAGGCAGGGGCTGGCTCTCTCCCCGCTGCTTCCCTCACACGTGCCTGGGCGCAGCATAGTAGGCTGGTCCCGAGGGCTCCCTCCTCTTCCAGCCACGGGAACGACCCCGGGCACAGCACAGGGAACCCCTAGGTGTGAATTTGGGCACCAGATGCTTGCACAGAAGGGCTGTGGGAGCTATTGTGGAGGGTCCTGCTCTGTTTCTTGTAGTCACCAACTCGGCAAACTGTAGGTTTTGTGCAAAGGGGTGGCCGGTCTGTCTTTTTGCTGATCTAGAGTAGAACAAGAGATTGTGTGTCACAGCCTGGTAGTGCAGGTGGGTGACAAACGGGCTTTCTGACTGCGTGAGGTCCTAGAATGGATTTAACCACCACCTGGGAGAGCTCAGTGCTCTTGGTGCTGGTGCAGACTCACGAGCCGAGCTGCCTGGGAGTGAAGTGGCGGTAAACTGATGGAGGAGGTCGCTAAGAGCCTCCATCTCCATCTTTGCAGAGACTCTACCTTGGTTTGGAGACATGCCTTTGTTTCTGAGTGTTACTGAGGGAAATGAGGAGAGGGAAGGGTGCTGGAATCAGTGCTGCTTGCAGTCTGGGAGGAGAACTGCTCCTGGAGAAGTGCAATCAGCACCCACCGAGCCATTGCTAGAGCAGCCAAGCTGACTGCACTTTGGGCTAGTATTAGCAGGGGCCTCCTCCTGCCTCCCCATCCATCCCTCTGCC
Organism: Rhinopomastus cyanomelas; assembly: GCA_013400115.1. NCBI lineage: Eukaryota > Metazoa > Chordata > Aves > Bucerotiformes > Rhinopomastidae > Rhinopomastus > Rhinopomastus cyanomelas. Next base: position 692,909 of record VXBP01006791.1, read on the forward strand.
AGCTGCTCTATGAAAATCCTTGTGAAACGCAGGGTTCCTTCAGGTCTAAAGTGTTTTCCCTGCAGGACAACCTAGAGGAGGAAGGTTTTAGCAACAGCAGGAGCCATGGNAGTCTCCATCGCCCATCTCCAACTCGGCAAACTGTAGGTTTTGTGCAAAGGTCTGTCTTTTTGCTGATCTAGAGTAGAGCAAGAGATTGTGTGTCACAGCCTGGTAGTGCAGGTGGGTGACAAACGGGCTTTCTGACTGCGTGAGGTCCTAGAATGGATTTAACCACCACCTGGGAGAGCTCAGTGCTCTTGGTGCTGGTGCAGACTCACGAGCCGAGCTGCCTGGGAGTGAAGTGGCGGTAAACTGATGGAGGAGGTCACTGAGAGCCTCCATCTCCGTCTTTGCAGAGAGTCTACCTTGGTTTGGAGACATGCCTTTGTTTCTGAGTGTTACTGAGGGAAATGAGGAGAGGGAAGGGTGCTGGAATCAGTGCTGCTTGCAGTCTGGGAGGAGAACTGCTCCTGGAGAAGTGCAATCAGCACCCACCGAGCCATTGCTAGAGCAGCCAAGCTGACTGCACTTTGGGCTAGTATTAGCAGGGGCCTCCTCCTGCCTCCCCATCCATCCCTTTGCCAGCTGCTCTATGAAAATCCTCATGAAACGCAGGGTTCCTTCAGGTCTGAAGTGTTTTCCCTGCAGGACAACCCAGAGGAGGAAGGTTTTAGCAACAGCAGGAGCCATGGTGCTTTACAAGGCAGCCCTGCAGTGTGGGCAAGGAGCTGCCTCTGCACCCTGTGATGGCAGAAGATGCTGGCACTTGGCTTGTGATGTTCTGGAGGGGTTTATTTAATGATGTTCTTCAGAAGAAAGGGGTCCCTGTTCTTCAGCTGTGCTATCACAGTCTGTTCTGGTTTTTTTCTCTTAGGGGATGGAAATAGGGATGCAGGAGGGGGAGTTGAGTGTCCTGGTGCTGTTTGAATGGCATGTGCCTGAGGAAGGGCATCCACACATCGCCGTGGGTCAGGGGTCTGGCTGCTTTGCTGTTCTGTCGGGGCGGGGGAAGGCAAAGAGCAGCCGCCGGTGCCTGCACACCAGGAAAGAGCGTTGGGATTTACAGCCGGTATCCAAGGAAGCGAGAGCAGAATCCTGCGGGGCTTTTTGTTCATTGTTTAAGTGTTGCCATAGCAATGTCTCAGGGCACAAGTTAGATGTTTTCCACTTCTGGAGTTGAGCTTTGCTTCCCCCCTCTCCTGCTCCCCCCGTCGCTGGGTGCAGAGCCAGGGGCAGCTCTGCAGAACTTTGCGCAGCAGCGGGAGAGCAGGGGGTTGAGGGCTGCGTTACCTGTTCGCTGACATCCGCTGATGTCTTGGGAGCCCGGTTAGGAGGAGCTTGCAGAGTGAGGCGCCGGCTGCTAGGACAGGGAGCGTGTTGCAGCGTTTCGTGTAGCGCCGATGTGTTAATTGGATAGCTGCAGGCAAGCGGAGTGTAGCAGTCGCTGCCGATTAGGAACAACAATGGACTTCCCAGCACTCGCTCCAGTCCTTGGGCAGATTCGAATGCATTCCGGGTGTCTACCAGAGCCTCCTGTAAATTTAAACACGACAAGAACTCTCCTTAAACCCTGTTTTTGCAGTGCTGAGATGAGGTTTACCCTTGCTGCTAGTGAGAAGGAGAGAGGGAGAGGCAGCACCAGACCACCGAATCAAATCTCTCCCAGAGCGGTTGCTGCAGAGCCTGTACTTGTTGTGTCAGGACTGTGGGGGAGCAGTACAACCAGGAAACCAGGAGAGTTAGGGATGAAATCAACCGGCCAACCCCAAAACAAAGCAAAAAGCTCCAGCAACAGTTTCAGATGCAACTGAACAGATCTGGCTCAGACGTAGCACAGCAAGAGAAGTCAGATAAAAGAGTTTTTCTCTGCAAACCAATTCAGAGCTTCCAGTGATGCTCTTTGGGCTTCAGGGATCTCTTTTAGTTATTTGGCAGCAGTGGGATCCATACAGTCCTGTGCACTAAAATCACCCTCAGAAGCAGGGCTCTGTTTCTCTTCCCTGTTTGTATGGACAGTCTAGTATGAACTGAACCTCACTACTGCTTATAAATATGTGAAGGGTGGGTTGTCAGGAGGATGGAGCCAGGCTCTGCTTAGCGGCATCTAATGACAGGGCAGGGGGCAATGAGTGTCAGCTGGAACCAGAGGAGGTTCCACACCAATATGAGCAGGAACGTCTTCCCAGTGATAGAGCAGAGCCCTGCAAGGGGCTGCCCAGGGGGGCTGTGTAGTCATCTTCTCTGGAGACATTTCCAACCCACCTGGACTGTTCCTGTGTGACTGGATCTAGGTGATCCTGCTGTGTCGGGGGGATTGGACTGGATGATCTTTGGAGGTCCTTTCCAATTCTTTGGAGGTCCCTTCCAATTCTTTGGAGGTCCCTTCCAGCCCCTCATGTTCTGTGATTCTGTGCCCCAGGAGCTGGTGCTTTTCCTGCTCTGTGATTGCTCCGAGAGCCAGACCCAATCGTGAAGGCCCAGGGGTAGGAATATTTTGGGCCACATTAGTGTAGTTCGGGTCTCCAGCTCATTTTGGTTTCACTTTGTTCCATGTCAGTAACCCTTTCACTCCCATACCGTGATATGCTCAGCTCAAGGTTCCCTGAGCCTTCCCCAGCATCTCTGAGGTGGCCAGCTGGGAGGGGGATGGGAAGGATGGCCTCACTTCTCAAGCTGCTGCCTGCTCGCTGCGGTGCTGAACTTTGTCCGATTCCATTGTCCTGACTTCAGTTTGAAGTAGGGAACTATTAGTGGACAGGTGGAAGGTGGAAGGGGCTGCGATGATGGTCTCTCTAAGCTGGTAGAAGTGAGGGTTCTGTCTCAAAGGGAATTCATTAAAAGGGCTGTTTTGATTTGTGTTGACGAGCACCCAGTTGTTTGTTCCAGTGCAGCACTGCAACAGTCATGAGCTGGTTGGTTCTGCAGCAGCCAGCTCCATTCCTTCTGCATTTCATTCTCTTTCCTTCAGTGTGCAAAGACAAACCCAATCTGCTCCAACTCATCTCATCTGGGGCTTCAGTAATTACTTCAGCAGCATTGATCCTGCTCTGTGGGGTTTTTTGCTTAGTTTATTTCTTTTCCTTCTCAATGAAGTGCGAACCTTGTTTTCATTCCAGAAATAAACAGTAGCACAAATATCTGTATTTACAGACAAAAGGGGATTCCTCTACCCCTACGTTTGAATTGGTAAGATCAAGAAACTCTTACATGTCTAAGTGTCCAAAGTACCCTTTGCAGTCCCTGATGACATTTTGGGTATTAATGCTCCTTTTTCATCAGTCTGTAATGTAGTAACTGATGCATTAGTTAAGTCATCTGGACCTCATGGCTCCATCATGAGGGCCTGGAGACCAAATCTTGAAAGATGGAGAGATTTGGGGCTGTTTATTTTGAGGAAGAGGAGGCTGAGGGGAGACCTCATCCCTCCCTACAACTATCTGAAAGGACACTGCAGAGATGTTGGTGCTGGGCTCTTCTCACAGGTCATTAGTGACAGAAGCAGAGGGAAGGGCTTCCAGCTTCAACAGGGGAGGGTTAGACTGGCCGTCACGAAGAAAGTCTTCCTGGAGAGAGTGGTTGGTCACTGGACTGGGCTGCCCAGGGTGGGGGTTGAGTCTCCATCCCTGGATGAGTTTAAAGTCACTTAGATGTCGTGTTGGGGGATCTGGTTTCGGGGTGAATTGTAGAGTAGGGTTGATGGTTGGACTCAATGATCCCAAGGGTCTTTTCCAACCAGAATGATTCTGTGATTTATAGTAACAAAACCAGGTATTCTGTAAATCGTTCTATTTTAGGGCTGAATCAGTGGTGGCTTGGAGACTCTGGTGACCTCTCTGCACTGATAATTGACATCAGTTACCGAATGTTGTGCCGTGTTATGGTTCATTTAACACCAAATGCGGCTGTTTGCCTTTTGGAGGCTGCGGAAGAGGCTCTACAGGAACAACAAGGGGTTAAGTTAGAGGAGCCATCCTGTCCCTCCCTCAGTGCACTCCAGTTTCCATGCAGAGCATGGAAATGTATTACATTCCACGAGCTGCTCTGCCGGAGGGCGCGTGCGGTGTGCGAAGGGGCTTTGCCCATGGAGCGGTTGGGTTTTACAGACCGTTCTGTGCCAGCACTCAATTTGTGAGCCCTTGTTGGACGGGCGGGTTCTTCTCCAAGTGCTGATCTACTGTTTGCCCAGAGGCAAGCTTTTAGAGTTGGAGCGTCGTTCCGAGAGCAGAGGTTCATTTTGGGTAGGGTGGTTGGTGACACAGCTACTCTAGGGGATGGCTGGTGACCCCATTAGCCTTCCAGGCTGCTCATACGCAGCCTAGTCTGCTGCTTCAATGGGCCTCTTAGTGCATTTAACGCCCGTGTGAATTTTGACTGTACGCGGTGCAGGGAATTAAAACCATAATGGATTTCTCTTTTGAACTGGAAGGAGGCTGGAACCCCCTCACCTTCAGTGAGCGTTCGTGGTGACAGCCCCCCCTTGCCCCTGATGCGCAATTTACTGAGCGGTCTGGCCCTGGAGAGCGAGTGATAGACATTAAGTGAAGGCCTGGAGGTGTCTGTTGAAGACGACTGACTCAACCCGGCTGGCTCAGTGCTTGAGTAACTTCCCATAAGATGTGGGGGGAAAAGAACCTCTTTCCTTTTTCAATAGGAAATGTCAGTCTGGGGGTCCTGTATGAAAACCTCCTGCAGCAGCAGTGGGGTCCCCATTAAGAGCTGCAGAGAAACACAGGTAATAATTTCTAACACAGTGGCCCAGGGGGGCTGTGGAGTCTCCTTCTCTGGAGACATTTCAAAGCCACCTGGACATGTTCCTGTGAGACTTGGTCAAGGGGATCCTGCTCTGGCAGGGGGATTGGGCTGGGTGATCTTTTGGAGTCCGTTCCAGTCCCTGATGTTCTGCCACGTGAAGGATTATCATCTTGATAAGGGGGTGTTTGCGGCAAAGGAAGATGAAATTGATGATTGCCTGTAGCAACTGCAAGATAAAAGGCAGCCAAAGCTGCTGCCTCAGAAGGACCATCAGCCTGGGGAAAATGATGAGAAAAACTGATGGCAAGGAGCGTGCGGACGGGGGACTCTGAATGTGAACCAGACAGGTTTTGGCAGGGGGTTGTTTGCACGGTACACACATCACAGCACCTTCCAACCCTGGGTGATTCTGATTCCATAACTTCTCCAGGGAAGTGATCCTGCTCTGGCAGGGGGATTGGACTAGATGATCTTTCAGGGTCCCTTCCAATCCCTAATGATTCTATTCTATCGCTGGAAAGGACCTCCAGGATCATCAAGTCCAGCTCTCATCCAGTCATCTCCCTAACCCCTGGATTTGGTCACCATCAAATGTTTATCTATCGTGGTCTAAGTTTTAGGCAAAATAGCAGAAACCCAACGCAAGACTCGGCCAACAGAGAGTTAAGTCAGGGGACTTGTTTGGTGGAGATAGTGTGGTATTAGGGGGAGAATCTTCTATCAGCCAGGTGACTTGACTGTCTGGTCATACCTCGACACAGAGCTGGATGGACAGCCCATGTCTTGGGAGGAGGAGTGAGCGAGCACGGGAGGCAGCACTGGGGATACCCAGCAGTGGGGATACCTGAGGGATACTGCTTCAGGGCATGAACTAGGGGGGGGGGGGGGGTAGGAGCTTTAAGGCAGGTGGTGTCATTTTGTGAGAACCTGGCGGTGTGGGTTATCTGTTGTGTTGCTGATCCTGAGCTGGCAGCGAGTGCTCGTTAATTAAATGTTGTTGGTGATGTGGTTTGAGAGGTTTCTCCATGCAGCAGCATCAGCAGCGTGGTGTTGGGCGCCAAACGTTATGGACAGGCAGAGGCTCTGCCTGCAGAGAGAGAGATGTTCGTCTGTAAAAGCAAGTCTGGGAAGGATTTGAGATCATAGCAGGCTAGAAATTCCACGTGAGCTCCCACGGTGACAGTGTGAACAAAATAAACCCGAGTTGTGCCGTTGGATAAACGAACAGGGAAACAGAACAGTGGGTTTTACAGAGTCAGAGGAGGGCTGGCGTGTTGTTTGTGCTTCAGTTTGTCCTCCTTTTGAAAACCATGTTGGAAAGAAAGGAAACACAAAAATACTCAGTGCTGGGGAGAAGGAGGGTAAATGCAGAGTTTATTGGTTAGGAAAGCTGAGAGCTGATGTGGTTAGTGATGAGGGGATAAGTGGATGCTTAAATGTCTGCTAATACGGCCATTAAAATTCTGCGAAGGAATAACTGGGAGCTGAGGACTTGGATTAGAAGTGAAGGGCAGATTTTTAACCTATTTGTTGTAGCTTAGTTGTTCAAGCTTCTACCTCCTTCGTAGCGGAGAGGCTTGCAAGCTTTGAGTGATGCAAACCTGGGCCTCCAGCCTAGAAAGGTCCATCTGATAAGCTGACACAGGAGTTCAGCACCTAAAGCCAAACGAGCCAGAAAGAGCTGGCTGCCTCAGAGCTGCTTTTCCTTTAAGCTTAGGCTTCTAGATATGAACTTCTGCCATAGCTGGTCTTGGTGCCAGACTTCTCTCCAGTCTGGGACGGGCTAAATATAGAGGTGACAAAGCTGGTGCATCCTTCTCACAGCTTCTCCCTGCTTTCAGGCCACTAAGCATTGCCCCGACCACGGGGTTTTTCTTGCTGCGAATGACTGTTGAGCATTTTCGAGTAGAGACGGGTTTCTCCTCTCTTCAGAACCTGACCCTGTTTGTGGGCTGGGTCTGACTTGTTTGCTGCGTTTTGCTGCTGCATGTTCTTGGCTTGAGAAGCCGGAGACGAGGACAGGACAAAGCGAGCTTGCCCTGGCGTCCCGGCGGCGCAGGCGGCGCTGGGTCGTGTAGGTCGCAGTTATTCACTGTCCTCATGGGTCACTGTCAACTAGTTTTCACCTGATTTCTTGCACACAGTGAGTGCTAAACTCTTCTGAAACAAAATCACTGATGGCAACCTAAGCCAAGGGTATGTATTTCATACCTCAGGTATCAAACACCAGGTGAGGCTGCTGGTCACTTAGTTTTGAGTCTCATGACGTGTTTCATAGAATCATAGAACCATCATGGCTGGAAAGGACCTCCGGGGTCATCGAGTCCAACCTTTTCTCCTAGTGTCTAACTGCCAGACCATATCCCTAAGTGCCGCATCCACTCGTTTCGTAGTCCAAGCCAATTTTTTCGGTGGAAACCATCATGGTTTCTGCCTTCAGAAGCTTTCCTGGAGCAGTGAGCAAGTCCACGGTGACTGCTGAACGTAGCTGGCTAGCCTGAGGGGTCATGGGCTGCGAGGAGGTGCTCTCTGAGGTAGCAGAGAACGTTCCTTCACAGGTAACTACAGTCAGCTGCTATCAACTATAAACTGTTAACAGGTCCTGAGGCCCCGAGTCCTTCTTTCTTTCACCTTTCCTGAAAACCTCTCCTTCTCTGGAGACGTTTGAAACCCGCCCGGATCCGTTCCTATGCAGCTTGATCTAGGTGGTCCTGCTGTGGCAGGGGGCTTGGGCTCAGTGATCTTTTGGGGTTCCTTCCAATCCCTATGTTCTGTGGTTCTGTGAAAACCCACCAAAACTGCAAGTCTTAGGAGATCTTGACCTAGTTAGAGCTTCCAGGGTGTGTTCTCCATCTGTGATGCCTCAGCACTGTGCAGGAGGCCTGTTTTGAAGGGACAGGTTGTAACTGCCACGCTTGCTCCTTAATCTTTGCCCTTCTTCCCATCACTGTGATGTACATCACCCGCAGCTGAGGAAAATGTGAGACAGTGGTTGCTTTGTCAGTGGTGTTCACTGTCCTTGTCTCCTCGCTGCCGTAAGTGCCTGCAGGGAAGCTGCAGTCAGGTGGGGGTCAGACTCTCCTCCCGGGCAACTAGAACCAGGACGAGAGAGCAGAGCCTGAAGCTGCCAGGAAGAGTTAGGTTGGATGTTAGGAAGCCCTTCTTCATGCAAAGGGCGCTCGGAGCCTGGACCAGACTGCCCAGGGCAGTGGTGGAGTCCCCATCCCTGGAGGCGTTGAAGGGCAGCCTGGCTGTGGCCCTTAGTGCCCTGGTGTGGCCACTGTGGTGTTGTCAGGTCCTGGGCTGGGCTGCATGTGCTTGGGGGCTCTTCCAGCCTCCATCATTCTGTGATCTAGTAAGATGGTGGGGCAGGTTCTGGTAACGTGGCTCCATGAGGTGTTGCTCAGTTCCTGTGTCAGTGCATCCAAAGGAAAACTAACATTTATTAGATCTGATGCTCCTTCTGCCTTGTGTTAAATATCTCCAGAGGCAGAGCCTCTAGAACCTCCCTGGGCAGCCCCTTCCAATGCTCTGTCACCCTCAGTGGGAAGAAGTTCCTTCTCATATTGAGGAGGAACCTTCTCTGTTCCAGCATTTGACTCATCCCATGGATGGTCAACGGTTTGAGAGGTGGTTCCATGAACCTCAGATAAGCAAATTTGAGGGAGCAATACAGAGAGAGAAAAAAGAGGAAGGGACCATCCAGAAGCTCTTTTTCTCATGCAGAGCTTCCAGAGAGACCTTTGGAACCAGAGGTTTCTGGAAGAGTAGGGCTTTCATTGACTCACAGAATCACAGAACATGAGGGATTGGAAGGGACCCTGAAAAGGTCCTCCAGTCCCATCCCCCAGCCACAGCAGGATCCCCTAGGTCCAGTCACACAGGAACATGGCCAGGTGGGTTTGAAACATCTCCAGAGAAGACTCCACAACCCCCTAGGGCAGTCCTGTTGATCATGGCAACTGGGAGGGGTGTCTGAGGGCTGGAGCAATGCTCCTAGTTGCCTGTTCCTGAGCATTTCTCCATCTCTTTTCAAAGGAACATTAAAGACTTGGAAGAGAGGGTGCTGCTCTTGCCAGCTTTTCCATGCAGATGGAGCCATGGACCAGAACGAAGCCTCAGTGAAACTAGAGCAGATTCTATATTGAGGGGAAAATGTACTGGAGGAGCTGTCAGATGGATTTCACTGGTGCGGGCTGAACTACTTCCACTACCAACCCGCGCGTCCGCGCCAGCGTGTTGGTGTGTTTCAGAGGGCAGTCACCCTTGGGAACTGGGCCTTACGCAGGGCGATGTGGCACCTGTTTGCACAGGTAGCTGTGTTACAACAGAGCAGCAGGGACACTCTGTCTGCAGATGCGTTTAGCAGAAGACCCGCTTCCATCTTCCCTCTGTGTAGGAGGGAGATAGAAATCTCCACACGTTAGTCATGTAGATCTCGGAAGGATTCGAGCAGTGGCTGGTAGGTAACATGTGCCTGCCTTGGGGAGTGAACAGAACAAGAGGGAAGGGGTTCCAGTCACAACAGGGGAGGCCTGGACTTGATATTAGGAAGAATTTATTCACAGAAAGGGTGGTCAGGCACTGGAGTGGGCTTCCCAGAGAGGGGGCTGAGTTGCCATCCCTGGATGTGGTTAAAGATTGTTTGGGTGAGGTGTTGAGGGGAGAACTTGTAAGGTTGGGTAGATAGTTGGACTCGATGATCCCAGGGGTCCCTTCCAACCAGAGTGATTCTGTGGTTCTGTAAAAGCAAGGAAGAAAAGATCAGGTCTTGTGTCACATCTTTCCCCCTCAGCCACATCAAAGAAGAGCTTTTAAAGGGAAGATGTAACGGAGAAAGGTGTTTAAACACAGAAGGGTGGACTGCTCTATGTGCTGGTGGTGGTCACCACTAGAGATTCCTTGACTCTGGTCTTTGTGTGCTCTCTGACTTGTCATGGAAACCCATCACAAGGGCTCTTACCTGCCTCATTTTACCTCTCTGTAACTGAAGAGAAATTACTTCTGCCTATTGCAGGCCAGGTCCTTCCGTGATTCCTGCTGCTAGAACTCTCTGTTTGGAGGGTGTCAGACATGAAACCCACTGAAATGTAGTTCAAGAGGCAGGAGTGGGACTTAAGAAGAGGCTTTGTGAACTGAAGCTTGCAGTTGCCTGGAAGGTCCTTGAATAAAAGGCATTTTGTAGGCACAATGTTTATTGCAACCAAGGTCATCACACACAAAAGACAGCGTTTCGGAGCAAAGAGAGGGATGCAAAAGGTCACAGAACTGCTTGAGATGGTCAGGCACAGAGCCTCAAAGATGATGGAGGCAGGGGAGCATCTCCCTGCTGAGGAGAGGCTGAGGGAGCTGGGGCTCTGGAGCTGGGAAAAAGGGGCCTGAGGGGTGACCCCATGAATATTGATCAATGTGTGAAGGGTGGGTGTCAGGAGGATGGAGCCAGGCTCTGCTCAGGGGCACCCAGTGACAGGACAAGGGGCAATGGGTGAGAGCTGGAACAGAGGAGGTTCCACATCAGTGTGAGAAGGACCCTCTTCCCAGTGAGGGTGACAGAGCCCTGGCAGGGGCTGCCCAGGGGGGTTGTGGAGTCTCCTTCTCTGGAGACATTTAAAACGCACCTGGACATGTTCCTGTGTGACTGGATCTAGGTGGTCCTGCTGTGGCAGGGGGCTTGGACTGGCTGATCTTTCGAGGTCCCTTCCCATCCCTGATGTTCCAGGATTCTGTAAAGGACCATGTGCATTTTTTATCCTGAGGTACTCCGTTAGCGAAGCAGTTCTGGAGAACTGCTCAGGTCAAACCCTTCTTTCATGTTCCCTCCATTCCTGAGAAGGGCTTTTCCTGATCTGCCAGCAGTGAGATGCTCTTTTATATTCAAAACTTTGTGATCTATTTTTGGGTTTGCTTTGTTTTCCTCTTATTTTACCTCGGGCAGGGATTGTATTGAATGAGCAAACAAGCAAAACAAATTCCTTGCTTAAAGTTAAGCAAAATCACAAGCCTGCCAATTCCTGCTCTTCAAGAGTAAATACTGGCAAACAAGATCTTCTTCTAATAGTGCTTTGATTTCCAGCCCTAACCCAGGGAACCTGGAGGTTTCTAGTCAAACCTGTTCAGCCTCTCTACGTGTTTTACACTGAAGTCTTTACTGGTTTCTTTTCTGTGTAGACACCGGAGTTGGGTGAGGAGCGCCGTGCCCCAGCTCCCCTCGCCCTGGACAACGTGCTCTTTTACCTGCTGGCAGCGCTGCTGGAGCTCACAGGTTCCTTTTGGTCATGGTTCACAGCTGTGGCTGCTTCCATTTCATAGAATCAGAGAATGTCAAGGCTTGGAAGGGATCTCTAGAGATCATCTAGTCCAATCCCCCTGCCAGAGCAGGATCCCCTAGGACAGGTCACACTGGGCTGCGTCCAGGTGGGTTCTGAAAGTCTCCAGGGCAGGAGACTCCACAACCTGTGCCAGGGCTGTCACCCTCACAGGAAAGAAGTTTATGCTTATGTAGAGGTGGTTCTAGCTTATCCCATTATTCCTTCTCCTGTTATTGGGCACCACCAAAGAGAGACTGGCTCCTTCCTCTTGGCACCCACCCCTCAGATATTTACAGACATTAGTAAGGCTTAGATTGGATCTTATGAAGATGCTCTTTGCAGAGAGAGTGGTTGGGCACTGGACTAGGCTGCCCAGGGAGGTGGTGGAGTCCCTATCCCTGGAGGAGTTTAAAAACTGAGTAGCCAGAGCACTTGAGGCCATGGTCTAGGGGTTAGGGAGCTGTAGGGCTGAGGGCTGGCCTTGCTGATCTGGAGGGCCTTTCCAGCCAGGATGAGTCTGTGATTTTAAGATGTGTCTTTAATGTTGAGTCTTTGTCTTTTGAAAGATGCTTTGAATAGCTTTGGCAAATGGCTTAATTGTTTGTTGATCTCACAGTTATTCAGTTTGTTATTTAACCCTCCTGGCCCTGTTCCTGTGTGACAGGATCTAGGGGATCCTGCTGTGGCCAGGGGATTGGACTGGATGATCTTTCGAGATCCCTTCCAATCCGTAATGCTCTGTGATCCTTTTCTCTCTTTCCCTCCCCACCCTGCCTCCTCCTCCTTTTTTTAAACAGTTATGGGAGAAGTTTCCATTGATTCAGGGTTCCCTGACAAAGTTTTGTGCACTGCTTAGGTTTCAGGCTGGCAGAGTTGATGCTTATGGAGTTGCACACAGGTACCCCAACAGTTAATTAACCAAATACAGGAGACTTGTCCCCGTGCTCAGAAATCGTTCCTCACTTTGGAGCCAGGAGATAGTTATGGTGAATTCTGCAACAGGCGACTCCCACGGGGTCATATTTTATTAAACTGAGTAAATTGGATGAGTCAGAGCCACAGAGACTGTCTAGGAATTTAAAGAAAATAGTTGACACTCTTCTCTCCCAAACATTCTGGTTTTTTCTTTGTTTTTGTGGTGGGTGGTAGGTGAGGAGATGTCTGCGTAAGCTCCAGCTGATGAAGAGAACAAGATGTTGCTCTTCTCTGCCTTTTGCTTTGGTTTGTGTTCCACAGAGCTGCTCTGATTCACGCAGGACTCTCCTCCACCCTGTCCTCCCTTCCTTTGCCCTTCCTCCAGAAAATCCCTGACAGTGTTGCATCCAGATGGGTCTTGAAAGGCTCCAGAGAAGGAGACTCTACAACCTTCCTGGGCAGCCTGTTCCAGTTCTCTGTCATCTTTACAGTAAAGAAGTTCTTCCTCATGTTGAGGTGGAACGTCCAGTGCTCCAACTGATACCCCGCTGCCCCTTGTCCTGTCCCAGGGCACAAGTGAAAAGAGATTGTCTCTCTCTTCCTGACACCCAGCCCTCAGGGGTTTATACAAGGGGACTTAATTCCTGTCTAACCTTCTCCTCTCCAAGCTGCAAAGGCCCAGATCTCTCAGTCTCTCCTCATAAGGCAGGTGCTCCAGTCCCCTCATCACCTTCATCGCCCTCCGTTGGAGTCTCTCAATCAGATCTCTGTCCCTCTTGAATCGTGGAGCCCAGAACTGGGCACAATATTCCAGATATGGCCTCACCAGGGCAGAGTAGAGAGGGAGAAGGACCTCCCTTGGTCCGCTGGACATGATCTTCTTGGCCCATCCTATTGTTCATAGCTTGATTTTTCAAACCCATCTGATTTAGCTCTTGTCTGGTGACAGCCCTGTTCGCCCACTCTGCTCACAGAGGACATCAGCAGTGGGCTGAAGGCAAAAAGCTCCGCACTGCTTTGAGTTTCCACGCAGCAGGTCTCCCTCCACCCTCTGCATCCATAAATGAACACGGTTGTGCCGCCGTGCCAAGACATGAGGACCCTACCGCACAGCAGAGCGCCGCGCAAACACAGTGTTGCGTAACCACCACTGCACCCGGCACTATCATCAGGCCTAAAATTATCCAGCCTTGGGTTGGCTTTTTGTTCGTGTCTGGCAGGGCTCAGACGATCTCACCAGGGCACACAATGGTTTTCTAAAAATGGGAGGAAGACTGGAATGTTCCTCGGAACAAGTGTTGCCCAAACACAAGAGAAGTGAATGGGGAGCCTGGCCCTAATCAGCGAGATATTCTTGCGTTGAAACTCCATCGGTCGTCTTTAGAAGGAAGGCAGCTCCAGTTACCAGACTGAAAAGAAACCCAACTGAACAATTCTCATCCCTCCAAAAGTTGGTGCCAAAGTAGAAAAGCAGATTTTAAACAATCCTAAATATCTCTGCAATGAAAGAGCTGGGATTTTTAAATGTTGTCTTTTCTTTTTGCTTAAACAGTCTCTCTGGAGACTTTCAAAACCCTCCTGGCTGTGCTCCTGTGCGGGTGGATCTAGGGGCTCCGGCTGTGGCAGGGGGCTTGGGCTGGATGCTCTTTGGAGGTCCCCTCCAACCCCTAATGTTCTGTGGTTCCTTTTAAAGATGATGGTATTTTGCTATCAATAAGTAAGTTTATTGCTACCACTAAACTTGCTCAAAGGGTGTAAGTCCTCCTCCTAGCTGGTTTCCTTCTTCTGGAATAGAGGTGGATGAGCTGTGAGGAACCAAGAGGCAGTTGTTAAGCACCGTGACTAAAGCGAGAAGTGACGGTCTGAGCTCAGCTGTCTCCACAGAAGGAGGCTTCGACCGTTAATGCCTTCGGACAAAGAACCCTTGATTCAAATTTTACAGGCTTTGTGCTCCTAGTTCCTTTATCACCAGTTGCTGAAGGCATGAGAGTTAGCCACCGCTGCTCTCTGTGATAGCTGGAGTCCTCACACCTCAGTTTAAACAACTCAACCTGTATTTAACGTCAGCTGTGGAATCTACTTACAGCTGGCCCAGAGCTGGAACCTGAAAGGTCAGTCAAGACTCACTGAAAAATTGTTTTCATTGTGTTATCCAGTGATAGGACAAGGGGCAGTGGGTGTGAGCTGGAGCAGAGGAGGTTCCCCATCAATATGAGAAGGACCTTTTTCCCAGTGAGGGTGCCAGAGCCCTGGCAGGGGCTGCCCAGGGGTGTTGTGGAGTCTCCTTCTCTGGAGATGTTTCAAACCTGCCTGGACTGTTCCTGTGTGACTTGACCTAGGGGATCCTGCTGTGGCAGAGAGACTGGACTGGATGATCTTTTGAAGTCCCCCCCAATCTCCAATGTTCTGTGATTCTGTGATTAATTTCTTACATCCTAAGTCCAAGTAGAGAGCTCTGACACATTCAGAAAGCACCCGGCATTTCCCATTTCCTTCCTCTTCCTCTGGAGAGGTTTCATACCCTGTTCATTCTTAGGAGAAGCTGACATTTTCCATGCTTTTGCTTTTCCCTTAGAGGTTCTGTTCTGGGTGATGGGACAAATAAAATTCACAGAGGGATTTCTGGAGGTATCAAGGTAGAGTAGCGCAGAGATATTAATGTTGAATGATGCCCCTCTCCTAATAGACAAACGTTTCCTCCTGAGCCCTTCGGTTCCAGAAGCTGCTGGAGAGGGTCCAGCGCAGAGCCACAGAGAGGATGGAGGGAGTCAAGCATCTCCATTCTGAGGAAAGGCTGAGGGAGGTGGGTCTCTTGAGCTTGGGGAAAGAGGAGACTGAGGAGTGACCCCTTTAATACTGATCAGTATGGAAAGGGTGGGTGTGAGGAGGACAGAGCCAGGCTCTGCTCACTGTCACCCAATGGTAGGACAAGGGGCAGCAGGTGTGAGCTGGAACAGAGGGGGTTCCACATCAGTATCCGTGAGCTTCTGTTCCAGCTCAGGAGGCGGGATGCTTTCCTGGATCAGGACGAGATCCCTCTGCTGTGCAGGACTGAGCCGCAGAAGAGAAATGTGCGTTGCTATAATAAGCCAAGTGCAAAATTGGATTACAAAGTCATTAGAGGCTGCAGTTGTTCAGCACCTTTTAGGCCCTTGGGAAAAGAGTATTAAACAAATGAAAATGGTCTCAGAGCTAAGCACCCTGTTCCTTCCCAATAGCGGTTATTATTCGTTAACTTCTAATTACTGCAGACAATGCTGGGCTCCATCCCATACAATAGGGCGCTTCTGACACCCCTACAAGTCGATTTGTACCTACAAATCGGCTTAAAATCACTGCACCATGACATTTCTCCCTTCTGTTTCCTTGGCTGGAAGTGTAGATGACAAAAGGCTTTGGTTTTTCTCCTGTTTTGCCCCAAAGATTTCAGTTCCTTTATTCCAAACTAAAAAGGCCCCTCGAATATTATTTAACTCTTTTGTCCTCCCCTTTCCTCCTCAAACAGGGGAAAAAATACAGATCAGAACTATGTTCCAGCCCCTTGTGCTATCATTAGATGCCCCTGAGCAGAGCCTGCCTCCATCCTCCTGGCACCCACCCTTCACGTATTTATCAACATTAGTGGGGTCACCCCTCAGGCTCCTGTTCTCCCAGCTCCCTCAGCCTTTTCTCAGCAGGGAGGTGCTCCCCTCCCTCCATCATCTCTGTGGCTCTGCGCTGGACTCTCTCCAGCAGCTCTGTGTCCTTCTGGAACTGAGGGGCCCACAACTGGACACGATCTTCCAGATGCGGTCTCCCGAGGGCAGAGTAGAGGGAGAGCAGAACCTCTCTTGATCTGCTAGCCCCTGCCCTTCTAATCCATCCCAGGATGGCTTCATCGTCGCTGTGGCTCTTGGTATTTAAAATACAGCTTCCCAGGAAAGGCAAGGACTGGCTTGTTTTTTCTTGAACCTAGGGGAGAGAATGATTTATTTTCCTCTGGCATCAAGAGCTTTTGACTCCTATTTTGCAACCTCTTGTCAGCGTTGCGTCTTCTCTATAAACAGCTCGCAGGCTCAGAGGTTCTTCACTCACCTCCGAAGAGCCCCGGTCACGTCTCTGTGAATGGGATGGGGTAAACAGTTTTCTGCAGCCCAAGTCCCTCTTCAGCCATTCACTGGGGTTTTTACGAGGTCGCCGAGGTACCGTTGGTGGTAGGTGACCTTATAAGAGCCACGTGGCTCCAGCAAGCCGGAGGAATGTCGGGCGCAGCGCCCTGACGTTGCTTAAAATAGGTTTTCCAGCGATAAAGAATGAAAGATGAAAACATGAGGGTAAACATAGCGCTTGTACAAATTCCTCCTCTGAAGCGGAAGGAAAAGGAAGGGAAATGAGGTCACTTCTATTTCGATAGCGCTTGTAAAGGGAAGGGGAAGGGAGAATGGAGATGGAAGAAAGAGGTGGCAGAGTGTAGTGGTGCTCCACAGTGACTGACAGCAAGAAGTGATGGCAGAGACAAAACCCGCAAATACGGCTGATTTGCCCTTCCGCGTGATCAGCGCGCGATTGTTCCGTGCCGCCTCGTGCTTTGTCTGAGCTGCTTCCAAGTGCTCTCGCCTTCCAGAGTGAGGGGCTCTGCGCCGGGATGTTTTGTTCCTGCTCAGCTCATTACCTTCATTTGGTGCTTTTGTTGTTTTCCTGGGGTTTTGTTCTCTCTGCACCTAAATAAATCTGCTTCTTCCTCAAGATCTGCCATCTTCAGATACTCATTAGGGCAACGAGGCTGCGGAGAGGGCTGGGGAACAGGCCCTGCAGAGAGCGGCCGAGGGAGCTGGGGTTGTTTAGTCTAGAGAAGAGGAGGCTGAGAGGAGACCTCATTGCTCTCCACAGTTACCTCAAAGGAGGCTGCAGCGAGGCTGCTGCTGGGCTCTTCTCCCAAATCCCTAATGATAGGACAATGGGAAGTGGCCTGAAGTTGTGTCAGGGGAGGTTCAGATTGGGCCTAAGGAAGAAGTTCTTTGCTGAGAGAGTGGTTGGGCACTGGAACAGGCTGCCCATGGAGGAGGTGGAGTCCCCATCCCTGGAGGTGTTTAAAAATTGAGTAGCTGGAGCCCTTGCAGCCAGGGTGAGGGGTTAGGGAGCTGTTGGCTTGAGGGCTGGACTTGATGGTGCTGGAGGTCCTTTCCAGCCAGGATGATTCTGTGAATTCCTGTCTTTCTATTCAGCTGTGTTGGCCTCATCTGTCCTCCTAAAATAGGTTTCTTATCACTCCTCTCTGAACATTGTTTGTTGTTCTCATTTTGGCTGGAAGAGTGCTGGGCTTAGGGTGGTTTCGCACTCGTGATCGCCTCTGCCTCGCGCGGGGAATATGCTGACAGTGATGGACTGAGGTGGTGGGAAGAGCACTGGTAAAATTTCTGGGTCAGCCACTATTGCTTTGGACCCAGCGTTGCTTCAAGTGCAAGAGATGCACAGGGTGGAGGCTGCGGTGGCTGGCGGTGGCTCCTCTCAGAGGCAAGAACTTCTTGTCAGAGAGAAAGAGAAGGGACAAGGACAGCTGTTTGATCTCCTTCTGCCCCAAAGTCAAAAAGCTTCTGAAGTTGAGAGAAATTTTAACGGGTGTGTTGATCCCAACCAACCACTTGTGAGCGGACTGTTGCTTTCATCACACCCTTCTCCAGCAGGGAAGTGGCAAATTCACAAAAGCTGCCCTTGGATGGAAGAGGGATCATCGTCTCCTTATTTTCCTCTGCCAGCGATCAAGCTCTCGCCCAGGGTGGTGGTTGAGTCCGCGTCCCTTGATGACTGTAAAAGACGCTTAGATGTAGCGTTGGGGAATCTGGTTTAGGGGTGAACTTGTAGAGAAGGGTTGATGGTAGCACTCAATGATCCCGGGGGTCTTTTCCAACCTGAATGACTCTAATACCCTCACGTATCCAGTAGTTCTGTTCTAATTATCTGGTATTTGCCTGTCATTGGAGTGTCGCTTCTTGACCGGCACATTCCTCTGTCACACAGGCCCACTGTTACCTGATGCCTAGGTCCCAGTATGCTCTGATGGGAGTCGCTGGGAGTGCTCGTGTCCAGTGTGTTCATCCAGCGTCTGGTGGCTGGTTATTCTTGCTGGAGGCAACACACATGTCATTAACTGGCTGAAATTTGGGTTGCAGTTGTCACCATCCTTTTGAGCTCCATTGCTTGTGTTTCCTTGCTCTATTAATAGTTGCTTAGATTATTATTATCATCGTTATTATCATTATTACTACGACTGCAGCTATTTGCTTTGTAAATGATGTTGGTTTTGTCACTGTGGTTGCACTGAGGAGCTGAGGACTTGCTCCTCTTTGACTCTCCTTCTCTGGAGATGTCTAAAATCCACCTGGCCATGTTCCTGTGCGACTGGATCTAGGGGATCCTGCTGTGGCAGGGGGTTTGGAGGTCTTTCGAGGTCCCTTCCAATCCCATCCCTGATGTTCTGTGATTCTTTTGCACTGAGGATGCTTTCATCTACCTGGTGTTAGGGAGGACTGAGGGCTACTAGGATTGATCCAGAGTAAACGCTTTTATTAGGAATTTAATTCCGCGGAGTGCTGAAGCCTTCTCTTCCCACCGAAGGTTGCTAGGCACCTCGAAGGGTTAGTGACTGTCACAGCTTGCTCAGCACATGGTACTACATATGTCACTTGCAATCTCTGAGCAGAGCAGGCTTCTACTGCTGTCACTATGGATTATCCTGCGTGGTTTTGGGGTTGTGTGGCTGTGCCTGGAACGTGAGGCCAGCCCAGAGAACGTTCTGTGGATGGGGACTGCCGCATGCGGCAAAAACAAGTCACTGGAGGTGGTGTGGGAAGAGGAAAGACTTGAGGGTTGGGGTTTTTGTGTAATAGCAATAAAGTGAGTGAATCCCATGAACATTTCATGGGGAACCTCTCCAGAACATCAGAGCAGTGAGTGAGCGGGGCACTAAGAAATGGGTGTTTTTGTACCAGCTTCCTTGGGTCCTCACAGGACATTGGGGATTGGAAGGGACCTCAGAAGATCACCCAGTCCCATCCCCCTGGCACAGCAGGATCCCCTAGACCAAGTCACACAGGGACATATCCCAGGTGGGTTTTAAATGTCCCCAGAGACGGAGACTGCACAGCCCCCTTGTTCTTGTAATGCTGTCTGTCGTGCTGCGGGCGCTGTCACGCAGCCCATGTAGTGCCAGCGGGGCACAGGGTGCTCTTAGCAGAGAACAAGCGGGTCCCCAGCGCCTCGGGGCACCGGGCTGCCCTTCTGTTCCGTGTAACCTATAGCAGGAGCACTCGGGGAAGGACATGCTTTACTGCCTGTCACCTTATTGCTTTATTATTAGCCTTTGTAAAGGTCAGCTGGGCTTGCCTCAGACGCGTGGGGATACGGCGCTGCGCAAAGTTGTTTCTGCTCGTTTTCTCTCTGCCAGGGTTGGGGGCAGGGGAGGGGACCTGCCTCTGTTCTCTTCTTGAGGACGGCAGCGGCGGTGGTTTTTGATACCGTGTGGAAAGCACAGAACTGTTTTCAATTCCCATTGTGGCAATCAATGGGATGTGAAATCGCAGCAGTCCCACGCTGCCTGGAGCCTCCCCCGGCACAGCTCGTTTGGTTTGTCAGAACGCATAAAGCACTCAGAACAGCGTGGCATTAGCTCCATCGCGCTCGATGCCAGCGAGCGCAGAGAGGAACCAGCTCTTCAGGAGACGTTTCCATTTGTGTAAGGAGCTCTGCCACAGCTGCAGAGCAGCAAAGCCTGCCGGTGCCCTGCACGCTCGTGGGATGGCAATAGCAGCCTTTACCCGTAGGTGCAAATAAGCAATGAACAAGCTCAATAATTATTTCATTTCCAGTAGTGTCCAACAGAGCGTTAGGGGATTGGAAGGGACCTCATCCAGTCCAACCCCTTGCCACAGCAGGATCACCTAGACCGAGCCACGCGGGAACATACTGAAAAAGTCAAGGTGGCAGCCCAAGGATGCTGTATTTCTTTAGGATGTTTGTGACTACCTGGGGAAGTACCTCGAGTGCTGGGGGCAGTGCTGGGCCCCTGGCTTCAAGAAAGAGATGGAGGGGCTGCAGCTGGGCCAGAGGAGCAATGAGGCTGGGGAAGGGACTGCGGGGAAAGTCTGATGAGGAGAGGCTGAGGGAGCTGGAGGGGTTTAGCCTGGAGAAGAGGAGACTCAGGGGGGACCTTCTCCCTCTCTACAGCTCCCTGAGGGGAGGTTGTATTGAGATGGGGGTCAGGCTCTTCTCCCAGGCAAGCAGCACAAGAGGGCAGGGGCTGAAGCTGCCAGGGGAGGGTTAGGTTGGGTGTTAGGAAGCCCTTCCTCACAGGAAGGGTGACCAGACCTGGACTGGACTGCCCAGGGCAGTGGGGGAGTCCCCATCCCTGATGGTGTTTAATGACAGCCCGTCTGTGGCCCTTAGTGCTCTGGTGTGGCCACTGTGGTGATGTCAGGCTGGGCTGGATGAGCTCAGAGGGCTTTTCTAGCTTGAACAGATTCTGTGAAGTTGCTTTCTGGTGGTTGTCTGGACCCTAGAGAATTTAAAATTGGGAATTTGCATCCTCTCCTTATGAAAACAGGGAGCTCTGTTCTCTAGAACAAGAGCTGAGGTGCTCACACCCCTGAGGTAAGCAGTCGGACTGGTTTGTGAGCACCTTCTCAAGTCTAACAGGTTCGGTGGGGTTGACTGTTGGACTAGATGATCTTGGAGGTCTTTTCCAAGGTTAATGCCTCTGTGGATCAACTGATTCATGGATGCATAAACTTCCTTAGTAATGGCTTGGGAAGTATTTTACAGCACATGTTTAGGAGGAAGAACCCCTCAGTGCTGTGTGTTTTGGAATCACGTGGAGCACAGCACAGCCTGGAAAATAAAAGGATATAGTTTAGCCCTAAAGAATTTTCCTGTGGGTGTCGTTGTAGATGCAGTGATGGGGTAGTTTATGAGTGAGCGGCTTCCTGTCTCTGCCTCTGATGCAGATAACTACAGTCAGCCCTTATCAGTCCCTCTGAGGTGTTTGTAAAATACTCTGTTCTCATTGCCTTTGCCTCTGGAGCAAACATCCCTTCTGTGTGATGACATTTCTCCTGACTCCTGTAGCTGATAAGCGAAGAATTGAGTGAAAGTTTGTAAATGGGGTCGTCGTGCTCTGCGCTGGATATTCTTTTAGCCCAGGAAAGAGGGGGCTTTCAGGTTTGTCTCATTTTAAAACTGGTTTCCAGATCACAGGGTCATTCCAGTTGGAAAAGACCCTGGGGATCATTGAGTCCAACCATCAACCCTACTCTACAAGTTCACCCCTAAAACAGATCCTCCAGCACCACAACTGAGTGACTTTTAAACAAATCCAGGGATGGGGACTCAACGATCGCCCTGGGCAGCCCATTACAGAGCCTGACCACTGTCTCCGTGAAGGCCTTCTTCCTGATGGCCAGTCTAACCCTCCCCTGTTGAAGCTGGAAGCCTTTCCCTCTGCTTCTGTCGCTAATGACCTGTGAGAAGAGCCCAGCACCAACAGCTCTGCAGTGTCCTTTCAGATAGTTGTAGAGAGGGATGAGGGCTCCCCTCAGCCTCCTCCTCCTCAAACTCAACAGCCCCAACTCTTTGTCTCTCCTCATCAGATTGATTCTTCAGGCCCTTCATCAGTCTCTGCACCTGCTCCAGCACCGAGGTGCCCAGACCCAGACCTTTAAGCCCATTTTCTTAGCCTGATACCAATTCTCTAAATGAATAAATGGAAGAGCTTTGTCCTTTGTCCAGGCTTCTCACCTGGGCAGTGCCAAAATGAGAAGAATAATCCTGGATGCCGTTTAGAATTGGGATTGTGCTGCAGTTCAGGGATGTGTGTTTTGGCATCACGGGGTGGATCGGAAGGGCTGTGGTCAGTAGATTGAGAGAGGTTCTCCTCCCTCCCTCTACTCTGCCCGGGTGAGACCACAGCTGGAATATTGTGTCTCTGAAGAGCTGGTTTCTCTCTGTTCTCGTTGGCATCAGAGCACCAAGGTAGAGCTCAGTGAAGGCATCTCTTCATCCTTCCTGAAGTATGACCTCAAGAATGAAAGCAGGGGTTTGTGTACTGTAGATGTGATTGAGCGCAAATCTCTTCTTGAGCTCTGTTCCAGAGGTGCTCCCGCTTGGAGCGCGCCGTTAAGTGGAGCATAAGTGTGTGTCTTTGGGGTGCATTCCAGGGTCTGAACTGCATGGCCTGCTTGCAAGGGCTAAGTCTGCTTGGAGGGTCTATGAGGCCTCCTGGCTGTCTCAAAGCCAGTGGCATCCTGGCGTGGATTAGAAGGAGAATGGTTAGTATGTGAGAGAGGTTCCCCTCCTCTGCTCTGCCCTGGGGAGGCCACATCTGGAATCTTGTGTCCAGTTCTGGGCCCCTCAGTTCCAGAAGGACACTGAGCTGCTAGAGGGAGGCCAGCGCAGAGCCACAGAGATGATGGAGGGAGGGGAGCATCTCCCTGCACAGAAAAGGCTGAGGGAGCTGGGGCTCTTGAGCTTGGAGAAAAGGACACGGAGGGGTGACCCCATTAATGTGAAGGGTGGGTGCCAGGAGGATGGAGCCAGGCTCTGCTCAGGGGCATCTAATGATAGGACAAGGGGCAATGGGTGTGAGCTGGAACAGAGAAGGTTCCCCATGAATCTGAGATGGAACTTCTTCCCAGTGAGGGTGCAGAGCCCTGGCAGGGGCTGCCCAGCAGTGTTGTGGAGTCTCCTTCTCTGGAGATGTTTAAAACCATCCTGGCCATGTTCCTGTGCTGCTGGATCTTGGGGATCTTTCTGTGGCAGGGGGTTGGACTGAATGATCTTTCAAGGTCCCTTCCAATCCCTAATGGTCTGTGGTTCAGTAGTTCTGTGAGTTGCTGTCCCAGTTAGGACGCAGAGCTACACTGGAAGGTCAGAAGGTCCCCCCAGAACCTTCTTTCCACCAGGCTGAACAGCCCCAACTCTCTCAGCCTGTCCTCACACAAGAGATGCTCCCTTCCCCTCGTCATTGCTTTGGCCCTCCTCTGGACACGCTCCAGTCTGCCTACATCCCCCTTGAGCTGGGGGCTCCAGAACTGGACACAGTGCTCCAGGGAAGGTCTCTCTTGCCTGAGCTCCACTGTGTTCTTTTCTCCCTGGCCCCCTGCATTTCATCTCAGCCAGGGCGAACGCAGCGGTTGATGAGGCTGGCACCGGTTTGTCTCTCGTGCTGTATCTGAAACGCGGGGCGATGCTCCCCGACGTTCTCCCTTCTCTTTTCCTTCTGTTGGTGAGTGTCGCGCTGTGTTGTACAAACACAGCGGGGATGAAAGCGAACACAAGCCCACAGTTGTGTCTGCAGCACGGAAACGTGTATTTATAGAGGAACAACGCGGGTCAAATGTCTCGTGGTAGAGACAAGGAATTAAACAGCCATTTGTCAGCCGGCACCTGGAGGCTGTTAGGAGCAATCAATAGGAAATGGGGAGGATATTGGCAGGGGGAAATATTTTTAATGATGTTTGGTGCCTATAAACAGGCATTAAAAGGAACTGGGATTGTTCTTCGCCACCGTCCTGTGGCTCTGGCATGAATCACTCACCGCTTCGTATTAGTTGGCCTGAGCAAGACAAATAGTCCAGAAGATTGGCTCAGCGCGGACCAACTCACCTATTGATCAGATGTACAAACACATTTCCCATCCGTAACACGAGCGCACGGGTGAAATCGCGCAGAGAGGCTGAGGAGGTGGGTCTAGCGATGGGGTTTGTGCCTTCACTTGTTCCGCAGAGGCAGCCATGCAGTTACCTAATCTCCATCTGCTGAGCTCGGGCGCAGAGCTGTAAAAATATTAACGCACCAGACACGCGACTGTTCTTTGTTTTCTTTCCATCTGGCTTTCTTGAAAGAGGCAAAATGTGAATCACAGAGCAGTAGGGTTGGTAGGGACCTCGAAACATCATCCAGTCCAATCTCCCTGCCACAGCAGGATCCCCTAGATCCAGTCGCACAGGAACATACCCAGGTGGATTTTAAGTGTCTCCAGAGAAGGAGACTCCACAACCCCCTGGGCAGCCCCTGCCAGGGCTCTGTCATCCTCACTGGGAAGAAGATCTTTCTCATATTCATGTGGAACCTCCCCTGTTCCAGCTGAGACCCATTGCCCCTTGTCCTATCATTAGATGCCCCTGAGCAGAGCCTGGCTCCATCCTCCGGACACCCACCCTTCACATATTGACCAACATCCATGGGGTCACCCCTCAGTCTCCTTTTTTCCCAGCTCCAGAGCCCCAGCTCCCTCAGCCTTTCCTCAGCAGGGAGATGCTCCCCTCCCTCCATCATCTCTGTGGCTCTGCTCTGGGCTCTCTCCAGCAGCTCTGTGTCCTTCTAGAACTGACGGTCCCACAACTGGAGACGAGATTCCAAATGTGGTCTCCCCAGGGCAAAGTAGAGGACAGAGAACACACAGAAATTATAGGTCTCATGGAGGAGAACCAGTGAAACCTTACTCAGGGTTTCGCCGAGCTCAGAAGAATAGGAAAAAACCGTAGCTACGAGCTTGTGCTAAATAATGAGGGTTTGTGGAAGTTGGGCCAGTTCCTCAGTGTAAAAAATGACAAGTGTGTAAAATAAACTAGAGCTCTGAAATGGCAGGGGCTGTCAACAAGTGATGGGAGTGAAAACTGCCACGGCCGCCTTCCAAAGCCCCAGTAAAAGCCTGGTGGCCACTTTTACTGCAGTGAGTCAGCAGGTAGTCAGAGGTGAGGTTTAACTCCTTCATGTTTATTGGCAGTGCAGGTTTTATATCAAGATCTTTTGGTTGAAGAAGCTGTCTGGAGGAGCAGTTTCTCTCTACCCGATCATAAGTCTTTCAGCACCCAGTGATTTTCCCATTTTATTAACTTTACCCTTTGTGATTCCCTCACACACATTTTTGCCAATAGCTTGCAAGCGATTCGTGTTGAGGAATCAAAGCAGCTAATGTTATCTCACATGTCCTAGGAGATCCAAGACTTCCACAGGAGCAGGCACAGAGTCACAGAACATTAGGGATTGGAAGGGGCCTTGAAAGATCATCCAGTCCAATCCCCCTGCACAGCAGGATCCCCCAGTTGCACAGGAACGTGGCCAGGAGGGTTTGACATGTCTCCAGAGAAGGAGACTCCACAACCCCCCTGGGCAGCCCCTTCTAGGGCTCTGGCACCCTCACTGGGAAGAAGTTCCTTCTCACATTGATGTGGAACCTCCTCTGTTCCAGCTCATGCCCACTGTCCCTTGTCCTGAGCAGAGCCTGGCTCCATCAGAGAAGTCCTAGGATTAACCACGTCCAGGATCTACCAGAAACATCTGCTTTGCTGGAATGGAGCAGACGTAGTAACTCTGAAACATAGATATGTAGATAGTAATAAAGATCTGAAATTACCTCCTTTCTTTGGGCACCCTGTTAGAGATATTTGTTCAGAGTAGCAGGATCTGCCTGGCTTTTTGTTGTCTTCCACGTGTACGTTTCCTCTGCCACCACAGTAGCACAGCACCGCTCGGTTTGTTCCTCCTCAAGTCTTCCTCTCACCAGAGCACTTGCCCTCCCTTTGCAGTCTGTAACAGCAATGGCTTTGAGGACAATTACTGAAGCCCCCTGACGGGGCCGTGTTCCTTGCTGCTGTAATCACTTGGGTTTGGAAATATTCAGAGAATTTTCCACCACATTTTTGATCAGTTTCCAGCATAAGCCTGGAGTGAAAGCAGCCCCTTGAAATGAGGAGCTGAGCGCTGGATTAACACTATTGATTGTTTTCTGAAGATTGCTTGTGCTTCTCCTTGGTGAGTTACTCAAGCGAAGCTTGTGCTGCTGCATTAACAATAGTGCTCCCTTCATCTTTGGCTTACTCAGCCTGCATTTCCCTGGCAGTGCCCTTTCCAGAACATCAGGGATTGGAAGGGACCCCAAACGATCAGCCAGTCCAGTCCCCCTGCCACAGCAGGATCCCCTAGATCCAGTCTCACAGGAACATGGCCAGGTGGGTTTGAAACATCTCCAGAGAAGGAGACTCCACAACCCTCCCTGGGCAGCCCCTTCCAGGGCTCTGTCACCCTCACTGGGAAGAAGGTCCTTCTCAGACTGATGTGGAACCTCCTCTGCTCCAGCTCACACCCGTTGCCCTTTGTCTATCACTAGATGTCATTGCAAAGAGCCTGGCTCCATCCTCCTGACACCCACCTTTCACCTATTGATCAATATTCATGGGGTCACTCCTCAGTCTCCTTCTCTGCCAGCTCAAGAGCCCCAGCTCCCTCAGCCTTTCGTCCTCAGGGAGATGCTCCCCTCCCTTCATCATCTCTGTGGCTCTGTGCTGGACTCTGTCCTTCTGGAACTGAGGGGCTCACAACTGGACACAAGATTCCAGATGTGTTCTCACCTCATCCAAACATCCTCCAACATTTCATGTTGTTGCAGTCAGGACCCAGAAAATGAAGCTACTTTGCCTCTCTCTCTCTCTCTCTGTGTCTCTTTGTCTCTCTCTGTTTTTGAGGAACAGTGGAAGCTGGTGAGAATCAGTCTGGTTTTGGTGTCTCTTCTCTAGGCATAAATGCACCGCAGGTGAGAGATTTTTTTTCCCAGCGCAAAGGTAGTAGATTTAGTACCTAATTATAGCCTTTGAAATTTAGGATGAGACTGCTTGCTACTTATTTCTTCATTTATCTCCAGAGACTTCATTTTCTCTAGCTTTCTGCTCGCTTCCAAAGGGTTTCCTTCGGTAGCTGCTTTGGCATGATTCCCATTTCATTCATTCTGGAGTAGGAAACCCTATTAGAATAAGGTGTTTTTTCTTAAGAAAGGCATCAGAAGCACCTTCCTCCTCTCTGTTTGAACGTCCTTGAGCTTATTAAAACCACAGTAGGAAGTGAAGTGAAAAAACCAGTCGTGTTTGTCTGTGCCTGGTCAGCTGGGGTCACCAGGACTGAAAACCCAGGGGAGTCCTGTAGATCCAGCTACATGACAGAAGCTTCTCTGGGGGTTCAGTTACAGAGGTGACCACAGAAAGGACTTTCCCTAATCCTCTGTTTGCCTGGAGAATCAGTCTGATGAGGAGAGATGGAGAGAGTTGGGGCTGTTGAGTTTGAGGAAGAGGAGACTGAGGGGAGACCTCATCACTCTCTACAGCTGTCTGAAAGGACATTGGAGAGCTGTTGGTGCTGGTGTCTTCTCACAGGGAAGTAGCAACAGAACCAGAGAGAAGGGCTTCAAGCTCCAACAGGGGAGGGTCCGAGTGGCCATCAGGAAGAAACTCTTCCAGGAGAGAGGGGTCAGGGCTGCCCAGGATGGGGGTTGAGTGCTCATCCCTGGATGTGTTAAAAGTCGCTTAGATGTAGTGTTGGGGGATCTGGTGTAGGGGTGACCTTGTAGAGTGGGGTTGATGATCCCAGGGGTCTTCTCCAACCAGAATGATGGTGTGATTTTCAGAAGGCTTGGAGTACGGAGGAGCAAAAGAGATCCTGACTGCTCTGTGCAGGGAGGGGACGCCACGCGCTCCCGTTTGGCTTCAGTAGCGCTGCCCTGTGAAAAATGAAGGTGTTTGTGGGGGAATGGCTTGGCGGTGAGGAACCGCTTCCTGTGGGGTTGCGGCTGGGATTCATTTGTGTCGCAGGCGCTGTCAGGAGCGCAGATTGAGAGATTTGCTGGGAACTACAAATGTGGCTTGTGTTGCGGAGTGACGGCGGTGAAGCAACTCGAGGAAATCGTTTGCACTCAGCCCATGAACAGAGAAAGAAATCCCAGGTCTCTGCTCACTTCCAGCAGTTTTCTTCCTCCCATCTAATGGATCTTTTTGCACCGTTCAGTTTCCCTGGATGTCTTGGCTGTTCATAAGTACCTCTGCTAAACGAAGCTCTTTTAACCAGCAGGTTATTTTTGAATCACATTCTAGGATTCCTGTAGTTGCTGGTGTCACCCCAGCTCCTTTGATATTAAGGAGATTTATTTCTACGTTTTTCATACCATAACATTTGAGGTGCATTAATATTGATGCTGATGCAAATGCCCAGCTTTAGAAATGCTGCTGTCATTGTACAGTTGTCGTGTTTAAAACAACCTTCTCCTCATGCTTGAGGGGTGGTGAAGGGAGGGGAGCATCTCCCTGCTGAGGAAAGGCTGAGGGAGCTGGGTGTCCTGAGCTTGGAAGAAGAGAGACTGAGGGGTGACTTTGTTAATGTTTATAAACATTTGAGAGATGGGTGTCAGGAGGATGGAGCCATCCTCCTCTGGCAGGGGGATTGGACTAGATGATCTTTCAAGGTCCCTTCCAATCCCTAATGGTTCTATGAATCTATAATTCCATAACTTGGAGTCACAACATAGCAGGAGATCAGTTTTTGATCTCCATTCCTCTCCAGGGCTCAGAAGATGCAGCAGCTGCTGGTGACTCAGTAGAGCAGCCCAAACTCTTCATGTTAAGTGAAATTCCATGTTGGTGAAAAAGCCACCGGAGAGTCAAATCTACATTGAGGGCAAGAGCATGGACCTCAGGAAAAATGCTTCACTAGAAGAGAGGTCAGGCACTAGAACAGGCTGCCCAGAGAAGTGGTGGAGTGCCCATCCCTGGAGGTGTTCAACAGACACTCAGGGCCGTGGTTTGGTGGCCATGGTGGCCTTGGGTTAGTGGTCATAGAGGACTTTCCCAGCCTGTGTGAGTTAGGACTCTGAAAGATCAGCACCTGTTACCTGAGGAGTTTCCTACACAGACCCGGTGTTTGTCTCACAGCAGGTGGGACTTGTGCAGTTCCCAGGCAGGGCCAAGGAGATCAGTGCCTCTCCATCCAAACCCAAGGGCCACGTCCTTCCCTGAGCCACCGAGGTGCCCGGCATCAGAAGGAAGGAACAAACAGTCTCTGTGCCTGTATCCTCCCTGCAGAAGGTCTTATAAATAAATATCCAAGTGGAAAGCCTCCAGAACTCGGGTAGTCTAAGAAAGCTCTGTGGAGGTTGCTAGGCAGCTGAGGCTGAGGGAAGAGAAGCAGGCAGGTCTTTGGGAAGAGCAGCATCGGTGACTTACGGGTTGTCTGGAGCCACCATTCACGCAGCTGTCTTTTGTCACCAACAAGAGGCTGCAGAGTTTATTCTCCTGTTGGAAGCAGGCAATGCTTTTAAAAGATTTGCTGTAAAAGCCTGGTTTCTGTCTCTCCATCTCTTCACAGCTCTCTTTCCTGTCAGTGGTTTCCAGCCATGAAATTACACGTATGATCATTAGTCCTGGTGTTGATCTCGTCACGGGCTGAGGCAGGACTTTGGTGGGACATAGCCAGCCTACAGCTTGCGAGAAAATTCAGCAGAGGAGTTCATTTTTGAAATTTTGTCCTGTTTTCAGTGCACATAAAGCACTAAATGAAGGAGGTTTCTAGTGCTGGAATACTTTGCCCTCAAGAGGCATCTGCTTCACTGTCATTAATGACAGGGGGAGACCTAATTTGCTGGAGAGAGTCCAGCGCAGAGCCCCGGAGATGGTGTGGGGAGTAGAACACCTCCCTGCTGAGGGAGCTGGGGCTCTTGAGCTTGGAAAGGGGGAGCCTGAGGGGTGACCCCATTAATGTTGAGAAATATGTGAAGGGTGGGTGGTGGGAGGATGGAGCCAGGCTCTGCTCAGTGGCATCTAATGACAGGGCAAGGGGCAGCGGGTGTGAGCTGGAGCAGAGGAGGTTCCACATCAGTATGAGAAGGAACTTCTTCACAGTGAGGGTGGCAGAGCCCTGGAAGGGGCTCCCCAGGAGACTGTGGAGTCTCCTTCTCTGGAGATGTTTCAAACCCACCTGGCCATGTTCCTGTGGGACTGGATCTAGGGGATCCTGCTGTGGCAGGGGGATTGGACTGGATGATCTTTTGAGGTCCCTTCCAACCCTGAATATTTCATGATTCTCCTGTAGTGTCTCAACAGCCCTGTGTCACGTTTGTCCTGTTACTCCATCCCAGTGTCTTTGGATTTTGTCTCTAGATGATTTAATTGTTCATCACAGCTTTTTTCCTTCCACAGGGAGGGTGCTGCTGGAGAGTCCGGGCAACTCTGCGCAACAGTCTCCAATGGGCTAGTAGGATGCGAAGGTCCAGGGGCAGTTTGGGAATCGAGGAGAAGCATCACCTCCCAAGACGGTAATCGACTGGAAAGGTAAATCACGCCGGGCTCCCGATTTGCTGTCAGGCAGGGCTGTTGCTGCTGGGGCACGTGGGAACAGAACTGGTGGGGAATGCTGTCGCAGTGTCCAGACATACTTGGTCTCCTCAAAGTCTTTCAAGCACTTTTTGTACCTCGCTGAGTCTCAACTCCCTTCCCTGCAAGAGGGAGAACTCTCACAGGGGCTTTTTATCTTCCCGTGGGCCCGCCAGAGCCTGCAAATCACAAGTTCACAATAACTTTCTGATAAATTCATTATAGGACCGAGACCTCGGCCGTAAAACAGCTATAACCCACGTAGCAGTTTGTAATCCCCATGATAATTTGTCACAATAACATGTTTTGCAGGGAGAGCAAATGCTTTCAGTTTGAACTGTCCGTGGTCTTGGTTGGTTGGTTGATTTCAGTCTCCACTTCTAAGCTGAACTCTGCTGTTGAGTCTCTGTGGTCTCTCTGTTGTGGAGACTCTTTGTCCCCTGAAGCCTCACCTACAGCTGGTTTTGCTGCCAGCATTCCAGATGTCTGAGCAAAGGTGTAAGGATCTGTCACCCCTCAAGGTGACCATAATTATTCCTTCTTTGTGTTAAGAGGTAGAGGAGAGCCTCGAAGCGCCAGCACGTTGAGCTCCTCTGTGCCAAGCGCTCAGCTCCGTGGTGCTGTGTTAATTATGAGGATGTCCATGCTGTGGTCCTTGGCTAACGTGGAGTTTGCTGAACCGACAGATTTTGTCCACCCACTCTACACCAATCATTCCTCCTGGCTCTTTAGGAAAGGTCTGACAGGCTGCTTTCATTTATTAATGAGCCTTAGAATATGCAGAGGGTGAGAGCAGCAACAATGGGAAATCACGCCGGGAGAACAGAAAACAGGAGGGTTGATGCAGAAGTCTTCCTAAGGACCTTTTCCCATGTCTCCTGAGACACCAAAACAAAGCACAACCCATCATTTAATTAGGAAAGCTTTCTCTTTGCCCAGGAGTACAGATGTTTTGGCTGCTTGAGTACTAGGCTGGGCTTTCAGATATCTCTCGGAAATACCTTCCTCTGTTGTTCTGAAGAGCTCCTCCAGCTCCCTGGCATTCGTTAATTAACGCTCGTCCAGACTCCAGCGCTGCGGTTCTCGGGGTGCTTCCGTGCTGCACCAGGCTGGGCAGCTGCTGGGGAACAGCCCGGCTGCTCTCACTGTGCTTCATTGAGAGTAGGGGTCTGGAACAACCTGCAGCTGCAGGAGACACTCTACAGCCTTCCCCTCTGGGGAGAGCAGGAGCTACTTCACTGCACTGATAGCTCCTCTCGCGTCTTTGTGGCAGGACAGAGGTTTGCCGTAGGAAGCCGGGGGTGATCCAAGCTCTTGCCTCCTGCATTTAATACGAGTGGTGGTTGTTTCCAGTGTACAACCTGCTTTTCAAGGTGTTTCCACTCAGAGTTGTTGCTCATCAGTTCAACCTAGGTTCTCCACACCTAGGCTGGTCAATGTGCTCTTGTGGCCAAGAAGGCCAACGGCATCCTGGGGTGGGTCAGAATGGGGGTGGTTAGCAGATCAAGAGTTCTCCTCCCCCTCTGCTCTGCCCTGGTGAGACCCCATCTGGAATCTTGTGTCTAGTTCTGGGCCCCTCAGTTCCAAAATGACACAGAACTGCTGGAGAGAGCATAATGAAAATCTCCCTTTGAGATACAGAATCACAGAGCATCAGGGATTGGAAGGGACCTCAAAAGATCATCCAGTCCCGTCCCCCTGACACAGCAGGATCCCCTAGATCCAGGTGCACAGGAGCATGGCCAGGTGGGTTTGAAACGTCTCCAGAGAAGAAGGCGACTCCACAAACACCTGTAGGTGCTGGCTGCGCACAGCCAGCTGCACACAGCTGGCCAGTAGGGCTCCAGTCACACAGCACATCCATCCCAATCGGGTGGGCAGTGCCTCTCGGTAGCAGGCAAGGAAAATGCCCCACTAAGTACTTTTCTATAATCTTTATTGAGGAAAAGTGGGAAGATTCTGTTCAGTTGTCTTTTTTTGCTCTCTCTTTCACCAAGAGACCTCGAGGGTTTTTTCTCTTAGGAAAAAAGAATCCTTAGACAGAAGCCAAGTCAATAACCCTCAAGAGACAAATGGAGACAGGGGAACTTTGCAGCAATTCCTTCAATACTTCACAAAAGACTAAGGGCTGTGACATGACAAGAATAGACCACTGGATCTCTGAAACGATCTGAGAAATCAAATAGGAGAGGGATGAGTTACCAGGCAGCCTTCGCCCGCGTTACTCAGCGCCGCGGACGTCGTTCTCTCCACAGCTGAGCGCGCCGTACGCGATAAATGCGGGATGCCTTGTGGGGGAAAGTGCTGTGGTCTGTCTTTTTAAACTTACTGAAGGGTGGTCCCTGCAGTGGGTCAGGGTGGCAGTGGTTAGCTCTGTCCCAGCTCGAACCAGTGCGGGACTGGAAGGGACCTGGCAAGATCGCCCAGTCCAGTCCCCCTGCCACAGTGGTTTGTATTAAAATAGGTGACTGAACAGTGGTTGTCTGGTGCTGAAGGAGACCAGTTGGGGTTATTTACTCTTTGTTAGACTGAGTGTTCTGGTACCATCCTCTGCTTCATCTGGCTCCTCTGCTGTCCTACAGTTTTTGCCTCAGTGGGAACTGTACTTTGGCTGCAGCAGAATAAAGCGGGTGGTGGGCAAGTTTACCTGGATGCCAAAGAGTAGAATTTTCCTCCTTGATTCCCTTGACATCTGGGCAACTGCACAGGATGAGCTGTTGAGTTGGTGGCGAGTAGCTGACAACAAAAATTCACCTCTTCCAAGTGACTTTAACCCGCTCTGACCCTGAAGGAGGGTGAAGTATCAGAAGGGGAATGGTTAGTAGATTGAGAGAGGTTCCCCTTCCCCTCTTCTCTGCTCTGGGGAGACCACATCTGGAAGGTTGTGTCCAGTTGTGGGCCCCTCAGTTGCAGGAGGACACAGAGCTGCTGGAGAGAGTCCAGTGCAGAGCCACAGAGACGATGAAGGGAGGGGACCATCTCCCTGCTGAGGAAAGGCTGAGGGAGCTGGGTGTCTTGAGTTTGGAAAAAAGGAGACTGAGGGGTGACCTTGTTAATGTTTATAGGTGTGTGAAGGGTGGGTGTGAGGGGGATGGAGACAGGCTCTGCTCAGTGTCGTCTAAGGGCAATGGGTGTGAGCTGCAACAGAGGAGGTTCCACATCAGGGTGAGAAGGAGCTTCTTCCCACTGAGGGTGCCAGAGCCCTGGCAGGGGCTGCCCAGGGGGTTGTGGAGTCTCCTTCTCTGGAGCCTTTCCAGACCCCTCTGCATGGGTTCCTGTGTGACTTGTCTTCGATTCTGTGATGCTGCTGGGTTGGACTTGATGACTCTTGAGGTCCCTTCCAACCGCTAATGATCCGTGTGTCTGTGTGCGGTGCTGAGATTCATGCCCTGACGTACTGTCGTACGAGGAAAGCCACAGTTGCCTCTGATGCCCTGCAGATGGGAAGGAGAAGTTCAATCTCATTAGTGAACATTATCCTCTCCCTATTCCCCAGCCATGGCAGTGAATTTAACGCGTGGAAGAGAAAACGTGGAACGGGATACGCAGACAACTCTGTTGCCCCTTCTACGTCTCTGCGCCCACCTGTACTGATGAGAATGAACATTACAGCCCAAGTAAATTTGTGAGGGCTGTAAAACTTCTCAACGGTAAATTAATTAGGAGCTTCTTGGCTTTATGATTCCATCATATTTTTTATGATTTTAACTGCATTAATCCTATAACAATTTTAATAGAAGTGGGCACCCACAATCCATCACCACCCCTACTCTTTATTTCCTTAGAGGAGTTTCACTGAGATGGAAGGGGGCCTGGAGAATCAGTCTGATGAGGGGAGATGGAGAGAGTTGGGGCTGTTTAGTTTGAGGAAGCAGAGGCTGAGGGGAGCCCTCATCGCTTTCTACAACTGTCTGAAAGGACCCTGCAGAGATGCTGGTGCTGGGCTCTTCTCACAGGTCTTTAGTGACAGAAGCAGAGGGAAGGGCTTCAAGCTTCAACAGAGGAGGGTCAGACTGGCCATCAGGAAGAAATTCTTCCTGGAGAGAGTGGTCAGGCCCTGGACTGGGCTGCCCAGGATGGTGGTTGAGTCCCCATCCCTGGATGAGTTTACAAGTCACTGAGATCTGGTGCTGGGGGATCTGTTTTAGGGGTGACCTTGTAGAGTAGGGTTTATGGTTGGACTGGATGATCCCAGGGTCTTTTCCAACCAGAATGATTCTGTGAATTTCAGTCAGCTTCTCCACCTCCTTTTTTCCTGTCTTCAAAATGATCATAAGTGTTGCTGTGGCAGGAAGTCTTTACTCGCCGATATACGGGAGGGCTGGGGTGGCTGTGCATCTCCAGCAAGACTGGGATGTGATCTTCAGGTGCGTGGCCATGTTGTAGCTACTCCTTCCCTTGTATTCTCCAGCTCTCATGCGTTGCTCAGGATGCAGAAGGTCTGGGATATTTTTTGAGTGGGAGAACGCAGGGTTTTTGAGCGATAGGTCTTAGAT
Source organism: Rhinopomastus cyanomelas (assembly GCA_013400115.1). NCBI lineage: Eukaryota > Metazoa > Chordata > Aves > Bucerotiformes > Rhinopomastidae > Rhinopomastus > Rhinopomastus cyanomelas. The sequence continues at coordinate 727,583 of VXBP01006791.1, forward strand.
GTCACACACGCACAAGGTTTTCCTGCTGCTATGAGGAAGTTTGAACTCTGAGCCCTCAGAACTCCCAGTAAAACCAGCAGGAGATCTGTACATGGAGAGTTGAGCTCAGCAGTGAGTCTGAGACGGGAGGGGGCTTCCCCAGACCTTTTGGTTTGTAGGAAGTATAGAGAGGAGGGATGTTAAGGACTAACTGCTCCAGGTGCCCTGACTGCCCTTTACATATTTTACTCTCCTTTGGCTTCTCTCCCAGAGAACCAGGTTTGCACTTGGGGCTTCTATTTTGCTTTGCTTTAGCTTGCTGGTGTTTATAAAGTTTAAGAGGGGAATTGATTGACTTTCCATTTGTTATCTCCCTCAGCTCCAAAGTGCAGGTTGTGGTCTCTGAGGTACTTTTACTCTCCTCCCTCCACATTTAATCAATGCTCCTGCTCTCAGTCGGTCCCGTAGTTCTGTCCTTGCAGGCTTCAATAGCCTCATCATGCTCAGTTCTGCTGAAGTTCTCACAGAAAACCTCATTGTTTCTTCTTGGAAGCAGGGCTGCCCACATCCCATTGATCTCATTTGCATTCAATCAGGGCTTTTTTCAATCCTCTTGTTGCTGACTCACCCTGGCCTTCTCTACCCTGGCTACCTACAGCGGTTTCCTAACGCCCTCCATCATTCTGCCTTCTCACTGGTGTTCTGGTTAGTAATGAGCCCTCGTGTCCTCTGTTCCTGCTCCATCCCGAGGCCCTGAGTCAGTACCTCACTCAGCTTCAGTGAGTGTGTCCTGGCTGTCAGCCCCTACAGCTGTCTGTGGGGTAGTGTGATGAAGCAGGCAGATTGCTGGTCCATTCTAAAACTCTTCTGCCCTTACTGGGAGGCTTGTTAGTAACCTGGGAGCTGTAACCTGCTTCCCCAGAGGACTGAGCCGTGAGCGGAATTGTGGCAGCGCTGCCACGCTCGCGCTCCGGGGATGGGAACGTGTGGCTGGGGATCCAGCTGGAGGCAGGAGCTCCCTGCCGAGGACGGTTGCCAAGAGGAATGGCTGTGGAGCAGTAGGCTGCTTTCCCGGCCATCTCTCCCCAGATCTTTGACTTTAATCACAACATGTAGGCAACTTTCTGAAAGTTAAAGGCCCTTTTGGCTGCTCTGTGTTTGAGTGATCTCCACGAGCCAGAGTTAACCGGTCCCTCCAGGGCAGGAGACCGACAAGCAACTGCTCTTATTGACTTCCTCGTTTGGGAGGAGCTGAGCTGGTTCCAGCAATTAAAGGCAATTTGAAGTTTTCTCAGAAGTGTAGAAATGGGAGGAAGTAAAAATGGTCCCTTCTATTTGCCAGCCCTGCAGGGACTTAGCTGCTGCTCGCTGACAGGTCTCTCTTCTAACCTTTGAGTGACCTCCAAGGGATTTATGACCCTCGGCTGGAGGAAACAGCACCAGTCTGGTGCCCCTTCTGCCCACCTTTCTGGGAATAACGTGGGCAATGTGTTCTCCTTTCATGACTCTTCTCGTCTGGTTCCTAGGAGAATCGCGAGGCGCAGCGCTGCCGTTGCTGGGGGGTTCATGGCAGGAAGGTGAAGCCCTACGTAAAGCTTGGTGAGCAGTTCAGGTTAGCAGGCAGGGAGCTGAAGAATAAGAGAAGAGTTAGAAAAAAGCCCAAGGAGTTCAAGAAGGACACAGAGCTGCTGGAGAGAGCCCAGCGCAGAGCCACAGAGGTGATCAAGGGAGGGGAGCATCTCCTGGCCATGTTCCCGTGCGACTGGATCTAGGTGATCCTGTTGTGGTGGGGTCATTGGGCTGGATGATCTTTGGAGGCCCCTTCCAATCCCTAATGTTCTTTGATTCTGTGACCCCTTTGGACAGAACCCCAGGACCAAGGGATGAGATTAGGATGGCACTGTCCTGCCTGATGTTTTCTCCTAGTTGGTCTTTGCAGTCTGTTTTACTGTGGTGTATAAAATCACACCAAACTAGTGTTGTCCTAGGAGGAGCTGGCTGCTGTTCCAGCGCCGGCGTCGTGGCTTGTGAGGGGTTTTATTTTCAATGGGGATGATGTCAGTGCAGAAAGCAAGTTGTTGGGCTGCCCTTCCAGCACAGAGCTTGGGATCCTGTTGCTTACAAGGCATGGGTGTTCCTCCCCAGCAGGGAACAAACAAGCCTGCTGCTTTCCAGTATCTGGGGGGGCTGCAGGAAAGCTGGGGGAGGGCTTTTGGCACGGGTGGATAGTGAGAGGACAAGGGGAAAGGGTTCCAAACTTGGAAGAGGGGAGATTGAGGTTGGATATTGGGAACAAATTCTTTGCTGTGAGGGTAGGGAGATGCTGGAGCAGGTTGCCCAAGGCAGTTGTGGCTGCCCCATCCCTGGCAGTGTTGAAGGGCAGGTTGGCTGGGGCCCTGAGGAACCTGCTCTAGTGAAGGTGTTGCTGCCTGTGCAGGGGGGTTGGAACTAGATGATCTTCTACGATCCCTTCCAAGCGTGGCCACTCTATGGATCTATAATTCTCCTCTTAACTTTTTTTTAACTTCACTACTTCTTCATTACAACAGGAAAGTTTCCTTCCCCGCTCTCACCTCACACTCGTACACAGACAGTTCTTCTGTCTTTCGTGGCTCCACATGTCATCATCACTTGGGCCCCCTGTTCACTTTTAATGCTTTTCTCTTCTCCTCCAGCATGATGGCCACACACCAGTAACAGCCATTAGATCCAGTGCTGCAGTTTTGCTGCTACCACGGCACCTCTGCTGCTCTAGATGCTTTTTGCCTTTCGCTGTCCTTCGCTCTGCCGAGCTTTTGACTGGTTAACGGTGACTTTGCTATTGAACTCCACGGGGGAGCATATCCCCAAACATTTCCCGGACCTCATCCAGAGCAGTATGAGAGCTCTTCTCCCCGTGGTCCCAGCAGGAGCTTCCTGCTTGCTTTTTAAGTTTCAGCTACTGCACACAGACTCTGAGGTTCAACTCCTTTGGTAAAAGCTACCTAATGAGCTATCACAGAGAGCAGCTAATGGCACTGCAGCCTCATCTCTTCCACCCCATCTAATTTCTCTTATCTCCTCACAAAGTCGTTCTGCACTGGGTGATTAATTTTGCTAATCTCAGACTTTTAAATTAATCATTAATTACTCTGTGTGGTTATTACTGTGGGTATCTGGGACCTGCGTGGCCTTGCACTGTCTGTACACTTTTGCATCAGTATGTGGTGCTGTGAGTTAGTAACTGGTGAGTGACCGCTGGAAATGGACACCACACCTGGGTGTGATGACACCACACCTGGGCACCTGGGCGGGGAGGTTGGACTGGATGGTCTTTGGAGGTCCCTCCCAATCCCTGATGTCCCGTGAGTCTGTGTAATAGCTCCTGCATCTCCTCAGCAGTCACTGACAGGGCTGGGCTGAAGGTTGGACGTGATCTTAAAGCTGTCTGCCCAGCAAAGAGATTCTGTGATTAACATTGTCCTGGTTTCAAGAGACACACTTGGGGAACCATGGGTCAAACCCATGGAGGGTTATAGACCAAAACCACATGTTTAGAGTCTTTGTCAGCCTGTCTCTGTGGAGCTGATCCCAAACTGGCTCCATCTCCAATGTTCTCCCCCTTATTGCTTGTTGCAGTGAATGACTCCCATCAGGAATTCCTGGGCTGTTTCCAGTGCTGCCAGACACCCCTCAACCTGAGCTGTGGGCTTGGTGTGATGAAATAAAATGAGGTCTATTCACTGCTTTTTTTGTCAAGTCTGGAGCAAGGTAAAATCTGATCGTTGCGTGATAGGACTGCGGTTTGATGGGAGCTGTCAAATGGCTGCTTCAGTCAGGCAGCTTGTGCCTTCTCCTTTCTGGAGAACAGGAGGGGGTTTTCTTCTCATCATGTTTTACTTCCCAACTTCTTTGCTGTCAGTGTGCTCAGTCACATCGTGCCTTCAACTAACAAATGAATTTTGACAATTGCTTGCTGCTGTTACAGTCTGTGTGATGTGGGAGGTCTGCAGCTGTGAGGGAACAAGAGGACAACCCTAGAAAATTGGGCAGAGAGATTAAACCTTGGACCAAAGTCAACTGCTGCACTGTCCCGCTCCTGCCTGCACTGTCTCTTCAGCTTAGAGAAAAGGAGACTGAGGAGTGACCTCATGAACGTTGATAATTATGGGAAGGGTGGGTGTCAGGAGGATGGAGCCAGGCTCTGCTCAGGGGCACCCAGTGACAGGACAAGGGGCAGCGGGTGTGAGCTGGAGCAGAGGAGGTTCCACATCAGTGTGAGAGGGACCTTCTTCCCAGTGAGGGTGCCAGAGCACTGGAAGGGGCTGCCTGGAGGGTTGTGGAGTCTCCTTCCCTGGAGAGGTTTCAAACCCACCTGGACTGTTCCTGTGAGACTGGATCTAGGGGATCCTGCTGTGTCAGGGGGATTGGACTGGATGATCTTTCAGGGTCCCTTCCAATCCCTGATCTTCTGTGAGTGTGTGATACACGTCCCTCCTCTGTGGGTTGTCTTGGTGCTCTAATATGTGGAGTATAAATGAGAAGGGACTCTGATTGTAGGAAAACAAGATGAGCAAGTCAGACTGAGCAGAAGGAATAACTTCTTCCTGGAAAGGGTCCTCAGCCCTTGGAGCAGGCTGCCCAGAGAGGGGATTGAATCGCCGTCCCTGGCCATGTTTCACAGTCATGGGGGATCTGGAGCTCAGGGACAGAGTTGAGCGGTGGGATAGGACAGTTGGGGTCGTGCTTGGACTTGATGATCCTGAAGGTCTTTCCCAACCCAAACAGTTCTATGGTTGTGTTAACCTGGGTTTAGTCACTGTGTGGCTGCTGGCTGAAGTGATGTGTGCAGCGTGGGAGACGCAGTCGCAGCGCTGCTCGCACACCTGCCGCAAAAACACGTCTCTGAAGGTGTTTGCTAGGTGGTGGGGAATCAAGAGACCTGATGCGTTGCGAAAGCGGGAACGCTGCGGCTTCTCAGGCGGCGTTCTGGAGCTCTGCTAAAAGGAAATCAGACTAATCCTAATGAAACATGACCTCTCCACTGTGCCCAAGTCCTATCAGCTGGAGCTGCCTGGCTGCAGCGCTGGTGACAGTTTCTAATCCAATTTAATGGATTCCAGTGCCTGCCCAGGCAGCTGTTGAAACCTCCCATTGATTACAGCCAGTGTCATCTTTTCATCTGCCTGCTTTGCATTTCAATTACCATCTCCACCTCATTTGGCCTCTTCTTGTCAGGTGGGCATCTATCAAATGTCTGCCACCAAAATAATCCCACATGCGGCTTTTAATACTGCTTTTGCACTGGAACGGGCTGCTCGGGGAGGTGGTTGAGTCGCCGTCGCTGGATGTGTTGAAAGATCGTTTGGATGAGGTGCTGGGGGATCTGGTTTAGGGATGGACTTGTCAGGTGGGGTAGGTGGCTGGACTCGATGATGCCAGGGGTCTGTAATGATTCTGTGCCACCTCCAGTTCCCATTAGGCTCTGGTCTTGGTTCATAACTAGCATCTCATTTCACAGATAAAACTTAGGATTTACTCTCAGAGTTTTCCAGGCTTGGTCTGCTCATTGCTCCTCACCGAGCAATGGTTCATGGCTTCTTGTAGTTTAATTTGTGGTGGTTAACATCCCTCTGCAATCTTTGAGGAGGCAGGTTGAGTGTGAGCTGGAACAGAGGAGGTTCCACACCAATCTGAGAAGGACTTTCTCCCCAGTGAGGGTGGCAGAGCCCTGGAAGGGGCTGCCCAGGAGGGGTTGTGGAGTCTCCTTCTCTGGAGACATTTCAAACCCACCTGGACATGTTCCTGTGCAGCTGGATCCAGGGGATCCTGCTGTGGCAGAGGGATGGGACTGGAGGATCTTTCGAGGTCCCTTCCAATCCCTGATCTTCTGTGATTGTGTGATTCTGTTTCACTTAAACTGTCCCAACCTGAGTCTTTAAAAATAGTCTTTAAAAATAAATAGACACTAGAAAATAAGCACTGTAATGCTTAATTCACTGGATTATTGTGCTTTAATTAATGAATGCTTTGCAGAACCTTCTGGTCTTCTCATTCGAAGGTGCTCTGTAAGTATGTAGTAGTCACAGCAATAGATGTCTTCATTTTCCTGAGGAGCCCAGAGCTGGACCTAGCAGGGTTCTCCCCAGAGCAGAGGGACACAGTCCCCTTCCTGACCTGCTGGGGATACAGCCTGGGACACAGGTGTTTTCTGGGGCTCTGAGAGCACATTGCCAGCTCATGTCCAGCTTTTCAGCCAAGACCTCTCCATCCCTTCATCCCTTGCCTCTGCTGATACTGGAGGTTGCCCTCGCTCAGGAGCAGGACCTTGTGTTTGAACCTCCTGAAGCTCACATGGACCTGCTTCTTGAGCAAATGAGAGTCTCAGAGCGTTAGGGACTGGAAGGGACCTCAAAAGATCATCCAGTCCAATCCTCCTGCTGGAGCAGGATCCCCTGGATTGTTGCACAGAAGCATGTCCAGGTGGGTTTTAAAGGTCTCCAGAGCAATGACCCAGTGCTGTTTCCTTCCCCTACTAAAACTCCTCCGGTGACAAGACCCGAGACTCACAACCTGCCTGTGAGTAGAAACATGACTCTGTTAAGTGCTTGTAAGCTCAGGAGGAGCAGCATCCCCCTCCCGTGTCAGAGCCCTTTATTTATAGCTTATTTATACTTGGAGCCGGCCTTGATTTCGAGTTCTTCCATTAGCAAGATCACGAGAAGGAGGGAGCAGGACGGTTTAGCAGCTGAAGTGGCTTTTCAGAAGATTGCGCGAGTTATTGGCATCATTCACTGTTTGCCTGGCACCGTTACATCTAATGCAGGGTGACTAACTTCATTAGGGCTGAAATACTCGCTGCAGGGGAGGGGCAGCCGGCTGAGGCGCGAGTTCTCTACCCAAATGTTGCTTAATCATCTCTATTTATCAGTCAAGGAGGGATCGCTCTGGAATTAAAGAGCATTTACTCATCCCTACAAGCACAGGCGTCCCCGGTTGCGGCGAGCGGAGGAACGCAAGAGGCAGAAAGTTTGTCATGTGAGAACAATATTAGAATTATTGGAGCTCAGGGACTAAAATTGGGGAAATATTAATGGAGTGTCAGAGTAACACTTGTAATGCTGGAGCAGGAATTGCTCTGCGTGTCTTTCACGCGCCTCGGCAAACACGGGAAGCACGGTGTTGGCAAACTTTAATTAAATCCTCGCTGCTCCGCCGAGAGTTAAGGTTTTGTTAACCCTGCTCCAATGAAAAGTTGTGTAGTAGTGGAGCTTCTCTGTTGGAGAGCAGTGTAGGAGAAAGGGACCTGGGGGTCCCGGTGGCCAGCAGGATGGCCACGAGCCAGCAATGGGCCCTGGTGGCCAAGAAGGCCAATGGCATCCTGGGGTGGGTCAGAAGGTGGGTGGTCAGCAGATTCAGAGAGGTTCTCCTCTTCCTCTGCTCTGCCCTGGGGAGACCACATCTGGAAGGTTGTGTCCAGTTGTGGGCCCCTCAGTTCCAGAAGGACACAGAGCTGCTGGAGAGAGCCCAGCGCAGAGCAATGAGGAGGATGAAGGGAGGGGAGCATCTCCCTGCTGGGGAGAGGCTGAGGGAGCTGGGGAAAAGGAGCCTGAGGGGTGATGACCCCATGAACATTGAATAATACGGAAAGAGTGAGTGTCAGGAGGATGGAGCCAGCCCGTTGCTGTTGTTGTATTTTGGGTTCTTTAGTGATAACAGAGCAGCACCTCAAGCTTTTAAATACCTGCCCACATACTCTTACTAATTACTGAGCTCTTCTATACGTTTGAGTGTTTTTCTCAGTGTCCCTTCAGTTTGGGAAGCAAATGGTGAAAGAAGAACTAAAATACGGGTTTTGCTTTATTTAACATCTGTGAAGGCTCTGACTCCTGAAAGGGCTGATACAGCAACATCAGTGGGGGTCATGAGTGGGCACAGGCTTCTGCTCTGAATGTCCTGGTTCATTCTGTGGAAGCCGCGGGGATCGAGAGACGTTAGATTTACCGCAGCCCGAACCGCGATCTCGCACCTGTCGGCCGTCTAATAGCTCTTCATTAACACAGCTACTGCACAAAGGACCTTTTTCTAAACATCCTGTTGGAGGGACAGTAGACACTTAGAAAAATAGAAGGTGAGGCCACGCCACGTGTCAGCTGAATTCCTGAGGCTTTTTGCTCTGTTTTGATCATTCTCTGTAGTTAAATATGAGTGGCGTCAGCGCCGCTTACGCACAGGCGCTGGTGTCGTCTGGCTCCTACACGGCACTAGGGAAGAGTGAACTTCAGCCCTTGGAGCAGCGGAGGGAACAGTGCAGCGACACAGCAGCGCTGGAGTTTGCCAGCAGGGCTTGTGCAAGCCTCCCTAATTTACAAGGGCATTTTCAAGCGATTCAGTGGCTGGGATTCCTCAGGGCAGTTCTCTCGGGCACCAAAACGGAATCAATGTTTAAGCAGTTTTACTTTTGAAGTGGCTTAGAACAGTCTCGTGAGTAAATAGATGTGTTCATAATGAATCCGCGGCTGCAAATCGTGCAAGGGCCATTTGCTGTTCCGAAGGAGAGCAGACAGCGAGCTCCTCTGGCTGGGCAGCCTGCTCCATGTTCCTAGAGCTGTGAAGACACTGCTGCGTAAAGACCAGACCAGTTACTCACCCAGCTGAATGAGTCCTCTCCCTCTTTGGTAGATGATGCATCTGCTCTGGAGGAAGTGAAGTGAGTGAGCTGCAAGTCAGGGACCTGCATTCTCCTCTCAGTTCCTCCCTGATGTCCTGGTGCCAAGTGAAGTGAGTGAGCTGCAAGTCAGGGACCTGCATTCTCCTCTCAGTTCCTCCCTGATGTCCTGGTGCCAAGTGAAGTGAGTGAGCTGCAAGTCAGGGACCTGCATTCTCCTCTCAGTACCTCCCTGATGCCAAGGCATCTCATCTCTTGCTGCTTTCCTTCCCCTTTGGCCACAGAGAGGCGATGACCCCTTGCAAAAGAGCACCCAAGTTCTTCATTTCCAAGAGGCGGTCTGTATCTCCACCCCGTGTTTCCAGCTGACAGGAATTGTTGGGGTTTTTCCCTCACAATGATCCCAGTGTGTCTGAAAATCTGTGAGGGTCGTGCTCACACTCTTCCTCAGTATTTCAGAGAGGGATGCTGACACTCTTAGTGTTTCAGAGAGGGATGCTGACCATGTTGATGCAATAAATCCCCCTTCTCACTTGACTGCTGTAGAAATCTACTAAGTCTAGTGTTTTGGGGCTGGGTATCTCTTCTCTTGAGAGGAAGAAAAGCGATGCATTGCCAAAGGCAGCAGCAAGAGGCACAACCTCAGAAAGCTAAGCTGTTGTTCTCACTAAGGCAGTAAATTCTCTGGGATGAAGGCTATTGCCTGAATCTTCACCTTGCTGCTGTTGCCCGTTTTACCTGCCCTTCCAATTCCTTGATTTCTCCTTGGCTGCCCTAGTTGTGCAGCTAAGAGAAATCCTCACAGGGTCTTTAGCTGAATCTGAGTGAGGCCACTCAGCTTCTGCCAGTCTGAATTCTTTAGAGCTTTATAGATTTAGCAAATCTCTGTTCTTCACTCCATCCAGTAGATTCTGAAATAAACTTGTGGAACAACAGGCAGCTCCTGTCTGTGAACTGATGGTTCTTTGTGTTCACAGAACCACAGAACATTAGGGATTGGAAGGGACCTCGGAAGACCGTCCAGTCCAATCCCCCTGCCACAGCAGGATCCCCCAGATCCAGTCATTAGGGATTGGAAGGGACCTCAAAAGATCACCCAGTCCAGTCCCCCCACCACAGCAGGATCCCCCAGATCCAGTCATTAGGGATTGGAAGGGACCTCAAAAGATCACCCAGTCCAGTCCCCCCACCACAGCAGGATCCCCTAGTTAGGTTTCTATTACCTAGAGAAAGGCAGGAAGAATGTGTTCCTGGAAGCTTTTTTTACACCAACTTGTTATGATTTGTATTAATTTAAATAATTTAGAAGAAGTTCATTCTGTTTGTTTCCTGGTGAAAGCTAACTCAGAAGTAGAGCTGAAGAACTGGGTAGTCAGCGATTCAGAGCAGTGTGTGCCGGTCGGTCACACAGAGTCTCACAGAACATTAGGGATTGGAAGGGACCTCGAAAGATCTAGTCCCATCCCTCTGCCACAGCAGGATTCCCTAGATCCAGTCACACAGGAACGTGTCCAGAGAAGGAGACTCCACAACCCCCTTGGGCAGCCCCTTCCAGGGCTCTGTCACCCTCAGTGGGAGGCAGTTCCTTCTCAGATTGTTGTGGAACCTCCTGTGTTCCAGCTCACACCCACTGCCCCTCATGCTATCACTGGGTGCCCCTGAGCAGAGCCTGACTCCGTCCTCCTGACTCCCACCTTTCACATCTTTGCAGCTGGTAGTGAAAGTATTGCACAAATCCCAGAAGGCAGCTGATGTAAAACCAGCTGATGGTTCCTCTGAGGAACAGTGAGCATGTTTGAGGACACAATTAGAGATGGTCTCTGAGGTCTGGATTGCCTGCAAAGCTTCTCTCTAACCAAAGGCTTTTACTTTTTCTTCCGAGTCTTAGCTCCTGTTCTGTTTGCGTTGAGGTGAATGTCATTAGCTCTTTACTTTGAAACCTCCTTTTCTCTAGTTCAAATGTGTAAAACCCTGTTATCTGCTTCAGTTTTCTGTTTAAGGGGCACAGTGTGAGATCCATCCTCCTTTGACGCAGGGAAACACTTCCATGGGGATTATTAAAGGAGATCTCTGCTGCACCCAGACAAAGGGCTGCAGACCACGTCTCTGACACCAGCGATTTCCCTCTGTTGAGCCAACAAGCGGTTTGAAAACACTCACCCAGCTAGTGGGTGTGAGGCAAATTGTGTGTGAACAGCACCAGAGTCTTAATTTCTTCCATGTTGGAGATGCCACTCTATAAAATACAGGGGAAGCTGTGCTGGGCTCCAGGGCAGTCTGCGCTGCGCCAGCGTGCAGTTGGTCACTAACCAGGAGTGACACCAGGCAGAGCCACGCCGCCGTGGAGTTTTTATCCACATCATTACACAACTGGAGGTTTGCCCACAAGTTAGAGCAGAAGACTGATGCCAGCGCCTCTGGATCAGCGTTGTGTGCCTGATGTACTGTGTGGCCTCTGTCCTCACCGCTAAGGTCAGCGTAGGGGTGGGGTTCCCTCAGCATTGCCACAGTGCCTCGGACCTCCGATGTTGCAGCAACACTGGTAATAGCTGCAGGGAGAAGTAGAGGGAGTTCACCTGTGCGTAGGAAGGAGTCGAGTGCAAATTGTGTATTGTCCTTGTCTGGAGAGCAGCAGAGGAGAAAGGGACCTGGGGGTCCTGGTGGCCAGCAGGCTGGCCAGGAGCCAGCAATAGGTTCTTGTGGCCAAGAACGCCAATGGCATCCTGGGGTGGATCAGAATGGGGATGGTTAGCAGATCAAGAATGGTTCTTCACCCCCTCTAGCACATCTGGAATAATTTGTCCAGTTGTGGGCCCCTGAGCTCAAGAAGGACACAGAAGTGCTGGAGAGAGCCCAGCACAGAGCCATGAAGGTGATGAAGGGAAGGGAGCATCTCCCTGCTGAGGGAAGGCTGAGGGAGCTGGGGCTCTGGAGCTGCGAAAGAAGGAGCCTGAGAGGTGACCCCATTAATGCTGAGAAATATGTGGTGGGTGAGTGTCAGGAGGATGGAGTCAGGCTCTGCTCTGTGGCATCTAGTGATAGGACAAGGGGCAGTGGGTGTGAGCTGGGACAGAGGAGGTTCCACATCAGTGTGAGAAGGACCTTGTTCCTAGTGAGGGTGCCAGAGCCCTGTGAGGGGCTGCCCAGCAGTGTTGTGGATTCAGCTTCTCTGGAGATGTTTAAAACCCACTTGGACACATTCCTGTGCAGCTGGATCTAGGGAATTCTGCTGTGTTGGAGGAGATTGGACTGGATGGTCTTTGAAGGGCCCTTCCAATCCCTAATGTTGTGTGATTCTGTGAACAGACCCATCTTCACTTGCTAAGACCAACCTGTTACTGTTCAGACAGACCCAAGTACAGATTACCCCTGGCTCCAGCCCGTCCTATCAATCACAGACTGTTCAGGCAGTTCTCAAAGAACAGATGTCTTTGTCTTATCTGTTGTCTGTGGAAAAAGTTCTGTTCCTGTGGGGACTACAGCAGCTTCTTGGGGTCGTCTTTTCTTTTGGGATGACTCACAGACGTTCGCAGATGCTTGGAGATTAGTCAGCAGCTTGTTTGTATTTTGGGAGCAGGAATTGGCCTTAATGACAAAATGCTGCTGGCTGTGGAGTTAAGAGAGAGCACAAGGCAGCTCTGCACACACCTCACTGCTCGTAGACAACAGCGTAAGGGGGGTTTTGCTGAGCACTAGGCATGTACCAGATCCACACGTCTGGCTTTCCCACGGAGCCGTGGCGATGGCCACTGACGCAGGTGATGCAGCCCAGGGTTCACATGTGCTGAGTCAAGGCTGTAGGAGCTGAGCAAGCTTGGCTAGTGCAGTCATGTGAAAGGGAGCCGACGGTGGCTGCGTCTCTGTGCTCTTACACATCCAGGGCAGCGGAGGATGCGCAGCCAAGTCTCTCTGCCAGGCTCCTTTGAAACTAAAGCTCTTCACTTTCATGTAATTAAGCGACGCGCGGAGCTCCAGTTGCCTGGATGGTTTGAGCCTCCTGCACCTTGCTGACGGCTTCGCTGTGTTTCTGCATTGTGCCTCCACTTGGATTAGGCCCAGATACATTTAATTAGCAGGTTGTTTGATCAGGTCGATAATGAACCCTAAAGTCACCTTCTCGCTCAGATGTGCTTTGCAGAACAATTTTGATCTTAGCAGCAGCTCCTCCAGAAAGAAGAGGGGAGAAACCAGCGTAATTAAGACGCCGGTGAACCAACTGCCTCTGACTCTGCAGCACAGAGCTAAAAATACCCTGAACTCTGGAGCACAGAAGACGCAGAGTTCAGGGGATGTAAACTCTGAGGCTTCCAGTTGAGTTTTAATTTGTTGGTGTTGAGGTCTGTGACGGATAGCGCAGAGAGATCTGAAAGCATGTCATACCAAACAGGTTTTTGCTCCCACTTCATTGATTTCTCCAGCAGCAGAAGGAGGCTGATGCTGGGAGGATGTTTAACATTATTTAGTGCCCAGGTGCTGCTGGTGGCATCAGATGCTCTGAAGTCTCTAACGAATAGCAGTAGGTAAAGCACAGAGCCACCAAAACACATCACCACTTACGAGGGGGAAAAAGAGGCTGAAGCACTGGGGTGGAAGTAAAGGGAAGTTTCCCTTCAGGCAAGTTGTTGCCCAGCAGTTGCCCCAAGCTTGTGGAATTATGGAACTGGGAACGTGGATGGCTCAAGGTTCATCGTGGCTTTTGAGGTGGTGCCACGGAATAACCAGAAATACTAGGAAAACAAGTTATTGTAGGGGCTGGCTTGTCTCACAGAGTCACAGAACATGAAGGATTGGAGGGGACCTCGAAAGATCGTCCAGTCCAGTCCTCCTGCCACAGCAGGATCCCCTAGATCCAGTCACAGGAACATGGCCAGAGATTTAATTGCTGTGGACTCCATCTAGAAGGAGTAGGACTGAGGAGAGGGGATCTGTGCGTGTTTGAATACTTGAGCTTAAAGCACGTTCCCTTCATGCACTTCTGTTCATTGTGTTTTCCTGTCATGAAGGTTAACTTTGAGACACAGAGACAGAAATCTGCTGGTTTCTATTTGTCGTCTTATACTGGGGAGCGTCGATAGGCTGTCAGCTGCTCCACAAGAGGGAAAGCAATTACCTCTGTCTGCGCCGGTGGCGGGTTGTGTGGAATCCTGTTATTGCCTGGACATTGTGTTTGGATGGCAGCAGCAATGGGTGCATTGTGTGGCTAGAGTTCCATGGGAGACAGTTCACAGGGTTCTCCTTTCAGGCTCTGGACCACCTGAGGACTGGTTTATTGTCCTGCTCTGTTTGGGGAAAGCAGCTCCGCCAACTCAACAAATCTTTTCCTGCGCTGCTTGAGTTAAGAGAGGTTACTGGAGGTGTGGGTTTCTTACAAGGAAAAGGATCCTGGCGAGACCACATCTGAAGTGTCGTGTCCAGTTCTGGGCCCCTCAGTTCCTGAAGGACTCAGAGCTGCTGCAGAGAGTCCAGTGCAGAGACACAGAATCATTAAGGTTGGAAAAGACCCTGGGGATCATCAAGTTCAACCATTAACCCTACTCTACAAGGTCACCCCTAAATACAAAGGTGATGAAGGGAGGGGAGCATCTCCCTGATGAGGAAAGGCTGAGGGACCTGGGGCTCTTGAACTGGGAAAAAAGGAGCCTGAGGTGTGACCCCATTAATGTTGATAAGGGCAGGTGTCAAGATGGAGCAGGCTCTGCTCAGTGGCACCTAATGACAGGACAGGGGGCAGTGGGTGTGAGCTGGAGCAGAGGAGGTTCCACATCAGTGTGAGAAGGACCTTGTTCCCAGTGAGGGTGCCAGAGCCCTGGCAGGGACTGCCCAGGGGGGTTGTGGAGTCTCCTTCTCTGGAGACATTTAAAACCCTCCTGAACATGTTCCTGTGCAACTAGATCTAGGGGATCCTGCTATGGTGGGGAGATTGGACTGGATGGTCTTTCGAGGTTCCTTCCAATCCCTAACGTTCTGTGATTCTCATAACTGTCTGGAGCCAGCAGAATGAAAACGCCCCACTCAGCAAGCAGGTTCCAGTCCAGTTAGGACAAGTTTCCTTGTGTTCTCTTGGCTCCCCTACAGCCATTGTTGAGGCTTGAAGAGTTGTGTGTTCACTGTTTTCTTTCTGTGCTTTAGCCACTCACTTTTGAGATTTTAAGCCCCAATTTCACGCAGAAGTTTAATATCCAGGAAGTAAAACCTCCTCATATCGAAGAAAGTTGGGTTTGTATCTGCTCTTTCTGTCTTCTCCTTTCACAGTGCCGTCTCCTCTTTGATTTCACTAGGCGGTCTCTCGCTGTGGAAGATCAGTCCTGTGGAAGATGCGATCAGCATGTTCCCTCTGCTGTGGAACACGGCTAATCCTGCTGGTCCCTGCCATCCTTTCATGTCAGCAGGAACGCGAGAACGGGCTTTCGAAGGCAGGCCGTGGAGCGCTGTGGTTGACGTAGACAGGAGAATAGGAAAAGAACAGCAGCACAGTAATAATTTACTCGTTTTGTATTTATCATTCAACCCGAGACTTCCTGAGGATGTGCGTGTGGTGGTACTCCGGGTAGCTTTCCATTCCACTAGCTTGTCTCCTCGTGTTTTGGTGCAGGGTCACCTAGGTAACTGCTTTTATCCTGGTGAATGCCTCTTAACGTGGGTGGTGCTACTGGCTCAGCATCTCCACAGGACGGTCTGTGCTGGTTTTCTGCTTCTTGAAGGAATCGCGTGAACCAAGAGGTAGAGCTGGTCAACTGTTTCTGCTTCTTCCCCCACTAGGTAGCCTTCAGTCTGTGGCTGTTTGCAGCTCAGCTGGCTTTCTGAGCCTGAAGTGGGTTTGTGTTTGATAACTGCTACTGGATCGCTCTTCCAGATACTCCCCCGGCACACGTGGGTGTGACTGAGTGTGTTCTGAACCAGCCTTTTCCTTTGTGTGCTGATCCATTCGCTTCAGACTTTCAGGTGTGTGTACTGAGAGAAGCAGCAAAACCCGGTCCATCCCTATTCATCACTGCCGTCGGTTTGCAGACTTCCATTGCTTTGCCCTCCTTTCTTCTCCAGCATCCGAGTCCCTTTTGTCATGTCCTATATAGAATCTGTTCCGCGTCTTTCATCGCCTCAGCTGTTCTGTAAACTTCCTTCAGGTCCACAGTATCTTTTCGAAAGCGCGCTCAAGAAGCAGAGGTGTCAAACATTTAACGAGGGAATGGCAAAGGCTTCGTTTCTTTCCCTGGCGGTTCCTGAGGTGAAGGCACCTTTCCCACTGCTGTTGCAGAGCTCTCCGTGAGAACCTCCCTGCCCTTGTCTGTGCAGCTTTGTCCCCTGTGTTCGTCTGCGTTGTCCTCCTCCAGACTGTCCCGTTCTTCCCGTGTGCAAAACCCTTCGTGCAGTAGATCTGGCCGGATGCTGATGCACAAGTAAAACAGAAGAGGCAAGAAGCCCTCCTTGCAGACTGAACTTCACAAATTCCCTCAGATTGGGCTAGGTCATCTTCAGAGGTCCCTTCCAATCCCTAATGTTCTGTCAATCTAAGAAGTCAGAGAGATTGTTTCATTGAAAATGAAGTGAGGAAAACAATTCTGGTATCTGGAATCTTGTGTCCAGTTGTGGGCCCCTCAGTTCCAGAAGGACAGAGAGCTGCTGGACCCACAGGGATGATGGAGGAGGGGAGCAGCTCCCTGCTGATGGAGCTGGGTCCTTTAAGCTTGGAAAAAAGGAGACTGAGGGGTGACTTCATTAATAAATATGTGAAGGGTGGATGTCAGGAGGATGGAGCCAGGTTCTGCTCAGTGTCACCTGGTGATAGGACAAGGGGCAGTGGGTGTGAGCTGGAACAGAGGACATTCCACGTAAATGTGAGAAGGACCTTCTTCCCGGTGAGGGGTGACAGAGCCCTGCGAGGGGCTGCGCAGGAGGGTTGTGGAGTCTCCTTCTCTGGAGACGTTTCAAACCCACCTGGACATGTTGCTGTGTGACTGGATCTAAGGGATCCTGCTGTGGCAGGAGGACTGGACTGGATGATATTCTGAGGTTCCTTCCAACCCCTAATGTTCTGTGATTCTGAGCTTCTGTGATATTATGTAATTATATAATAATTATATTGAGGTTCTGAGCTGCTGAGGAAATAATTTCTTCTTGCCTTGATGACAAAGTTGGGCAACAAGAAGCTCGTGGAGAATGACCTGAGGCCAGGCTTTCAGAGCTTCAAAGGATCCTGCTTCAGGTCCACCAGGTCCCTCCTCTGCAGCAAGCAGAAGGATGGTCTAGGCTGTTGCCTCTAAATAGGGCTGACATGCTTGCTGGCCATCCCAGGCCACTGCAAGCCCTGACAAACCTCTTGTTGCCAAGGGAGGGTGTGTGGAAATAAAAAAATATAAATAATGTCTTGTAAAACTCCTGACCAGTCTTATTATTCAGCCACTAAGCGTAAAATCAAATCTGGGAGGTGGCCATTAACTCTCGGGGAAGCCTGGCTTCATTTTAATAGCACCCCAGCAAAAAGCAGTGGGTAGTTACCTACGGACACTGGCTGCCTCTGCAGCTACTGTGGAGCTGTGGCCAGTAGCCACTGCAGAGCTCAGGTTGCCTCAGGACTGGGCGGCAGGGCAGTGAACATAATTTGGCACTTGACAGATACTCTCTGGTTATGAAATCGGTGAGGTCTGTCGATAGCGGCGCAGTGACTCACCCAGGCAGGTACCTCATTATCCTGCCCTAAATGTGAGGGAAGGGAGGAGGGCTCTGCTGAAGAGGGAAGATGAGGGAGGAAACCAGCCAGCTGGAGGAGGACCTGGGATGGAGACGTTGGTGTTTGTGAACGCGGAGCTGTTCTCCCTGCGATGAAGGCAGGAAGCTTGGCCTCTGCTTTGGGTGGAGAGGCTCCTGGGGAGCACGCAGAGCTCACGCAGTGCTGCTAGTCATCATGTAAATTATTAAAGCCACAGAAATTCGTCTGGCTAATGCCTGTGCTCTTTGCACTCGGGCTGTCCTTCAGCCTGGACAATGAGTAAACACCAAGGGGGGCTGTTTGTGCAGCTCCGGCGCCAGTGCGGTGCTTTGGGACCAGGGCAGCGCAGGAGGAACTGAACGTGTCGAGGAGAGAAGTGAAAAAGCCAGGGAAAGGTCTTGGGTTCCATTTCAGTTTCTTCTGGGGATGGTGCATTCCCATAATAGTCTTTCCGTTCACGGAAATTATACAGGTTTCTGTATTGTACATTTATATACAGAATGTAAATACATGATATGTATTATATACCTCATATAATATAAAATATGTGCCATAAATTATAATTATTATATCTATTATAATTACATCTTCTAGGTAGTATTTTATCATATGAAATACATGATATAAAATACATAATATATGTTACATGTGATAAGGTATTATATGTTCTGTGTAACATATATTACATGTAATATGTATAACATATATTTATATACAAGTAACTATATATCATTCAATAACATAGCCAATGGCTTCAATAATGTCATTATTAAGACGTCTTCCTGCTCATAGTGTGTCACAGAATCACAGAACATTAGGGATTGGAAGGGACCTCCAAAGATCCTCCAGCCCAGTCCCGCCACCAGAGCAGGTTCCACTAGATCCAGTTGCACAGGAACATACCAGGCGGGTTTCAAACATCTCCAGAGGAGACTCCACAAGAGCCATGGGCAGCCCCTTCCAGGGCTCTGCCACCCTCACCCTCAGATTGATGTGGAACCTCCTGTGCTTTCTACAGCTCCTGGGTATCACTTTGCTGGTTCTAGCAGCTCTGCTTCTGGTTAAAGGATGCTGCCAGCGCAGATAACCTCGCGGTGTGTTCGCGGGAGCTTCACGTGTGTTTTGAGTAAGGAAATGCCGGGGATGGTCGCAGGTGCACGAGTTGCTTCGTTGCACCCAGGTGTTCTCCTCCACAGCTTTAGAACAAGCCCAGTCCTCTCCTTTCTGCTCAGCTTCTCTGAGCGTTTTACCCCTCGTTGCTCCCCGCCACCGCTTTCGGAGGGAGGGCAGCTCTGGCGCACGCGATTCCGCTCGCGCATCCTGCCCAGGAGGTCTCTCCTGCGCGCAGCAACGTGTCAGCGGATCGGAGGAATCCTTCCCTGCAGGAAGCAATATCCCTGGGAATGATTAAAACAAACTAAAGGGTCCCCCCAGACTTAATGAAATTCCACACCGGGCTGGCGCTTCTGCGAGACCCTTTAAAACTTGGATTAAGAAGGGGAAATTAAACTTGAAATGAGAGGAAACAGACCCGGCTCTCTTCTCCCGGGCGGGAGTCGAGCACAGTCTGTTGATTATTCCCAGGGAGGCTGAGCTCGCGGGCAGTGACCCTAGCTCGGCATAAAGAGCAGCAAACAGGGTGGCTGGCAACGGGAGCTGCTCTTCATCATCTCAGAAAATGAAATGCCTGTCAGCGTGGAGATCGCTGGTCTCTAGCGGCGCTCAAGCGCAGGGCTAGAGCTGAGGAGCTGCCCTCTGAGCCCAGCCTGGGGATGGTTCTCGGCCCTTGTGCTGTCCTGGAGAGTGGGTGGAACGTCCAGGATTCCTGCAGAGCCTGCAGCTGTGAGACGCCCCGTGTGCGAGGGGCTTTTGTATTCATCTAGGTACAGGTGCAGCCAAGGACTGTGACTGTCAATAACTGGACAAAGCATGCAAGAGAGGTTGGGTCGAGGGGGCTGAAGCGCAGTCCCTGCATGTGTTTCAAAGTCATGGAGATGTGGAGCTCGGGCTGGGTTTAGGGGTGGGTTGGGACAGTTGGGTTCTCAGCTAGAGACTTGATCTTTTCCAGTCAGAATGATTCTGTGATTGTGTGATGTCAGTGTCTGCTTGGAAAGACAGGGGTTTGTGGCTTTTTTGTTCACTTGTGGTTTGAAGCTGCTCCAAACACCCCCTGACCCCCACCCTTGAATCCAGGTAAACCTGTACAGAATCACAGAACATTAGGGGTTGGAAGGGACCTCAAAAGATCATCCAGTCCAATCCCCCTGCCACAGCTGGATCCCCTAGATCCAGTCACACAAGAGCGTGTCTGAAACATCTCCAGAGGAGACTCCACAGCTCCTCTGGGCAGCCCCTTCCAGGGCTCTGTCACCCTCGTAGGGAAGAAGTTCCTTCTGTTACTGTTGTGGGACCTCCTGTGTTCAATCTTACACCCTCGGGAAACATCTACCCTTGGCAAACATCTCCCCTCTGCCTTTTAGGGGTGGATAGTGGTGAATCTCTCTCTTAGCAGAAAGCAGCTGCTTGCTTGGGGAAGCATCGGTGCTTAGAGGCCTTCCTTGGTTTTGGTGGAACCCAAATGTGCAGCACTGGGCAGCTCTTGCTCTGAGCTGCAGCTTTCCTAGACGAGGAGGTTTAAGTCCTAGAGTGATAGAATCATCAAGGTAGGAAAAGACCTTGAAGAACATCAAGTGCAACCGTCTGTCCTGCAGTCCCGAACCACTAAAGCATCTCCCAAAGTCTTCTGCAGGGACTCTCCTGCAGCGCCTCCAGCATTGCACCTGGCTGCAAGAAAATGAATCACTTACAGCATTCAGGCTGCATCCTGAGGTTGGAGTCTTCAGCTGCTCTGAGGCTCAGGTAGGAAGGAGAACTTGGCTCAGCCAGTCCCTGCTCTCCCAGCTGCGCGTGAGGGTTTCGATTTAATTTTGCCTTGGGCACACGGCCAGTCCCTGCGACGCTGAGAGAAGCGGTAGTTCAGGGCTGTTCTTTCGCTTCCTTTCTTCGCTGCCGAGTGTTGTTTTACTTTTCCTCGTCTCAGAGAGGAGCCATCACCCAGGCTGGGGGCTGTCAGCAGCTCCCTGGTTTTCTCTGGCCTGTGTTACAGCCCGGCGGGGCTGCTGGCCCCGCGTCTCGTCCCCAGCTGCCCGCACTCCTGAGCGATGCTGAGCAGCGGCTAAAGGGCAGGGGCCAGAAGATAGGGCCAAGACAGGACAAGGGGCAGCGGGACCAAAGTGGAACCTGGGAAGTTCCACCTAAAACATGAGGAGAAAATTCTTGACTTTGAGAGCAGCCCAAGCTGCCCAGACAGGTTGTGGGGTCTCTGCTCTGGAGAGATTCAACACCTCCTGGACAGCATCCTGCGCCTCCTGCTCTGGGTGGCCCTGCTCTGGCAGGGGGTTGCACTGAATGATCCCCAGAGGTCTCTGCCAGCCCCACCAGCCTGTGACTGTGTGAACTGAAGCTTGGAGGGAAAAAACTCCCTAATTTCTATCTTGCTGTCTGAATTTCCAGGCAGGTGGGGCCTGTGCTGGCCCAACCAGCCATCCCAATTGAATTAGCTGCTCCTCCGACGAGGACGCTGCCGCTCACAGTGTTCCGGTGCAGTTAATCGCTGGTGTGGAACATGGTGTGACCACATCAAGCTCCTCTGAAGCACCAATCTGCTGAAAGAGTGGAACCCTGATAAGGCTGCAGTAATTAAAGGTGCGTTTAATGGCTTAACGAAAGCACTGGCCATCTCCAGCTGCTCTTAGAAGCCGGCAGTGCTTGCCGTGTTCCAGCGGTGGTGCCGTATTGAACACAGACCTTTGCTGCTCTTTATGGGCGGCGATAATTTTGACTGAATCCTGTATGTGTTCAGCTAATTAGACTAAAATACGCTTGTGTTGAATGCAGTTTGGTTCTCCAGGTTTCAGAGGGGCCATTTTCAGGTGGTGGGTTGGTTCAGGAGGGTCTCTCCACTCATGCTGACTCCCAGCTGCATTTTCCAGTGCAACACCCAATCTGTGGCCCGTCGTGCTGTACAGAGGCAGCGATGGCACAAGAGCTGGCTTTTAAAAAGAAGTAGGTGAGACCACATCTGGATTATTGTCTGCAGCTCTGGGCCCCTCAGTTCCAGAAGGACATGGAGCTGCTGGAGAGAGCCCAGCACAGAGCCACAGGGATGATGGAGGGAGGGGAGCATCTCCCTGCTGAGGAGAGGCTGAGGGAGCTGGGGCTCTAGAGCTGGGAAAAAGGAGCTGAGGGGTGACCCCATGGATGTTGATAGATATGTCAAGAGTGGGTGTCAGGAGGATGGAGCCAGGCAGGGGCTGCCCAGGGGTGTTGTGGAGTCTCCTTCTCTGGAGACGTTTCAAACCCACCTGGCCGTGTTCCGATGCGACTGGATCATGGGGATCCTGCTGTGGCAGGGGGTCGGACTGGATGATCTGAGATCCCTTCCAGTCCCTAACATTGTGTGATCCAGCAAAGCATTTCCATCTTTGCTGGTCACTTCCAGGGGCCCCCACCTTAGGAAGGTCAGAACTTCAGGCAGGCTCTACCAGTCTCTGTTACGTTGTTGGGAGGCTCCTTTCCCAGTGCCCTCCAGTCCAAAGGATGAACCAAACCTCACAGATACCTTCAGCTGCTGCAATTAAAGTGCTGAGCTACCAATGCTGACTTCTGTTGACACGTGAATGTTTTAGCCACTTAGGCAAATACATTGGCCAGCTCCACAGGACCTGTTTGAAGGCAGCTTTGATGGTTTCGGGAACGAATTCTCCCCTGTTTGTGTCTGGTCCTGTCCAGGCACCGCTAACGAGGAGGATGCTCTTCTGCTTCAACGTGCAGAGATCAGCTTCATTTCAGGGAAGGCAAAAATGCCGGCTCCTGGTTAAAAATAGGTCCTGCAGCCGCTGTGGCGAGGAGAAGGTGCTGTGCGCCGCCTCCTCGGGTACGCGCCGTGCCCCGCATTCGTGTGCGGTTGTAGAGCCTAATCAAGTTTGCAATTAATGTGTCTCGTGGCTCCCCCCAAACGAGGGTGAGTCAGGCGGCCGGGGACTGAATTCCCTCCTGGGAGACCTCAGTCCCAGTCCCTCCCTCTTTTCTTTCAGCTCGACGGGGCGGTTTGGGTGTCTGTGCGGCCACGCAGGCGTCCGCGCCCCAGCGGCCGACTGGGGAGCCGGGCGGGATGGGGGTGTCCTCGGTTGTGCGGGGCCGCGAGGAGCTGGTCGCCGGAGCTTGGAGGCACAATTACTCTATGAAATAGAAAATGGTAGCGAAGACGCTCGTCTTCCCCGTGTCATTACCTCTCCCCAGGAGCAATTCGCTCTCGTTTGCGCAGCCCAGTACTCGAGCTGCCGGAGCCTGGTCTCTCAGGACCGTCTCAGAGGGCTGCAGCGCTGCAGACCCTCTGCATAAACATCCCTCTCTCCCTCTCTGCTCCGTCCCGTTGTCCTGTTGGATCTGGAGCAGCCCTTGGAAAGGATGAGGTGGAGTGTGGGGCAGAGGACAACACGACATCACCGCGAGGACCTCCTTTCGAACTTAGGAAGGGGGGTGTGTAGAAGTAAAGATAAAGATAATCAGCATAGAAATCAATACAGATCATGAAAGTGAATAAACACAGCGGTGACAACAGATAAAGGCCATTACAAGTATTAAAAAGAAATGAAGTGTGTACAAACTTGATTCTATGATCTGTAAAGCTCTCGTCTGAATCGTACATTTCAGATGAGTAAATAGCATTGAAAAGAAATGCAATGTAAAAAGAAAAACATCTTAAAGATAACTATGTACAACTATTATTAAAAATAAATATATAGAATTTTCTATATACATTAGGTACAGAAATATATATAACAATGTATGCAGTTTTCTATATGCATTATATAGAAACTGTAGATAATGATCTAGAAACTACTGAAGTGAATAAATCAATTATAGATAAGTAAACAGCATTGATAAAATAAATATAATCTAAAGGAAAAATATTTAAAATAAATACATAAATGTAGTAAAAATATATATTATGATCTATCGATCACTAGTTTGAATAAATAAATTAAAAATAAGTAAATAGCATTGAAAACAAATCAGTATAGTGTAAAATAAAAAGGTAGTTAAGAATAAATATGTACAACTATTATTGAGAAAAAATACAAATACAGAAACTTTATGTAATGCTCTAGAAATTGCTCCGTCAAATAAATAAGTTAAAACTAAGTAAATACTGAAAATATTGCAAATAAAAATATTAAGAAAAAATAAAAAATATTATTAAAAACAATATATGAACTTTATAACATGATCTCTAAATTACTCAGTTGACTAAATTAAAACAAAGTAAGTACTGAAAATAAATAACTGAAATGAAATTATTCTTAAAAATCACGTGAGTTTATATGACCTTTATATTATCACCTGTAAATGACTCCACTGAATAAATAGAACTATTGCGAATCAATAATTATTATTTAAAAGTAAAATATTTGCAATAAGTAAGTAAACCTATAAAAACGACGTTAGGTTCTGATCTCTGAATTGCTCCACCGAGCAAATACAGCAGAAATAAGGGAATATTCGAAGGCAGCAAGTACTAAATGCAGTAAACAACAAATAAGTGGAGAATTAGGAATAAAGTCTGTTGTGCAAGATAAATGGGATCTGTGCAGTCTGCAGCTTATGGCCTGTCTGTGACTCAGCTGAACCCCGTCTAAAAAGGCTTTTAGGGGCGAGGGAGAGGGTGATGACCAGCGCAGAGCGGAGCCCGGGCTCAGAGCCTCCTGACCACGGGCTGAGCCCGGCCTGCCAGCCCGGGAGCAGCTGGGAGCCTTCAGCCCTTTGGGTCTCCAGGAACCTGCAGTTACCTGTAGCTGACCTGCAAGAAGCTGCCGAGGAGTGAGGGGAGCAGGCTGTAGCTTTTAAAAGGGATGCAGAGAGTAGGAGACGTTGTGGGAACGGAGCGGGCCGGCGCGCCTTCCCTTCCGAAAGCGCGTGGAGCGTGCCGAACCTCTTGTGGCACCAAAGCGTTGTGGTAATGATTTGACTGGGGCCGGCGTTTCCTCCGCAGAAGCTAATTAGAAGTGATTTCCTTCAGATAGAGGTTTGGGGTTATCTTGTAGGACGGGCAAAACTCTCGTGTAAGGGCTGCAGAAATTAAATCCAGATCCCCAGGCGCTGCGAGGGGGAGATAAAAAGTATTCCCAGGCTTCTGAGCAGCCTGGTCTCATCCCAGCCTGGTGTGCAGCTCTGTCTGTTGCATAACAGGCCATTGTTCAGCAGCAGCTGGTGGCAGTGGCTTTGCAATGGGTGGGGAGGGGGGTGATGAAGGCAAGACAGTGACTCCAAAGGAAAAGGGGGCTTCTCCTTCCACTTCAGGTGTTTCTTCCTCCAGCAGGTTGGCTGGGGTTGGGGATTTTTGCCTTGTTTACCTTTTTCCCCTCAAGCTGCAGATCTGCCAGACCGTCAAAGGGATAATTAGTCCAAAATCACCGATTCTGTTTCATTCATAATGACAAAAGAGCATTTCTCGTGTTTGCTTTGCCGGGGTGCAACCTTTGCAGTCGCTCTTCTCGCGCCGCATGAGTCAGTGGCACTAATGAGCCAGAAATGGTTGTAGTAATTAGCTGAGATGAGCTTGGCTCTTTTATTGTTGGCTATTTATTTATTTTGAAGAAAAAAACTGACCCTTTCTTGAAAAAGCTTCTCCAAGTCCATGATCTTGAGTGCAGGAAGCTGCTCTGCTGAGTTTCCAGGTCGAATCAGCTCTGGATAAGTAATGACTGGGTCTGGTTTCTGTTATGGTCCTGGTGGTTTTATACCCTTTGTTCTGTTTGGGCTGGTGGGTTCTCAGGCCTCATTGGGCCCCTCAGTTCCTGAAGGACACGGAGCTGGTGGAGAGAGCCCAGCACAGAGCTACGGGGATGGTGAAGGGAGGGGAGCATCTCCCTGATGAGGACAGGCTGAGGGAGCTGGGGAAGAAGGAAACTGAGGGGTGACCCCATGGATGTTGATAAATATGTGAAGGGTGGGTGTCAGGAGGATGGAGCCAGGCTCTGCTTAGGGGCACCCGGTGATAGGACAAGGGGCAGTGGGTGTGAGCTGGAGCAGAGGAGGTTCCACATCAGTGTGAGAAGGACCTTCTTCCCAGCTGAAGGTCAGTCTGTACTTTGAAGCAGAAGGGGAATTCTGCACGTTGCACAAGCAGAGGTGGGCACTGGTGAGGGCACGGCATGCGCCTGGGGGGCCAGTGGCAAGCAGCAGCTGCAACAGAAACGCGCAGAAGCAATTATCCCAATTTCCCTTTTGAAATCCTCTTAGTCACTTTGTTGGTCAATGGCACAAGAGTGAGCTGACTGGGCAGACAGGGGCTGTAAAGTGATTCATTAGGCTTCCACTGAATTGCCGTCGCTGGGCGCGTTTCAGAGTCGTCGTGATCTGCAGCTTGGCCTTGGGACAGTTAATGGTTGGACTCGATGATCTTGAAAGGCTTTTCTAACCTAAATGATTCTTTCCAACAATCTGCTGCACCGTATTGTACTGGTGAGGCTGCACCTCAGGCACCGGGTTCAGTTTTAGGTCTCTCACCTCAAGAAGAACATTTTGGGGCTGGGGCATGTCCAGAGAACAGCAGTGATGCTGGAGCAGGGACTAGAGCACAAGTGCTCTGAAGAGTGGCTGAGGGAACTAGGTTGTTTAGCCTGGAGAAAAGGAGGTTCAGGGGACATCTTCTAGCGCTCTCAGTGCTGGACTGGGGCCAGAGAAGGGCAACGAGGCTGGGGAGAGGGCTGGCAAACAGGCCCTGTGAAGAGCAGCTGAGGGAACTGGGGTTATTAGTCTAGAGAAGAGGAGGCTGCGAGGAGACCTTCTTGCTCCCTACAGCTACCTCAAAGAAGGTTGTAACGAGGCTGCTGCTGGTCTCTTCTCTCACATTCCTACTGATAGGATGAGACGAAGTGTCCTGAAAATGCGTCAGGGGAGGTTTAGATTGGATCTGAGGAAGAAGTTCTTTGCTGAGAGAGTGGTTGGGCGCTGGAACAGGCTGCCCGGGGAGGTGGAGGAGTCTCCATCCCTGGAGGGGTTTAAAAATGTAGTGGCTTGAGCACTTGAGGCTATGGTGTAGGTTTAGGGAGCTGTTGGGGTGAAGTCTGGACTTGATGATGCTGGAGGTCCTTTCCAGCCAGGATGATTCACAGAATCACAGCACATCAGAGGTTGGAAAGGCCCTCAAAAGACCATCCAGTCCAATCCCCCTGCCACAGCAGGATCTCCTAGACCAAGTTGCACAGAAACAGGTGGGTTTTAAATGTCTCCTCTTAGCCTGCCCTGGCAAAGTGAACCTAAGCAGCATTTAAAACCACCGAGAAGATGGCAAAAAAACCACAGAGCGAGCTGGAACTGGAGACCTCTGAGCACTGATCCTGAATTTGTTAATTAGTGTAGGGCTTGGGCGAGCCACAGCGCGTCAGGAGAGCAGCAAAAATTGCCATGGAAATATTTGTGCTCCTCACCCTTTCATGTCTGCATGACCAGAGAGGAGACTCTCGCGCGCATCCAGCGCCCAGTTCCTCATAACCACCACCCCCTCGTCCTGCAGCCTCCCTCGGTGCGTTTCCCCTGACAGGAATCCAATCGCCTTTGTAAAGGACAGAGACCCTAGGAAGTCGTAGGGGAGCGGTGTTTTCAGACCCTGCTCTCGGCTGAGTTGGAGCATTTTTGGGGACGTGCCGGGCTGAGCATCATTTCCACAGGAGTCCAGCTAACAGCTAATTCCTCGAGAGGTGCTAATCCAATCCCTCTTGTTCATTAGCAGGAAGGAAGAGGTGTCTTGTCTTTGTTCTCATGGCTGTTGTTCCACTCGAGGGTAAGTTCCTTCGCCCTCAGTTGTCTGTCACCAGCCCTTGGATAAAAAATGCAGGATCAGGGGTTTGGGAAACTGTCTCAATGGATGCAGTGAGCTGGACTCTGTGCCAGTGAAGCTGCACTGATTTGTACAAGCTGTGGATCTGCCCTGTGCATTTTGTTTTTGACAGTAAACACCATTAGAGCACAGTCAGGGCTTTTCTACAGGCATTCTTCATGCTGTAGAGCACTGGCTCAGCATCCAGAACTGTAATTTTGTCTTGATTGACCTGATCTTCTTGCGCTGAATTGAAAGGGGAACTTCCCTTGAAAAGAACCTTCCATGGCAGCAAAAAGCAGTGTGTGCTCTCAGGGGGGTGAAGAGTCAGGTCAGGTCTCGTCAGGTGAAGCCTGAAGTCTGAAAGTTTGAGTTTTACGCATGTTCCTGATGATTGTGCTGCCACATAATGGGCCAATGACCTTCATCAGGCACATCAATATCAGAAGGACCTTCTTCCCAGTGAGGGTGACAGAGCACTGGAAGGGGCTGCCCAGGGAGGTTGTGGAGTCTCCTCTGGAGACACTTAAAACCCTCCGGGATGTGTTCCTGTGTGACTGGATCTAGGGGATCCTGCTGTGGCAGGGGGATTGGACTGGATGATCTTTTGAGGTCCCTTCCAATCCCTAATGTTCTGGGATTCAACAAGGGAGGGCTAGACTGGACATCGGGAAGAAATTCTTCCCAGAGAACAGTGACAAGAACCCTTGAGTCACATCAGCTATCAAATTCAGTCTAATTTGGCCAGCGAATTCCCAAACTGGTTTGGCAGCTTGGATTCACTCTCTTCCTCTAAGTTTTTAACGTAGCAGAGTAATTTCTTGGAATGTCTTTGAAGAACCCAATATGTTGCTGTCTTGGCATTTGAGAATCTTCCTTTTGTTTCACGCTCTCCCATCTGTGAACTCTGCCTTTTAGCTGCCTCAGTTACTACTTATTCCTTTGCTGTCGTGTTTTAACGAGACGAGATGAAGTCCTGACTTCGCTCAAAGACAAAACTCCCACTGGTTCCTGTAGGAGTCAGGTTTTTTCTCGGGTGGATCCAGTTAAAAATGGAAGTGGGTGGTGGGCTCACGGACACGTGAACCTCCTCGATCAGCACTTCAGTGTCTGAAAGCCGAACAGGCAGCAGCGCTGCTGGTACCGGGCAGCGCATCCTCTGCTGAACTGGAAGCAGACAACCATAAAAGGATCGTTTGCTAAAGAGGTGCTCACCTGCTTTCCCTGATCTGATAGGAGCTGCATGCTGATGTAATAACAGCTGTGAATCTGGCCAGTGATTGCAGTGAGCCAGGCTGTAAGCAGCCGGCACAGAGGGGATCCCGCAGCCCAGAAATGTATATTCCCCCATCTGAAAACTACGCCTCCGATGTTCCAGTGGACACCCGTTGCCCCTTATCTGGTCGTTGGATGCCACTGAGAAGAGCCTGCATGACCCAGTCAAGGATGGGTTGTGGCCTGGTCTCCCAGGGGATACAAAGGACCCAGCATCCGTGCAGCTCGTGACACCAGCAGTCTCAGGTCACGGTTGGTTGCTCAGACCCAGGGAAGCAAACAACTTGCAAGCGGCTGTTACAGTCCCCTTGAGTGATCACATAGTTTCACTCTTAGTTGTCCTGCTCGAGCTGCCTCCTCAGTTGAGGTGAAAGCTGGTTCCCCCTTGTCGTGTCGAAGGGTGTGCAGGAGCACCTGTGACCTGTTCATTGCCCAGCCGCCGGAGATCCGGCAGTGAAGTGCCTCTGCTGCACTTGGGTAACACCCAGGGTCGAGCTGAAGTCCACCCTGACCTTGGCCTTGTGCACGAGGCACAGAGTGGACACGAGTCTGCCGAGGGATGTTACGGCGCAGCGTCGCGTCGCTAATTCTGGGAGAGGGAAGAGGCATGAAGTAGAACATGAGTGCAAACCACAAGTCCCAGCGGAAGGCGCCATGTGCTGCGGCCTCACCGAGCTCCCCAACCAGGCGTTTCCCAGCACATCCACCTCCTGCACGTGTCTGCACCTGTTCTTCCCCCTGCTATCGCCGCGTCCCGCTTGCGTTGCCCCTCACAGCCTCCTATTCCTTCATAATTAAATAAACAGCTTGCAAATTGCTGGCCACCAAATGCCTCTGCTGCACTCTTACCTTAAGGGGTTTCCATGGCTACCAAGGACAAGAAGTTTAACCGCCGCTCGCCAGGCTCAAGGCTGTTCACAGCCTTTTAACTTTGTAGCTCGGTCTCTCTCTGGTTTTTTTTTGTTCCTCTTTGTTTATTAAGAGAATGAGGCAGTAATTTGGGCTCTGCAAATGCGACGGTGCCAAATGGACCCGGTGCTTTCCGAGGTGTTGGCTGGGCTCGGTCCTCCCTGCAGGTGCTTTCGGATAAAGCTCCCAGCAGTGCAGCCCACAGCTCCTGAGGTTATTAAATACCCATCAAGCGTTTCTCCAGTTTAACAATCCCCTGATTTGCTAATCTCTAAATGATCTTAAAGTCTTCTGAAATGGCTTCACGTTTTGCCGGAGCGGCTCTGCTGCCGAACGGCAGGAGCTGTCGCTAACCCGCGGCTGCATCGCGCGTTCGCCGCATGGAAATATTGCTGTCTTCTGGTTTGTGTCTTCCGCCGAGCTCGGCAGGGCTGGACGGATGGTTTGTGTGGGGGAGACGCGGAATCGCTCATGGTCATCAAGAGCAACCGCTCCCTCAGCACTGCCAGGTCCCCGCTGACCCCTGTCCCCCTCCCCACATCTCCACAGCACTGCAAACCCTGCAGGGATGGGCTTCACAGCTTCACAGAACATCAGGGACTGGAAGGGACCTTGAAAGATCATCCAGTCAAATCCTCTGCCACAGCAGGATCACCTAGATCAAGTCACACAGGAACAGGGCCAGGTGGGTTTCAAATGTCTCCAGAGAAGGAGACTCCACAACCCCCCTGGGCAGCCCCTGCCAGGGCTCTCTCACCAGGAAGTTCCTTCTTATATTGATGTGGAACCTCCTCTGCTCCAGCTCACACCCACTGCCCCTTGTCCAGCATTGGGTGCCCCTGAGCAGAGCCTGGCTCCATCTTCCCCAAACCCACCCTTCTCATATTTCTCGGCATTCATGGGGTCACCCCTCAGTCTCCTTTTGAGGTCCCATCCAGTCCCTGATGTTCTGTGATTTGCTGCTGTAATGAAGCGGATTTTGGTTTGGGGGCCCCTGTAAAACTTCTTCTGTACAAGTTACCTGTCCAGAAAAACACAGAAGGTTAAACAACCCAGAGGGATTCGGGGAGACTGTGTTTTATCAAGTGAATTAGTGAAGTGGGACGAACAAAATGAGGCTCCAGTAACCCAAGGGATCAGTGACGAGGCAGGAAAAAAGCCCTTTCTACCTTTACGTAATGGATTTGAATGCAGCCCAAGTCAATAGAGAACAAAAGTTCCTAACGTCCACGTAGGGTCTCCAGAAAATGAATCCAAATTAACTTTGAAAAGAGACGAGCTCGACTGCATTACATTCCTTTATGGACACTCTTAATTGAAATTACAGTGGCCTTGATTCAATTTAGCTTGAATGAAATTCTAAATAGGAGTGTCCACACAAAGACTTAATGTAATATAATTAACCCACTTTAAAAGTTAATTCCAATTACATTTCTAGAATGTTTCTGGGTGGACTTGGAAGCCGGCTGCATTGTGCGGTGGCTTTTATCAACGGGTCGAGGTTGGTGCCTGGTGAATAGCTCATAGATTGCTCCTATTCATTCCACTGTGAGCAGCATGAACAGAGAGATTAGGAGCCTCTCACCCTTTGGGTGACATCCAGGGAAAGGTCAGTCGAGAAGCCGAGTGAGTCCTTTGAATGCAAAGAAGTGCATTCGACCGAAGAGCCGCTGCAGATTGTCCACTGTTTCCTATGATTTCCCTAGGAAAGCAGCAAAGGCTGTGAGTTGTGCTGAGGATACTTGGCAGCAGAAAGAGTATTTTATAGCTAAAGGGACCTACCAGGCTGGTTTAGTGTAGAAACACTCTGAATTCTCTTTAATTTCCAGCAAAAATGCAGAATGTTTTCGTGCACTAAGGCTGGGGAGTCTCCTTCTCTGGAGGGGCAGTGGGTGTCAGCTGGAACAGAGGAGGTTCCACATCAATCTGAGAAGGACCTTCTTCCCAGTGAGGGTGACAGAGCCCTGGCAGGGGCTGCCCAAGGGGGGTTGTGGAGTCTCCTTCTCTGGAGACGTTTCAAACCCTTCTGGCCATGTTCCTGTCTGACTGGAGCCAGGTGATCCTGCTGTGGCAGGGGGGTTGGACTGGATGATCTTTTGAGGTCCCTTCCAATCCCTGATGCTCTGGGATTCTCATTTCTGAGATGCCAGTTCTGTCTTCACTGAAGGAGAAGATTCAAAACCTTGGGAAGACGTGAGAGGAGGACCCACAAACTCCTGCTGGAAAACGAGAGGTGTGAGAGAAAAGCTGGCTGCTGTACAACAAACTGAAGGAGAGGAAGGGAAAAGGCAGGCTGGGTCCGACTCATCCTTGATTGAACTCTGCTGAAGTCGGTGGTGATTCGGGAGGATTGAATGTGTCCCATCACATTTAGGTCTTTCAGGTCAGTGTCTTGGTGAGTCAGCGGAGTTTGAAAAGGCTGGAGGAAGAGAGCAGAGCCGGGAGGTAGCTGTGGTGCAGCAATATCTGCCTCCCACATTTCCAAGCTCAGTGAAATGTGCAAAACATCACCTTGTGAGAGCTTTGATTTATCTGCTCTCACAAGCAATCAGTTGGCATCACCTCTCCCTCTCTCCCCAGCTTCCCCTGTGTTTCACAGAATCACAGAACATCAGGGTTTGGAAGTCCAGTCCCCCTGCCACAGCAGGATCCCCTAGATCCAGTCACACAAGAACATCTCCGGGCGGGTTTGAAAGGTCTCCAGAGAAGGACACTCCACAGCCCCCCTGGGCAGCCCCTGCCAGGGCTCTGGCACCCTCACCATGAAGAAGATCCTTCTCAGATTGATGTGGAACCTCCTCTGCTCCAGCTCACACCCACTGCCCCTTGTCCTGTCACTGGGTGCCCCTGAGCAGAGCCTGGCTCCATCCTCCTGACACCCACCCTTCCCATATTGATCAACACCCATGGGGTCACCCCTCAGTCTTCTCTTGTCCCAGTTCAAGAGCCCCAGCTCCCTCAGCCTCTCTTCAGCAGGGAGATGCTCCCCTCCCTTCATCATCTCTGTGGCTCTGTGCTGGGCTCTCTCCAGCAGCTCAGTGTCCTTCTGGAACTGAGGGGCCCAGAACTGGACACAAGATTCCAGATACTGTCTCCCCAGGGCAGAGTAGAGGGAGAGGAGACCCTCTCTTGATCTGCTAAGCACTCTCCTTGTGATCCAGCCCAGAATATTCCACGGGGTTGATGGCAAAGACCTTGATTGAGTGGGGAAGAAAACCAGCATCCTCATGCTGCTTGTGGGCAGGAAACAGCCTCCCTGTGTTTGTGCTTCTCTGGAGCCCAAAGCTCCCATCCTCAGGGTTCCCTCCCTACCCGTGTGGCTCCATCAGCCCGGCCCTCCGCAGCCGTGTGAGGACAGCGCAGCTGAGGCTGCTGGAGCGTTTGCAGAGCAGATGCTGGGGGAGGATTGGTGACCCCAGTGGAGCTCCCTGCCCGCAGTTCAGTCCCTGTGCTGGGACGAGGCTTTGCCCTCGTGCGTTTGCAGCGCTTTGTGGAGCTCCAACATCGCGTGCGCTTGTCTCCTGGTGTCTCCAGTGACGTTCCCTTGGCTTCCTCCGCTGGCACTGCTGCCAAAAGGGGGTCAGTCTCAGGCCCTGAGAGCATTCCCAGTTCCTGAAAAGAGAGTCAAAGGAGTCACTTCTGCAGAAGGTCATCCGGGGATTGTGACCTATTTTTACCGCTGGTGCTCCACGCTCTGTTCCACGCGGAAAATACTTGCAGTCCTCCTGTGCTGATGCCACCAGAAGAGACTTCCCGGTGTAATTAGCCGCTCGACACGCCGAGTTCCTCTTCATGTGTCTGGAAGTCTGCCATCTCATTTGCAGACCTTGGAGCACCTTGTTTGCTGAGAACGCGCGGGTACCCTCGCAGCGCGGGCTGGGCTCTTTCTCAGGAGGGTGCGATGTCCACGTGAAGAGCTCTGCTGCGGAGAGCTCTGCTGCAGTGCCTGCTCTGAGCACATCCACGTACATGACAGCTTGAAAAAGGTCCCGAAAGCTGGCTGGAGATGCTCCTCATCCTACATTTCTCTAGCAGGTGGCTGAGGGAAGGTTGTGGTGGTTGGACTGTCCTTTGGAAGGGATTGCACTGCCACAGTTTGATCACCTGATAGCTGGTAAAGTCCATCTCTGTTGTGGAGGCAGCACAGAAGCCATCCTGGGGTGAATCAGAAGTGGGGAGGGGGGGAGTAGCAGATTGAGAGAGGGTCTCCTCTCCCTGTACTCTGCCTTGGGGAGACTGCATCTGGAGTATTGTGTCCAGTTCTGGGCCCCTCAGTTCCAGAAGGACACTGAGCTGCTGGAGAGAGCCCAGTGCAGAGCCACAGCGATGATGAAGGGAGGNCAGAGACCCTTGCTGTGGTTGGGGGGGGGATTGTACTGGATGATCTTTTGAGGTTCCTTCTAATCCCTGATGTTCTGTGATTAGGGTAGAAAAGACCTCTAAGATCATGAAGTGTGGTTTTTTTAACGGTGGAGGCAGAGCAGTGACCCAAAGGGTGACAGATCACGCTGGATCATAAACCCTACGCTGGGGCAAAGGCACGGCCTTTGCACAGCTGAGGCAGTAGCTCACAGAGCCTCAGACTAAACAGAAAGCAAAGCCTGAGCTGCCAACAGCCACTGAACTGCCAGCGGTCCAGCTGCAGGTCACTGGAGCTCGGGGAAAACGTCGTTGCCACCTTCCATGCCCCATTAGGCAGAGCTTTGGGAATGGGGTGGAAGATCTCTGTTGTAATCCAAGCCCACCGATACGGAGAAACCCTTTGGAGTTGGCAGGGAGGACACAGACAGTCGCTTTCTCCTGGTGAAATAACCAAGAGAGATCAGAGTGAAAGAGCTGATTTTAATAAATCAATAAACAGGAGCCCCAGTTGGGCGAGGTGGCCGTCGCTGCATAGGCACTTGGCAAAGGCACCTTGCCGTAGCGCAGCTACCGCATCCTTGGAGCTGGCCCTGAGGAGGGCTGCGCTGAGCGTAGCTGCAGAGGGAGATTAGCTTTGTCATCCCTGGCTTCATCCTCTGCACTGGCTCCTGTGAGGGCAGCGCTCCTCGCTCCGAGGAGAACGCGCCACACATCGAGCACAAGTGTCTGCCGGGCTGTAGAGAGGGGAGCGTGAGCTCACGTGTCCATTTGCAGCCAGATCCACTGAGTTTTGTGGGACTAGAAAACAACAGAGAGCTCTGCGTGGGACGTGTCTCCTCTATCGGGAGAAGCCACATCTCCGGGCTAGGACGGCAGATGAGGTGTGCTGTGGTGGTTAAGAGAGGTCGTGGTTGGGAACACCCTGAATCATTGTGGGGTGCCTCAGGAGCTGGCTGCGGCGAGGAAGTTCCTTGTGTTGTGAGGTTCATTTTAAATCTCTGCAGCAGAGGGCACTGGTGCTATGGACTTGGCCATGGAGTTGGTGTTTGGAACTAGGGGAAGGAAGGTAAAAAGCCCCAGATCACTAGAGAGGACAAAGGGTTGTCAGCAGAGACTGAGGAAGCCGGCTGATGGTCTGTGTTCCACGGGTGGATTTATAAAGCTGCACCTCCGCGTGTCTCTAACATAATAGATGGGTGTTGAATAGCAAATGACTCTAGGACAGGCTTCCAGATGGGTCTTTATGTGAAGCCCATTAAAACAATCCCATGAACGTTCTGCAAGGCTGCAGCTGAACTTTGCGCGGTGTCGTATGTGCTGCCTCGTTCTACTCTCCTGGGGCTTTTCCTGGGGCGTTTTGAATTGCCCAGGGATGAGTTTTGGGAGCAGTCTTGTTTGGAGCCTTTATCGATGACCTGGACGCGTCCTTGTTGATGATCTGGACGTGGGGATTGAGAGTGCCCTCAGTCAGTTTGCACGTGACAGCCAACTGTGTGGGAGTGTTGATGTGCTCGAGGGCAGGAAGGCTCTAGAAAGGGATCTGGACAGGATGGATCGATGGGCCAAGGCTAATTGTCTGAGGTACAACAGGGCCAAGTGCCGGGGGCCTGCATTTCAGTCACAACAACCCCAGGCAATGCTACAGGCTTTGGGGATGAGGGGCTCGGAAGGTGCCCAGCAGAAAAGGGGTGCTGGTAGATTAATATGAGCCAGCAGTGTGCCCAGGTAGCCAGGAAGGAGTATTGTGTTCAGTTCTGGGCTCCTCATCGTAGGAAAGACGTTGAGATGCTGAAGCATGTCCAGAGCAGAGCTGCCAAGCTCATGAGGGGTTAGAGAACAAGCTGTGTGAGGAGAGGCTGAGGGAGCTGGGCAGGTTTAGTTTGGAGAAGAGGAGGCTGAGGGGGGACCTCATTGCCCTCTACAACCACCTGAGAGGAGGTTGGAGAGAGGTGGCTGCTGGCCTCTTCTCCTTAGAAAATTTAAAAGCGGAGGAAGAAAAGACAGATGTCCTGGATAAATAAAAAGCCAAATCCCTGGTGACCAACAAAAATGCTGATACAGTCACAGTAGTTGTGACAGGTGATGGTTAATTTAGGAGAAAAATCCATGGCTCCACAGTCCTTCAGGAACCTGGAGCTGATGGTAAACTCATTGAGATTGTTCTTCTGACCATAAGGAACAGGTTCTTCAGACAGTGTAGGAAGGATGGGGAGCAGCTCCTTTTCACCACCTTTTCCCAGGGACCCCATGTCCAGAATTACAGGGGCTGGTGGAGGGAGGGTAGACATTCAAAACCAGCCTGGATACGTTCCTGTGCGATTTGATCTAGAGGATCCTGCTGTGGCGGCAGGGTTTGGACTGGGTGATCTCTCAAGGGCCCTGATGTTCTCTGTGACGGAGGTGGGAGCAGCAGCACCTACCACTGGAGCCACCACACCCTCCAGAGCCCTCCAGCAGCAGCGTGAGCTGAAGGGAGAGAGGAGCAGAGTGATTTGCTCAAGGTTGCAAAACAACATTAGTTTCATGAATCTTTCATGGCAGGAGTGATGTTTTATAAATAGCACTTACGGAGCAGATCAAACAGACACAGCCCAGACTTCCCCATTCACAGGCTTTTTTAACCATCCTGTTGCCTTTCTCCACAGTGAAACGTTGAAAGCGAGGTGAGAACACTGCTAACTCCAACCCAGGGCAGGTTTTCTTGAAACAGAGAAATGAATTCTCCAAGTCACCCTGTCAGGGTGAGGGCAAGAGAAGGCCTCTCATTCCATAGAGTCACAGAACATTAGAGATTGGAAGGGACCTTGAAACATCATCTAGTCCAAGCCCCCTGCCAGAGCAGGATCCCCTAGATCCAGTCACACAGGAACACGGCCAGGAGGGTTTTAAACATCTCCAGAGAAGGACACTCCACAACCCCCCTGGGCAGCCCCTGCCAGGGCTCCGTCACCCTCACCATGAAGAAGTTTCTTCTCAGATTCATGTGGAACCTCCTCTGTTCCAGCTCACACCCACTGCCCCTTGTCTTATCACTAGATGCCACTGAGCAGAGCCTGGCTCCATCCTCCTTCACATATTGATCAACATTATTGTGGTCACCCCTCAGTCTTCTTCTTTCCAAGGTCCACAGCCCCAGCTCCCTCAGCCTTTCCTCATCAGGGAGATGCTCCCCTCCCTCCCTTACCCCTGTGGCTCTGTGCTGGGCTCTCTTCAGGACCTCCATGTCCTCCTGGAGCTGAGGGGCCCAGCACTGTTGTGGTGAGATGCAAGTTCATCTGATTTTTCTTGTGGTGCATTTATATATAAAGAAACAAAGGTGGGTTGTTTTTTTAACGCAGAATGAAAGCATTTGGAGCCCAGAGTGCGAAGCCGTGCTTTGCTGTGCCGAGCGCATGCATTATGCATCCGGCTGCCCCCGGTTATAAATACACTTGAAGCCACCTGTAATTTATAAGGCTTCACTTTTGGCTGATTTATAGGAAATTTCATTAATCTCTACAACAGAGGGACCTTGCAGTGAGCTGCAGATTGAAAATGAGCTGAGAGCTGGGGGGCTCTGAGAAGCCACCGCAGATGCATCAGGGCTGGAATTCTTAGGATGGGAGCGATCACGTGCAGAGTAAAGGTCTTCTTTTTTCTTGCCCCTTACAGTAAGAACTGTAGGTCTGGGGGTGGTTTTTCTTTCCAGAGGCACCAATGGAACTGCCAACCCTGAAGCTACAGAGAGATTTCTCAGCATTTAAATGGCTCTTATTTCTGGGCTCAGCACATGTGTCCTCATGAGCGTTTCTCCGCTGCTGGTGCCAAACAAAGGAACTGGGGAGGGTGACAGAGCGCTGGAAGGGGCGGCCCAGGGGGGTTGTGGAGTCTCCATCTCCAGAGACATTTCAAACCCTCCTGGATATGTTCCTCTGCAGCTTGTTCCTCTATGTGATCCTGCTGTGGCAGGGGGATTAGACTGGATGATCTTTCGAGGTCCCTTCCAGTCCCTGATGTTCTGTGATTCAGGCACCTCCACGTGCGCTTTGCATTGTCCGTTGACTCATCCTCTGAGGTGTCGAGAAGGTGGAGCGTGTGGACGTGCCGCTGAATCCTACCTGGCTCCTTTTTTTGCCTTTTGAGGCCCTTGTCACTTCTTTCAGCTCTCCCCGCTGAGTTGGAACATTTCTTTTAGGCATCAGCTGAGGTTGAACTTGTTATCTGCCACCCAGCTACATGTGTTATACATTGGAATGAGCAGGAGAAGCTACTGCCTGGCTTCTTCTTATCTCGTTGCCAATTACAGCTGACAGACAGAGCTGTTCAGGAAACAAAATATTAGGATTGCTCGAGCTGCTCTCGCTACGGAGCTTCATGAAATTGGTAGAGGTTGACTGAAAGGACTCGGGGAGTCTTTGTGTAGAGAGCACCCATAAATACCTGAGATGAATTTAATGTTCTCCTTCTCCCTTCTTTCTTTCTTTCAGGCTATTCAAACTCCAGAAGGACCAACACCAAATAAATTATGAATGTTGAACAAGATGACCTTACATCCACAGCAGATAATGATAGGTCCTAGGTTTAACAGGGCCCTATTTGACCCCCTGCTTGTGGTGCTGTTGGCTCTTCAGCTTCTTGTGGTGGCTGGTCTAGTGAGGGCTCAGACTTGCCCTTCTGTCTGCTCCTGCAGCAACCAGTTCAGTAAGGTGATTTGTGTGCGGAAAAATCTGAGAGACGTGCCAGACGGCATCTCCACCAACACCCGGTTGCTCAACCTCCACGAGAACCAGATCCAAATCATTAAAGTGAATAGCTTCAAGCACCTGAGGCACCTAGAAATCCTGCAGCTCAGCAGGAATCACATCAGAACAATTGAAATAGGGGCTTTCAATGGTCTGGCCAATCTCAACACTTTGGAACTCTTTGACAATCGCCTGACCACTATCCCGAATGGGGCTTTTGTATACCTGTCCAAACTGAAGGAGCTGTGGTTGAGAAACAACCCCATTGAGAGCATCCCTTCTTATGCTTTTAACAGAATCCCTTCTCTCCGGAGGCTGGATCTGGGAGAACTGAAAAGGCTCTCGTACATCTCAGAAGGTGCCTTTGAAGGTCTGTCCAACTTGAGGTATTTGAACCTTGCCATGTGCAATCTCCGCGAAATCCCGAACCTCACGCCGCTCGTCAAGCTGGATGAGCTAGATCTGTCTGGGAATCACCTGACGGCCATCCGGCCAGGTTCCTTCCAAGGCTTAATGCATCTTCAGAAACTGTGGATGATCCAGTCCCAGATTCAAGTGATAGAAAGGAATGCGTTCGATAACCTTCAGTCACTTGTAGAGATCAACCTGGCACACAACAATCTGACCCTGCTGCCTCACGACCTGTTCACGCCGCTGCGCCTCGAGAGGATCCACTTGCACCACAACCCTTGGAACTGCAACTGTGACATCCTTTGGCTCAGCTGGTGGATTAAAGACAAGGCACCCTCCAACACTGCATGCTGCGCCCGCTGCCACACACCTCCCAGTCTGAAAGGAAGGTACATCGGGGAGCTGGACCTGAACTACTTCACGTGTTATGCTCCGGTCATAGTGGAGCCACCAGCGGACCTCAACGTCACAGAAGGGATGGCCGCAGAGATGAAATGCCGGGCGTCCACCTCGCTGACCTCTGTCTCTTGGATCACTCCCAACGGGTCGGTGATGACGCACGGGGCGTACAGAGTTCGCATCGCCGTGCTCAGCGACGGCACCTTGAATTTCACAAAGGTAACTCTGCAAGACACGGGTCTGTACACGTGCATGGTGAGTAACTCTGTCGGGAACACCACGGCTTCCGCCACGCTGAATGTCACTGCCCTCGACAACCCCGGCTACACCTACTTCTCAACCGTCACGGTAGAGACTGTGGAACCCTCTCAGGATGAGGCGCAGACCACAGAGCAGGTTGGGCCCACGCCAGTGACCCACTGGGAGACCACTAACATGACAACCTCACTCACTCCTCAGAGCACAAGGTCGACAGAAAAGACGTTCACCATTCCCGTGACGGACGCCAACAACGGGATCCCGGGAATTGATGAGGTTATGAAGACGACCAAAATCATCATTGGTTGCTTCGTGGCCATCACGCTCATGGCTGCCGTGATGCTGGTGATCTTCTACAAAATGAGGAAACAGCATCACCGGCAGAACCATCACGCGCCGACGCGGACTGTGGAGATCATCAATGTGGATGACGAGCTTACGGGGGACGCTC
This sequence comes from Rhinopomastus cyanomelas, assembly GCA_013400115.1. NCBI lineage: Eukaryota > Metazoa > Chordata > Aves > Bucerotiformes > Rhinopomastidae > Rhinopomastus > Rhinopomastus cyanomelas. The sequence goes on from VXBP01006791.1 coordinate 767,585, forward strand.
CCCTCGAGAGTCACTTGCCCATGCCAGCGATAGAGCATGAGCACCTAAACCACTATAACTCTTACAAGTCTCCTTTCAACCACACAACAACAGTTAACACAATAAACTCAATACACAGTTCAGTGCATGAACCGTTATTGATCCGAATGAACTCGAAAGACAATGTCCAAGAGACTCAAATCTGAACCCATTTCTGAGCGGGCGGGGCGGGGGCGGGGACCACAACGGACGGTTTCTAAAACACGCGACGCAAATGACTGGGCTGAACCTACTGTTTCAGAAAAGAAAAAGAAAACAAAACAAAAAAAAAAGTGTCTTTACAAAGAAAAAAGAAATTTATTTATTAAAAATTCTATTGTGCTCTAAGCAGACAACACAATGTGTGTTCCTCAGAACCTGGTTTTGCTGCACCTCCTTCCCGCTCCTCGTCCCCCCTCGCTCCCCCCTCTCCCCGAGCAGCCCACCCTGACTCCCATCTGCCGTCTTTTTTCACAGGAGATCGCGATTCCCCGCCGCCAACTGGGCGAGACAGTTTTGTAAGAGTTCTGTGCCACTTTGGGGCGTTTTTATGGTCAATCCTAGTGGTGAGATCGCTCAGTTTCGTCACCCTTTGCGTTCTGCTTCTGTTCTCTCGTGCCCTTTTGGAAACGGTTCGATAGAGAGCGGAGCCGCTGCAGCCACTTCCCAAGGGAGCAAAAGCAAACCATTTCTTTTCCCACGTGACAATTAGCTGCTGTGTTTCCCGAAGGAACCGTTTGGGGAGGAAAAAAAACCCCTAAATACGGAAGAAACAGTAGTAAAAAAAAGGATTTTAAAAAACCAGACCAACCAAACCCAACAAACCGACCCACAAAATTAATTTCCTTGTGGAAACCCAGGATCTTTTAAACGATTCTAGAACCAGAGTTTGTAGTTCCAGCACTAAACGAAGATTCGAAATAAAATACTGGTTTTTTTTTTTCTGTACTTGGATGTAGCTCATTTGTAGTGTGGCTGGAAGCATCCAGAGTTTTCCACATCAGTCCGAGAAGGAACTTCCCAGTGAGAGTGGCAGAGCACTGGCAGGGGCTGCCCAGGGGGGTTTTGGAGTCTCCTTCTCTGGAGATGCTTAAAACCCACCTGGAGATGTTCCTGTGTGACTTGGTCTAGGTGATCCTGCTGTGGCAGGGGGGTTGGACTGGATGATCTTTTGAGGTCCCTTCCAATCTCTGATGTTCTGTGATTCTGTGGTTGGACTGGATGATCTTCTGTGGTCCCTTCCAATCCCTGATGTTTTCAAGGTCTCTTTCAATCCCTAATGGTCTGTGATTCTGTGGTTGGACTGGATGATCTTCCATAGTCCCTTCCAATCCCTGATGGTCTGTGATCCTGATGATATTCTGCTGTGATGGTTCAAACCACAGTTGTTTTAAAGAGAATCACGCCAGTGTTTTGGATCATTACTGAAGAGGCTGGCCAGGCACCTCCTACTATAGCCCAGCAGGACTGGCTCAGCCTCTGTGTTGGCAATGGAGAAGAACCTTTAGCTCTGCCAATGGCTACAACCCAAGAGGCACTGAGCAGTGGGGACATGGGCCGTACCAGACCTTGACATGAGGGATGGCCCCCTCTGTTGTCAGTGGGCTCTGCAGGAAGGCAGGCTGGGCTACTGAGAAGCTCTGGAGGGGCCTTAATAGCCCTGAGGGGCTGCCCCTGGGCCCTGAGGGTCCGCCCCTGGGCCCTGAGGGTCCGCCCCTGGGCCTTATTGGCTGCCCCTGGGCCCTGAGGGGCCGCCCTTGGGCCTTATTAGCCGCCCCTGGGCCCTGAGGGGCCGCCCTTGGGCCTTATTGGCTGCACCTGGGCCTGTGCTGCCCCTGGGCCCTGAGGGGCCGCCCTTGGGCCTTATTGGCTGCACCTGGGCCTGTGCTGCCCCTGGGCCCTGAGGGGCCGCCCTTGGGCCTTATTGGCTGCACCTGGGCCTGTGCTGCCCCTGGGCCCTGAGGGGCCGCCCTTGGGCCTTATTGGCTGCACCTGGGCCTGTGCTGCCCCTGGGCCCTGAGGGGCCGCCCTTGGGCCTTATTGGCTGCACCTGGGCCTGTGCTGCCCCTGGGCCCTGAGGGGCCGCCCTTGGGCCTTATTGGCTGCACCTGGGCCTGTGCTGCCCCTGGGCCCTGAGGGGCCGCCCTTGGGCCTTATTGGCTGCACCTGGGCCTGTGCTGCCCCTGGGCCCTGAGGGGCCGCCCTTGGGCCTTATTGGCTGCACCTGGGCCTGTGCTGCCCCTGGGCCCTGAGGGGCCGCCCTTGGGCCTTATTGGCTGCACCTGGGCCTGTGCTGCCCCTGGGCCCTGAGGGGCCGCCCTTGGGCCTTATTGGCTGCACCTGGGCCTGTGCTGCCCCTGGGCCCTGAGGGGCCGCCCTTGGGCCTTATTGGCTGCACCTGGGCCTGTGCTGCCCCTGGGCCCTGAGGGGCCGCCCTTGGGCCTTATTGGCTGCACCTGGGCCCTGAGGGGCTGCACCGGGCCTGTGCTGCCCCTGGGCCCTGAGGGGCCGCCCTTGGGCCTTATTGGCTGCACCTGGGCCCTGAGGGGCTGCACCTGGGCCTGTGCTGCCCCTGGGCCCTGAGGGGCCGCCCTTGGGCCTTATTGGCTGCACCTGGGCCTGTGCTGCCCCTCCCAAAGTAGAGGCAGGAGCTGTTGGCAGAGGGAGCTGGGTCACTGTCTGTGCTCCCTGCAGAGTTTCTCTGTTGCCAGAAGGCCTCCCAAGGACTCTCTGTCAGGTGGAGCTTGCGGTGACAGTGGGACAGGATGAGCTGGATTGGGGTGAGTAGTCAGATTCTGCATTTCTCGTGTTTTCTGCGTCGGGGGGGTCTCCTTTTTTTAGGACGGGCTGCAGCTGGTTTCTCTGTTGCTGTTTGGGTCAGGCTGGTTTCTGCTGGGCCTGTGGCTTCATGGCCTTCCTCGGTTGCCCACTGGGCTGTTTGTTGACTCTGTGTGGACAGATAATAGAACCTAGCTGTGTTTTCTGCAGGTGACTGCTTCCCTTGTGTTAGGGTGTGCAGCTGGCAAAACATAACCCAGTAGAGTATTAACAGCCCTTGTAAATGTTATAAGAGCAGTTATTTCAGAAATAGTGTGGCCACCAGGAGTCGGGAGGTTATTGTTCCCCAGCATTTGGCCCTCGTGGGGTCACATCTTGAGTGCTGTGTCCAGTTTTGGGCACCTCAGTACAAGAGAGCTGTGGAGGTGCTGGAGCAGGTGCAGAGGGCAGCGAAGCTGGTGAAGGGCCTGGAGAGTAAATCTTGTGAGGAAAGACTGAGAGAACTGCGTCTTCAGTGTGAGGAAGGGGAGGCTGAGAGGAGACCTCATCTCCCTCTACAGCTGCCTGACAGGGTGCTGTGGAGAGGTTGGTGCTGCTGTCCTCTCACAGGCAGTTAGTGACGAGAGGGAATGGGTTCCAGCTGCAACAGGGGAGGGTTAGACTTGGCATTAGGAAGAATTTTTCACACAAAGGGTGGTCAGGCACTGGAATGGGCTGCCCAGGGAGGTGGCTGAGTCACCATCTCTGGATGTGTTTAAAGATCATTATGATGAGGTGCTGAGGGATCTAGTTTAGGGGTGAACTTGTAAAGAAGGGTGAGTGGTTGGACTCCCAGGGGTCTTTTCCAACCAGAGTGATTCTGTGAATAGCAGTGTTTTCATTTGAGTTTATGTAGGCAGCATCCTGGCAAACAAGGGGTTTTGACTTTTAATGTGGGGTTAATCTTGTTCCTTCTCATGCTGCGTTCAGTTCTCTCTGTTCTACCACAAGACACAACGAGTATCAGCTGGAACAGAGGAGGTTCCATATAAATATCAGAGAGAACTTGTTCCTGGTGAGGGTGCCAGAGCCCTGGCAGGGGCTGCCCAGGGGGGTTGTGGAGTCTCCTCCTCTGGAGACATTTAAAACCTGCCTGGGCATGTTCCTGTGCCACTGGATCTAGGGGATCCTGCTGTGTCAGGGGGACTGGACTGGATGGTCTCTTGGGGTTCCTTCCAATCCCTAATGTTCTGTGATTCTGTGAAGATGTATTGTCGTGGTGCCTGGGCAAGTTTTGCATGGAGCTTTGGTTACTGCTGAATTTATGAGATGGAGCTGAGAAGTTTGTTCTGTTTTGGGGGGGTGGGGTTGTTGCTGTTTGTAATTGTTGATGAGAAATTCATCTTGATATCAACACTACTGGTTTCCAGTTTACTTGTTCTGGGACACTCAGAACACGAGATGTGCTGAGGTACCTGGAAGGTCTTTTCCAACATAATTCTATATGAGCTGTGTGGCACAATGAAATCAAAGTGCTGCTAATGAGGTGACATCCAGAAAGAGGTCTAATGGAGCTTAGGGACAAGGGTCCAGCTGTGGTTGGGACAGTGGGATTAATGGTGGGACTTGATGATCTCGAAGGTCTCTTCCAATTTAAACAATTCAACATGATCTATAATCCCTGTAGTCAGAGCTGTGTGGACAAAGGGACATGAAAGTGCTGCTAATGGAGTAGCTCTCAGAAAGAAGTCTGATGGAGCTCAGGGACAGGGTTTAGCGGTGGCCTTGGGACAGCTGGCTTAACGGTTGGATATGATGATTTGGAAGGTCTTTTCCAACTTGGATCATTCTGTGATTTGGTTTGAAGCAATATAGAAAGAACAGAGTCGGCCAAACCAGAGGAGTTTCACAGTTCCTGAGACGTGCCCTCCCCGTGGCATCTCCCGTTTGTGTTCATTCGCACTCAGGCTCGCTGACCGACAGCAAACATGTAGCCCCTCTCGTATGTTGTCTGGGGCTGGCTTGTTGCTGCAGGGGTGGTGATGCCTGGCATGCTGAAAGCTGACTTGGTCTAGGTGATCCTGCTGTGGCAGGGGGTTGGACTGGATGATCTTGCGAGGTCCCTTCCAATCCCTAATGTTCTGTGATCCTGTAAAAGGAAGAAGCGTAAGAAAAAAGAAGCAGAAGAAAAAGCAGCTTCAGGACACTGTGTTCTTCCAAGTAGAAATCCTGCCAGATGAAACCACTTTATGCACTGGCAACGGAACACGAGGATTTGAAGATGCTTTGGATTAGGAAAAAGAATCATAGATCAGCTCTGAGTGTCTCTTCACCTGTTTTCTTCCGTAAGCAGCACTTTCTGTGAATGTTGAGGGTCTCATGCTGAGTAAATAATGTTCTTTGTTCATGGAATCTTGTGTCCAGTTGTGGGCCCCTCAGATCCAGAAGGACACTGTGCTGCTGGAGAGTGTCCAGCACAGAGGTGATGAAGGGAGGGGAGCATCTCCCTGCTGAGGACAGGCTGAGGGAGCTGGGGCTCTTGAGCTGGGAGAAAAGGAGCCTGAGGGGTGACCCCATGGATGTTGATCAATGTGTGAAGGGTGGGTGTCAGGGGGATGGAGCCAGGCTCTGCTCAGGGGCACCCAGTGACAGGACAAGGGGCAGTGGGTGTGAGCTGGAACAGAGGAGGTTCCATCAATGTGAGAAGGACCTTCTTCATGGTGAAGGTGCCAGAGCCCTGGCAGAGGCTGCCCAGGGGGTTGTGGAGTCTCCTTCTCTGGTGACATTTCAAACCTGCCTGGACTGTTCCTGTGTGACTGGATCTAGGGGATCCTGCTGTGGCAGGGGGATGGGACTGGATGATCTTCTGAGGTCCCTTCCCTAATGTTCTGTGATTAATCAGCATCTCTTTGGAGCTTCCTTTTGGCCACGCAGGATCAAGTGCCAACTGAACCGTAGACTTGTACTTAGTAAATTTCAGCAGGATTTTCCGCACGGTCGAGGGGCTAAATCTCTCGGGCTGGATGCACAGATCTCAAGGTTGCAGGTGAAAGCTGCAGAGAGGCAAAGAGCACGAGGTGGAGATAGGTGACAGTGAATCACACGCTGCGAGGAGCCCGATAAGTGTGATGCTGAATGAAACCCAACAGTCCCTAATAATCTCGACGAAACATTTGGCAAGGCGCTGTCCTCTGATGTGCTGCATGAACGGTCGTCTCTACTCTCGGGGAATTTTAACAGAGGACAAAGGTGGACCCGCATGTCAAAGATGCTGCGATTGCCGGAGGTGCCTGGTTTTATTTTCTGAGAGCACTAGAGCATCTCACGGGTGATTTCTTCTGAGTGTGGCGGTAGGGTCTGGACGGAACCACCACAGCCACGCGCTTGCTGGCTGTGCCTTGGCCGTTGGGTGAGCGACAGCTTAGCTACAAGTTGGGAAACAAAAATCCTGTAAAGGAAACCTCGGTCTGGGCCGTCTGTGACGGAGGCCGTGGGGTCTCCTTCTCTGGGGCTTGGAAAAAACGAGACCGAGGGGTGACCCCATGAATGTCGATCAATATGTGAAGGGTGGGTGTCAGGAGGATGGAGCCAGGCTCTGCTCAGTGACATCTCATGATAGGACAAGGGACAGTGGGTCTAAGCTGGGACAGAGGAGGTTCCACATCCACGTGAGAAGGACCTTCTTCCCAGTGAGGGTGACGGATCCCTGGCAGGGGCTGCCCAGGGGGGTTGTGGAGTCTCCTTCTCTGGAGACATTTCAAACCCACCTGGACATGTGTGACTAGATCTAGAGGATCCTGCTGTGGCAGAGGGATGGGACTGGATGATCTTTCCAGGTCCCTTCCAATCCCTAATGTTCTGTGATGATTGCACCTCGCTTCATCACCTTCATCACCTTGTGAAAGTGGTTCCGAAGGGCTGTTAGAAGCTGGTCCGTGTTGGATACGGCCAGCTGTAGTCTTTGCAGCAAGGAGAGTCCAAAAGCTTTTCCACCTCCTCGTACTTCTCTGTAGCTTCCATTCCATTGATTTCCAGGAGCTCAGTGCAGCACTTCTAGAAGTTTTCACTTTCTAAGTCCAGGCAGGAAGGGTCTGGGGAATGTGAGGAGAGTCCTTTGCGATTTCACGGCAAAGGGTGAACAGGCTGCCCAGGGGGTCTGCGGAGTCTCCTTCTCTGGAAACACTGAAAACCCACCTGGACATGTTCCTGTGCTGCTGGATCTAGGGCATCCTACTGTGGCAGGGGGGTTGGACTGGGTGATCTTTGAGGTCCCTTCCAATCTCTGATTCCCAATGATTCTGTGAATCTGAAGTAATTGATCCTGATCTTCAAGCTCTGTAGTTGTCAGGGCACAGGGGTGCAAATCCTGCAGCTCCTCCTTGGCTGCCCACTCCTGCTTCCTCTAACACTTTCTGAATGCATCTTCCTGAGGCTCCCAGCTCTCCAGCCCATCTTGGGGCTCTGTCCTGATGGGCTCAAAGACAGCTTGGCGCTAGGTTACTGGGCAGAGCTTCTGCTCTCCCAGGTTCATGAATCATTTATGTGCTTCAATACACGGAAGGGATGTTGCCTGCCTGCCGTGTGTTAATTAACTGTCTTTCAGGCTGAAGTAGTTCCATGGTGGTGTTTTGGGGGTTGTTTTTCCCCCCTGTAGGAACACACATTTCTAAAGAGTTGGAGGAGAAAATATCTGTGGTTTGGGATGTTCACGATTCCAAAAGACATAAAACTACTTAGAAATGAGCAGTGGGCAGTAAATCACAGAAGATCAGGGATTGGAAGGGACCCTGAAAGATCATCCAGTCCAATCCCCCCAACACAGCAGGATCCCCTAGATCCAGTTGCACAGGAACATGGCCAGGTGGGTTTGAAATGTCTCCAGAGAAGGAGACTCCACAACCCCCGTCAGGGCAGCCCCTGCCAGGGCTCTGGCACCCTCACTGGGAACAAGGTCCTTCTCAGATTGATGTGGAACCCACTCTGTCCCAGCTCACACCCACTGCCCCTTGTCTTGTCACTGGGTGCCCCTGAGCAGAGCCTGGCTCCATCCTCCCGACACCCACCCTTCAGACATTGATCAACATCCATGGGGTCACCCCTCAGGCTCCTCCCAGCTCAAGAGCTCCAGCTCCCTCAGCCTTTCCTCAGCAGGGAGATGCTCCCCTCCCTTCATCACCTCATTGCTCTATGCTGGACTCCCTCCAGCAGCTCCATGTCCCCCTTGAACTGAGGGGCCCACAACTGGACATGAAGGAGAACCTCTCGGGCTGCTAACCAACCCCTTTCTGATCCACCCAGGCATGCCATTTGCCTTCTTGACCACAAGGGCCCATTGCTGGCTCAAGTTCATCCTGCTGGCCACGAGGACCCCCAGGTCACAGCTCTCTAACAGGTTGGTCCTCAACCTATCCTGCTGTCAAGCCCAGCGCCGTCACAAAGAAGACTAAATCAGATCTGAACCAAAGAAACCCAGAATCCTGAGGAGATGGAGTTGCAACTCCAACCTGATGGCTGCTCGGCGTGACGTCAATGAGTTTCATTTGCATTCGGTGCCTCAGGCCTGGCTGTGAAGTCTGTCTAAATAAGCTTTATGCCATGAAGAGCAGGCTCGTCTTGATATAACTGTCATCTGTCTTCCAGCCTTCCTCCAACTGCCGCCTTGTCTCCAGGATTTATTAACCGCTTCGCCTACCTCTCATGGCATCGGCGGTAGCTAAACGCACGCGGCCACAGCTTGAGGTCCTGGCAGGAAGAGAAGGAGGTGTGTGGTAGGAGGAGACGGGAAAGGTGGTGGTGGCGGGGAAGTTCCTGGAATTTCCCTGAGGAATTTCTCCTGCTGTTACCTCCTGAGGGGAAAGGAAGTCGCTGGCCTCAACCCAACATGGGGTGTGTTTTGCGAGGTGGGTTCCCCCCTTTAAAAAGCAGCACTCGCTCAGGGTTCTGTAGTTGGGGCTTCTGAACATCAGGATCTGGCTGCTCAGGCAACCGTGACCGTCTGAACCGGTTCTGTGGGGGACGACTGTGTTATTGTCTGAAATAACCCGATTCGTGCCGCGTTCCTCGGCGCGGCGGCTCCTCTTGCCGAGAGGAGGTAAAGAAATGGCTTGGGCTTGTTGAAGTACATTTTGGGCTGATGGTTGTCTGAGGATACAAACAGGAGTCGTGAGGCAGTGCCCAGGAGATGCCAAACCTCACCTTGGAATGATTTGTCGGCGCTTAGCCGAGCCTCGAGGACTGTTAACCCTCCTTTGTGCCGGGGAGTCTGGAAGCGCTGAAGTGGCACCTGTTTGCCAACGGATCAGTCTCGTGATGCAGAAGGAGAAGCACAGCTTGCTCACCACAGCAGCCCAGAGAGCAGAGTTGTGCTGTCGCCGAGTTGTGCCACAAAGAGCCGCCTTCAACTGAAGTGCTCTGAATTCAGCCCCCGCGCCGAGTCCAGCCCTCTGGGGTGTCTTGCCTTTGCTCTGGCTGGGATGTGCCAGGGCTTCTGCAGTCAGCTCAGGGTGACTTCATAGTCCTTATAGCAAGGCAGAAGAACCATGTTGGCTTCTCTACGAATGAGTGTGGCCTGGAAGGCCAGTGGCATCCTGGCTTGGATCCTGGGTAAATGGAGAACTTGGGTCAGGCCCTGGGTTGGGTTTAGTTTGAAGGCATCAAAGACTGCAAGGTTCCCCTGAGACTGGGTCTAGATGATCCTGCTCTAACAGAGGGATTGGACTAGATGATCTTTCAAGGTCCTGTCCAATCCCTAATTTTATAAAATCATAGAATCACCATGGCTGGAAAGGACCTCCAGCATCAAGTCCAGCCCCCATCCTAACCCTTAGACCATGGCTTCAAGTGCTTTAGCACTTTAAACCCCTCCAGGGATGGGGACTCCACCACCTCTCTGGGCAGCCTGTTCCAGTGCAGGGGAGGGTCAGGCTGGCCATCAGGAAGAACTTCTTCCCAGAGAGAGTGGTCAGGCCCTGGGATGGGCTGCCCAGGGTGGGGGTTGTCTCCATCCCTGGATAGGCTTAAAAGATCTGATGTTGGGGGATCTGGTTTAGGGGTGACCTTGTAGAGCTGGGTTGATGTTTGGACTCAATCCTGAATGTTTCCATGATGTCATGTAAATGCCTCAGGACACAGGTTCCTCCTTGTTGCTGTAGAGATCCCCAGCAGAGGAGAACTCTCTCCTCAGTTAAGTAAGTTTTGAATTTGTTAAAGAATTTGAGTGACAGACTAGAGAGAAGGCAAATATTTTAAATCTTTAAAAGAAAATTCTATATTGATTAGAAAATCAACGGCTGTCACTTTAAATGAAAAATACAGCTGGGTCTCTTGAGCTTGGAGGAGCTTGAGGGGTGACCTCATTCCTGCCTATAAATACGTGAAGGGTGGGTGTCAGGAGGATGGAGCCAGGGCTCTGCTCAGTGTCATCTGGTGATAGGACAAGGGGCGCTGGGCGGGAGCTGGAACAGAGGAGCTTCTATATAAATACATAACACGTGCTGGAAGCTTTGAACCTGGGAGAACTTCAGTAATTTCTGTTGGTGAGAAATCTTCTTGGGGAGAAGTGGGGTTAAACTAGTGAATTAGGGTATCGTGGCGGCTTGGCTTTGCTGCAAGACCTCACCCCCACCGGTTTTTTGACTCTTTCCCAAATATTCCACAGTCTGAGAGCAATTTCTCTGCTGCATTTAATGGGTCATTTAATAGATCTGACTGCTTAAACATTTACCACCTGTTCCACGTAAAAAGTCTGACTGTTATTAGAAATTATTTAATGAGGTGTCATAAACTCCAGACACAAGCGAGCCCCTGCAATCCTCCGCTGCGCAGTCCTCCTCAGCTGGCTGTCCTAAAACACTAGGAGCCGCCTCTGTTGGGTGTTAATTGGTATTAATGGGGTTAATCTTTGCAAAGTAGAGATTATCTTGCTGGAGGGAGACATTAATTAACCAACAGCAAAAACCCAGACAACTGCAGGCAGACTCATGCAAAGTGTCTTCGTGGGGCAGAGTCCCACATGGCTGGAGGGGTTGGGCCCCACTGTTTGGTTCCAGAAGAGACTCCTAAAAGCAGGGTTGTGCTGTCCTTGCCCCCCAGCAAGGGCACACATGTTGAGGGCAAGTCTGAGGCTTCTATTTACTTCATTTTGCCATCTTCAGCATCTCTTCCTCACTCCTTCAGTCTTCCTCACTGAGCCTCCTCCAAGCCGAACAGTTAACCTCTCTCTGTCTGAAGTAGGGCTGTGTTACGGCAAGGAAGCAGCGGTGACCGCAGAACCAGAGAGGCTGGGAAGAAAGGGGACAGGGGGTGACCCCATTAATGTTGATCAGTATGTGAAGGGTGTCAGGAGGAAGGAGCCAGGCTCTGCTCAGTGGCACCTAATCATAGGACAAGGGGCAATGGGTGAGAGCTGGAGCAGAGCTCAGTTCTCTCTGTTCTACCACAAGACGCAACGGATGTCAGCTGGAACAGAGGAGGTTCCATATAAATATCAGAGGGAACTTGTTCCCAGGGAGGGTGTCAGAGCCCTGGCAGGGGCTGCCCAGGGGGGTTGAGGAGTCTCCTTCTCTGGAGACATTTATAACCCTCCTGGACACGTTCCTGAGCGACTGGGTCTAGATGATCCTGCTGTGGCAGGGGGATGGGACTGGATGGTCTTTTGAGGTCCCTCCCAATCCCTAATGTTCTGTGATTCTTAAAGTGGTTTTTTTCCCCACTCCAGTTCTAAACGAAGACAAAGCCAACCCCAAACCCCAGCAGTCCCGCCGCTGAGAACGAAACCCTGTAGTTATTTACCGATCCCAAGTGCCGCCGTGCGCGATTCTCGCCGTGTCCGCGTGCAGGGCAGCGCTCACACAGAGCTGATCTGATGTGCACCGAGGAAACCCCGTCGGCGAGCGGCCGAGTGCCCGGGGTGCTACTGAGGGCTCTGCCCTGGGTGCGACTCAAGGCCCTGCGCACAGCACAGCAAGGCTTTGAAATGATTTTTACCCCCCCAAATGAGGCAGAGCAGCACTATCTGACCTGAATCTCTGATGAGGGCTGCTTATCAACGTTAGCATTAATTTTCTGGAGCCTAAACCAAGCTGCAGGCAGCAGCAGGCAGCAGCAGGCAGCAGCAGGCAGCAGCAGGCAGCAGCAGGCAGCAGCAGGCAGCAGCAGGCAGCAGCAGGCAGCAGCAGGCAGCGGTGATCCCAAGGGTGCTGCGGCGTGCTCGGCCTCTCTCCATTGTGTGCGGTTCGGCTGCACCGCTTCAGTTACAAACAGCCAGACCAAAAGGCTTCCAAATTACACATAAACCCAAAGAAATTCGACAGTCTGAGCTCTGGCTTCGAGTAACGCGCTGCCACCGCTGCACACACGAGCACCCCTTCCGATGCGTTGTGCAGCCCCTGCTCCTTTATCTGCTCTTAAAGTGGTCCTGGCCGGGGCGTGAAGGCTCTCGGTGCCAGACACCATCCTCCAGAGGATGGGGTTCACCCTGCGACACTCACTCACCCTCCTGTCTGCTCCTTGATGCCAGACTATCGGCGTTTCTGCTGTTAATTGTTCTGGTAGTGGCAGGTGTCGCTGCACTTCAAGGGGCAGTGGTTGTCAGCTGGGACAGAGCAGGTTCCCCATCAATATGGGATGGAACTTCTTCCTGGTGAGGGTGACCCCATGAATGTCAATAAATATGTGAAGGGTGGGTGTCAGGAGGATGGAGCCAGGCTCTGCTCAGTGTCATCTAGTGATAGGACAAGGGGCAGTGGGTCTGAGCTGGAACAGAGGAGGTTCCACATCAGTCTGAGAAGGACCTTCTTCATGGTGAGGGTGACAGAGGCCTGGCAGGGGCTGCCCAGGGGGGCTGTGGAGTCTCCTTCTCTGGAGATGTTTAAAACCCACCTGTCCATGTTCCTGTGTGACTGGATCTAGGGGATCCTGCTGTGTCAGGGGGATTGGACTGGATGATCTTTGGGAGGTCCCTTCCAATCCCTGATGTTCTGTGGTTCTGTCACTGCAGTAGTGACTGCGGCAGGCAAGAAGCATCTTCTGCTTCCCAGATGTTAACCTGAAGCACTTTAAAATGTCAAGGAACAGAGTCACAGAATGTTAGGGGTTAGAAGGGACCTCGACAGATGTTGTAGTCCAAACCTTCTGCTGCTAGCCCTGCTCAACAGGACAGATTGAAATTCCCAGGGTTTGTTATAGCCAGTTGGACTGCAAACTGCTCAAGGCAAGTCATACGGGAGGAGGGACGAAGCCCCCAGCAAGCAGGGCTCTAGAACCAAGAGACATTTAAAATCAAGCCGCAGGATTCTCTGTGAGAACTTCAGGATTATCTGGTTGTTATCAGCCCTTTGCACAGCTCCTGCGTCACGCTGAGATAAGTGGGAAGTAGGGCGGGTTAGCTTGTTCCCAACCCTTTATGTAAGGGGTGACGGGAGAGGGAAGATGGGGGGATAAATGGGAACAGCCTGGATCTTCTAGGAAGTGGCAGCAGAACTTGTTAACGTTGTCAGCAGAAGCGCTGGAGCCCTCCCGACAAAAGCCGCAGCATCATTTTATTTTCTTTAACCATAAAATGACAAAGTCCAACCACTAACCCAACTGTCCCAACCCACCACTCAAACCTGTCCCTGAGCTCCAGATCTCCGTGGCTTTTAAACACATCCAGTGATGAGCACTCAACCACAGACATTTCCACGTTCTAAAACTAGGTGCTTTTGAAGTGATCGGTGTTATCGAGGAAAATCGCCGCAACGCATTCAATAGACACCGTTGCTAAATCCAATCAAAGAATTTTATTAATTGCAGCAAGCATAGCATCAAGGCAAGCAGCGCTGGACGACAGGGGAGTCTCCGCTCCAACAACTGCCGTACTCGCTTCTCCCGCCGTCTCCTTTTATCCCCTCTCTTCCCGCCTGGTTTCAGAATCCGGGGGCTTCTCCTTATTCGGAAGCAAGCTCACGTTATTGGACAATTCGAACACAAACGAATGACGATCCGGGGGCTTCTCCTTATTAGGTCATCTGCCAATTCTTCTGAAACTTAAACATTGTTATGCAGGCAAAGCATACATTTCCCCCCCCCACCCATCAGTAATGTGGTTGCACAAGATTATGTATAAACAACATGTACTCTGAATTCCGAGGACCCCTTGCTCCGTTTTAATGAGTCACACTCACTAACAATCGGGAAGCCCAAAAGTCAACCTGTGGATAATCACTGCTTATGAATGCAGAGTCAATCACAGAACACTTGTGATTGGAACGGACCTTGAAAGATCATCTAGTCATTAGAATCGTCAGAGATTGGAAGGGACCCCCTTGAAAGATCATCTAGTCCAATCCCCCTGTTACAGCAGGATCCCCTAGATCCATCAGCACGGGAACATGGCCAGGGGAGAGTTTTAAACATCTCCAGAGAAGGAGACTCTACATCCCCTCTGGGCAGCCCTTTCCAGGGCTCTGTCACCCTCACTGGAAAGAAGGTCCTTCTCACAATGATGTGGAACCTCCTCTGCTCCAGCTCACACCCACTGACCCTTGTCCTATCATTGGGTGCCCCTGCGCAGAGCCTGGCTCCATCCTCCTGACACCCACCCTTCACATCTTTATCAACAGGAAGGGCATCACTCCTCAGTGTCCTGATCGTGTCCCAATCGTCCAGACCACGCTGCCTTAGCCTGGCCACAAGGATGCCGTGGGAGACCGTGTCGGTGGCTTCACTGCATCTCTGCTTCAGTGAAGCCAAAAGTTAAAGAGCAAGGAGCACTTCTCATCAGCAGGCAGCAGAGGTGCCTGTTTGTAAGCAAGTCTGTGGCGAGAGAAATCTCCCGTCACAACTCGGAAAAGAATCCAAGCACATTGCACTCAATTAGAAAGAAACTAATTAAGAATAGTCAAGCTTGAATCCATCTCTCTTGCTTTGGAAAGCGACTGTCGTGTGGTTTTTAGCTCTTTCTTCCCCCCTTCCATTTTTTTCCCCCTTCCAGAAGCTATTTTAAGCACTTACTCTCTTACATAGATCCACTTTCTGTTCCTGTGTTTGGAGCAAGCACGTGTGTCCCACAGACCTCAGCCAGTGACAGAACAGATGTTATGGAGGACTCAGCGTAGTCGTGTTCATCTTTCACTTGTATAAGGCCACTAGTCTGCTGCTTCTACTATTTAACGTAAAAAAAGGTCACTGCCGGGAAGAAGAAACAAAGACTTTTTGATTTACTTCAAGAAAGAGATGGAGGGGCTGCAGCAGGTGCAGAGGAGCAATGAGGCTGGGGAAGGGACCGGAGGGCAAGGCTGATGGGGAGAGGCTGAGGGAGCTGGGGGTGTTTAGCCTGGAGGAGACTCAGGGGGGACCTGAGGGGTTGTAGTCAGGTGGGGGTCGGCCTTTTCCAGCCGACAGAGCGACATTCCAGATGTAACTTGCTGTCTCATTTCCCCAAACCTCTTTTTTTCAGAAGTCAGTAGCTTTCAAGTTGTTGTTCTAAATTCAGCTTCAACTAACCTGTAGTTTCATCTACTTGTGATATCTCCAGTTCATCTCTGGCTCCGGGCTTCCTAGACCTGCGGCCGTTTGCCGTGTTGGCAAGCGCATAGCTCCTGTAAATCCAGGCTCACAAGTCATTCAGTAAAGTAATTCATAATTAATTGAGTTTCTAATTTGCCTTTTGTTGAAGCAGCTGGAGATGGGCAGCATCGAAGCGTCCGCCGAAGTGTGGCCTGATTGATAGAGGGTTTTGGCTTTCTACAGGAGCCGCTTACATGCGTGACCATAATGACCTTCGATCACTTTCGGGGGGGGAGATGGAGTAATTCAGGCAGAGAAATGCTTTGCTCTTGTTGTTTAATTAATTTGACGTTGTGTGAAAAGAGTGACAGCTGGGCAGAAGCAAGCTCTCAGCGCCGTTCAGCGTTGCACTGACACCAACGCCCTGGATCCCCCAAATTTCCTCCTACTGATCAGTGAGCTCCGACCTCAAGTAGAATCAGTTTAGCCTGGACATGTTCCTGTGCAACTGGACCTAGGGGGGGGATCCTGCTCTGGCAGGGGGCTTGGACTAGATGCTCTTTCAAGGTCCCTTCTGTTCCCTAATGTTCTGTGAATTGTCTAAAATTAGAATCACAGAACCAGCCTGGCTGGAAAGGACCTCCAGGGTCATCAAGTTCCAGACTTGAAGAGAGGAGATTGAGGTTGGACACAAGGAACCAGTTCTTTGCCGTGAGGGTGGGGAGATGCTGGAACAGGTTGTCCAGGGCAGTTGTGGCTGCCCCATTACTGGCAGTGTAGTCTGGGGTGTAATTTACACTTGCCTGACAGTAAGGACCTCGGGGTGCTGATAGACAGTTGGCATAATATGAGCTAGCAGGGTGCCCAGGTGGCCAAGAAGGCCAACAGCACCCTGGAACTCTTGGAGGATGCAGCACCGGGGTGAGACCTCAACCACTGTGGCAGAGTCAGGAGTGTCTTCCACCCTGCCTGTAGTTGTGAGAACAGGCAGCCCCAATCTGCCGACTTTTATTGACGGTACCTACAGGAGAGGGCCAGCAACACTTAGGGAAACACCTAAGTCAGCGTCACAACTGCTTCCAGCAGCAAAGGACATCTAGTGCTGTTCTACCATGTTCCATGGCCATGTTCCTGTGTGACTTGGTCTGGGTGACCCTGCTGTGGTGGGGGGATTGGACTGGATGATCTTTCGAGGTCCCTTCCAATCCCTCATGTTCTGTGGTTCTGCGATTCAGTGATTCTGTGGTGTGTCCCTGGGGGACAGGACTTAGTGGGCAGGGTGTGGGTGGGGTGGTGGTTGGACTCGATGATCTTGGAAGTCTCTTCCAACCCTAATGATCCTGTGATGGTCTCTGCAGGACAGCATCTGCTCTGGGGTGCTACAAAGGACTGAGAGCCACGAATCACTGACCCACACGCAGAGACTCCCACGGGCTCTCTCGGGCACAAAAGACAGAGAGAACACTCTGAGGCTGCTAAAACCGCCTCTCCCTTCACACCAGCCAGGTCACGTAAACAGGATGGGGGGTTGTGAAAGAACCAGGTGGCCCCAGTGTAGGGTGCTCCAGGAGGAGAACAGCCCTGAGCACCAGACTGCAAGGGGGACACAGTCTAGCAGTGGCCTTGGTGCAGCCGGGCAATGGCTGGACTTGATGATCATTGCGGCTGGAAGGGAGCTCCAGGATCATCCCAACAGCTCCCTAATCCCCAGACCCTGGCCTCAAGTGCTCTGGTTACTCACTTTTTAAACCCCTCCAGGGATGGGGACTCCACCACCCCCATGGGCAGCCTGTTCCAGCACCCAGCCACTCTCTCAGCAAAGAACTTCTTCCTAAGATGCAGTCTAAACCTCCCCTGATGCAACTTGAGGCCCCTTCCCCTTGTCCTATGATTAGTTGTTTGGGAGAAGAGAGCAGAGCCCTTCTCCAGCCTAGACAGCTCTGTGATCCGAAGGCACAAAGACCCCAGCGGGGCTCTGTGCAGCTCCCTGGGCTTTGCAGAGCCCCAGGCAGGAGCACGAAGCCTCAGCGGCTGGCGCACGGAGCGTGTAAGAGACAGCAATGCTCCTTGGTGCCCAGCAGCCCGGGGGAGGAAGTGTGACCACAGGTGAGATCAGCTCTTGTGGTCATGGCAGGCGGGTTCTGCAGCGATAAGGACAACGCCTCTGCAGAGATAAAGCGCAGAGCTGGCTGCTCACCCCAAGATGTTCAGGGATGGGGTCTGGAGGAGCTTCTGTTGCACGAGGACCTGTATTTAGAAAAGCAACCCAAGTCCTGCCTTCCGCACTGCTGCAGCTCGTTCTCGCTTGAGTTTTAACCAAAAACACCTTTGGACACCCTGCAGCCGCTTCCATGTCTGCTCTATCCCCACGGGGCTCTTCTCTTCCTGGGGTGCACAAGGGTGCTCCATGGATCTCCTGGCCCTTGGAACCACTTGAGAGATGCTGAGAAGTGAGAAAAGACCTTCTCTTGGTGACTAAAGGAATCCTGAGAACAACGTGAACCACAAACAACAGCAGGGAAGTACCTGAGAACTAAGAACTTGTCTCTGCTGGAGCATCCTGCTGCTGCAGGGGGACTAGACTGGATGATCTTTCGAGGTCCCTTCCAATCCCTAATGTTCTGTGGTTCTGTGATCTGATGAGCTCCTGCTGCACAGCAGAGCAGGACTGGGGCGGGTGGTTGTTCAACAGTTTACAGTGTGATTGTTGCTCATTTCAAGTGTAAATAGCAGCTGTTTCTATTGCCTTGTGCCTTCAACCATCACCATCCCGTATTGCTCTGATGTTGAACAAACTACTCTTGAGGATGTGACTATGGAAAGTCCATCTGCAAGGGCAGTATGGGAATTGTTTGGAGGAAACCCACCTGGCCATGCTCCTGTGAGACTTGGTCTAGGGGATCCTGCTCTGGCAGGGGGACTGGACTGGATCTTTAGAGATCCCTTTCAATCCCTGATGTTCTCTGAGAGGCTGAGGGAGCTGGGAGGGTTCAGCCTGGCGAAGAGGAGACTCAGGAGACCTTCTTCCTCACAGCTCCCTGAAGGGAGGTTGTAGTCAGAGAAGGGGGCAAGCTCTTCTCCTAGACAACCAACACCAGAACAAGAAGGCAGGGCATGAAGCTGCCCCAAGGGAGGGTTAGGTTGGACATTAGGTAGCACTTCCTCATGGAAAGGGTGACCAGAGCCTGGACTGGACTGCCCAGCGCAGCAGTGAAGTCCCCATCCCTGGAGGTGTTGAAGGCCAGGCTGGCTGTGGCCCCTGGTGCCCTGGTGTGGCCAGTGGGCTGACGTTAGGTGCTGGGCTGGCTGAGCTCAGAGGGCTTTTCCATGCTCAAGAGAGCCAGCCTCCCTCAGCCTTCGGACGGAATTGTGCAGGGAGCAGGGTAAAGCAGCCCAGGAGCAGTCTAACTGACCTTCTGAAACGAGCGGTGGTTTCATGCTGAAGGGCTTTGCTGGGAGGGAAGAGACTGAAACCAAATGCAAAAGAGCCGGATGAAATANCCTTCTTCCTCACAGCTCCCTGAAGGGAGGTTGTAGTCAGAGAAGGGGGCAAGCTCTTCTCCTAGACAACCAACACCAGAACAAGAAGGCAGGGCATGAAGCTGCCCCAAGGGAGGGTTAGGTTGGACATTAGGTAGCACTTCCTCATGGAAAGGGTGACCAGAGCCTGGACTGGACTGCCCAGCGCAGCAGTGAAGTCCCCATCCCTGGAGGTGTTGAAGGCCAGGCTGGCTGTGGCCCCTGGTGCCCTGGTGTGGCCAGTGGGCTGACGTTAGGTGCTGGGCTGGCTGAGCTCAGAGGGCTTTTCCATGCTCAAGAGAGCCAGCCTCCCTCAGCCTTCGGACGGAATTGTGCAGGGAGCAGGGTAAAGCAGCCCAGGAGCAGTCTAACTGACCTTCTGAAACGAGCGGTGGTTTCATGCTGAAGGGCTTTGCTGGGAGGGAAGAGACTGAAACCAAATGCAAAAGAGCCGGATGAAATATTTAGTCCAGAATTTCAGTGCAGGCGGATTATATAAACCGGATCCATAATTCATGGGTGGAGTCTTTTGGGGTAACTGTAATCCACAGCTTGAGATGCTATTTATGAGGGCAGCACAGAATGTACTGGGTTGGAAGGGACCTCCAAAGATCACCTAGTCCAATCCCCCTATGACAAACAGGGCCACTGGGCTGCCCAGGGGAATTGTGGAGGTTCCACATCAGTCTGAGAACTTCTTCTCGGTGAGGGTGTCAGAGCAGTGGAGGGGGCTGCCCAGGGGGGTTGTGGAGTCTCCTCCTCTGGAGAGGTTTAAAACACACGTGGACATGTTCTGAGTGACTGGATCTAGAGGATCCTGCTGTGGCAGGGGGATGGGACTGGATGCTCTTTGGAGGTCCCCTCCAATCCCTCATGTTCTGTGATCCTGTGAGTGATTTGCAGAACCAGAATCGCTACCGTCAGTGGCGATGGGCTGCAGAAGTCACGTAAACGAGGTCAAGTGCTCTTCCACGAACAAGACCTCTTTCCAAACGAGGAGGAAGGATGATGACTGGCTCCCTGCGGTACCTTCTTGATGTTTAAGAAAAAGCCCTACAAATAGAAGGTCTATTATCACAGGGGTCTTTAATCTGAGGGCCTTGCTCAAAAGTTTACCAATAGTTAAATACCTCTATAATTACTAAAAAAGTGATCAATTACATCTTCATCAGTCAAAAGAGGCTGCCCAAGGCACAGGGAAAATTTTATTATGAGCTAAATAATAGAGAGCAAATGTACTGAGGAAGAAAATGTAAATTACTTTTGGGAATCACATTAAGACCATTTGACTACATAAAAAGTTGACAGCTCTCGTATTTTATAAAGCATACGTTGGTTACGCCTAGAGTTGGGAAGGAAAGTCATAAAAATCTGAGACAAGAAAAGAAAATTATAGCACTGAGCATAAAAGACCTAGATTACAGGAAATGGATAAAGGAAGGGAAGAAAAACCCACTTCAGAGCTGTCTGTGAGCAACTGGTGAAGAGGAAAGAAGTTAAGACAGTGGGACTGGTGGGGGCTAATCTGAACTACTCAGTGAGCTACTGTGTGGTTGGGAGGAGCCCCAGCAGGAACAGACCTCTGCCTCTGGCTGCAGGAGCTGGAAGTCAAACAACTGGGATGCCTGGCAGGGAGGGATCTGGCAGGACTGGCTGAACAGGAACCAGCAGGGTGCACAGGTTGCCTAAAAGGTGAATGGAATCCTGGCTTGGATCAGCGATCGTGTGGCCAGCAGGGCTAGGGGTGTCATTCTCCCCCTGCACTGGGCAATGGGGAGGCCTCCACTCAAGTACTGGGGGCAGTGCTGGGCCCCTCACTTCAAGAAAGAGATGGAGGGGCTGGAGCAGGTCCAGAGGAGCAACAAGGCTGGGGAAGGGACTGGAGGGCAAGTCTGGTGGGGAGGGGCTGAGGGAGATGGGGGGTGTTTAGCCTGGAGGAGAGTCAGGGGGCACCTTCTCCCTCTCTACAGCTCCCTGAAGGGAGGGTGTAGTCAGAGAAGGGCTCTTCTCCTACACAACCAGCGCCAGAACGAGAGGGCAGGGCATGAAGCTGCCCCAGGGGAGGGTTAGGTTGGACATTAGGAAGCCCTTCCTCATGGAAAGGTGCTCAGAGCCTGGACTGGACTGCCCAGAGCAGTGGTGGAGTCTCCATCCCTGGAGCTGTTGAAGGCCAGCCTGGCTGTGGCCCTCAGTGCCCTGGTGTGGCCACTGTGATGATGTGAGGTCCTGGGCTGGGCTGGCTGAGCTCAGGGGGCTTCTCCAGCCTCAGCGATTCTGCGCTAATACTTAGAATCCTTAAGGACTAAGAGGAAAGAGTTGTAGTGGAAACACTGGTGACTGGAACACGTACTGGCTCACTGGTGTGAGAAGCTGGATACCCTCATTGGGAAGGGTAGGGGTTTATCTGAAGAAGACAGCAGGATCGATGGTACATTTCCGTAAGGTATTATCTTTTGCCTCACAACATTTTAATTTAGAGAGAAGTATAACACAAAAATCAATGTAGCAGCCATTAAATAGTGAGGGAAGAGGTCTGAAGCAAAATACCACAAATAGAGTTGCTGTATTTCTAGAGAGAATACAAACTCTGTTTACATGTCCTGTGGTGCCCCTGAAAGAGAACAGAAGTTCAGAGACTGAGAGAGGCTCTCCTCTCCCTCTACTCTGCCCTGGGGAGACCTCATCTGGAGTCTTGTGTCCAGTCCTGGGCCCCTCAGTTCCAGAAGGACACTGAGCTGCTGGAGAGAGGCCAGTGCAGAGCCACAGAGACAGTGAAGGGAGGGGAGCACCTCCCTGATGAGGAAAGACTGGAAGAGGTCTGCATGTTCTGCCTGTTGCAGCAAGGTCTGCAAGTTCTAACTGTCACAGAATCACAGAACATTAGGGATCAGAAGGGAACTCGAAAAATCATCCAGCCCCAGCCCCCTGCCACAGCAGGATCCCCTAGATCCAGTCACACAGGAACATGCCCAGGTGGGTTTTAAATGTCTCCAGAGAAGGAGACTCCACAACACCCCAGGGCAGCCCCTGCCAGGGCTCTGGCACCCTCACTGGGAACAAGGTCCTTCTCACACTGATGTGGAACCTCCTCTGTTCCAGCTCACACCCACTGCCCCTTGTCCTGTCATTAGACACAGAATCACAGAATCATTAGGGATTGGAAGGAACTTTGAAAGATCATCTAGTCCAATACCCTGCACCACAGCAGATGACACTGAGAAGAGCCTGGCAGTTAGTCTCTGAAACTAGAGGCTAAGCTCCATGTCAGCTTCTATTCTTCTCTCCAGACCTGGTTTTTACGCCTCGTGCAGGACTTACTGGGTGAACTCACTGCCTTTGTGGTGTGTGACACGCCACAGGCTCCTCGCAGCACGGACACTGGGACTAGCTACCTGTCCCAGCAAACCCTCCCAAGGCACTACCACAGATGTGAAGTCAAGGCTTCAGTGTTCTCCCTTGTTATGGATTCCTCAGGCTCAAGTGCTCTCTAATTCCAAGCCAGCGCTCTCAGTCTTTGCTCAGGAGCCACATCCAGAGCTGGCGACAGGGCTCGGTCACTCCTGTGTCTGAGTGACAGCACGAGCCACACGACTCGCAGGGGTAGCGGCGAGCCAAGCGAACGCGATGCTGTTGCTAACTGGCAGAAGGAACGTTCACACAGCAGGCCCCCAAAAAAGCCAAGAGCCTTGAAGCTGCAGGAGACACTCATCAAATGGGTAGTAAAAAGGCAACTCTCCTTTGTTTGTCAAAGCTTGCTTGTGCTGCTAGGCTGCTGCACGTCTGATGTCGAAGCGAAGCCTTGTTCAAAGACACTTAAGACAGGAACACACTTCCCAACATCCAAGGAAGGGAAAGAGCAGCGAATAATGAGGCAATATTTGTGTTGCTCCTCGAATCAAAGGGCCATTTGAAAGCATTCATAAAAAGGCACCCTGGGCAGCTCAACCTGTGCTAATACCGCAGGGATGACAGGATGGTTTAGAACATGGTTCCCGTTCCCGTTTGGAAAGGACAATCTCTGTAACGGGAGCTGGTTCTGACTCAACTTCGACATCCTTTTTGTTTGTCTTCCTCAGGGTCACAAGGACGTGCTTTTCCTCTCTCGAGCTGCAACGGGGATATGCAAACACACCGCTCGTTAGGCCGGGGGCAGACCCACGGAGACTCGCGTGCGAGGACGTGCCTCACGTGGCAACGCGCAGCAGCGTAATTCCCAGCTGAAGCCGCGGCGCCAGGGGATCGGCGCCAGGCACTGCAAGTGATACTCTTCCAGCTGAGCTCTGAGATGCAGCGAAGAATTTCACTGTGTGTGTTCTACTCGGAGTTGCAGAGGACTGTACTGGTTGCCCCGAAGTGGTATCGTGCCCGGCTCTGACCTCCGCGCTCTGGTGAGGCTTTCGCAGGAGAAACTTCGCTGCGTCACATTCACCAGACTCAGAACATACAAGTCACTTCTGGCCTCCAGTCTTTGATGTCTAAGCACGTGTGGGTAACAGAATTAAAGGATGGGCCAGGTTGGAAGGGACCCCCAAAGATCCTCCAGTCCAATCCCCCTGCAGTGAACAGGGACATCCCCAACTAGATCATCTTGCCCAGAGCCTTATCCAGCCTCACCTTGAATAGCTCCAGGGATGGGGACCGCAGGCACCTCCTTGGCCAAACTGTTTCAGAGTTCAAGCCCCTTCCTGCTGAAGAACCTCTTCCTAACAGCCCGTTTCAATCACACCTTCTCTAATGAGAAACCATTGTCCCTTGTCCTATCACTCCTGGGCTTCACTAACAGCCTCTCTGCAGCCTCTTGTGGCCCCACTCAGGGACTGGAAGGTTACTATCAGGTGTCCCCAGAGCCTTCTCTTCTCCCAGCTGAACAGCCCCGGCTCCCTCAGCCTGTCCTTGCAGAAGAGGTTTTCCAGCTCCCTGAGCCTTTTCATGGCCTCCTCTGGATCCGCCCCATCAGCTCCCTGTCCTTCCTGGATTGCTGGCTCCAGAGCCAGACACTAGACCCCAGGTGAGGTCTCTCCACAGCAGAGTAGAGGAGCAGAATCCTCTCTCTCAGTCTCCTGGCCACACTGCCTTTGGTGCAGCCCAGGAAGTGACTGGCAAGCACACTGTGTCTGCTCATCCTCCCATATATTGCTCAGTTCAGAGGGATGTGGAGCTGCTGGAGGGAGTCCAGCGTAGAGCAACAAGGATGAGGAAGGAAGCGCAACACCTCCCTTATGATTCAGGATCACTCTGGTTGGAAGAGACCCCTGGGATGATGGAGTCCAACCATCTACCCTACCTTACAAGTTCACCCCTCAACCACATCCCTCATCCAAACCATCTTTAAACACATCCAGGGATGGCTACTCAACCACCTCCCTAGGAAGCCCATTCAAGCACCCAAAAATGAACTTTCAGAGACCTACCTCATGCAGATACAACTACAGAGACACAGAAAGCCACCTCAGCTGGGGTGCTTCTCACTCCTTTAAAGCAAATGTGGACATCTGACTAACCCAGGTGCAGCTCATGCCTCCCTATTTGAGGGCTGATGACGAAAGGCGGAGGGAGCTGGGGCTCTTGAGATTGGAGAAGGGTGGGTGTCAGGAGGATGCAGCCAGGCTCTGCTGTCATCTAGTGATAGGACAAGGGGCAATGGGTGTCAGCTGGAACAGAGGAGGTTCCCTATCAATACGAGAAGGAGCTTCTTCCCAGTGAGGGTGACAGAGCCCTGGAACAGGCTGCCCAGGGGGGTTGTGGAGTCTCCCTCACTGGAAATGTTCAAGACCCACGTGGTTGTGCTCCTGTGTGACTTGCTCTAGGTGATCCTGCTGTGTTGGGGGGATTGGACTAGATGATCTTCCGAGGTCCCTTCCAGTCCCTAATGATTCTATGATGATTCAATGACTTGGCTGTTCCACTGCAGATCTTCTCATCTAAAGACACCAATGCTCATTCTAAATGATTTTTCAGATTTTAACTCATTTACATACCTCCAGCAAAGATCATGTAAGAAAATCAAAGGAAGCAGGACTCGTAGGGGTAATCCCCTCCTTTCCAAACCACTCCTCTCCCTTCTCTGTTCCTTGGATTCAGAACATTGCTGAGTGTCTTCTGTCTTACTGGGCAAGAGCTGCAGTGGACAAGGCCAAGTGGTGGGATGCTGAAAAGAGAACAGAGCAAGCTCTTTTAGTTGAGAGCTGACTGACTAGCCGTGGGGGATAGTCAACATGACTTGAGCACTTTTTCTTGCCCTTCTTCGAGAACACACTTGTTCGCTGGTTTCAGCTGATGCAGCATTAGACACTCCTACAAAAGGAGAATGGATGTGAGGTGTAAGTGATTTCCATAGTAAGTGGTTTCACAGCTCTTCTGTGTTTCTGGAAGTCTCATCAAACTGTGAGTAGGTGGACACTGGGATCATCTGTTATCTGGAACCCTGACGTGTGACATATGTTCTTCTCTAGAAATGCTATTTAAACATTAAGGACTGCGAGCTCTTTGCTGCAGCTTCTCCTAGATGGCTGTTATGGTCCTGACCATAGAGATAACCAAGTAGTTTTCATACAGAGAAGAGTTTTTCCTGTATCTCTGGTCCCCAGCAAACATCTACCTGTAGGCACTGGCCAGCCTTTCCCCAGGATTTATGAGAATTAAAGCTTCTCCGCACCAACACGCGTGAATAGGACCTAATGAGAAGGTCCAACTAATGGTGGTGGGAAACAGCCATCTGGAAGGAAGATAGAGCGGTGCTGCCTGTCTCAACAGGTTGTCCCTTCTCTGCAGGCAGACTGCTGCCACTAATGGACTTTACATGGTGGACTGTGAGTTTAATGAATTACCAAGTAGTCTGTTTGATGGGGTTTTCTTTTGTTATGTACCTTCTCATTAGCTCTGGCCTTGATTTCTGGGTATTTCTGGTCTGAGGTAGTCTGCTTTGCCTCTAGGAGTTGTGTAATGAGTTCTATCGTAGAATCAATAGGGATTGGAAGGGACCTCCAAAGACCATCCAGTCCAATCCCCTTGTCACAGCAGGGTCCCCTAGATCCAGGTGGGTTTTAAATGTCTCCAGAGAAGGAGACTCCATAAACCCCCTGGGCAGCCCCTGCCAGTGCTCCATCACCCTCACTGGGAAGAAGGTCCTTCTCACATTCATATGGAAGCTCCTCTGCTCCAGCTCACACCCATTGCCCCTTGTCCTATCACTAGATGACATTTCAAAGAGCCTGGCTGCATCCTCCTGACACCCACCCTTCACATACTAATCAACATTAATGATGTCACCTCTCAGTCTTCTTCAATCTCAAGAGCCCCAGCTCCCCCAGCCTTTCCTCAGCAGGGAGATGCTCCACTTCCTTCATCAACCTCATTGCTCTACGCTGGACTCCCTCCATCACCACAACATGCAGAGTCCAACTGTGAACGGTGGTTTCTGCTCACGGCCATGCTCCTTGGGTTGTGTTCCAGCCCTGTCAAAACACCCTTGATGCTGTTTGCAGTGTTCAGCCCACTCTTGTGATCTCATGGACACCAGTTACCTCGCTGAAGTTATCTGTGCACTCATACAAACGTTGCTTGACCCATCTGACCACACGTAGCACACAACTTCATGGGGCTACAGCTGGATTTGGTGCTCCCACATCAGAAAGAACCCAGAAGATGCAGGGCCTTTTCTCTTAGAATCTTGCAGTCGTTCCAGAAACCCCTGATAGTTACTGGTAACAGCGGTGTGATTCACTTTTCATTAGAGGCAGCTGAAGAAATGCCATCACAACGCTCTCTCACCGGGTCCCGTTCACGCTGCAGCAGTTGGCTCAACGCCTTCTTGCTGTCTGTCTGAGCACGCGCTTCCGTACCCTTCCGACTACGTGTACCGTTGCTGAACGAAGGTCTGACCGCGTGTCAGTGCCAGTTCTGATCTGTCTAATTGCAGACTTTGGGTAGATTAGACTGTAGGTGAAGTTCCTTAGACAATGGTCTTTGCATCAGCACAGACACAACTGGAACAGGGCAGAATCTGTCTGGGGAAAAGATGTGACGGTAGCTGCAGCGCACTTATCACTTGGATGGAGGCTGTAACAAGGAAGGTTCTCTTCTGTTACTCTTAGAGAAAGCAGCAGCTTCAGCAACGAGGCGCAGCTGATCCATGAAGCACTGCAGAGCCACAGAGGATGTTCTTCTCCTGGACCTGAGGGACAGCCAGCCTCTCACAGGTAGTTACAGTTATCAAAGAAGATGGTAACGAGTCGTGTTCCAGGAGGCAGAGAACTGCTTTAGCTGTGTTTAACAGACATCCGCGAGGAAGAATGGTGATTACGGTCTGGAGACTTAGCAGACAGGAAAGATGAGGCTGAGGACTTCTGGGGCTGACTCATACAGAAACAGAGGATAAATGAGGGTCAGTCGGTGACACAAACCCAGAGTAGAGAAACAACAGGCAATGCGCTGGGCTGGCCCTGCACAACAGCTGCGGTCCCTCCCTCCTGTGACCCCCCCAGCTTTTACTGCTGAACACGATGCCCTGTAGCCTGGGATATCCCTTTGGTCAGTTGTGGTTCCAGCCCTGTCCTCTCCCAGCTTGTCCAGCCACAGTCTATTCCTGTTGCTGGGGGAAATTCAACAGAGACAGAAAATCTAGGACAGGTTTGACCTGGGTGGAAATTGTAGAGGATGTATCTGACTCTTTCAGCAGTGATGGGAAGAGGCAAACAGGGCACCTGAAGGCAGACAAGGAGAGGGGCACAGAGTGGGAGACACAGCCAGGCAAACCATCAGTTTAATCAGATTTGCAGGCTAGTATTTCCTAGTAGCCTGGGAGGCAGCTGGAGACCCTCAAAGTTCAGTTCAGAGGCCAGCGTGCAGAAGAACTTTCTTCCCTTGCAGTGAGATCAGACCTCAGACGCTCAGCGTTTCATTCTCCTGTTCTGAACTGTAATTTCCTTCACGTTGCCTACATGGTTCTTTTTTGTCTTGGCTTCATTGTTACCCAGTTTAGATAAAATCTGTTGATCCAATTGCTTTAACTGCTCCGAGAGCTGAAGTTTGATAGGACACGTTAATTGCATTCTCCTCCACAATCATCTCCATTAGCTACTTTCTATTTAATTTTAGCAAATTCAAGGCAATTTAGGATGAGACTTTCCTTCAGTCTTTCCTCTCCTCTGAGTCTTTTTAGACTCAAATATCCATCCAGAGAACACGACGGGTGTGAAGCCTGTGCTGGCTTCAGGGGACGTTGGATCAAAACCCTGACTCCTTTACAGTGAAATGTAGTTTCTGCTACGAATCCAGCTGGGGACTAAACTTTAAAGTGGTTTGTACTGGGAATTTTGTGATGCAGAACTCCCTGTCCAGGGAATGCTGTCACTATGGAGGTAAAATACCAGCTGTCGAGCCTTTTACTGATTACACTGAAGAATTATTTGGGATACACTCAGACCAGTGCTGCTTAACTTCTTTGTTTGTGATGTAGACAGTGGAATCGAGTCCCCCTCAGTCAGTCTGCTGACAACACCAAACTGTCTGGTGAAGTCAACACCCTGAAGGGAAGGGAGGCCGTCCACAGGGACTCTGCCAGGCTGTGCACACTACATGGAGTCCAACAAGGCTCTGCCCCTGGGCCAAGGCAACCCCATGCACCAGTACGGACTGGGAGGAGAAAGGATTGAGGGCAGCCCTGAGGAGAAGGACTTGGGGGTGGTGGTGGAGCAGAAGCTGAACAGGAGCTGTCAGTGCGCACTGGCAGCCCAGAGAGCCAACCGTGTCCTGGGCTGCGGTAAGAGAAGCAGTGACAGTTGGTTGAGGGAAGAGATTCTCTCCCTCTGCTCTGCACTGCACTGGTGAGATCCCACCTGGAGTCCTATGTCTGGTTCTGGAGTCCTTAATAGAAGAAGGACATAATACTCCGTGAACAGGTCCAGAGGAGAACTCCTCAAACGATCAGAGGGCTGGAGGACCTCCCCTGTGAAGACAGGCTGAGCAAGGTGGGGCTGTTCAGCCTGGAAGAGAGGAGGCCCTCAACTGACCTAAAAGCAGCTTTTCCATCTCTGAAGGAAGAAGGCTACAAGAAAGCTGGAGGAGGGTTTTTGACACAGGTGGTAGTGAGAGGACATGGCGAAAGGGTTCCACACTTGAAGAAGGGAGATGAAGGTTGGACACTGGGAACAAAGTTTTTGCTGTGAGGGTGCTGAGATGCTGGAACAAGATGACCAAGGAAGTTGTGGCTGACCCATCTCTGGAAGGGTTCAAGGCCAGGTTGGCTGGGGCCCTGAGTAACCTGAAGGTGTCCCTGCCTGTGCAGGGGGGTTGGAACTGGAGGATCTTGAAGGTCTCTTCCAAGCCTGGCCAGTCTATGATGCGATGGTCTAATGTCTCTATTAATTTTGAAAGGACATGTCTGCCAACACATTTATGCTGCATTCAAACAAGACTCTCTCACTTCTCTGAGCTGTTATGCCTGAGATGCAAGGAGATCTGAGGGAGGCTGGAGCTATGGAAATATTTCAGGATGGGGTATGAGCTGTGAAGATGGTTCTTTCTCCTCAAGCTTTGCATTTCTTTGTAAAACTGACATCCAAGTCGACACTGATTGGATTCTCCCCCTATTCAAGCACCTTCCAAAAGGCCGAGCCGAAGTCTCATTTCAGGTTACTCACATTAGGGGGGTAAATGAGAAAAGGGATTTGCTTCCCGTGATTTAACACAGGACAGGTCTCTGGTATCATTAAGCTGAAGCTGATTTGAGCTGCCAGTGGAATCATTTCACGTGCTCTTTTGAGGCTACGGCAGAACTGGGATCGTTCCTAAGCAGGAGGTGTGAGTGGGTAGGTGCTCACAGCATTTAAAAACTTTCTAATGGGTAACTGATCCTCGACAAAACCTGCCTCAACTCTTCATTATGCCTGAGAAAGCCAAGGCAGGCTGGAGCTTGAGCAGCGGCGCTAACAGGAAGCTAACACAATAAACATTATTGCCTGGTAGATCTTCTGAGCAAATGAGGACACCTTAAAATAGGAGCGTTTCCCAAATGGAGGAATGAGTTCTACTGGTAGAAAATGTAAAATAACAGATCAGAGTCAAATGTTTTCGTTACTGGGGACTAATATAAGAGCTGTAACGGATCTCCAGTGCTGGAGCCTGCTTGAACATTGACTACACAGAAACACAGAACATTAGGGGCTGGAAGGGACCTCGAAAGATCATCCAGTCCCACCCCCCTGCCACAGCAGGATCACCTAGACCAAGTTGCACAGGAACATGGCCAGGTGAGTCTTAAACATCTCCAGAGAAGGAGACTCCACAACCCCCCTGAGCAGCCCGTTCCAGCACCTGGCCACCCCTGCTGTGAGAGAACTCTTCCTAATACCAAGTCTACCAGTCCTTCAGCTGTGAGTAGCTCTTTATTTCCAAAACACACCTAAGGCCTCCTGACACCGCGACGATTTTGCAGCCATCCTCACACATCGAAGTAGATGCCTGAGCTTTACTAAGCTTCCAGAATGCAGCTTGTCATCAAGTTCATCCTCCCCTACATCTTGTGTGGTAGGTTTGCTCGCTAGTGAATTTAATTTTGATCCCCTCTGAGCAGCAGGGAAACTGACAGGAGAAAATGAAGTCATTGTTGTCGTTATTTTTGGGAATGCCCTGACAACGGGAATCAGCTCAGGTTTATGTAAGAGGACGGGCTGCGCCGCTTATGAAAGCGTGAGCCTACCTGAAAATTGTCAAGTGCTACCCACTTTCAATCACTCCTGCTTTCTTCAGTGGGTAGCACATGACGGGGGCTGGGGTGGGGAGCGGGGAAGAAAAAGTCCTTCCCACGCTGCATTAAAGGGCAACGTGCTGCTAAACTAACAGGAGGCAGAATGTGTTGGGTTCTGTCATTTCTGCCTTAACCAGCGCGGCTGCTGAAGGACAGAATAATTGCACCCAGAAGACGCGCGGGGAGCAGCGGCGCTGTACTGGAATCACATCAATAACTCGCAGCCTGGTTGGAGCTTGTTTTAAATATTGCTCTCTGCTCCCCCTAGACTTGGGCTATTGGTTATAAAAATTGCTGCCAAGCCTCCTTCCCTGCGTAATTACAGCCTGTAGCTGGCTCTTGTTGTTTGGGTTTTGGGGTGTGGGTTTTTTATGCCAACACTGGAAAAGATGACCCTAGGGTGCATACTTGACTGAACAGGAAAGAGCTTCAGGCTGAGAGCTGGGTCTCTTTGGAGGAGACTGAGGGGTGGCCTCATTAAGGTCTATAAATATGGGAAGGGTGGGTGTCAGGAGGATGGAGCCAGGCTCTGCTCAGTGGTATCTAGTGACAGGACAGGGGGCAACGGGTGTGAGCCGGAACAGAGGAGGTTCCACAAAAACATCAGAAGGACCTTGTTCCCAGTGAGGGTGACAGAGCCCTGGCCGGGGCTGCCCAGAGGGGTTGTGGAGTCTCCTCCTCTGGAAGCATTTCAAACCCACCTGGCCACGTTCCTGTGTGCCTTGGTCTAGCTGATCTTGCTGTGGCACTGGATGATCGTTCGAGGTCCCTTCCAATCCCTAATGCTCTGTGATGCCACTCTTGCCAGGTGGATCTCGCTCTTCCGAACAGAAATGTGTTTTGAATCCCACATCTGATGTCACGAATTAACTGCAGGGTTTTCAAGCAAAGAGCAGGTGAGGTTCAGCGATCTGTAGGAGGATGCAGCTCGCTGCAGACACCTGACAAACTTACTACATGCAACAGATCATCAACTTGATGCTTTTGTAAAGATTTCCTTTCTTTTTATTTTCTCTGAAGAGCTGCAAGCAGGGATGGCTCATCAATTCTCCTAGCTTGAGGCTTGATTCTCTGAGGTGCTGGGCATCCTTCATTTCCATGGAAGGGAGCTGAGACAGCTCAGCACTGCACAGAGCTGTGCACCAAGCACTTGGATAAAATACCTTTTCTAAGAAACAGATATATTTGCAGAAGTTTATCTTTACCAGAGATACTGCTCAACCAGAGAGATAAAGCTGCAAATCCTGCCAAATGTAGTTAAATCTACTGAAAACACGACGGTGCACACGCAGGCTGAAACTTCTTGCCTCCCTCCCCATAACTTCCCTTGGAGTACAAAAACAGACTGAGCTGCTTCTAGGACTGAGTCTTCCTGTTAATGGGCTAAAGTGGAATGAACTGTGATAGGAAATTGTTTGCTCTTATTTGGAATTTGTGCTCACGTGGCACAAAAGCCCAGTGGCATTCTGGCTTGGATCAGCAACAATGTGGCCAGCAGTGCTAGGGGTGTCACTCTGCCCCAGTACTGGGCACTGGGGAGGCCTCCCCTCGAGTACTGGGGGCAGTGCTGGGCCGCTCACTTCAAGAAAGAGATGGAGGGGCTGGAGTGGGTCCAGAGGAGCAACAAGGCTGGGAAAGGGACTGGAGGGCAAGTCTGGTGGGGAGAGGCTGAGGGAGATGGGGGTGTTTAGCCTGGAGGAGACTGGGGACCTTCTCCCTCTCTCCAACTCCCTGAAGGGAGGCTGTAGTCAGGTGGGGGTTGGTTGGATGTCAGGAAGCCCTTCCTCGTGGAAAGGGTGATCAGAGCCCTGCGGAGCATGTGAAGATGTGGAGAGGGTGATGCGTCCCAGGACTGCCATTTGCCACATGAACTACTGACACCGCGCGGGCAGTCGGTACCTGTTCATGTAATAAGCTGCTCAAGTGTACGCGTCGTGAAGTCCTGCCAGACAGCTGAAGTCTGAAATGCTAATGGCTGAGTGCTATGTAAATTTAATTGGACTAAATTGGACCAAAGGGTCAGAGATGTTTTCACGCAACCCTGCCTTTCCGTACAATGCAGAACAGAAGGTCAAGGTCTCTGGCAAAACAAGCTGGGAAACAGATCCCCTCACCTTAGGGTCAGCTAATAAATCCTCAAACTGCAGAGCCAACGAAATTTAGGCTCACTGTGGAGTTTTCTTTCTAGAAATGACTTCTGCAGGGGCTGTCTGGGTCCTTTTTATTCTGTGGTTATTCAAGCCTCAGGAAAGGAACTAACAGAGGAAAGGGACGTTGGGAAGGACAAGAGAAAAGGGGCAAGGAGTGTGAGCTGGAACAGAAGAGGTTCCACATCAATCTGAAAAGAAACTTCTTCACAGTGAAGGTGATGGAGCCTTGGAATGGGCTACCCAGGGTGGCTGAGGAGTCTCCTTCTCTGGAGGTGTTTCAAACCCGCCTGGATATGTTCCTGTGGGACTGGTGCTAGGGGGTCCTGCTCTGGCAGGGGACTGGGCTGGATGATCTTTCGAGGTCCCTTCCAATCCCAAATGTTCTGTGATTTTGTGAAGAGGACTATCCCATGTGTGTCCAACTACAATCCTGAGAGGTCAAGACCTCCTACCCTCCCTGTGCTCCAACAGGCTGCTCCTTTACCCCTTCCTCAAGGTATAGCACTCATTTAATTCCTCTGCTGATTGATTCCATAGGATCTTGGTGGCTTTCAGAAGCAGCTGCAAGGGGTTACCCCTGGTGAGGAGCTGGTGAAGAAGCATTGAAGATGCTGGGCACTTGGTTATTTTGTGCTGCTGGTATCATCTCAGCTTTGAAGTGCAGCCTTGGGTCTGGTGGAGGAGCTGGAAGACATTTTTTTACTGCCTAGGTAAGGAACTGGGGGAAATGAATTGTTCTTAATAAGCTGCATGAGATTCTAAATGCAAGAGCTGTGGTTTTTCTTTAGAGGGGGAAAAAGCCTAACACTGGTTGGAAGTTTGAATTTACAATTAGGTCGGGCTTGACGCTGCCTTCAGACTTTATTTTTATCTCAGAAATGCTACAGCCACTTAATTGCAAACCTGCTCTGCCTCTGTAGTTCCTGGAAAAGGCTGCGAGTCGATGTCAATACGAGTCAATCTACTTGTTGACACGACAAGCAGGTCCCATTCATATTTCAGGGCTCCTGAACAGCCCCAGTAGGGGCACTTGACAAGAAAAGCCTTGTGCAGCGTGTGGAGTCATGTCAGGTTTTATGTTTGAATTTTCTGCTCTTTCCAACTCGGAGCTGGAATTCCTCTGGCTTAACCTAGAGCACAGGCTAGACAGCAAGCATCTCGAAATACTGCAGTGGTTTTATTGACTGCTCTCTGCTGGGCCTCAGCTCTGTCATCTGGGTGGCTGTGCCCCAATGAAATGCCCCTGGGGCTGCAGTGGCGCACAGCCCACCCGTCACTCCTCGAGCAGCAGAACTGCGTTCTTCTTAGCGTTACAGGGTCGTGGCTGAAAGCTCTGCGGTTCTGCTCGGTGACCTCTGAGTGTTACTGAAGGATTCACACAAATCTCACTGTTTCCTTCAGTACCCAAAACACTCTCAGTGCTGCAGCGCTACGGACAACTTACAAACACGTGTGAAGGCTGCTGGAACCACCTGCCTCTACAGACCCATCTGGAGTGTTGTGACCAGTTCTGGGCCCCTCAGTTCAAGAAGGACACGGAGCTGCTAGAGGGAGTCCAGCTATGAGGATGATGAAGGGAGTGGAGCACCTCTCTTACGAGGAGAGGCTGAGGGAGTGGGGTCTATTGAGCCTGAGGGGTGACCTCATTAATGTCTATAAATATGTGAAAGGGTGGGTGTCAGGAGGATGGAGACAGGCTCTTCACAGTGTCATCTAGTGATAGGACAAGTGCAATGGGTGTGAGCTAGGACACAGAAGGTTCCATATAAATATCAGAACAAACTTCTTCACAGTGAGGCTGACGGAGCACTGGCACAGGCTGCCCCAGGGGGGTTGTGGAGTCTCCTTCTCTGGAGACATTTAATACCCACCTGGACATGTTCCTGCGTGACTGGATCTAGGGGATCCTGCTCTGACGGGGAGACTGGACTGGATGATCTTTCAAGGTCCTTTCCAATCCCTAATGCTCCGTGATTCTGTGACCCTGGTTTGCAGTGAGCATCTACGTTCACCCAGCAAGTAAGAAGATGTCAGCAGTAAGTATTCAAAAACATACCTGGTCATCTTGGACCTTCTTCCATGGGACACATGAGGCCTCAGTCAGCCTTGTGGAAAGCACCTTGGTAGGGAAACTCTCAAAGGATGCAGAAGCCAACAGTTGTCTCCTCATGATTAACATTCCAGCCCAAACCCAGGAGATTGAAGTTCACTAGAAGAAAGGAAGAGGAGGAGGTTAAAAAACCCTATGTTTTATGCATTTTTGACAGCCAGTAAAGCAAAGGAATTTATTTCTGTAAGGCAACTGCCAGGCAAAAAAACCCTGCAAACAAGGAGGAAAACCCTCTTACGGCAAAGAAATCACCCAGCAACGGGGCTCGGTGCAGCCACAGCTTCTTTCCAATGGCTTCTCATTTCATGCCAATTTTTGGTGCACACCTGTATTAGATCACTGCTAATTTTATCAATTTCATTAGCCACAGGAGAGACTAATAGCTGCTAGCGACGCCGATGCTTTCTGAGGCGTCTTTTGGGGGCTGTGCCTCGCGCAGGCAGGTAGCCACATAGTCACAGATTTATCTTCTCTTAATTAAAGGATCAGTTTAGCTAGCTGCACTGTGTCTTTTGAGATGAAGCATCTCAAGGTCATGTAAATGACTGAGGGAAGGCAGTGCCTTTGTAGGGAAGCACCTACTTAGATCATCAGATCGAGGGAAGTTCTTCTCCCCCTCTACTCTGCCCTGGTGAGGCCTCATCTTGAGGACTGTGTTCAGTTTTGGGCCCCCCAGTTTAAGAGGGACAAGGATCTACTGGAGAGGGTCCAGCGGAGGGCTACGAGGATGATTAGGGGACAGGAGGGCATGGCTTATGAGGAGAGGCTGAGGGACTTGGGGCTTTTTAGTCTGGAGAAGAGAAGACTTAGGGGAGATTTGATCAATGTTTATAAGTACCTGAAGGCTGGCCAGGAGTGGGGGGACAGGCTCTTTTCACTTGCTCCCTGTGATAGGACAAGGAGCAATGGGTGTAAGTTGCAGCAGAGGAGGTTCCGCCTCAACACAAGGGGGAACTTCTTTGCTGTGAGGGTCACGGAGCACTGGAACAGACTCCCCAGGGAGGTCGTGGAGTCTCCTTCTCTGGGGACTTTCAAGGCCGCCTGGATGCGTTCCTCTGTGATCTGTGTTAGATAGTTTTGTCCTGCTGCGGCAGGGGGGTTGGACTCGATGATCTCTTTGGGTCCCTTTCAACCCCTAACATCCTATGATCATATGATTTAGACCAGTGAGGAAGAGCAGGGTGTTGGGACTGAACAGTGGGGTTCATGATGGGATTATCAGGAATATTGCTAGGTACCATGAAGAGAACAGAGCCTGAAGCTGCCAGAGGAGGGTTAGGTTGGATGTTAGGAAGCCCTTCCTCAGGGAAAGGGTGCTCAGAGCCTGGACTGGACTGCCCAGGGCAGTGGGGGAGTCCCCATCCCTGGAGGTGTTGAAGGCCAGCCTGGCTGTGGCCCTTAGTGCTCTGATGTGGCTGATGGGGTGATGTTAGGTCCTGGGCTGGTCTGGGTGAGCTCAGAGGGCTTCTCCAGCCTCAGTGATTCTGTGACATATACAGGACATGACCTGTGAACGTGAGCTTTCATCCCTTAACACTTTCTATTGTCTTTTACTTCCACGAAAGCAAGGGTTAAACTTTTAACAGCCAAGCAGTATTTTGCACAGGTAGAAACACTGGTTCAAGCGACGAGTGTCCAAAGAACTGGACCTTAAAACCCCCATTTTGAAGCCCTTTTCCTTTGTGCCCCTTCAACATGAGTCACTCTTGGCAGGAGCAGGCAGCCCTTCACGCACACAAGCGCTGTTCTGTTTTGACTGGCCATGCTTCAGTGAATGATTTATATGTTAACAAAGAGTCACCGACAGGCTGATTTGGGATCTGGAGCCCTGGACAGAGTCCACGGCAGGCCCTGGCACTGCTGGCTCTCGACTGCCAAGGTTCACAATGGCAGCATTGGCAGGGCGCTGAACAAAAACTCACTTCTGTCGGCTGCGCTGCCGTCTTCAGCAGCTCAGGAGTCTCTTTTTCTGTCAATCCCTAAACAGAGCAGCTAAGAACTGAGAAATGGGGAGCAGTCTAAGTCACATAACTTGCAGAAAGTCCTGCCTTCTGTACACTCAAGCAGAAGAGTTACTGTTGTTCTGAGAACCAGCATGCTGTTGACATGTCCATTAATGTTGATTTTGGGGTGTAACTGAGCTGCAGGAAGAACTTCCTAGGTCTTGTGTTGCTTATCTCAGAATCTGTCTACATGGACATCAGTTCCACTGAGACAGACAATCCTCTGCACATGCTGGGACCACATCAAAATGGTTGTGAGGGACTCTGAATTATTGGTCTCTTCCAACATTCATGGAATCACAGAATCATCCTGGCTGGAAAGGACCTCCAGGATGGTCAAGTCCAGTCCTCAGCCCAACAGCTCCCCAACCCCCAGACCACAGCCTCAAGTGCTCTAGCTACTTGAAGGGTTTTAAACACCTCAGGGATGGGGACTCCACCACCTCCCTGGGCAGCCAGTTCCAGTGCCCAACCACTCTGTCAGCAAAGAACTTCTTCCTGAGATCCAATCTAAACCTCCCTGATGCAACTTGGGGCCATTTCCTCTTGTCCTACCATTAGAAATGTGGGAGAAGAGACCAGCAGCAGCCTTGCTACAACCTCCTGTTAGGTAGCTGTAGAGAGCACTAATGACCTTAATGACTCTGTGAGCTGTTGGGCGAGATGCTTCGCGCTACCACCTTGCTGAAAACCAAAGTATCTATTTAACACTTGACAGCAGGTGGAGTTTGTTGTTAGCGTTTCACTGGAGACTGATCTGAATCAAAGCCAGCCTGGTCATAACTCCAAGAGAGCCACAGAAAGGGAATGAGAGCATTTATATCAGCGATGCATTCTGCACGTTGATGCTCAAGCACTAAGAACAAGAAATAGGTGGTGTTTCTGAAGACAATGATCTCTGGCACCTCCAAAGGCTAGGAAAACATTCCAGTGTTAAGTACTTTTCACCTACTTTTCCACACACACACACAATAACTAGGCCACGCATGTCGTGGTAGGCATCTGCTGGTTCTCCTCCCCCTCTGCTCTGCCCTGGGGAGACCACATCTGGAATTTTGTGTCCAGCTCTGGACCCTTCAGTTCCAGAAGGACACAGAACTGCTTTCAGAGAGTCCAGTGCAGAGCTACAAAAATGAAGGAGTGGAGCTTCTCCCAGCTGAGGGAGATGGGTCTTTTGAGCTTGGAAAAAAGGAGACTGAGGGGTGACCCCAAGAATGTTGGTAAATATAGAAAGGGTGGATGTCAGAAGGATGGAGCCAGGCTCTGCTCACTGGC
Organism: Rhinopomastus cyanomelas; assembly: GCA_013400115.1. Taxonomy (NCBI): domain Eukaryota; kingdom Metazoa; phylum Chordata; class Aves; order Bucerotiformes; family Rhinopomastidae; genus Rhinopomastus; species Rhinopomastus cyanomelas. Next base: position 805,649 of record VXBP01006791.1, read on the forward strand.
ACCCAGTGACAGGACGAGGGGCAGTGGGTGTGAGCTGGAACAGAGGAGGTTTCATATAAGTATCAGAAGGAACTTCTTCATGGTGAGGGTGCCAGAGCCCTGGCAGGGGCTGCCCAGGGGGGTTGTGGAGTCTCCTTCTCTGGAGACATTTAAAACCCACCTAGATGTGTTCCTCTACCCCTGGATTTAGGGGCTCCTGCTGCAGCAGGGGGACTGGACTGGATGATCTTTCACGGTTCCCTTCCAATCCCTCATGTTCTGTGATTCTGTGGTCTGTAGATATGAGGGTATCTGGAAACACCAAAGGGAATCTTGTTTCCTAAATACTTGTTTCTCTCTGGGATACAGGATTTAGTTCTGGTTACCAAGTCAGTTGCTAATTCCACTAACAAACTTTTGTACTGAGCTTAGTTCCGCTCTGTTCTGGAAGACAGCAGAAGCTGTGTGGGTGCAGTCCTCCTGCGTAGGCCGAGACACCCATATTCTGCTCCTTCTCTCTTACAGTACTTGAACTCGAGCTCTCGATTGTCAACTCTGAGTTGTAGGAAATGTGAAGCAGAAGACGTTGCTGCCTTTGAGCAGCCAAAACATGGATCAGTGTAAATCCTTTTGCCGTGAGATGTTTAATGAATAAATGTTCTAAATCTCGATGCAAAGACCGATGCTACCACAGAGAATCACAGAACACTAGGGATTGGAAGGGACATTGAAAGATCATCCAGTCCAATCCCCCTGACGCAGCAGGATCCCCTAGACCAAGCTGCACAGGAACATGGCCAGGAGGGTTTGCAACATCTCAGAGAAGGAGACTCCACAACACCCCTGGGCAGCCCTTTCCAGTGCTCTGTCACTGGAAAAGGCTCACTGGGAAGAAGTTCCTTCTCGTATTGATGCAGAACCTCCTCTGTTCCACCTCACCCCTTGTCCTGTCACTGGGTGACACTAAGAGCCTGGCTCCATCCTCCTGACACCCACCCTTCCTCGTGAAAGTTCTGTGGCACAGAGCTGTGCTCCTTCATTTTGTTGTTCTAGCCCTTCAGTTGTTTAGAGATCACTGTAGGTGATGAGACTGCCCTCTTCCACAGGTAGTTCCCTCAGTGAGGGATGCAGAAGAGCCAATGCACACTTGAGTGCTTTCCTTCTAAGTAGGGGAAGCAAACCCTCTGCTGTGTTAAATAACTTCTGACATCACTCAGCAGTAAATAAGGTCATTCTGTTACTTAGATAACAGAGAATAATTGAGGGTGAAGATGGCAGAGAGCGATGTAGGCTGTCTCAGTGTTATTTCGGTTTCATTAAGTGGCTGGGACGTGAGAGCTCAGTACAGGGGGCTTCTGCTTTTGAAACAGAAGACATTTTTTGTTCCCCGAGCTGCTCATTCACGCTGACCTAGAAGCACGTTGGTTAGTAAGGTGAGTATTTTAGTATTAGAATCATAGAATCATCAGGGATTGGAAGGGACCTCGAAAGACCTTCCAGTCCAATCCCCCTGCCACAGCAGGATCACCTAGACCAAGTCACACAGGAACATGTCCAGGTGGGTTTGAGACATCTCCAGAGAAGGAGACTCCACAACCCCCCTGGGCAGCCCCTGCCAGGGCTCTGCCACCCTCACTGGGAAGACGCTACCTACGAAACAACTACTACTCGTGGCTCAGCCTAAATGCTGCACAATTTAGTCATCGGGCTCCAGATGAAGTTATCAAATGCAAACAGCTGAGATCTCAGAAAAAAGGGAAGATTATCCTTCTCATTATTATTCCTCTCATGTCCTCACAGAGGCGGTGGAAGCTTCAGGAAATGTAGGTGTCTATAGCTACTGCAGACAAATCTCGGTGGTGTGTCTCTGGTCTGGGCAGCTGCAGAGTGCTGGTGTTGATGGGCACAGGTATGTTTTAGGGTCACAGCATCAGCGCTACGTAAGTTGAAACAGAGTAAGTCAGTCCTTACCTGCTTCTGCGTTGGAAAACAGAGCGTTTAACCTACTTTTGTGCCTCCCTTTGCGGTTCCTCTCGTGGATAGAAGGTTCTTCTTTGCCGCTGTTCGCGTCTCCGGGCTCACGTGCTGCTCCACCACCAGCTCAGACAGTTTAAAAACTGAAGCAGGCTTTGAATTAATCTGGGAAATGCGGGAGCGAAGGATGGCAAAGAGACGGCGTTGCCTGCAACAGAAGCATTTTGGTCGTAAATCATCTCAGTAACTTTTTATTCCAGTCAGCTCAATATTATAGCTGAGCCATCACCGAAATGACAAAAGCTCAATCATAAATTTGCAGAAGAAGCTCAGCACTCTTCAGGGTGAAAACCAAGGCAAACAGATGTTTGTCTCGGTCTGAGGCTGAAGAGCGTGACAAAACCCTGAGCACAAATAACGAGAGTATCTTGAGCTCTTTAAAAATAAGGGGGGTTTTATGCCCACTTGCAAGAGGAGGGAAGGGGCTACTGAATCATAGAAGCACAGCACATTAGGGATTGGAAGGGACCTTGGAAGCTCATCCAGGCCAATCCCCCTCACAGAGCAGGGTCACCCAGAGCAAGGGATCACAGAAGCACAGTGCATTAGGGATTGGAAGGGACCTTGGAAGCTCATCCAGGCCAATCCCCCTCACAGAGCAGGGTCACCCAGAGCAAGGGATCACAGAAGCACAGTGCATTAGGGATTGGAAGGGACCTTGGAAGCTCATCCAGGCCAATCCCCCTCACACAGCAGGGTCACCAAGATTTTCACCAATACTGGTGCATAAATTCCCACATAAAAGAGGATTCTTCTGGTAGAACAGTAATTCCCTTAAGGCTGGTGTTCCCTCAGCACCGCGAAGCCTGCACTTTGCTTTTCCCTCTCCAAGCCACAAATGAAAAGAAGCCCTACCTGCAGAGAGAGCTTTTTCCCAAATCATTTAATTCAAATGTATTTTTCAATAGATTTTAAAGGAGTGGGGGAAATGATTCTTATGCTTTAGAGGTCACGGAAAGGAATTGTGGAGGTGTTTGAGGAACCATCAGATCAAACATCACATAAACAGCCTTCTCCCACAAGGTTATTGATATGGGGTGGCAGCAAGAAGAGAAGGGGACAGGGTTCCAGGCTTCAAGAGGGGAGACTGACATTGGAGATGAGGAACAAATTCTTTCCTGTGAGAATGGGGAGATGCTGGACCAGGCTGCCCAAGGCAGTGGTGGCTGGCCCATCGCTGGCCGTGCTGGAGGCCAGGTTGGCTGGGGCCCTGAGTTGCCTGCTCTGGTGGATACCTCATTCATTATTAACCCAATAAATAGAACGGCGCTATTTTACCTCAATTATCTCTGAAACAAAAGTCATGTTTTTAGATTCAGATTTTAAATAATTTAATTGCGCCCTTTTTTTCCTTTTTGGTTAAATGTCTACACAGGGCAGGGACTCTGCTGGGTTACCTGTGCTTTTCAAACCTGCCTCTCCATCCAAGCACAATCAGTGGTGCATTACTTGCCTTTGCGCTGCTGCAAACCTCAGAAGGAATCACGGAAGTTGTTCAGCAGCAGTCAGACTTTTAGAGCAGATCTTATTTATTAACTTCCTTATTCCACTAATTTCTTTATTTTTCCACTTACCCCTTTCTTCAATTATTTATTGATTTACTTGGGTGTTTCTTGCCTTTGGTGTCAGTTTTTTTCATTTGAGCTCCAACGGCATCCTGGCTTGGATCAGCAGGACAGCCTGGCTGTGGCCCCTAGTGCCCTTCTGTGGCCAGTTGTGGTGATGTCAGGTCCTGGGCTGGGCTGGCTGAGCTCAGAGGGCTCTTGAGCCTCAGTCACTCTGTGATTCTGTGATTATTTGTATTTGAAAGTGGCAATTCCAGTGTCACTGGTGCATGGGGATAACGACACATCTGGTTTGTTCATTTCTGCAGGCTCATCCCCTTCTCCCTCCAACAATCACAGTGTCAGGCAGTTTGATCGGGAGCAGAGACTTATTTTACACAGAAAATAACTGTAAGTTGGAAGATTAATGTCTATAAATACATGAAGGGTGGGTGTCAGGAGGACATCTGCTTAATGTCATCCAGTGATAGGGCAAAGGGCACTGGGTGTGAGCTGGAACAGAGGAGGTTCTGTATAAATATCAGAAGGACCTTCTTCCCAGTGAAGGTGCCAGAGCCCTGGCAGGGGCTGGCCAGGGGGGTTGTGGAGTCTCCTTCTCTGGAGACATTTAAAACCCACCTGGATGTGTTCCTGTGCAACTGGATCTAGGGGATCCTGCTGTGGCAGGGGAATGGGGCTGGATGATCTTTCAGGGTTCCTTCCAATCCCTAATGTTCTCTGTCATTACCTGGCATGGGGTTGGCCATGTCAAAAACATGAAGCAGCTCACGAACGTGGCCTTGTGGGGTTTATTAATTAAAACCCTTTCAAAATTACCATTACTGCTATTTTTTTATGTATTCAATGAAGTTATATTTATTTAGAATAATTGTGAAAAACCCAGTGGGAAGAGGCTGTGCTTTTAGCTGGGATATTTCTCCGCCTGAGTGAGCAAAAACAAGTGTCTGCCTTTGATAACTGTGCAGACATTAGACTCTGAATGTTAAAGAGGGTTGGCAGCTACAGGATAAACTGGGGCACTTGCCATTTCTGGACAAACTGTGTCATTCTTACTGGAAAGTCAGCTAGGAAATGCTCCGGCGTTTTGTCTGCTCTGTTTCTTCGTTGGCAAAGCAGAGGATGAAGAATAAATGAACTGAACTGGGAATTCTTTAAACCAGTCATTTTCAAGAGATGAGTTTCCAATTTAGCTTTAAATGTGCTATTATTTAGTGCAATACCAGTGCTCCGAGGGAGGCTGGTTTGCCAGTGGTTTCCTGCACATTGAATAAAGTGCTGGATAAATCACAGAGACTCACAGAATCATACAATCATTGGGGATTGGAAGGGATCTCGAAAGATCATCCAGTCCAATCCCCCTGCCGCAGCAGGATCCCCTAGACCAAGATGCAGAGGAACAGCCCGGGTGGGTTTTAAAGGTCTCCAGAGAAGGAGACTCCACAACCCCCCTGGGCAGCTCCTTCCAGGGCTCTGTCACCCTCACTGGGAAGAAGTTCCAGCTGATATTTATATCAAACCTCCTCTGCTCCAGCTTACAACCATCGCCTCTAGTCCTATCACTAGATGACACTGAGCAGAGCCTGGCTGCATCCTCCTGTTACCCACCCTTCACATATTTATAGACATTATTGAGGTGACCCATCAGTCTCCTCCAAGCTCAAGAGGCCCAGCTCCCTGAGCCTCTCCTCGTAAGAGAGGTGCTCCACTTCCTTCACCATCCTTGTTGCTTTGCACTGGACTCCCTCCAGCAGCTCCACGTCCCTCGTGAACTGAGGGTCCCAGAACTGGACGCAATATTCCAGGTGGGGTCTCCCCAGGGCAGAGCAGAGGGGGGGTTGTTCACCTTGTAGGTATTTTCTTTCCTGTTTTTTCACTAATTCCTCTGTTCTAACAGTGAAGTGCTACTGCAAAGACTGTTTCAGAAGTACACAGAAAAAGGCTGATTTCTGTAAATTCAACTGATGGGCATGGAACTCACTCCATGTGTAACCCCTACGACACACAGGTATTACACACAGGAGGAATCAAAGGGAGCAGTCCACAGAAAAACCCACTCTGAGCTTGTTTTTGTCAGGGCTTTGAGTTGCCGTTGATGCCCTCTGACACAGTTTACAGACAGGTGACATCAGTGCCAAACGCTGAGGAAGGAGACGATAATCAGTTGCAGCGCTGGTTTCTGAGCTCTGGACAGACAGCTCCATCCTGCAGGGTTCTGTGGGCTCTACAGTGGGATGCTGGAGGCTCTCAGCTCCCCGTGGAAGATGCACACAAACCCAGGCTTCCTGGCAGCCCTCAGCCTCGTCCAGGCTGCAGCCCATCAAACACACTGCCCTGATCCAAGGTTGTAATTTCATTTCTGCTCCCCAGGATCAGGAAGTTCCTCTGCAAGATCCGCTGTCATTTGGCACAATAGGATTAGAGGGGCAGCAGTTAGATGCTGTCATGAAGACAATATGCTCATCACTGACATTTCTTATCCTCTTCTCGTTTAGAAATTCCCCTCAGCATTTAGTTGATTTCTCTCAATAACTGGGCTCTCTTGGCTTCCTCCTTGTCACAGGAATAAGCTCCATTCAGCTGATAACCCTGTGCAGGGCCAAATTTGCAGTGAGGACTGTAAGTAAAACCCCTGTGCTGGCAAGTAACTGGTGCCTGCAGCTGTCTGTCGAGGGCTTCTTAATTTATTTGCTTTCTGAAGGCTGTTGTCAAGTCCTGCAAGGGGCACGTTAATAGGCTTTGCCTGTGCTGACAGTGATTTGGTCAGCTCTCCTCAAGAGCAGAGTTTTTCCCAGTACCAGCCGGCGCTAACTTGCTCTCTCGGGGGATTTGCCACTCTACGCTGACTGCGTTGTGCTAGCAAAACCCAGGTAAGATTCAAAGACAGCTCCGCAGTGGCAGCCTGAGACTTGCTGAAGCAGCATCACTCTTGGGCAAACAATTCAACAGAGATGATGAGCAACATTATGTTGTTGCACTCCAGTGGTTGACAAATTTACCTAGAAATAGGGGAGACTGCTTCCAACAGCTGTGATTTGCCCAAAGTCTGTTTTGGGGGCCCTGGAGTACAGCATCACACCTAGGAAGAGGGGCTAAGAATCAGTACTTGATGGTCTTTGCTTTTCTCTCAGCCTATCTCAGATACAGCTCTACTGTAAAAGTTTTGGTGTCTCTTTGAATCACAGAATATTAGGGGTTGGAAGGGACCTTGAAAGATCATCCCGTTCAATCCCCCCATCATAGCAGGATCCCCTAGATCCAGTCACACAGGAACACATCCAGGTGGGTTTTGAATGTCTCCAGAGAAGGAGACTCCACAACCCCCTGGGCAGCCCCTGCCAGTGCTCTGGCACCCTCACTGGGAAGAAGTTCCTTCTCACACTGATGTGGAACCCCCTCTGTTCCAGCTCACACCCACTGCCCCTTAGTCCTATCATGAGGTGCCACTGAGCAGAGCCCATCTCCATCCTCCTGACATCCACCCTTCACATATTCATCAACGTTAATGAAGTGACCCTTCAGTGTCCTTTTTTCCAAGCTCAACTGACCCAGTGAATGGTTTAAATTTAGGAGGCAGTGGTCTAGGGAGGATTCTCAGACGGTTGTTTGCCAAGGTGGCCACTGCTCCAGTTCTACATGACTGGCTCTGTTTCCTTTCTGCATTCTGTTGCTCTTGGATTTTGTTCTGAGGTGTCTTGCATAATGCAGGGGGAGCAGAACCTGAAGAGAGCTCTCTGTGCTCCACTTCAGAGAAACAGGAGAATAATGTGGGTGGGAGTGAGAAGTTCTCAAAACTTAGCAGGATCTACCTTTACCTTTCCAAGTTCTTTACACCTTGCCTAAGGACACAGAAATCTGTGTCGTGCTGAGGAGGGAATTCTTTTCCAGGTCTTTTTTTTTTGGTTATTCTCCCTGAAGCACCTGTCTATTCTTCCTAACAAAGTACTGACCCAGCACAACTTCATTTAGGAAATCTGATGAGCCCACAACCCTCTTTGCAGTAAGTTCAGGCTAATTTCCCTTTTATGCTGCTGTGGAAGTGCTGAGCTGCAGTCAACACGTGAGCTTGTACCTTCAAATTCTGCCCTCACACACACATACAGCCTGGCTCCCTCCTCCTGACACTCATCCTTCACATACTGATCAACATGAATGAGGTCACCCCTCAGTCTCCTCCAAGCTCAACAGCCCCAGCTCCCTCAGCCTTTCCCCATCAGGGAGGTGCTCCACTTCCTTCATCATCCTTGTTGCTCTACACTGGACTCCCTCCAGCAGCTCCGTGTCCTTCTGGAACTCAGGGCAGAGACTGTTTGCAAAGACTTGGCAATCTTTTAACAACTGCAGTCCTCTTCCGTGAACATTCAAATAGATTAAAGAGGGAAGTAATTCCAGAAAGATCCTTCCCCCCTCTTTGTAGTTCCAAAGGAGATGCTTTTATGGTTTCAGATCCGACTATAGATAGCTTGAGTTACTTCCTGTGGTCCCGCTCGCTCAAGGTTTTGGAATAATCACTTTATATTACTTTTGAGTGACAGCTCCTGTGGCACCAAACTTCTCCTGCAAGAACAGATCCATAAGGCTCCCACGAGGCACTTAGGCTACAGTGGCAGGATCTGACTGGTGTACAACTTGTACTATGAGCTGGGACTAAGCTGTCTCTGAAGCCCAAAGAGAAAACATGATGTGCAAAACACCATGGGTGACCCTTTGCAGCAGCAAGAGACTGTGAGTGCAGGATGGTAACAGTGAAAGAAGGATGAAATTCATGTGGAACTATGAAAAGTGGTCCTGCCGTGGCAGGGGGATTGGACTAAATGATCTTTGAGGTCCCTTCCAATCCCTACTGATTCTATGAGAAAGAAATTGGATGAGTTTTAATGAAAACAGATGCAGGGCCCTTCACTTGGGAAGGAGTAATGGGAGGCATCAGTACAGCTTGGGTAGGGAGTGGCTAGAGAGCACCTCTGGGGAGAGGGAGCTTGAAGTTGTTGTGGATAACAAACTAAAAAGGATCAGCAATGGGCCCTTGGGGTCAAGAAGGCGAAGAAAGAGTTCAGATGGATCAAGAGGAGGGTGTCTAGCAGATCAAGGGAGGTTCTTCTACCCCTTCATTCTGCTTTAGTGAGGCTGCACCTGGAATCCTATGTCCACTGCTTGTCTCCCCAGTTCAAGAGGGATGGAGAATTAATGGAGAGAGTTAAGCACAGAGCTATGAGGATGATTGGGGGTCTGGAGCAACTGCCTTATGAAGAGAGGCTGAGAACACTGGGGCTTTCTAGTTTGGGTGAAAGAAGGCCGCGAGGGGATTTGATCCCTGTCTACAAATCCATGAGGGCCGGGTGCCAAGCAGAAAGGAATCCTCTCTTTTCAGTGGTGTCAGACAGGACAAGGGGTGATGGATGCCAGCTTGAACACAAGGAGTTCCACCTCAATCTGAGGAAAAGCAGGAAGGGGTTGCCCAGGGAGGCTTTGGAGTCCCCTTCTCTGGAGATGTTTCAGCCCCAGCTGGTTCTGCTTTTCAGCAATTCATATCCTGCTTGAGCAAGAGGGTTGGACCTGATGGCCTTTGAAGGCCCCTTCTAACCCTAATTAACTGTGTAAACTGTGTGTGAATTCTCTGCTCCTGGAAGACAACTGTGAAATGAGAATGGATCTAGAAAGGAGACGACATCTTCAAGAGGAAAGAAAACTAAAAGGGTCAAAATGAACCAGAATCAGTAGATTAAACAGCAAACTGTGAAAACAAACCAGCAGAACCTGTGTGTACCGTTCAGCCACAGACCAGCTGAGAGGCTGGCTGTGAATTGTGCATCACAAATACGCTTCCTTCAGACAATAAAGGATGCCAAGTGCTCACCACTGCAAGCCTTTGGGTAAAATGTGCTCCCACCTGCTCTGACTGAGGCTCACGGTGTGAACAGCTTGAGTCTGGACGGCCCTAACACTGACCCGTGTAAACATCTGTTAGTCTCCCTGCTACACACACGAGCCACTGTAAATATAAAAGCACATCAGGTACACGTTCATCACTCTGCATGAATCTTTAGCCCTTATCCTATTCTCCTCTTCCCCCCTTTGTTTTTATACTTTATTCCCCTTTGCTTGGGTTTAATAATGCCTGTGTTTTGGGGTGGATCAGAAGGGGGGTGGTTAGCAGATCAAGAGAGGTTCTCCTCCCCTCTACTCTGCCCTGGGGAGACCACATCTGGAAGATTGTGTCCAGTTCTGGGCCCCTCAGTTCCAGAAGGACACTGAACTGCTGGAGGGAGGCCAGTGCAGAGCCACAGAGACGATGAAAGGAGGGGAGCATCTCCCTGCTGATGAAAGGCTGAGGGAGCTGGGGCTCTGGAGCTGGGAGAAGAGGAGACTGAGGGGTGACCCCATGGATGTTGATAAATATGAAAAGGGTGGGTGTCAGGGGCATGGAGCCAGGCTCTGCTGAGTGGCATCTGATGATAGGACAAGGGGCAATGGGTGTGAGCTGGAACAATCCACATCAATGTGACAAGAAATTTCTTCATGGTGAGGGTGCCAGAGCACTGGAAGGGGCTGCCCAGGGCGGTTGTGGAGTCTCCTTCTCCTCATATGTTTAAAACCCACCTGGCCATGTTCCTGTGCAACTGGATCTAGGGGATCCCACTGTGCCTTCCGATCCCTGATGTTCTGTGATTAGCAAGTTCTGTGATAAACAATTTCTTGCATCCAAGTTTTTTTCGTGTTATTGAAATTCTTTCCCAAGACTAGGGTTTTTCTCCCCTCAATTCCAGACAATAGGTTCCTAATTCTTCCTCTGCCATGGTGTTTTGACAGAAGAGAAACGCAGTTAAGAAAAGGAAGCATAAAACCGTTTCAAAGCTTCATTTTCTTCCTCGTTACATCCACCTTTTGCTATCTCTGCCTTCCTGTGGTATTGCACAGACAGAAAGGATGGATTTGCATTTGTACCTCCCTAGATAATGTTTGTAAAGAGACCACATATAAATTAATGACCTGGAGGCACCTCTTACTGCTTGCAAGGCCTTTTTCTCCACTCAATTACCCACCAAGAGCAGCAGCACGGTGCTCTCACTGTCACTGGAATTAGCTGCAAATTAAACTGATGCAGATGAAGGACGGGGAGGGATGCAATCTGGAGAAATTATAAAAATTAGGAGACTGAGGAGCTATTGATGAGAATCTTGTCTGACTGTTATCACAGAAGCATAGAAGTATTTGGTTGGAAGGGACTTCCAAAGGCTGTCTAGTCCAACCCTCCTACACCAAACAGGGCCATCACTCACCAGACCAGGTTGCCCAGAGGCCCATCCAGCCTGACCTTGAATGGCTGCAGGGATGGGGCCTCCACCACCACTCTAGGCAGCTTGTTCCAAGGATCCACCACTCTCTGATTAAAGAACTTCAGGTATCATTAATGGTCTGTGCAGGAGGGCAACAGGAAACAAAACCCAGCAGTAGGGATAATCATGCTCTACTTAACGTCTCACTTTGCAAGCTGTAGTCCTCGTCCCAGTGTTTGGGGACAGTATGACCCTGGTTCTTGCCCTGATCTCAAACAATTAAACAAACACTTAGACTGGATAAAAGGAGACCCCATTAATGTTGATACATATGTGGAGGGTGGGTGCCAGGAGGATGGAGCCAGGCTCTGCTCAGGGACACCCAATGATAGGACAAGGAGCAGTGCGTGTGAGCTGGGACAGAGAAGGTTCCACATCAATATGAGAAGAAACTTCTACACAGTGACGGTGACAGAGCACTGGAAGGGGCTGCCCAGGTGGAGTCTCCTTCTCTGGAGATGTTTAAAACCCACCTGACTATGTTCCTGTGTGACTGTGTCATGGGGATCCTGCTGTGATGGGAGGACTGGACTGTATGATCTTTTGAGGTCCCTTCCAATCCCTAATGTTCTATGATTCTGTGTAACACTGGTGGCAGCTCTGCAAACTGTTCTGTTTGACTTTACAACAACAGAACCTACAGGAAAACCTTTACTGAAAAAGCCTTGGAACAGGCTGCCCAGGGATAGGGCTGAATTGCCATCCCTGGCCATATTTCACAGTTGTGGAGATCTGGAGCTCAGGGACAAGGTTTAGCAGTGGCCTTGGGACAGCTGGGGTAATGGTTGGACTTGATGGCCCTAACGGTCTTCTCCAACCTAAACCATCGTCTATTTCTATGCTATGGTCTTTACAGGGCTCTTTTTAATGTGAACTGGAAACTGAGGTGAAAAAAGAACACCTGGCAATCTTTGAGGTCTACTCTTCCCTCTTTTGTTATGTGACTGTCCTACATGAGGTCGTCAGTCCAGAAAGCTGAGAACAAAGCTCAAAAACAAGTTCTCCCATGATAAAAAATCCATTTCATCGACGCCTCTTGCTACATTAGTTGTCTGCTCTCAGGAGCCAGGGCAGAGTGACTCTGCATCGCCACACCATCATTTTAAGAAAGGAACAACAAAACCTTTCCGTTCTGCAAACTGCGTTAGACTGGCCATCAATCATCACTCATGTGAACTGAACCCAAAGCAACCCAAACCAGGCTGAGAGAGTTGGGGCTGTTCAGTTTGGAGCAAAGAAGGCTCCAGGGGAAGCAACTTCTGACCTTCCAGTACCTGAGGGAGGCCTAATGTAGGCAGGAGAAGGTCTTTCCAAGAGGATTAGTACAGACAGGACAAGGAGCAGTGGGTTCAAGATGGGAAAGGAGAGATTTAGGCTGGATATCAGAAACAAGTTCTTCAATGTGAGGGTGGCTGATGGCTGCCTGGGGAGGTGGTGGGGGCCTCATCCCTAGAGTCATTGCAGGTCGGGCTTGAGGAGGCTCTGAGCACCTGACCTAGGTAGAGTTGTCCCTGTGCAGGGAGGCTGGACTACACGACCTCTAGGGGTACCTTCCAGCCTCGAACAGTCTATGATTCTAGCACAATGCTGCACTAGTAATAGGTAAATAATAGCTCCTTTCATTCGAAATAGTTTTATCTAAAGCCAAGGAATGAAAAGAAATTTTTAAATATCTATTTTTTAACATATGAAACATGAAAGCAAACTGGGCAAAGGACCAAAACGTGTGCTGTGAAGAGAGCTAGAAAAAGGGAGGGGGGGGGGAACTGCCTGCTGAAAGCCTGTGAAAAAAACCACACTCAAAATAAACTCTTAATCCTTCCTAACAGGAAAACTTTGGGTCTGAAATTCAGGCTTCTTTTTATTTCTCTAAAAGCCACGACTTAGTTTCTGGTATAAATGATCACTCATCATCAAAATGGTAATAGGACAAAATCCAAACAATGGCAGGAGAATAAGCTGTAGAAAGAAAAATCTCACCTGAGCTCTGGAAAGATCAAGATCCGACTCTCGGATTAATCTCTCCTCTCTTTTTCTGAAGCGCAGCAACAGAAGGAAATAAAAAGTGCACGCTCCCTATTTATTCCTGCTTTGTCCTCAAAGTGTTGATTTGTATGGGTTTTTTTCAGAGGAAGATTTGCTGATTCACATGGCACAGAGAGCAGAAATGTCCTCGATTTCTGCAGAGAGAAAACATCAGCAATTTTTCAGCATGAGGAGACAGAAAGCTTGACTAAAAATACATGAAAGCGCATTTGGAATAAGGGGGGGGCTGAAAACCAACCTATAAATACTACTTGGATGAGTGTAACCTAGTTAGGGGTTGTAAAACCACTGCCAGATTACACGGCCCTGTATTAGCAAGGTTGTCCATTCGCCTCACCCACCTGGACTAGATGATCTTTCAAGGTCCCTTCCAATCCCTCAAGTTCTGTGATCCCAATAGCAGAGCTACTCCTGGCTCCTCATCCCTCGATCATCAAGTGAGTGAAGCATCTACAGCGAGGGAAACGACCAGCCTGGGGATACAGCCAAACCCTGATGTAGTGGTGTAGAGGAAACCAGAGGTACTGTGTTTGCTATTTCACACTGGAAATAAACTAAGTCCATTGTCAAGCACCATCAGAGCTGGTATCACTTCTGATCTCCCTCTGCTTTACTGCGAGCTGCACAAACCTCCTGAGCTCCACAAATCTTCAGGCTACTTCCACTACATCCAGAACGATGAAGAAGAGGATATGGTAAGGAGTCTAGAAATCCAGCTCTGAACTCCTAGAAAGCCAGGGGATTTCTGTGAGGGAGAATTCTGGAAGCTCCGAGACCGTGTCTCTGAGCTGGACGAGCAAGAGCCTCTAGAAGCCTTGAGAGCACTTACGGGTGGCAAGATGCAGACACTGGCTTGCGTTTCTGGGCTGTTTCCCTGTGGGAAGGCTGTTCTCTGAACTAGCCCAAGCTCAAGCACATGCTGCAGATCACCTAGACCCTAGCACCTGTCTTACAGTGCCTGTCCAGGTTGCCTTGATGTCCATGACACGAAAGTGGGCTTGAAACCCTGAAGATTTGAGGTGGTTTTCACAGACAGACCATCAGATATGAAATACACCATGGGAAAAAAAAAAAGGGAAAAAAGGAGAACAAAGCCCAAGCAAGAAGAAGAAGAGCTGGTGCACACTGACCCCTCTTTGAGGATTCTGTATGGTTACAAACCCAGGACATAGAGCTTCATATCCCCAGGAGCTTTTCTCAGACTGCGAGATCCAGAGTTTACCTGGCAGCTTTTGGGATTAACAGTGGGTTTACTAATGATTTCACAGAAAGAACCTCCAGAGACAATCCAGTCCAACCTCCTTGCAGTGACGTGGGACATCCTCAACTAAATCACCTTGCCCAGACCCTTGTCCAGCCTCACTTGAATACCTCCAGGGATGGGGCCTCAGCTGCCTCCCTGCACAACCTGTTCCAATGTTCAACCCCACTCCTGCTAAAGAACTTCTTCCTAACAGACCTTTTCAATCTCCCCTTCTCTAATGTGAAACCACTGTCCTTCATCCTATCACTCCATAAACAGGCTTTCATAAACTGTCCTTCTCCAGCCTTCTTGTAGCCCCATTCAGGTACCTGGAGGTTGCTATCAGGTCCCTCTGGAGTCCTCTCTCCAGGATAAACAACCCCAGCTCCCTCAGTCTGTCCTCACAGCCCCCTGGTCATTTCCATGGCCTCCTCTAGACCCACTCCATCAGCTGCACATCCTTCCTGCACTGAAGGCTCCAGAGCTGGTCTCACCAGGGCAGAGCAGAGGGGCAGAATCCCCTCTCTCGATCTGCTGGCCACACTGCTTTTGATGCAGCCCAGGACGCGATGTGACCTCCAAGTTGCAAGCCTGAGTCTCCCAACATGAAAGGAAACCAGCAGAACCGGGATTCCAAAGTGCGTGGACAGCACCAAGCAGCCAGGCAGCGACGTTTTATAGTTTGATTGTTAATAATTGATATCCACTCCTGGCACACGCTTTCCTCTGACTCATATGTTGTCTCCAGCCATAGATTTTACTTCTTGGAGCCTGCTGAGCTGAATACTCAGCAGAAGACATGACGAAACTGTTAGTGTTCCATGCCAGCCCATTAATGTAAGGGATTCCTACCAGTGGCAAGCGTCCTGATATCTCATTTTAATTGCGGCATCTGCTAAGGGTTTTCTGTTTAAAACAATCAGGATGAGACTGGATGCTTTTGGGGGGCTATTTTCAAGCTTCAGCTGGAAGGAATATTTCCTGGAAACACTAATAACCCCCTCAGAGGACTAATGAAAACACATTAACGGGGTAGTTCTTCTCGTTTTCAGCTCAAAAAGTCATTTTGTGAGACGTTCACTGATGGAAAGTTTTCCATGTTATGTATCAGGACTCTAAAAACAATTGAGGGGTTTTCCCCCCCCACCTTATTTTTGACTGTGCCTTATGTAAATTACATTCCCTCTGTGTATTTTTTTAGATGCTGACATGTGCAGAACACGTAGCGCAGAGGAAAACGCGTCGGAGCGCGCCAACGGTATCGGCATCTTAAAACAATTACATCTGCGAAAAATAACTCATGGGAGCATGTGTGGGGCTAGTCGTGGGCAAAAGCTGAGAACTCTCGCGAGCCAAATTTCTTTGATGAGGTTTTATGGGGATAAGAGGGCTTGGAGGAAGATGAGAGAGAGCAAGAGGGTGGTGGAGAAAGTCTGGTGTTTGAAAAGATGAAGGAACGCCAGGTCTGAAAGGCTTCGATAGATGACATCACGCTCTCCTGACTTGAACTTCAGGCAGCGCGTTGACATGAAAACAATGCGGTAATATGAAAGGGCTTCACGTAAGAGAGGATCTGAGGAAGCTAAACTGAGCTTGAAGTCTCCCTAGGCTCGATCTGGCTTTATTCTCAATAGCAGCAACGTCAGAGCTGGATCAAAATCCCAGGAGGAAGCAATGTATTTAATTTTTTCCCTTTGAAAATTCCTGTGCTCGCAGAGACATAGTTGGGGCTTCTGCTTTTGGAATGTTAACTAGGTTTTCTTTAGGAGGAAGTTGCTCTCTACAACTACCTCAAAGGAGGTTGTAGCGAGGCTGCTGCTGGTCTCTTCTCCCAAATTCCTAATGACAGGATGAGGGGAAATGGCCTCCAGTTGCATCAGGGGAGGTTTAGATTGGTTCTTGCAAAGAAGTTCTTTCTTGAGAGAGTGGCTGGGCACTGGAACAGGCTGCCCAGGGAGGTGGTAAGAGTCCCCATCCCTGGAGGGGTTTAAACACTGACTAGCTAGAGCACTTCAGGCCATGGTCTAGGGGTTAGGGAGCTTTTGGGGTGAGGTCTGGACTTGATGCTGAAGGTCCTGCCTAGCCGTAATGATCCAATGATTACATGAAGGCACAGAGCAAGAGCACTGGGAAAGATATTGGAACAGGATGCCTAGGGAGGTGGTTGAGTTGTCATCCCAGGGTGTGTGTTTAAAGGTCATTTAGCTGTGGTGTGGGGGATCTGGTTTAGGACTGCACTTTTGCTGTATTCAATGATCCCAAGCGTCTTTTCCAACCTGAGGGACTGTATTCTATTCTATGAAACAGGAATGATGCTCTCTAGTCACGGAGTTTGCTCCTGGTTGTAGTGATGTGGGATCTTTGAGGCAAGTCAGCAACTGGGCCAAATCAAGAAGGGAAAGTCCCATATCCACAGCCTACATCTGACAAGTAGAAATAGCTGATGACAAATAGCTAATACAGTATGCTCCATGCTCTTATTTCATCTCCCCCTGGTGCTATAAATCCACACTGGCATAAATATTGTGTTTTATTTTTCCCAGCCCCTTGGGGAAGGGAAATAAATAAAAATTAGTATTTGAAGCAGAGGATCGATTTGAGATGTGCATTAAATGCTTCGTGCTCGCCGGGTGATGGATATACTGGCTCGCCGACGTTACTTAATAGGTCGGCTGGAACGAGCTCCATAATGAAGGAATACATGAAAGCAAATACTGCAAAGAGCCTTTGAGCTGACTATGAGCAGGAGGATGCTACTGTAACTTTGGCAACAGGAGCCAGAAGGAAGGCAAGACTCTCCACAGGCCTTCTAAGAAAACACTGATGGTTGGGCAGCAGCACAAGCTCTTCACGGTGACTATTTCTTTTTGCCAGCAGGATTTTTACACAATCACAGAATTTTTGATGCTGAAAAAGACCTCTAAGACCATCCAGCCCAGCCCAAGACCTAACATCACCCCATCAGCCACACCAGAGCACTAAGGGCCACAGCCAGGCTGGCCTTCATCATCTCCTGGAATGAGGACTCCACCACCTCGCTGGGCAGTCCAGTCCAGGCTCTGATCACCCTTTCTGCGAGGAAGGGCTTCCTAACATCCAACCTAACCCTCCCCTGGCAGCTTCAGGCCCTGCCCTCTCATCTTCGTGCTAGTTGCCTGGGAGAAGGGCCCGACCTCCACCTGACTACAACCTCCCTTGAGGAAGTTGCAGAGAGGGAGGAGGTCTCCCAACGAGCCTCCTCTTCTCCAGGCTGAACACCCCCAGCTCCCTCAGCCTCTGCTCAACAGCCTCTCCCTCCAGTCCCTTCCCCAGCCTTGCCTTTCCTCTGGACTAGCACTACCCCAGTACTCAGGGGAGTCCTCCCCCTTGCCCAGTACAGGGGGAGAAAGGCAACCTAGCACTGCTGGCCACACTGTTGCTGATCAAGCCAGGATGCCGTTGGCCTTCCAGGCCACCTGAGCACCCTAGTGACTGCCAGTCCTGCCAGGTCCCTCCCTGCCAGGCTGCTCTCCAGCCCCTCATCCCCTAGTCTGTAGCTTCAGGGGGGTTTTGTGGCCAAAATGTAGGACCCCGCGCTTGGCTCTGTTAAACTTCATCCTGCTGGCCTCTGCCCATTGACCCAGGCTGTCCAGACCTCTCTGCAGCATCTTCCTATCCTCATTTATTAGTATTTGCATTAGCATTATTACTTAATATTAATATTTATATTAGCATTCATGTTTGTATTTATTAGTATTTGGTTTTATTTGTAGTTGTACTTACTAGTATTTGGTTTTGTATTCTAATTCAATTAATAAGAGTACTGTTACTATTTTTACTCTAATTTAATCACCATTTACATAATGGAGAATGCAAAGCATAGTGATGCATGAACACTCACTTGAGGGCTGTCCTTCACTCACTGCCCTGGACTGATTGTTTTAACACGTTCTACAGCTCCGTGGCTCCGTACAGCTTCAATTCAATTTACTCGTCGCTGTTTTCCTGTTAATGAATATGAAGGAGCCTTTTTGCATACAAATTCTGTCGTGCAGCTTTTTCATGTAAAAAGAGTAGTGGAAAGCCTGGAGCAGTATTGAGGGGAAAAAAAAACCCCAGAAGTTGAGTTTGATGACTTTATTAAGAAATCAATATGGTTACCTAGTATTTTATGGCTGAGATGGAAAACACAGCATCATTGTTAGTTGTTAAAATGGTGCTGGGGAAAGAACAGGAACAAGCATCTGCTCCTGCAGCGTCTGCTGAGGGCAGTTATATAGCTCACAGAATCACAGAGCATTAGGGATTGGAAAAGACCTGGAAAGATCATCCAGTCCAATCCCCCTAGCACAGCAGGATCTCCTAGATCCAGTCACACAGGAACATGGCCAGGCAGGTTTGACATTTCTCCAGAGAAGGAGACTCCACAACCCCCTGGGCAGCCCCTTCCAGGGCTCCATCATCCTCACCATGAAGAAGTTCCTCCTCCTGTTGATGTGGAACCTCCTCTGTTCCAGCTCACACCCACTGCCCCTTGTCCTATCATGAGATGCCCCTGAGCAGAGCCTGGTTCCAGCCTCCTGACACCCACCCTTCACATATTTACAAACATCAATGAGGTCACCCCTCAGTCTCCTCCCAGCTCCCTCAGCCTTTCCTCAGCAGGGAGATGCTCCAATCCCTTCACCATCATTGTGGCTCGTACATTCTAGCTCCTCACACAGAACTAGAGCGAAGTAAAGGCTGCCAGTCTTACATTTATCGTTATTTGTAATCCTAGCTGTAAATGATGAGTCCTTTCCTCATTCTGCTGAAGGAAACAGGATCCTAATTGGCCTCCCCACCTACGGTGAGAGGGAAAAGTCCTGACAGCGAATGAATGGAGCCTGGGCCTGCTAACACAGCTACATTTAAATACTCTTGCCCTGAGTATCAGCCTCAACTCCCTTCCTCTGCTGGAAATCAATTAAATTCATTAACTTCAGAACATTAATTTGTAATTTAGTGCAGCTTTCCTGCAGGTGAAGCCAGGGTTCCTCCTCATGAGATACTGCCCCATGGGTAAAGGTTTGGGCTCCAGGGATGCCCCGTGCCCTGACTGATCTGCTGTGCTGTGGGGTTTCACTCATTTTCTCATTCAAACCCATCATGCTCGAAGGCCCTGATCCTGCAAGCTCTGCTCCCTCAGCTTTGAAAGGGTTCCAAGCAAGACCTGGAAATCCTCTCAGGTGGGACATGCAGCAGATCACCACTCCGGGGAGAGCCCAGGGTGCAGCCTGCAGGCAAAACCCCCTCTCTTAGTTTCACTGATGGGAGACATCAACAGGCTCAGACAAGACTGCTGTCTGCAGCCAAAATTATCTTTGAGATGAAAAACTGCACTAGGTGGCTTTAAGCTTCTTCCAGTCTCTTAAAGCTTCCCAGAAGCTTTAAGCTTCTTCCCTGAAGCTTTCGTTTCCATCTAATTCCCAGGATAACTACAGTTTCACACAGTGCAGTGAAGTTTTTATAGCTCTGGGGGACTTAAGGATCATCTGTATGCAGAGTCCTCCTGTTCCTATCGTCTTTCATCTGACAACTGTCTCTAATGCCATCTTGAAGGAGATGCCATCACAGCCACTATTGTGATCCTGTGACATCTATTGATTCCTCCTTGCCAGCTGAGACAGACCTGAACTGCTTTTGAGTGCTACAGCTCTGCATCCCTGCATTATGCAACAGAGAACCGCACCTCTGGGTCACAGGCTGGGGTTCAGGCACCGCCTGTATGAATCCAGAGAAGGTCCAGTATCATTTATATTCTGATAAAACAGCAATAATTAAGATCAGAAGTGATCTTCTGATTAATTTATATAAAGCATTTGATTGCTGTACAGCCCTTTCTCCACTTTATATCCCAACATGAAGCTGTGATCCAGTCCCAGGGCCATCGATTTGTTTTAAAGACAAGGCAATTAATAATGAAACCCAACAACTGCCACTCAGCCAGCAATTATTTGCATGAGAATGACCTGGTGAAGTTGGTAAATGATATTGATTTGCATTTGTGTTGAGGAGAGGGTTGATGGAAATAACCTTGTAGTTACCAGCCTAAAGGTACAAGTCGCTGAAAAATACTTTCATCAAAATGTATGGTGCTCTGGACGCGGCTGCTCAGCAGAGCTACAGTGCAGAATCACGGATGGCCTGCTTGAGAGCCTTCAGAACAGTCCTAGCTTAGAAAGGAAACAGCCACTTTCAAGTAATTCCTGTATTTTTATCCTGAAGTTTTCTTTTCCTACATATTTATATTTGTATTACCAGAGAAAAATCATATGACTCTCCGTATTGATGTGGAACCCCCTCTATTTAACACCCGTTGCCCCTTGTCCTGTCATCGGGTGCTCCTGAGCAGAGCCTGGCTCCATCCTCCTCACACCCACCCTTCACATATTTACCAGCACTAATGAGGTCACTCCTCAGGCTCCTCTTTCCCAGCTCAAGAGCCCCAGCTCCCTCAGTCTTTCCTCAGCAGGGACATGCTCTCCTCCCTTCATCCCAGTGGCTCTGCACTGGGCTCTCTCCAGCAGCTCTGTGTCCTTCTGGAACTGAGGGGCCCACAACTGGACACGATCTTCCAGATGTGGTCTCCCCAGGGCAGAGTAAAAGGGAAGAATAACATCTCTCGATCTGCTGAACACCTCCCTTCTGATCCATCCCACGGTCCCACTGTCCTTTTTGGCCACCAGGGCCCATTGCCGGCTCATGGTCATCCTGCTGCCCACTAGGACCCCCAAGTCCCTTCTTAATTTTTAGTACCTCATGAGACACTGCTGTTTTGTGAAGGCTGAACAACGAGAGATCTGAGCTGGACCATAGTTTAAGACCGAAATGACACTTAATGGAAACAAGCAAGTCCAGCAGACCTGCCTAACTCTTCTGTGACATCCTAGCAGCATCACATTCCAAAGTAACACTCCTTGGAAGGTCGTGGCCATCCCTTAAGCTTTGCTGTGGGGGGCTTTGTGCTTGTTTCTCTTACATCAGGATCCCTGACAACACCTGGACTGGTAGAGCTTTGTGTCTCCTGGGGCAGAAGAGTGGAAATGCCAGTGGTATCTGTTTCAGCTGTTCTGGGACTCCCAACATAATCTAAAACACGTTGAGGTATCTTTAAGACCTTTTCCAAGTTAAGTCTATGTGAGCTGTAATACCTGTGTGGGCACAACAAAATCAAAACACTGCTAAAGGGGTAATTTCCAGAAAGAGGTCTAATGGAGCTCAGGGACAGGGTTTAGCTGTGGTCAGGACAGCTGGATTAATGGTTGGACTTGATCATCTTGAAGGTCTTTTCCAGTTTACAGCTGGAGAGGACCTCAAGGATCATCAAGTCCACCCTTCATCTCAACATCTCCCTAACCCCTTGGTCTCAAATGCTCTAGTTTACTCATTTTTTAAACACCTCCAGGGATGGTGACTCCACCACTTCCCCAGGCAACGCGTTTCAGTGCCCTCAGAGCTGTATGGACAAATGACATTGAAAAAGCAGAAGGAGGGACTGCAAGCTAGAACACAGGGAGTCTGAACACAGCACGTGTCACCCCAATCTGAGGGAAAACTTCTTCACAGTCAGGGTTATTAACTATTGGAAGAGGCTGCCTAGAGAGGCTGTAGAGTCCCCTTCTCTGGAGATGTTTCAGCCCCGGCTGGATGCAGTTTTGTGGAGCTGATTTGAGGCTTTTTAGGTGGTTCTGCTTTTCAGTGATTTCTATCCTGCTTCAGCAGGACCTGGTGGCCTCTGAAGGCCCCTTCCAACCCTAACAAACTGTGTAAGGAAAGAAATGCAGATGTGGCCATGGAATGGAGGGACAGGCACTGCAGAGGACAATTAATGTCAATGCCATCCTGTGGCACCAATGCACTAAAGGGCTGGGTTTGGTAATCACTGCTCTGGAGGCCCAAACTGCTGAGCTGTGATGCTGGTTTTGGTCGATTAAAACCAGTAATAAGGTGCATCTGTGGTGACATAAAAGAACACTGAGATCTGATGACACTGGTGTCAGAGGAGGCACATGAATCCTCACGGTAGAGGTTCCCTGTTCCCAAGCCAGTGCTTTGCATGGCCACCAAGAGATTCTTAAGCATCTTTTCCATTAGGCACAGTCCAGATTATACTCTTGGTAGGAATTAGGGAAGCTCTGGAGTTGAAAATTGCTCTGTCTTCCTATACTTATTTTTAGATTTTTAAAGTCACAAGAAATGAGGAGGGGGAAAAAACCCCCACTGACTGGCAAATTAGGTTGTTAAAGGTAAAGCAAAATAGAAAGAGAACTTTTAATAACATGGTCTTACAGAATCAAAGTATCACAGAATCATTCCAATTGGAAAAGACCCTTGGGATCATCAAGTCCAACCATCAAGCCTACTCTACAAGTTCACCCTTAAAACAGATCCCCCAACACTACATCTAGGTGTCTTTTAAACTCATCCAGGGATAAGGACTCCACCACCACTCAACCACCACCCTGGGCAGCGCATTCCTGGGCCTGACCACTCTGTCCAGGAAGAATTTCTTCCTGATGGCCAGTCTAACCCTCAGCTGTTGGAGCTTGAAGCCCTTCCCTCTAGCTGACACTAATGATCTGTGAGAAGAGACCAGGACCAGCATCTCTAAAGTGTTCTTCAGATAGTGGTAGAGAGTGATGAGGTCTCCCCTCTGCCTCCTCTTCCTCAAACTAAACAGCCCCAACTGTCTCAAACAATTTGAACTCTGTTTTGTGAGGCTAGGAATGGCTCACAATGAATCTCACTATTTTTATCTGTGTTTATAACCACCAAAGTGATGCTATCAACATTCTATCTCTGGACTTTAAATCTCCTCAGCCTCTCTCTCTACGGGTTTGGCATGTGCATAATCTGCTGCTGAGATTCATTGTGGACATTTATTAAAGAGTTAGGGTGCAATGAAGCTGTTCATGGCTGTGCTACTACATATTTTACCACATACTTCCCAAAAAGCATAGTAAGGTTTTCATCAACTTAAATGAAAACTTTTCTTCCCCTAATCCTCCCTTAGCTTTTGAAATGCTTACAGGAGCTGTTTGGGTGGAGTGTTGCGGGTGGGATGAGGCACATTCTACTGTGGTAGAGCTTAAACTGAATGTAAGTGGATTAAAATATTTGCTTTGATATCCAACCTTCCCTACTCGAGGTATCTCATGCTGAAAGTAATCTATGAAGTCAATATTTTGAGCTCTGCCCACAAGAGGATTGAGGCACCTAAACCTGAGATAGTGATCAGCACTCGGTTCAGCTGCTTTGTGGCCTGTGAGGTGCCTCTAATCCAACAGCAGCTCATTTCCCTGCCAGTAAAATTCCACCAGTACCTAAAACTCTGCTTCTGAATGCTCCCACAAGCATCTCAGCCAGTACCACACTGAGCTTCTAAGTCAAACTTACAGAATTTCTGGGCCAAGAAGTTAAACATTCATTCTTCTGCTTTATTTAGAGGCTGCTCTCTTCAGACTGCTCTTTTTGCTTTCTCCATGCCACTTCCAATTTTACAGACTTTCATCACACTCCCTGCTCTTCATCCTTCTTTCTTTCTAGGTGGAAATGTATTACTTTACCTATTTCTGATTTAATCTGACAGAAGCCACACCGCAGCTTTGAACATCACCTCCAGCCCTCTCCGCATCTTTTCCATCTCATCACATTCCTTTTGAAATCGAAAGGCCACAAAGGAACAAGTATTCAAGATTCAGAGGTACCATGGACCTCACTGTGGTGTAACGAGGCTTCTCTTTTGATTTCTGTTCCTTTTGAAACAGCTCTGGACCTTCTATTTGCTATCTCGATAACTGCTGATACTTAGCCTGATGCTTGTGGAAGTCACTGCTACAAATAACAATCTCAATCACAAATAGAAATAACCAATTCGAGTCCACAGTCACAGAATCACAGAACAACAGGGACTGGAAGGGACCTCGAAAGACCATCCAAGTCCAATACCCCCGCCAGAGCAGGATCACTTAGACCAAGCTGCACGGTAACATGGCCAGGAGGGTTTGAAGTGTCCCCAGAGACACTCATAACCCCCCTAGAAGAACATTTGTATAATTCTACATAAGAGCATCTTTATATTTATACTGTTGGTACTCAGACCAGTGCTATTTAACATCTTTAGACAGTGGAATTGTGTCCCCTCAGTCAGTCTGCTGACAAAACCAAACTGTGTGGTGAAGTCAACACCCTGGAGGGAAGGGAGGCCGTCCACAGGGACTTTGCCAGGCTCCTGAAGGGGGCTGTGCACACTACATGGAGTCCAACAAGGCTCTGCCCCTGCGCCAAGGCAATCCCATGCACCAATACGGACTGGGAGGAGAAAGGATTGAGGGCAGCCCTGAGGAGAAGGACTTGGGGGTGGTGGTGGAGCAGAAGCTGAACAGGAGCTGTCAGTGCGCACTGGCAGCCCAGAGAGCCAACCGTGTCCTGGGCTGCGGTAAGAGAAGCTCTCAGAGTGGGTCAAGGGAGGGGATTCTCCCCCTCTACTATGCACTGGTGAGACACCACCTGGAGTCCTGTGTCTGGAGTCTCCAAAATCAGAAGGTCCTGGAAGGTGTCCAGAGGAGAGCAACTCAAATGTTCAGAGGGCTGGAGCACCTGCCCTGGAGGACAGGCTGAGGGTTGTTCAGCCTGGAGAAGAGGAGGCTCCCAAGTGACTTTCTAGCAGCTTTCCAATCTCTGAAGGGGGCTACAAGAAAGCTGGAGGAGGGCTTTGGAGTCTCCTTCACTGGAAACGTTTAAAACCTGCCTGGATGTGTTCCTGTGTGACTTGGTCTAGTTGATCCTGCTGTGTCAGGGGGACTGGACTAGATGACCTTTTGCGGTCCCTTCCAATCCCTAATGAGTCTATGATTCTACACCCCAGTTAGATATCTCGACCAGTATGGCTATGGACTCCTTTAACAGACTGCACTACATTTGTGCCATGTGACTCCCCTTTAATAAGTCATCCTGATTTCATACAGTGATACAAGTTTTAAGCCATTTCTTTTTCCAAAAGCATCCCGCCAATCCACATGGCAAAGATACCAGGGCTACTCCTCTGTGGCTCCGTAATGGAGAACACGGAGGGAGAGAACGTAACCGTGTGCTCTAAAGCCCTTTGTGAAATGAAACCGTATTTGCAGGGAAAAGAAGATAAATTCACAAGGAATACACAGATATTTCAAACCTGAAACTTGAAACGGAAGTTTTAATGCTGATCTCGTGGGATAATTCATGATTCAGCCTCTTCAGAGCTGGTCATTAATATTCTAACTGCCTAAACTTGCTCTTTCATTCCCTGTATGAAAGTTCAGTATTATCTTGCCTCCTTGGCTGCTAAGCAACTGTAATGATGCCTGCGACAGGCAGCCCAACAGATAGCCAGAAGTGCTCTGTGCCTTGGCTACTGGTATAGGCACATGAACAGGGGATGGCAGGCAACGGCCATAACACAACTGATTCCACTGAGGCTTCAAGAAAGGCCAAGCTAAAGCTGAGGCAACACAGGCAGTGGTGGTAGGGGCTGAGCTTGAGTGAAGAGAAGCAATCACTGCTGTGGGAGTGAGCTGGCAACTCATTAATTGTAGATTAATTTCTTTATTTAACAGCTTATGAGCAGTGTTAATCATATTAGTGTCTGGGTTCTTATAACCAGCAGCAGATTTATCCTCAGAACACCTGAGTTACATTAGGAGGATAATTTCCTCTCATTTTACAAGTAGATCTTGCTTCATTTTTTCGTAAACCCCTATTAGTGAAGAATTAAGATCCTAATAACATCCACCTTGACAAAAGAAATAATTTTAAATGTTCAAAAGTCAGTATCCTGCATAAAGACCTTTCTCTGGTGACACCAAATGAGAGTGAAGTTTTATTCATTGACTGCAGCCAATCAGCCTTCAATCTGGGCAAGAATATCCCCAGGTACCAGCACAGGCTGGGGACTGACCTGTTAGAGAGCAGTGTAGGAGAAAGGGACATGGGGGTTCCTGGTGGCCAGCAGGATGACCATGAGCTAACAATGTGCCCTTGTGGCCACGAAGGCCAACTGCAACCTGAGGTGGATCAGAAGGGGGTGGTTAGCAAATCAAGAGAGGTTCTCCTCCACTGTTACTCTGCTCTGGAGAGACCACATTGGGTTGTGGAGTCTCCTTCTCTGGAGATGTTTAAAACCTACCTGGGCACGTCCCTGTGTGACTGGATCTAGGGGATCCTGCTGTGGCAGGGGGACTGGACTCGACAGCGCTTTGAGGTCCCTTCCAATCCCTAGTGTTCTGTGAGATTCTGTGACTCCCGCGACATTACGATTTTGGACGGTACTTCTAACACAGTAGCTGTGGCACTTCCTTATCATGATTCATTTCCTTATGGTAATGAGCTTGGCTTTCCTTCCACGTGAGGGGAAAGTGACAAGAACTCCGCACACCACACGTACAGATATAAACTTGCTCCAGAAGGTCAACACCACAGAGCAAGAGCTCTACTCGCGCGTGTAATTCTCACTCAGCCGCTAACACCAGTATGAGGGCTGCCAATTACCCTGATAATTCTTGTTATCTGACCCATCTCTTACCGCAGAAATGAAGCTACCGCTTCATAAAAAGCTGAAACACTATTAGATGATAACAAATGTTGTCTAACAATAGAGCAGTGAGCAGGTGGAGGGAACACATTCCATCCTCTGAGCACTTTACTGACTTCACCAGAAGAGGTTCAAACTGAACCAATGACCTGCAGTGCGAATGTTCTTCTCACTGAAAACAAACTGTCAAAAGGAAAAAGAAGGAGCACGAAAATAAATTAAGAGCGAGCAAGGTGCTAATGGAATGAAGGGAAGGTTTTGTTTTATGGAATAAAACCTAACCATGGCAATGGGAGCAAAAGCCACAACAGTGAGAACAGGCTGCGGAATCACACAATCCCAGCACTGCTCTGGTTGGATCAATCTTGGGATCATGGAGTCCAACCATCAACCCTACTCTACAAAGTTCACCCTTAAAGTAGATCCTTCAACACCACGTGTAAATGACCCTTACACACCTCCAGGGATGGTGACTCAATAGCCCCTCTGTGCAGCCTGCTCCAGCGCCTGACTATACTTCCTGTGAAAAAAATGTTATCTACTGTCCAGTCTAACCCTCCCCTGTTATAGTCTGAAACCATTCCCTCTTGTTCTGTTACTAATTGCTTGTGAGAAGAGCCCAGCACCAACCTCTCTCTAGAGCAGAACCACAGAATCTCAGCGCAGGTTACACAGGAAGCCATCCAGACGGGTCTTAAGTCTCCAAAGAAGGAGACTCCACAACCCCCCTGGGCAGCCCCTGCCAGGGCTCTGGCACCCTCACTGGGAAGAAGGTCCTTCTCAGATGTCTCCTGCTGCTACATCTACCTACGAAAGTGAGAGGAAACTTCCAAAGTCATTCAGGAGCTTTTTTCCTAGTAGCTACTGACAGAGATGCCCACATCAACAGCAGGTTTCATCACAAGTGCTGCAAAGTACCAACCACCTCACACAAACTAAACCCAAACCTCTCAACACACGATAGGAAACAAACCTGGTTTGTTTTTCTGCTTGTTTTTGGTAAAAAAACAAAACTGAGCTGATGCAACAGGTCACACTAGAGCCCTCTGCTCAGTGCCAGAGCTACAGAAAACTATTAAAAAACAAAGGATTCATATCAATTTGAAGCCTCCAGGTTCTCACTGCCGGGGTACTACGCTCACCACTGATTAATTCAGGAGCTTGGCAGCCAGGAGAGCTTTGCCTGCAACAGTGCCAATGGGAATTACTCAAGCACAGAGACTCACTTCGAAGCAAGAAGCTGTGAGGAGAAGCCGCAGACAGAAGGCAGTGTTCAATATTTGCCTTTCAGGGACACGCGGGCGAGCTCTTCGTTGTCACTTAGCTACACACCACAACAGGAGTAAAGAACCCAAGTAACCCCCGCCCCCGTCAGAGGGGTGTTGGGCTTTTTTACAGCTGAAAAGTTCACAGAATCACAGAACATTAGGGATTGGAAGGGACCTCCAAAGATCATCCAGCCCAATCCCCCTGCCACAGCAGGATCACCTAGACTAAGCAGCACAGGAACTACTGCTACCAGTCGTATTGCTACGGTATCTCATCTCTCTCTTCTGCTGAACACTGGGGTTTAGGTTATATCCTCACCTGCAGAGATTGGTACTTTTTTATGGAACAGTGCTGGTAACTTCCCTTGGTAACCCAGGCTCTTTTTTTTAAAGGTTGTATTCAAACAGCCAAACCACTGCGAGAAATACACTTGAGGTAACGAGTGGGTGTCAGGAGAATGGAGCCAGGCTCTGCTAAGGAGCATCCAATGATAGGACAAGGGGCAGTGGGTCTGAGCTGGAACAGAGGAGGTTCCACATCAATGTGAAAAGGAAGTTTTTCCCAGTCAGGGTGACAGAGCCCCGGAAGGGGCTGGCCAGGGGGGTTGTGGAGTCTCCTTCTCTGGAGACATTTCAAACCTGCCTGGCCATGTTCCTGTGCGACTGGATCTAGGGGATCCTGCTGTGGCAGGGGGACTGGACTGGATGATCTTTCGAGGTCCCTTCTGTGATTCTGTATACAGAGCTTGACCTGATCGTGGCATACTCATTCCATGTGGAAACTGCTTCCTCTAGCTGCTCCTACAAGAAAGGGATTGACTCAGCTTGGGAAGGAAGGTTTTGAATTCTCTTGCATTCTGGAGAGCACGTAGGTTAATCGCTGCCTGAAAGTGCTGGGCAGGTAGCAGAGGCAGGTTGTGAATCGCGGCGATCAGACCTGCCTTCACCCCGTGTGAGCCGAGTGTAAAGGAACGCAGCAGCAACAGCTGCAAAGTCAGGTTCAAGCGCTCACTTACAGGGCGCACCGCCACAATTTCAAGGAGAGAACTGGATAGAGCTACTAACTGTCTCTTCATGTGTTTTCGGAAGCGACGTGCTTGTAAGCAGTTAAAAATCACCTCCCTAACAGCGCTGCTAGCAAGGTGACTTTGATTCCAGTTGCCCCAGTCCTCTGTGGTTGCTTTCTGCAGCCCTTTAAACACACCGGGGTGTGTGACTTTGTTTATTAGAGCAACCACTGGGCTTTGGGCTGCCTTAGATCTTTGGGAAGACAGTTCAAAGCTGTCAGTGCCTTGAAGGGAAGAAGTGAGGAAGGTAAAAGAAAAAAGCAATGTAGCCACAGAGCAACAGGAAGGAAGCAGATGTCAGGGCTCTTCCCTAAATCACACGCGGAAAAAAAATTCAGTGCAGGGTAAGACAAGCAATTAGGTTCACATCCATGGGGAAAGTGGGAATTTGCTCACTGCTGCTCGGTGACTTCTGAAAACACCATGGAAACCTCCTGAGCTTATCTGACTGCTCTCCTTCCCCCCGCTCAGAGTCCCTACAGAAGGGATGGATGGACAGATATAATGCTTTAGAATAAAAATTATTTTATTCTAGAATTTATGTTTTCCAACCATGCTATTTCCACTCTGACTTATCTTTCTCCATCCCTGTTCTAAGCAAGCATCTCCACAACTTTTAAAGACTTTTAATGATTGAAAGTGATTTTTTTTTTTAAAAAGAGTGGCTTTATCAACTGTTTCATTCGATGAATTGAAAGAGGGACAACATTCCTTGCTCCTACCTCAAATGATTAGGATCAAAACGAATTTTCAGCATTCATAAAGCTGCTAATCCAATCCATACAGACTAGTTTGGGATTAATACTATTTCACAAAGCTAACAAGAGGTAATTGTGCCTTTGCCAGAGGTGATTATGTTAAAGATGCTCCGGTCCTGATGCTCCATACACGCTGGGAACCTGCTGGCATGCTTTGCTCTTTCACACAAGCAGAGAGCCAAGGCTATAGCAGTTTTATTTCCTTTTGCCATTACCACAAGCTATAAATTAACTCTCCTGAAGCACATTTGCTCCAGGAAGATGACTGAGAAACTGGAATTATTACTTGCTTTTTACATCAGGTGTTCTTGCAGCCCATCAGACTGTTCTTGTGCAGGAAGAGAGACACTTAAGGCACCAAGAAGCCTGATATAAAGGTGACAACAGATAGCAGTGAAAACGAAGCGTGTGGAAGTATGAAAGAGCTTCTAGCTCATCACAGACCAGCAGTAAACACATTCTCTCTACAGACAATGAAGTTACTGTGCTAAGTGTAGGGAGGGTGAATGTGAATTTACAGACAGCAGCTGTTGCTTAGCTTTTAAATATCAATCACAAATCACACAATCACTCTGGTTGGAAAAGACCCCCAGGATCATCAAGTCCAACCACCTACCCTACCTTATAAGTTCACCCCTAAACCACACCCCTCAACGCTTCATCCACATCATCTTTAACCACATCCAGGGAAGGCAAAAACAGAAGTTTCAGAAAAAGTTATCTAGAAAATACCTGAAGTAGGATAACTGATTTAACTTTCTTGGGAAGACTTTTATCCTTTTCCATAAAGAAATGCCTGGTTAGGCATCTTTAAGGCAAAAGTGGTGAATTAATTATCACATAATGATCATCAAGGAGTGAATTAACTGTGGAGCATCTGGTTAGACTAAGGGCTATCATGAGAGTGATGCGAGCTCAATATGGCAGAGCCCAGACAGGACTGTTCTGGCAGCACTTTCTGTAGGAAACCAGTTGGGTTCAACAGGATGGAACAGAACAGGATAGAACTGCTATAGAAGAGAGTAGAACAGGAGAGTGACACGAGTAGAAAGGAATAGCAATGGGAGAGAACTGAAAGGCAATGCAATAGAATAACAATGACATAGAAACAAACAGCTAGAATCAAACAGCAATGGAGCAGAATCATGGAGCCTCCTTCTCTGGAGATGTTTTAAACCCACCTGGATATGCTCCTGATCAATTTGATCTAGGTAATCCTGCTGTGGCAGGGGAACTGGACTGGATGATCTTTTGAGGTCCCTTCTGATCCCTAATGTTCTGTGATTCAGTGAACAGCAGTAGAATAGAATTGAGTAGCAACTGAAATCGAAACAAACAGCGAGATACAGAATCGAATAACAACAGAACTAGAAAAACTAGGAACAGAAAACGAAATAACAGAAATAGATATAATTTGGAAAAATTTAATAGAGGCAGCACTAGCATTGAAAAGACCTCACTCACAAATCTGAAAGCTTCAGCAAGAGCCCAGGGACCTGCATCCTCTTGAATGCCCAAGTTTGATGGAAAAGAAGGGGATGCTCTTTTGTAACAGGGGTTTCTAAGCGTAAAGCTTGGCTCAGAGCCAGACCTACAGCTCCAGTCCCCTCTGACATGGCTCCAGAACAATTCCCAAGAGGATGGGTGAGTGCTCAGCAGTCAGGTATTGACAGGATTTTGGCAGCAAGATTTGTTCAGAACCTTCCTGACTCTCAGTCAGGACTTCAGCAAGGCTGAAAAGCTCTGGTAAATATTTGATTGTTGAGGAAGCCACCTTCTCCAACAGCAGATTTATTTTTCAACTGCAGAATTTCCATCAAACTTTTCTATCCGTGGCACATCTGACCTTTCGGCAGCTCTCCCACTAGTTCTGACACATATGGCTCAACTCGGTGCCACGAAGCACTTCATCTTCACTAAAATGTTCCTTCAGAGTGTGAAATGAGAACGCAGCACTTAAAGCCACTGTCTCCTCTAACTCATGGCGTCTCTCCGTTCAGTTCATCTCATGTCCACCGCTACCCAGCAGGAGTGGACTGGGGCAATCAATTATTAGCTTGAGAAGAGGAGACCAAGTGGTGACCTCATTAATGTCTGTAAATATGTGAAGGGTGGGTGTCAGGAGGATGGAGCCAGGCTCTGCTCAGGGGCACCCAGTGATAGGACAAGGGGCAACAGCTATGAGCTAAAACAGAGGAGGTTCCATATGAATATGAGAGGGACCTTCTTCACAGTGAGGATGACAAGAGCCCTGGAAGGGGCTGCGGAGTCTCCTTCTCTGTTCTTGTGCGACAGGATCTAGGGGATCCTGCTGTAGCAGAAGAACTGCTGGACTGGATAATCTTTCCGGGTCCCTTCCAATCTCTAATGTTCTATGAGTCTGTGATTCTATCTCAGATGACAAAAGCCAGGCAGACAGCTTTTCTTGCACAATAACCCCTAAAAACTGTCTGCATTGTTTGTTAATGTGGTTTGAAAAAAGCAGCGACGACAACCCAGCATTGAAATAAACTTCATTTGGTTCCTAATTAAGCAGAAACGAGCACTGAAATTCAATAAAACCAAGCAGTAACTGGGGGTTTGAGTGAGTTACCTTCTTCTATTCCACTATAATCGTGTTATACAGAGAGGCTTTCATGACCTTTAGAGCCACTTGAGAATCTAATAAACAGCATCAGGCCCAACTCTGTCAGCAGTAAAGATTTTTATCAATATAGCACGGCCCTGCCGTACCGGGGCTTTGGTGCTTTTCTATGTCACTTCTGTGTAATTGAGAGGTTTTAAATGTCCTAACACTTATTTTTACACCATATATTAAGCTGTTGCTTAGTGAACGTTCAACATACATTTCCCTCTATATATAGAGCATGGACTTGTGCCACTAACCTCCTTGTTTCCATGGTTTTCTGTTGTTCTCCACGGATGTAGTCTGTTTTTACATTGTGTGTTATGCAGAGCTTGGGGAGGAGGAATTGTCGAGGCAATCACAACCAGAGAGAGAGAGAGAGAGAGAGAGAGAGAGAGAGAGAGAGAGATAGAGAGAGGGCCTCAAAGATTTTACTGCTGGCTGTTGAACTGGGAATAGTCAGTAAAAACATTGGAGGTTTCATATAAATATGAGGAGGAACTTCTTCCCAGTGAGGGTGACAGAGCACCGGAAAGGGGCTGCCCAAGAGGGGCTGTGGAGTCTCCTTCTCTGGAGATGTCTAAAATCCACCTGGCCATGTTCCTGTGCGACTGGATCTAGGAGATCCTGCTGTGGCAGGGGGGTTGGATTGGATGAGCTTTCAATGTCCCTTCCAATCCCTAATGTTTTGTGGTTCTGTGATTGTTAGACTACTTGTTACATACATTCAGTATTTAATTGTTACAGTATTTATTTAATCCAGTATTTGTTATAGCACTTCAGTTCATCTTAAGCAAGAAAACAACCTACAAACTCTGGGAGACACTTAGCTTTGGGGCAAAGTACTTTTAAATATTAGAAGCAGTTAAGGTAACGATTAAATTGCTCTTTAACAAGGTTCTCATGGAGAACAGGATGGTTTATTTTAGCAGGCTTTTTTGGTCAAGAAATGACCTATTTCCTATGGTTTTCAGATAAGTTTCTCCACTACAGTTGTGCATTACTCAATCACTGGCTTCAGCTGGATCTCTGGACAAGCTGCATCCCATCAGCAACTGCTACCTGCACGATCCCTGTCGGATGTTTCCTTTCCCAGGACTGAAACACTGCACCCACTGACATTTTAGATGACAAGAAAAAGGGCTGAAAGGGGAAATTCTAATGTATTTCCAGAGCTGAGGCAGTAATCCTGGCGTGCACCCGAGGGACAGACATCGGTGCATGACATCTAGTGGTAGATGAAAGGGATCCATCGATCTGTGCTACCAAGGGAAGGTGCTGAAATCACCGTGTCCGCCTGTACCCAGCACAAGGAAAAGTAACTCTTCTCTAAAACCAGGTGGTCATAGAAGACAAATTTATTCTTTATGCATCCCTGGACAATAGATCTAGACAGACAGGCAGGCTGATTTTTATTTTAGGGGACAGGCTGCATTTTCTTCATAAATTTCTGTCTCCATTGAAGACATTGAGAGGAGCTTGTTTAGACATATTAAAGCTTCTTTGAGCAACAATCACTGAAAGATTCCTCACAAGTAACACACAAGCGTCACCTAAGAATTAGGAAACCCCTAGTTTTTCCTTGCACTAAGTATTTGTTGTGGAAGATGTATTTTTTCATGGATCCAGTTAACCAAACTGGTATTGGGCACCTCAGTACAAGGGAAACGTTGAGAGCCTGGAGCGGGTCCAGAGGAGCAACAAGGCTGGGGAAGGGACTGGAGAGAAAGGCTGATGAGGAGAGATGGAGGGAGCTGGGGGTGTTTAGCCTGGAGGAGACTCTGGGGGGACCTTCTCCTTCTCTCTAACTCCCTGATGGGAGGCTGTAGTCAAGTGGGGGCCTGGCTCTTCTCCCAGGCAACCAGTGCCAGGATGAGAGGGCAGGGCCTGAAGCTGCCAGGGGAGGGTTAGGTTGGATGTTAGGAAGCCCTTCCTCAAGGGAAAAGTGATCAGAGCCTGGACTGGACTGCCCAGGGCAGTGGTGGAGTGAGGGGCCCAGCACTGCCCCCAGTGCCCAGTACAAGGGAAGAACTATGTCCCTAGTCCTCCTGGCCAGTTTTTAACCCAGGGAAGTGTGTACCCATCCAAGCCATAGGCTGTCAGCTTTGCCAGGAGGATGCTCCAAGTACTAAAATCTGCAAAAGAATCAACAGAAGCAGCTGTGACTAGATAGTGCCACAACTGCATTGCCAGCCCTGCCATGAAAAGTCAGCAAGTGTGTCCTTCACAGAATCACAGAACATCAGGGATTGGAAGAGACCTCGAAAGATCATCTAGTCCAACTCCCCTGCCAGAGCAGGATCTTTCCATGCATCAATCTAATACAGAGGGTCTTTAAGTGCTTTTAAAGGTAGTGTGTTTGGAAAATACTGTCTCAACAACTGGGTGGGTGGGAACGATAACATTTTCCTTTGGACTTCCCATGGAATCACAGAATCATTCAGGTTGGAAAAGACCCTCGGGATCGGAGTCCAACCATCAACCCTACTCTACAAAGGTCACCCCTAAACCATATTAATCCTGACAGATTAAACAGACATGATGGAAAATGTCTGTGAGAGAATGTCCAGCACTGGTTGCTTTCCATCAAGGATAACAAAGTTAAGAGCAAGGGAGGTTTATCAGGTACAAGAGACACACGGTGGTACCAGCGTGTAGGAAACAGTGGTAGAAAAGCAGGGGTGAGGAAGGCTGATGGAGGGAAGCAGCCAAGGCTCGGCTGCTGCTCAGACAAATGTCTGCACAAATAGGCACCAGCATGAATCCGAGTGATCACTCTGAACTCTACCTCCTGTTCCATATAGCAGTAATAACCATTAACCTTTTCTAAGGTCTGGATACGTGGCTCACCCGCTTAGCGTAATGGCAAAGACATCGGAGGGACAGAAATGGTCTGTGAAAGGACAGCAAGGAATGGAATTTCTCCTGAGTCTCCTGCACTAACCATGACCTTTGCAGAGCCCTGCATTTCACTGAGAGCTCCTACAGCTGCTAAAGGAAATGTTATGGAAATATTTGTTATGTAGCGTGAAACAATAGGGCAGAAAGAATTGCTTTTTAGGAATGCCTGCAATCGGCATGTCCTTACTCACGTGGGTTTCTTCTGGTGCCTCTGCAAGACACGGCACTAAAACCTCCCTCTGATGTCCTATTTGGAAAAGGGCAAGTAAAACAGCCTGAAGACTCCTGACCTCTTTTACTGTTGAAATGGTTGCTGTTCCCCATCTGTACAGTTCTCCTTCCTCTCTACTCTACCCTGGTAAGACTACATCTGGAAGATCGTGTCCAGTTCTGGGCCCTGCAGTTCCAGGTGGACACAACGCTGCTGGAGGGAATCCAGCACAGAGCCACAAAGATGATGAGGGGAGGGGAGCATCTCCCTGATGAGGAAAGGCTGAGGGAGTTGGGGCTCTGGAGCTGGGAAAAAGGAGCCTGAGGGGTGACCCCATGGATGTTGATCACTATATGAAGGGTGGGTGTCAGGAGGATGGTGCCAGGCTCTGCTCAGGGGCATCTAATGATAAGACAAGGGGCAGTGGATGTGAACTCTGTTTGGAACAGAGGAGGTATGAGAAGGAACTTCTTCCCCGTGAGGGTGCCAGAGCAGTGGAAGGGGTTGCTCAGGGTGGGTTGTGGAGTCTCCTTCTCTGGAAACATTTAAAACCTGCCTGGACATGTTCCTGTACAACTTCATCTAGATGATCCTGCTGTGGCAGGGGGATTGTACTGAATGATGTTTCGAGGTCCTTTCCAAGCCCTAATGCCTTGTGATTCTGTACCACGGGATACTGTTGCAAGACCGAGTAGAAGAGAACAAAGTGGCCACCCTGTATGTAAAACTGGCCAGAAAATGCTCATTCCTGAAATTTCTCCTGATATTCCTCCTTTGATACACAGTTTCTGTCTCCACGGTAACAACAGCATCAGGATTTTGCTACTGCTGCATGTTTTAGAAGATGCCTTTGCTCAAAGTACTGCTCACCCAACCCTTCTGGGGCTTGGACACAGCACCATCGCTGGCTGGAGACTCCCTCAGTGGCCAAGAGTCATCAGCCACACGTGGCTGCACAGCTACTGCTTTTGGCTGCAGATGGTTTATGCTGCCAGTGCCATTTACAGGTTGGTCAGAGGGATTCCGTGCATGCAGGTTTATCTGCTCTCGGTATCATGAGTCCCTAAGCACTGGAGCTTTTCAGACCTCCGGTAAGATGCAAATTTCTACTGATGCTGCTGCTGTTTGCAGTCTCCAGGTATTGACTACGGTAGCACAAACCTCCACAGACAAAAAGGTCAGCTCTGGGGCTCTGTGAAAGTCAAGTGTACAGAGGGCAAGGCTGAACTTTGCCTCCTTTAGGCTTTTGATGGAAGAGGAATCTGCTAAATCTAATGGAGATGCTGAAAGTCCTCTGATCCATCAATCCTAATGGAAGCTGCTGAGAAGTCTTCTCACTCTGTTAGTAGGTCTCTGAGTTTGGTGTCGTCAGCGAGCTGAGCGAGCACTCGATTCCACTGTCCATGTCACCAAAGATGTTAACTAGCACTGGTCCAAGTACCAAACCTTGAGGAACAGCACTCGTGACCCCTCTCCATTTGGACATTGAGCTGAGCTCAGCAGCATCCAATGATAGGACACGGGGCAATGAGTGCGAGCTGGAACACAGCAGGTTCCACATCAGTCTGAGAAGGAACTTCTTCCCAGTGAGGGTGACAGAGCACTGGAAGGGGCTGCCCAGGGGAGTTGGACTCTCCCTCTCAGGAGATATTTAAAGCCTGCCCAGACTGGATCTAGGGGATCCTGCCATGGCAGGGGGGACTGAACTGGATGATCTTTGGAGATCCCTTCCAACCTGTAATATTCTGTGACTGTGTGAAAATTCAGAACTGATGCACAATGGGAGGTTGACTATGCACCTAGAAAGCAGTCTGAATCTCTTTTCCCAATAGGGTGGTTCAGGCTGGTAACTTCAGGAAACAGAACAAACCCACTGAATCTCAGCTGCTGGATCTCAGGATTGAGTAACACCGGCTAGAATCCCAAATCCCAAGTTTATGACAAAATAGCAGCAATAACAACAACATTTTTCATTCTTAACTTCCCTGTAACATTGTGTCCTATGGCTGTGGACCCACAGCCATCACCAAAATAAATCTACCTCTGCGATAGGTCCTGGCAAACAAACAGAGCAGGGACAATCAGCATGCAGCACAGCGAGAGACAGAGAAAGACAAATTTTGGTCAAGGACTTGGGGACAAATCCTGCTGACAGTGAAACTGCCGTAGGCTCTTTAATGTCCATGCAGAGCAGAAAGCCCAGTGCATAGTAAATGTCACGGCATTCCATTTATTTGCTCTTTA
The DNA here is from genome assembly GCA_013400115.1 of Rhinopomastus cyanomelas. Lineage (NCBI taxonomy): Eukaryota > Metazoa > Chordata > Aves > Bucerotiformes > Rhinopomastidae > Rhinopomastus > Rhinopomastus cyanomelas. The sequence continues at coordinate 843,514 of VXBP01006791.1, forward strand.
CATACTGTTTAAATGGTCCCCATAAAACATGATCCTTCCAGTCGTGCTCCTCTTCATCCATCATTCTGGTGCAGCGATTTCTTTACTGGCTGGGGGTGGTCCCGCATCTTCACTGTCCACATCAGTCTTTTGACTGTTTCCTTCATGCAAATCTTTAGGACTTTTTTAAGCTGTTTTTCTCCTAAAGGATGCTCATACCCCATCAGCCAGCAAAGGCCACTTCCTAGCCTGTTTGCTACCTCTGATCCTCTTTTCTTCCCTTATTTCTACTGTGATATCTGGAATTGGGGGTCCTGGTGGCCACCAGGGTGGCCAGGAACCAGCAATACACCCTTGTGGCCAAGAAGACAAACAGCATCCTGGGTCAGAAGCGGGGTGGTTAGCAGACCTAGAGGTTCTCCTCCTGCTCTGCTCTGGGGAGACTGCATCTGGAAGACTGTCCATTTATGGGCCCCACAATGCCAGGTGGACACAGAACTGCTGGACAGAGTCCAGCACAGAGCTACAGAGATGAAGGGAGAGGAGTATCTCCCTGATGAGGAAAGGCTGAGGGAACTGGAAAAAAGGAGACTAAGGGGAGACCTCAGGAACACTGACTAATATGGAAAGGGTTAGTGCCAGGACTCAGTGGATAGCACAAGGGGCAACTGGTGTGAGCTGGAACAGAGAAGGTTCCACATCAATCTCAGAAGGAAGTTATTCCTGGTGAAGGTAACAGCACTGGAAGGGGCTGCCCAGTGGTTGTGGAGTCTCCTTCTATGGAGATATTAAAAGCCCACTTGGGCCTGTTCCCATGCAACTGGAATCACAGAGTCATTTAGGTTAGAGAAGACCTTTAAGCTCACTGGTTCCAGCCATTACCCTAACTGTCCAAAGACTGAACTGCCACATCTTCATGACTGAAACACATTCAGGGACACTGACCCAACCCCCTCTGTTACAGCTCAATCTATCTCACAGGAGAGGAAAATAAGAAGAGGGGATAGGGGGAAAAAAAGAGGGGAGGGGAAAAAAGGTGACTAGAGAAAAAAAAAAAGAGGAGAAAAGTGAGAGAAGGGCAAAAAAATAAGAGAGGGGCAAAACGAAGAGGGGAAAAAAAGAATAAGGGAGAAAAAAGAGGGAAAGAAAAAAGAGGTGGGGACAAAACAAGAGGGGAGGAAGGAAGAAAAGAGGAGGGGAAAAAGAAGAGAAGGGGTGAAAAAAGAAGAGAGGAGGAAAAAAGTGAGGGAGGGAGGAAAACAAGACCAAAAAAACTAAAGAAGAAAAAAGCACAAACCCTGCAGCCATCGCATTTGACTTTCTAATAATGTCAGTCTCAGAGGAGAGCAGAGATGGAAATGAGAAAGGGTGCACTGGCAATGCAGTCACTCTTGCTGTCATCACCTTTATGGCTTTTCAGGGGGCCACAAAAGGCCAAGCCACTGGCATATGAATGAGCCACAGTCATGGCCCCACTGAGGAAGCAGGAGGCATCAGCCCTCCCCAGTTTGGCTCCTAATAGCTTTTTCCTGCTCAGTAATTTCTCACTGTGACTGAAAAATAAGACAAGACAGACAAACAAAAAAAAATGGCCCTTCGTCCCCATCCCCTGTCGCTTCCCCTTTGATTCTTGTTCTGAAGAGCTCTGGAGAACTGGAAGTTATAACAAGCGACAGGAGTAGGTGACGTGAACCTGTCTTGGAGGGAGTTTTCAGACTTCTGGATGAAATATGTGACGCGGTTATAGGTGTGGAGAGATCCAACAGAGAGGAAGAGGCGTGCGGGGCATGGGTTAAAGGGACAGAGAATACGAAGAACGGTGACATTCCTTGGCAAAATGAGGGGAAGTGCACTGGATGGAGGTATTTCAGTGATGCCACCACTGCACAGCAGCTGTATCTGATCTGTTCCTAACAAACACACCACAACCACCTTTCACTGATCTCTGTGATCTAGGCACGTATTTCCAGCCCTGTATTTACGATGCTGACACATTTGTTTTGCTTCTCTCAGGAGCTGCAAGATTTGCAGCAAAGCTTAACAGTGGGAGATTTCACATGTTGGAGAGGAGATCTAAGGTACTCAGCAAAGCAGCATGGGGGTACCTCAGGCAGGTTCACCGTGACACCGGTACCATAGCCACAGGCTGGAACAGAATCACAGCATCACAGAATCACTGAGGCTGGAGAAGCCCTCTGAGCTCATGCAGCCCAGCCCAGCACCTAACATCACCACATCAGCCACACCAGGGCACTAAGGGCCACAGACAGGCTGCTCTTCAACATCTCCAGGGATGATGACTCCCTCACTGCCCTGGGCAGTCCAGTCCAGGCTCTGCTCACCCTTTCTGTGAGGAAGGGCTTCCCAACATCCAACCTAACCTGCTCCAGGCAGCTTCAGGCCCTGCTCTCTCATCCTCGTGCTGGATGCCTGAGAGAAGAGCCTGCCCTCCACTTGACTACAACCTCCCTTCAAGTCATTGTAGGGACAGATAAGGTCTACGGTGTTGACTCTAGACAACCAACCACCTTCTCCTCACAGAACCACCTCAAGAAACATGGAAAGCATTCTGCTGACAGTAAGATAATCATGCACTAATTACAACACTAGCTAAATAATTCTGTCAGATAAGCAGCCAAACACTACTAGTGCCATCACAACCAAAATAGAGACAAAATCAAGACACAGCATTTGGACAGCAAGGTTAGGTAACTGGACCAAGGACCAGAAGTCAGAGTAATGTTTCTGATACAAAAGACTTTGCTGGATCGCACTTGCTCTGAGACTTAACTGCTGACAGCCTTATGAACTCACTGGAAGTCAAAGGGGCAGAGCGGCAGACAACACTGAATTAAGTGCGTATCCAGAAAGGGCTCTTCACGGAGTGTTTGCGATCCCTCTGAGCAAAACACTGCAGACACTTCAGGGGTCTCTATTTCATTCCACATAAACTTAGCACCTGGGAAAGGCTGAAATACTCAACATTATTTCAGCAGATAAGCTGCAACAGAGGGGCCCAGAACTGGACACAACCTTCCAGATGTGGTCTCCCCAGGGCAGAGTAGAGGGGGAGGAGAACCTCAGTAAATGTGTTAACCACCCCACTTCTGATCCACCCCACGATGCTGTTGGCTTTCTTGGCCACAAGGGCACACTGCTGGCTCAAAGGCTCTGTGAGCTCTATATGGCAACTCAAGGAGAGGAAATCCAAGAGGGTTGGTTAGGAGGTATGACTGCTACAAAGTGAACACCCTGTACACTTGAAGTTGTACGTGAAACTGCTCAATGGCCTCACGCAGCAGAGGAAGGTGCTGCTCAACTCAGTAACAAAGATTGCTAGGGGCTGAATGGAGTAACTTGAAAGTTTTTATCTCGTAGTTGTCATACGAGTATGGCTGTTCTTCCGATGCTTTAGTCTTGCCCCGACAGTGCTGGAGGGCAAGTAGTGAAGTTGAACAGGTGTGGGTGGGAAATAGCAACTCAGAATATGAATAATTTACAATTTTATTGCTTCTTTTTCGGCCTTTACGAGTTTAGTTGCTGGAAACACGACGAGTTTAGTTGCTGGAAACACGACTGAAGGTGATAAGAGATTAAAGTGATGCATTGGTGCATCTGAAGTCTGCACAAGAAAATCCTCTTGTAACTCTTTTCTGAAGATATGGTTAGCTTGAACTAATTAGAGAGGGGGGAACAACAGATAGACTCAAGTTACCTAATTTATACCTGATACAAGGAATGAAGCTGAAGGAGGAAAAGAGAAATAAGAGAAGTATAAGCTGACAATATTGACCACAGGAAGCCTGTTCAGGTCAAAGCATGACTTTTTAGACCACAGTGGACACAGAACTACTAGAGAGAGTCCAGTGCAGACCCACAAAGATGATGAAGGGAGTGGACCATCTCCCTGAGGAGGAAAGGCTGAGGGAGCTGGGTCTCTGGAGCTTGGAAAAAATGAGCCTGAGGGGTGACCACTTTAAAGTTGATCAATATGTGAAGGGTAGGTGTCCGGAGGATGGAGCCAGGCTCCGCTCAGGGACATCTAATGATAGGACAAGGGGCAATGGGTGTGAGCTGGAACACAGGAGGTTCCATATCAATCTGAGACATTTAAAACCCACCCAGCATTGTTCCTGTCTGACTAGATCTAGGGATCCTGCAGTGTCAGGGGGATTGTACTGGATGATCATTCCAGTTCTCTTCCAATCCCTAACGTTCTGTGATTCTGTGAATGTTTTAACACTAGAGACATAAATTCTGAGTGGCATTTTATAATAATAATTATTACTGACAGGTGTTTAGACAAGGCCTAGAAAAACACAGATAGTGAAACTCTAATCTCTGATTTTCCAATGACTCCTTTCACCTGAAAATCTCTCCCCGAAACATAATACTCAGGGATCATCATCTGGTATCTACTCATTCTTCAAGAAGCCAAAATAAAGGTGCATTATGCAAGTAACCAACACATCTGATATGGTGAACGCTACGCTGCTTAATGTGCATGCAGCTAAGGATTGCAGAGGTTGTGATGAATTACTTTCAGTCAACTTATCGATTACATACAGGTAGCTAAGACATATGGGCAAAACAGGGCCCATGTTCAAACAATTCATTCATCAAAACAGGGGTGCTGCACTCATAACATTATTCATTAAGAGTAGTTTGAATAATTTGAGCAGAAATGCATTATTTAACAGGGATAAATACTTAAAACCAACATGCCTAATCAAAGGGGATTTAACTACTGCTTGTCACCAAATAATCCAGTGTCAGTTGTCCTTTCCTGTTGAATGAATCAATGTAACGAGCAACTGCTGAAGCCAAATGACCCTTCATTTATCAGTAGGGCATAAATTCACACTCTACGTGCGAGAATGATAACTAGAGCCACTTCAGTTTTACAAGCAGTGTATTAGATAACAACCTGAAAACTAGCGTTGTAAGCAAAAAAAACATTGCTATCAAAGAAATTATTAACCATGGTGAAAATTAGTGCATTAAGAAAACCACAATGAGGAAACACTGTGGGAGCTGGGGCTCTTGAGCTTAAAGGAGACTGAGAGGTGACCTCATTAATGTTATCAATATGTGAAGGGTGGGTGTCAGGAGGATGGAGTCAGGCTCTGCTCAGAGGCACCCAATGACAGTACAAGGGGCAATGGGTGTCAGCTGGAACAGAGGAGTTTCCACATCAATCTGAGAAGGATCATCTTCCCAGTGAGAGTGACAGAGCACTGGAAGGGGCTGCCAAAGGGGGTTGTGGAGTCCCCTCCTCTGGAGATACTTAAAACCTTACTCGCCATGTTCCTGTGCAACTGGATCTAGGGGATCCTGCTGTGGGAGGGGGATTGTACTGGATGATCTTTCAAAGTCCCTTTCAATCCCCGATGTTCTATGACTTTTCAATGCATTTCCATTAGTCTCTGGTCAGTTTTGCATGCCCTAAGGAAAACAAATAGAATAATAGAATTGTCTAGGTGGTAAAAGACCTTCAAGCTCGTCAAGTCCAACCATAAACCCAACTGTCCCAAGGTCACCTGTCCCTCAGCTCCAGATTGCCACGACTTTTAAACACATCCAGAAAGGGTGATTCAACCTTCTTACTGGGCAGCCTCTCCCACGGCCTAAGGACCTTTTTCCATGGAGAAGTTTTTCCCAAGGTTCAAAATGTCCACCCCCACAAAGATTTTGACTTAGAAAGAATTAGTGACACCTTCAAGTTTGGAGCAATGAAAGAAATTATTTATAGTGTTTATTTTAGCTGTTAGCAGAAAACTAGTTCACAGCAGCTACTAATCCAGAAATGATTGGTTTTAGGACTCAAGATTTGCAATTGTCGCTCCTTGTCTTCTGCAGTCAAAAACCCTGCCCTTTGCTGAGTTTAACTTCCTAGAATGTCACGTTAGTGTGGAAAGTAAATGTGGCAGTGCTGTGGCAGGTGAAGCAAACAGAAGAGAATTTATACCCACGAAAAGCCATCCCAGCTAATTAGATATCTGGAAAGTGATTTAAATATACATCACTTGGATAGTTACATGTGCAATTTGTCTTTGCTTATTTACCTCCTGCCTTTTTTTTTTCCCATTTCTCTGAGGGACTGTAAAGACTGGAAAATATCATTTACGGATGAGAGAACCCCAGTGCAACCTCTGTGTCAGTGGAATTAGAGACAATAAGGCTGGATCTTTAAACATTGGAAGAACTGAAAAGTCCTGCGATAGCTACACCGCTTTTTGCTACTTCAGGGAAAAAGAACCCACGGACAGCAATTGGAGTAAAGCAGAAATGTCAAATCCATTCCCATTCTGTACCTGAAATGGGTGTTGGATAATAGCCTGTGGGATGGAAGCGTAAGATTATAGCAAAAGATTCAGCAACTTAACCTAAATTTAAAGAATTTCAGATCTGCAGGCATGAATAACATGTAAGTGAAGAGCTAGAATTAAGCAGCTGAAAAGCTCTATGAAACTTTAATGGTAATACTTAATAAGTAGTGGAAAAACTGGAGAAATTAAAGAGAGCTGGAGGACTGCCATTTCCATCCCATTAACAGGTAAGAAAAAAAACTTGGGTGCCTTCAGGCTGGAAAAAGAGCTGGATGGGTAATTCATGACTGTGTTGGGCTGGCTGTGCACATTATACTTTTAGATCTATGTTTTTAAAACAACTTTTTAGGGTGTAATGTCATGGTTATCAAAACACCAGTGGAACAGGCGTGCAGCAGCATCTCTGTGGGGTGAAAATCAAAACACAAATATTGTGCATTATGACTTACAAATTCCATTGTAAACTACAAGTTACAAATCTTACTGTAAATTATTATTAATATTTTTGTGCATTACTAATATTGTTGTAATAATAAATAACAAAATTCATAATTTAAGCTGTATTTCTTATATTGCTGTACCACGCTGTGAAGCATCAGACACTGGCCTGAAAGAGAAGTGGAGGGGGTTCTTGGTGTTCCTGAGGACAATAAACACTCCATAGAACAGCATTGTGATCTTGTGGCCAAGAAGGCAAATGGAATCCTGGAATGGATCAAGAAGAGTGTGTCCAACAGATCAAGGGAGGTGCTTCTCCCTCTCTACTCTGCCCTAGTAAGGCCACATCTGGAGTACTGTGTCCAGTTCTGGGCTCCCAGGTTCAAGAGGGACAGACTCGGAGAGTCCAACAGAAAGCTACAAGGATGATGAGGGGACAGGACCATCTATCTTACGAGGAGAGATTGAGAGAGCTGGGAGTTTACAGCTTGGAGAGGAGAAAGTTATGAGGGGACTTAATCACTATCTATAAATCCATGAGGGCTGCATGCCAAGAAGAGACAATCTCTTGTCACCTGCACTCTGGGACAGAACAAGGGGCAATGGGTGTCAGTTGGAGCACAGAAGTTCCACCTCAACCTGAGGAAGAGCTGCTTTACTGTAAAGGTGACAGAGCAGTGGAACAGGCTGCTCAGGGAAGCTGTGGAGACTCCTTCTCCGCAGACTCTCAAGACCTGTCTATGGATTCATACATGACCTGCCCTAGGTTCTGTGACCCTGCTCAAGCTGGGGGGTTGTACTTGATGATACCTGCAGGTCCCTTCTAACCCCTAATGACCTGTGCATCCGTGTTATGACAGACTTGTTTGTGGATGTGATATGAAAATTCATTCTGGAGTATCTGGTGGATTTGCCTTCCTTACCTACTTTGGGATTAGATTACTCACTTCATTTAGGGTCAGGCAGGAATTTCTTCCTCGACTACACCAATGAAGTTTTGATGCTGGTTTTGCTTTTAGTTTCAAATCTTTTTCCAAAACACAGAGCATATCAAACACCTCATGATCATGTGGATCACATCTCTTGAGAACACTTCAGTCACCTTTCCCTGGCTTTTTCTCCTCCAAGTCTTCTGAAAATAAAAAAGCTCAAGCCTGCAGGTTATAAATACAGACAGCACGGGGGTAAATGACACAATAGCACGTTGGTGAGGCTTTCTGATGAGGTTCCTTAAAATAACACCAACCACAGCCAGGGATTAATGTCACAGCTGCTCCAGGTGCTCACTTCAAATTAAGCCTAGTGAGAATCCAGCTTAATTAAAAAATTTTAGACTTAATAAATTGCATGACGTAAGTGATCACTAATGGCAAAATGGAGCGACCTGACGGTTCCTCCTGGCCTCAAGCACACCTGAATGCAGAGTTTAATATCACTCTGGAATGAGGGAAGAACAGCTCATTCCTCTTTGCACTCAACTGCAGGGGAAAATATCAGGAGAGATTTATTCTTTAGACATCTAACATCTTTGTTTCTTTTCTATCTAAATTCATACTACCTTGTCTAGTTATAATCAGAGGCTACACCTTGAGTACTGGGTCCAACTTTGGACAACTCAGGACAAGGGAGACATCAAGGTGCTGGAGTGAGTCACAGAGGAGGGCAACAAGGCTGGGAAAGGGCCTGGAGAATCAATCTGATGAGGAGACTTTGAGACCGTTGGGGCTGTTTAGTTTGAGGAAGAGACTGAGAGGAGACCTCATTGTTCCCTACAACTATCTGGAAGGACATTGTAGAGATGGTGGTGCTGGTCTCTTCTCACACATCGTTAGCAACAGAAGCAAAGGGAAGGGCTTCAAGTTCCAACAGCTGAGGGTTAGACTGGACATCAGGAAGAAATTCACCACAGCGGGAGTGGTCAGACACTGGAATGGACTGCTCATATAACCATCAAGGTCGGAAAAGATCTTCAAGATAATCAGAACCTCTGCTCCCCTCTAAATCTAGATATCTATGTTTTCCGCCAAGTAGAGCAGACATGGACTAAAACAAATGAACAAGTGACTTATTCAAAATCAGATTCACAGTTCTACCTCTCATTTTTACACATCTGCAAATTACCATCTAGGAAAAAGAGTTTTGCTTAATCTCCAGACTACAGAACCTCACTGCTAGTTGATTCCAGGTGAGATCACAACGTAAATACTATTCGAATCCAGGTCTATGGACTGTAGCTTCGTATCTCAGTGATGTTTTAATTCCATTCTGTTCCACTGTGGTGATGGTCTTGAGACAGTTTTACAACCACCTCATCAGTACCATTATTTCTGAGATAGAAAGGCTGGAGAAACAAATTCACTGACAAAGAACAGATAATTAAGGATTTTAGATGCTTCCTCTTATTTGTCTGAGCATATAATTATAACAAGCACTGCTGCTTTTTCAGCTGAATAACTAGAGATTCCCCAGAGAAACTCAGTATTCTCAATGGCTTTCTTCTTTGAAGATAAATCATAAAGTAATGGAATACAGTGGTGCCATCCCCTTGGTGTGAGGAACACAGGAACTTGGAAAAAGCCAACAGAACACATGCAGGCTTTTCTGAAGCTATTATTTAGAATTTTCCATCTCTAGTCAAAAGAACAGTGTCCACCTCTCATGCAGCCAGAACAGGAACATGTCCAGGTGGCTTCTAAGCATCTCCAGAAGGAGACTCCACAACCCCTGTGGGCAGTCCCTTCCAGTGCTCCACCACCCTCACCATGAAGAAGTTCCTTCTCAGATTCATGTGGAACCTCCTCTGTTTTAACTGACTGTTCCCAGTTCAACAGCCAGCAATAAAATCTTTGAGGCCCCAGCTCTATCTATTCCACAACGCCCCGGGCAATCCGTTCCAAGTACCCCTGATGCATCCTTGTTTTAAAATTATATATACAAGCATATATGCTTTAAAGATGATTTCCTTCCCCCCACCTTCAGTATTGAAAGCTTTAAGTCATTACCATGGAAACTGTTTGCATGAGAATACTACTTTTTCTCTCCAGCTCTGCCAGTGTCATTAAATCCTTGCTAATACTTTATTATTCACTATCTTTTAAGCCCATATGCATTTCAATATCTCATTTACTTAACAAATTGTGCCTGACAAAAGAGAAAAACTTACAGTACAATAAACAACGCTATTAATTACTCTGTGGAGCAGCCAGCCACTGTGTTTGTCAGCAACATTCCGCCTTCACAATAACAGTACCCAGTAATTAAGCGTGAGCAGATGCTATTATTAGAACATACATCCCTTTTCCTTACATGTATTTAGAATAAAGAAAAGTGAGGTTGCATCTGTTACTGTCGTGTGGTCTTTATCCTGCTGAAACAAAGCAAGAGGAAAGGAAAAAAAAGCGTTCAGTCCTGGAACACGCCAGGAAAAAGATGTTACTATGACAACCAAAATGTCATTTGTTATACTTTACTCATTAGAGATTGCTTTAATAAAAGATGGGGGGGAAAGTTCTCTAAATTTAAGAAGGTCATCAATTACACATATTTAAATTCCTGAATTAAATCGAATTCCAGTTTGAGTGGTTCAAAGTTGGGGGCCACATCTTAAACCTCGCGAGGACGAGACATGCTTCAGGTAAAGATTCTCCTTCATGTAAGACAGGGGTTAGTGGGCATGGAGGGGTCAGGCTGCAGTTGAACTGCATGATCCTGTAGGTGTCTTCACAGAATCACGGGACATTAGGGAATGGAAGAGACCTCAAAAGGTCTTCTAGTCCAATCCCTGCCCACCCACAGCAGAATCACCTCAGTCTAGTCACATTGGACCGTAGGTTTTAAACGCCTCCAGAGAAGGACACTCTTCCAACCCTAATGATTCTAAGCCTTCCTGCTTAAACAATTCACAGAATCACAGAACATCAGGGATTGGAAGGGACCTTGAAAGACCATGTAGTGCAGTCTCCCTGCCAGAGGGGCCTGGACCAAGTCGCACAATTCCTACACAGAAGATGCCACAATCGCATTCCGAGCTTGTGAATACTGGAACTGATGTAGGTCTACTAACCTAGAATTAAATGCAACTGAATTATCTTCAGCATCACAGCAAAGTCACCAAGTTGGGATGCTGACTCCTACTGGAGAGAAAGCTGAAGTGGACTAACTTTGCAGTGTAGTGAGTATCACAAAGAACAGGAAGGAGTGTCAGTTCCTTAGCTACTTTTCTGCAGGCTGTGAAACCAACCTCTTTGAAAACACATTTACTTTGGAACAGAGTTGGATTGTGCGCTCTGGGATCTGGCTGTGCCGCTAAAGAAATTGGAAGGAGAGACCCTTGGCAAGAAAACCGCACCAAACTGTTCCAACTTCTTTTGAGAGTCTTCAAAGACCTTGTGAGTTTAATGTTTCAGCTTTAGTCTGCTCAAGCAGGTAACTGAGCAATGAGGGATCCTCAATGCAGTGACAGCAGACCAGTCCAAGTGATTCACAGCCACTGCCATGGCTCCCACACAGGTCAGCAGTAGATGCTTCAGCTTTGTCCTTTCAAACTACACAGACAAATACGAAAAAGGACTTTTGTACTTAAACAGCCATAGCTTCATCCTTCCCAATTCTTGTTTTCTTCCTTCAAACCATCCCAAATAAGGAAAATGGAAGAATGGTTGATAGCAAGCACAAAGACGAAGGGAGTGGAGCATCTCCCTGATGAGGAAAGGCTGAGGGAGCTGGGGCTCTTGAGCTTAAAGATGACTGAGGGGTGACCCCATGAATGTTGATCAGTATGTGAAGGGTGGGTGTCAGGAAGATGGAGCCAGGCTCTGCTCAGTGGCACCCAATGATAGGACAAGGAGCAATGGGTGTGGGCTGGAGCAGAGGTGGTTCACATCAATCTCAGAAAGAACTTGCCAGTGAGGGTGACAGAGCCCGGCAGGGGCTGCTGGGGGGGGGGCTGTGGAGTCTCCTCCTGGCCATGTGCCTGTGTGACTGGATCTAGAGGATCCTGCTGTGGCAGTGGGATTGCACTGGATGGTCTTTTGAGGTCCCTTCCAACCCCTAACGTTCTGTGATTCTGCACACACAAGGAATCTCTTTTGCTGTTTTCTCCTTTTCTTTTCCATTTTCTTTTCCTTGTAATTATTTTTGTCTATTTAATTCTTCATGGGCTACTTTGGAACATATGAAGCGAGCAAATATTTATGCTTTAATCGTTTAACTAGTCCTACCGCATATGGGATACAGCATGTCGTAAGGGGGTTTTTTAAGCAACGAGGCAGTAACCAGCTGGCCAAATTATTTCTGGTGATAACAAACAGCAGTTTATCCTATATGATTTGCCTGAACTGCATATATATTTATGTCATTATTACTATCCTGTTTCTCGAGCTTCTCTGTCCCTTCTCACACTGCTAATTTTCGAGTTTGATGTTTTGTAAGTTAGAAGACTTTTGTTTCCTTTAGAAAAAGATTCTTTTCAGAGATAACAAGAACAGAAAGTAAATAAATGTTCAGGTTCACATCATGAGCCCTGGAACTGCTGAGAGCAACTCTGCTGGCAGTGAGATTCAAGGTCTCCTGAGAGAAGCTTCCCCTTTAGACATCCACCTACCCTCCATGAGCCACCAGTTTAGCTGGCTGCAAATCAAGAGCCTTTCCCTGGTTTCTACTGAAAATAAACCACATCATTAGTGTGCTGTTGCTGCTGTGAACTTGGCTGTTGATGAGCTATGAATCATTTAACACAGAACAACTTCTCAAGACACTTGTTTGCCCTTTTTTTTCTTCTTTGTGCCTGTGAGGTAAATTCCTCCTGGCCACCAGCAACCTCAGGGAGCAGAGGTGGTGTGATTGAGCACATTCGTCCAGTTCACATTGTCTGACAACACAGAAGGAAGAAACTAACATACAAGAAGCTGTCACAAGCTAATTGATTTAAATGTTATGCTTGTTAGTGCTTAGTCATCTCTTTCTTACACAACAGTCCAAACCACCTAAACACTAAAATGAAGGGAATTTTCTACAAAGATTAGTGCCCCAAGCACAGTAACTACAGCAGTACCTCCAAGAGAGACCTGTAGCCCTGTAATCTCATTATTGATTTCTTTNCTCTTCCAACCTTGATAATACTGTGATAATACTGTGATAATCATTTAACACAGAACAACTTCTCAAGACACTTGTTTGCCCTTTTTTTTCTTCTTTGTGCCTGTGAGGTAAATTCCTCCTGGCCACCAGCAACCTCAGGGAGCAGAGGTGGTGTGATTGAGCACATTCGTCCAGTTCACATTGTCTGACAACACAGAAGGAAGAAACTAACATACAAGAAGCTGTCACAAGCTAATTGATTTAAATGTTATGCTTGTTAGTGCTTAGTCATCTCTTTCTTACACAACAGTCCAAACCACCTAAACACTAAAATGAAGGGAATTTTCTACAAAGATTAGTGCCCCAAGCACAGTAACTACAGCAGTACCTCCAAGAGAGACCTGTAGCCCTGTAATCTCATTATTGATTTCTTTCTCCTTCAAAAGACTAACATCAGATGTGTAAGCACACGTCCTTAAGGAACTCGAGACGCTCAAAACCCACCTAGACATGGTCCTGCGTGACTTGATCTAGGTGTTCCTGCTGTGTCAGTGGGATTGGACTAGATTATCCTTCAAGGTCCATTCCAATCCCTAATGTTCTGTGATACCTTTTTCCAGATCCTGAAGATTTGCCTGAAGTCCTCTCAACATTGCCATCTCTTTTATTGTAGTCTTTTCTGACACAAAGGGAACACCTGAAGCGCTCAGGCACAGTTAAAAGTATTGCCTTGACAGCAATCTATCCAAACACAGTTCTAAGTAGAAATCACAGAACATTAGGGACTGGAAGGGATCCCAAAAGATCAGCCAGTCTAATCCTCCTGCCACAGCAGGATCACACAGGAACATGGCCAGGCAGGTTTGAAACATCTCCAGAGAAGGAGACTCCACAACCGCTCTTGTGACAAGGCTCTCACCGGGAGGAAGTTCCATTCTCACATTGATGTAGAACCTCCTCTGTTCCAGCTGACATCCCTTACTCCTTATGTACCCCTGAGCAGAGCCTGGCTCCATCCTCCTGACACCCACCCTTCACATATTGATCAATATTCATGGGGTCACCCCTCAGTCTCCTTTTTTCCAAGCTCAAGAGACCCAACTCCCTCAATCTGTCCTCATCAAGGAGATGTTCCACTCCCTTCATCGTCTTGGTGGCTCTGTGCTGGACTCTCTCTAGCAGTTCCATGTCCTTCTTGAACTGGGGATAGTACTTTACTTTCCAGTAAGAACGCAGCACTTTGATCACTCAAAGAGTCCACAGGTGGACTCAGACACCAGGTCTAGATTTTTCCTGATGCTTCTGGAGACACAAAGGCTCAAGAAAACATAAATAAGAGCCCTGTTGTTCAGCAACACACAGCTCACATACTTTATCACTGGGTAAAATGGTCTTGAAAATTCAATGCTACACCAGACAGATACACTGCTCATCCCAAACACTATCCCTGTTTCTACAGGAGTCTCACACGCATAAATATTTGGACCCTATTATGCCAGTGTCAGCAGGACAAGGATCTATGAGCCAATACAAAGTCATTTTGAAATAAACAGTTAATCAGCTTGAACAAAATGAAGACCTGCAGTAACACAATAACTGTAATAAGCACTGGAGGAAAATTCCATGGGGAATTGTTATTGGATCCACTTAAAACACCTTATTTCAGGTGTTCTAATGAATTCGTTTGGCCAGAAAATAACGATGAACTTTACATGTATGTCACATTTGTAAGGCAGGCAGGCCGGCCAGCCTGGTGGGAGACACTGCATTTCCTCACCATCCAAATAAATACAACTGCGAGGCTAAGCAATCCCGTCTGCTCTCTCTGCGTCTCCAGGAACACTTTAGCCCTGCAGCTACTGTAGAGGAAGCAAGAGTGAGAGACATCTCTTGATATTTTTCATCTTCTTATATAGGTGCTTGTGAAAGCTGGATGAATCATCTTCTTAATAAACCTGTTTCCACTGATTATAGATGGAGCACATGTTGCTCAGCCTAAGCATTAATTTTTCAGAAGGTTAAACAAGACGCACTGAGCCTCAGTTTGCACTGTTTGACCTGAAAAGTCCACCTACTCTTTTTTTCCTTGCTTCACTTGCTCAGCCAGAAAGGCCCCAAAAAAGTAATTCAGCTTTTCCTGCAGCTCTACCAACATTAAACATGTTAGTCACAGAATCACAGAACATTAGGGACTGGAAGGGACCTCTAGTGCAATCCCCCCACTACAGCAGGATCACCTAGATCGAGTCACACAGGAACATGGCCAAGGCAGGTTTTAAATGTCCCCAGAGAAGGAGACTCCACAATCTCCCTGGGCAGCCCGTTCCAGTGCTAACACTCCCATCACAGGAATATCTCGGTCATAATCAATTCCAAATGTGCTGTCTGAGGCTACATACAAATTGGTTGAGAATAACAGTCCATTCTCCAAACTGTTGATTGACTTTGCTAGGACATAACTCACAGATAAAATAAAACAAGGAATAGAAAGGAGCTGACTTCAGTAATAACAGCTGAGTCTTTTAGTAGCAGCAGTAGCAGTAATCACACAAGATATAAAAGCAAATTGACTGATCAGACCTTTGTTTAACTGAATGCAAGGGGGAATGAGAAAGGAAACAAAGCAAATCAAATAATGTAATGCAAAGCTAAGATGACAGGACCATTTAAAATAAAAAATACGAGTGGCCTGTATCGCAGACAGGTACCATTTTTGCAACATCACCCTGATCTGAATTTAGTGAATCTGTTATTCCACCTCACCTAAACTAATCTCTCACCCACCCTCACAACTGTACTAGACTGGCAATCATGAAATCTAGGTCAGACTTAAAGATAAGGGAGAGATTTCTTAGCTCCAGAGCATTATCTCAACTTCTGATTACATGAGGATTTTAAGAAGTGTAATAAAACATCCTGTAAAAAGCCTTGTAAATCAAAACTCATCAACTGGTCAGAGAATCACAGAATCGTTCAGGTTGGAGAAGACCCTTGGGATCACCGAGTCCAACCATCAACCCTACTCTACAAGTTCACCCCTAAAACTGATCCCCCAACACCACACCTAAACAACTTTTAAACACATCCAAGGATGAGGACTCAACCACCACCATGAGCAGCCCAGTCCACTGCCTGACCACTCTCTCCAGGAAGAATTTCTGTCTGATGGCCAGTCTAATCTACCTTGTTGGACCTTGAAGCCCTTCCCTCCGATTCTGTCGCTAAAGACAGTGTCCCTCCAGATAGTTGTACAGAGCGATTAGGTCTCCCCTCAGCCTCCTCTTCCTCAAACTAAACAGCCCCTACACATCAGATTTATTCTCCGGGACCTTCCCTAGCTTTGTTGCCCTCCTGTGCACTCACTCCAGCACCTCGACATCTCCCTTGTCCTGAGGCGCCCCAAACTGGGCCCAGTACTCAAGGTGCAGCCTCAACAGTGCTGAGTACAGGAGGACAATCACCTCCCTACTCCTGTGGAGACACTTTCTAATACAGGCCAGAGCTCCAAGCACAGAAGGACAACATGGAGAAAATCACGAGCTGATCCCATCCATGGCTGGGTGGTAGAAGGTAGCAAATAAACTAAATGTCAACAGCAAAATCTCACCTACTTATCATAAATGTGTTGAATTTTCTCCTCCTGACAGTTTGAATGGATGGCTCTGACACTCAATTTCAACTCAGGGAATCATTAACAACTCCGCAACAACAGATGATGTCTGCAAGCCATGCAAGATCCCCTGTGGGATGTGAAGGATATAGTAGCATCCAACAGCAGGACATTCCTCCCTGGCAACCTTGAAACAGCACATGATGTAATGAATGAAGCAGTCAAAATGTGGTTTGAGCACAAATGTTTGTGTGGAAAGAAGCTGCTTTCACAGAATGATTTGGGCTGGAAAAGACCTCTCAGATCATCCAGCCCAACCCATGACCTAACATCACTACAATAAGCCTGATCAAGGTGCTAAGGGCCACCACCACTGTCCTTAAACACCTCCAGGGATGGCAATTCCACCACTGCCCTTGGCAGTCCATTCCAGGCTCTGATCACCCTTTCCATGAGGAAGGGCTTCCTAACATATTCAACCTAACCCTACTCTGGCAGCTTCAGGCCTGACCCTCATGTCTCCAGCTTCCCTTCAGATAGTTAGAGTGATAAGGTCCTCCTTAAGTCTTCTCAGGTGGTTTTCCCCACCTCATGGTGCCATTTTGGTTTGCTGAGGTTGCTTCTCTTTCTTTGCATTCCATACCCAAGGGAATGTTACGTATGAGCACAAAACCTCCTAATATCCTCAGAGAAAAGAAGTTAATCTCTACTGGAGGAGGCTTTTTTATCAACCACAAAGTCTGGGTGCCCCTTTCCCTAGTTTCCACATCTGTGGGAAGACTGCAATAGGTGAGAGGTAATGAGAACGGTCTCCTCATGAAACAGAGCAGACCTCTTGTCAAAGAGCCTAAACGTCTACAAGCTTTCCCAAGTGTGTGAACTTGCACAGGGACAGTTTAAATTACTTGCAGTAACTGAAATCAACTAGCTGCTGTTTCATGCAGAATACACACCAAAACTGAGGTCAGTCTGGATTTCATTGGTACTAATGAGGCAATTTGTATTTGCAGATGAGTAGTGCAAGTTCTGCTGCAGATCACTGAACCCATTTAATGTTACTGAGTTAGTGCTACAGAGGAAAAAGCCACCTGGAGATTTAGATGATGGATTGGTGGCTTGAGATCTGGAAAGGATGAGGAGTGAAGTCACTTAGCATTTGTTTTATTAGTGATTGGCATTTTGCATTGTGATGCATGTTATCGAGCACCAGGTACAGGGAATCAGACAACATCAGGGACTGGAAGTGGACCTCAAAAGATCATCCAGTCCAATCCCTCGCCACAGCAGGATCACCTAGACCAACTATCACAGGTACATGCCCAGGCAGGTTTTAAATGTCTCTAGAGAAGGAGACTCCACAACCCCTTGGGCAGCCTCACTGTGTAGTTCTTTCTGATATTTATATGGAACCCCCTCTGTTCCAGCTCACACCTTGTCCTTATCCATGATTCTACAAAAGTAGCAGTAGCATCTTCCTGTGTGTTGGACCTTATTTGCAGCAGAGCATTCTGCAAACACCACTGTTTAACCAAATGATCATTTTTATCCCACCCATGCCTGCGTCATCACTCAAACACTTGCATCTACTGTAATGGCTAGGGTTTGAAAACAAGGGTGATCCAAACCACCAGTGTGCAAGGGTCAGTGTGAAAACTTCATCAGCTGCAGAGAGCTGCTGGTGAAGACCTGGTTCCAAGCAGAGGTTTCTGCTTTGAGAGAAAAAATGCAAATTGAAAACTCTGATGACGCTGTCAGGCTCCAAAAGTCAGAGACTACCCTGGGGACAAAGATAATATTAGAGCAGAACAAGCCCTCTTCAGCAAAGAAAGATTCATTCTCTTAGAGGTGTAAGCAGAGGATAAAAAAGGTCTTTTAAGAAGTCTTTTAAATCCTTTTCTGATGGAATTACGTTGGCAGAGCATTTGCCTTTCTGGCTTTTAAAATATACATGGAACAAGGGCATCATCAATACAACAACTTCATAATGAACTTTTCCACTGCGGCTTCCTCTCAGCCGAAGAAGGGCAAAATCCTGTTGCCTAATTTAAGTTGAAAGTTGATTAACTTTCAACAGGTGGTAATTTTACTTGTAAAGTGAACAGGCTATTTTTTTTCCCATTGAAGTGTCCAAGGGAATAAAAAAAGGTGTGTTAGAACAGTTATTACGGTGTTAGACAGGTCAGAAGGAAAATCTGAAGGTAGATCTGTCATAGAAACTTCAGTAGAGTTCAGTTCACATTCCCACTTCTGAACGAAGGACGTTACCACTGCTTTGAAACTGTCTACACGGTTTATTAGGGTTGGAATGGGCCTTCAAAGGCCACTGGGTCCTATACCTGAAGAAGTTAAAGACTATGATAGCCCTATTATTATTGTGTTAGATTTATAATACAAAATAAAAATTAAATACAAAAATTTGTAATCAGAAAATTTAATATAAATTTAAGATGGCGTGTATTTATAAATGTCACACCATATTATATTATACATGCTATATTTTATGTCTATTATAGTCACAATGACCAACAGGACTGTGCCCAGTATTAAGACTTACAGATGCAACCTGAATTGTTGTTTCACAAACAAAACTAAGAACTTCAAACTACAGTAATCGTTTTCTTCAAATCTTTAAACAACCTTCAAGAGATTGTATTTGAAAAGCGGGCACCAGGCCTAGATTTGAAGCTGTGATTAGGTAGCTTCCTTTATCTTCCCCCTCCCCCTTATTTTATTTTTAATTTGCATATTATGCTCAGTTATTCAATAGACACTAACGGCAAATCTCTTGTTTATTGCTCTTGATGTAGCACTGGAGACAGAATAATCTCTTTATATTAAAATTGATATGTAAAGTGCCTTGGCTAGAATTAAAAATTATATATTTAAAAGATCCTACAACATACTCCTGTGGTTTAAGCAACTTTTGTTACCACGGCAACTGCATGTAAGTGTGTTATTAAAGTTTTTAGTTTCTTTTGTGTTGTTTTGGGTTGTTGGTGTTTCTTTTTACCATGAGAAAATGAAACCACTGAGAGCATTTACTTCATGACTCAACAGCTAAGAACTTTTTAATTTATGTTTTGGTCTGTTCAGATGTCAGAATTTCAGTGTAACCTGAAAGTCTCTACTTTCAATTCAACGTGGCACACAAATTAGCAGAAAGACTAATTGACTCTTCCAATCTGGCTGCTAATCAAGCACTTCGGTAACTACCGTCACAGTTAAATGGATCTAGTGATACAGGAATGTGCACAGAACCAATTTAACCACTATTCCTTTAATTTCATTCCAATTATATTGCACCCAGCCAAATTATGTAGAATCCAAGGAACCACTAGTAAACCAACAGAATGTTTTAGGTTTATCTGGGTGAAGACTAAGGTCTTTTCCATCAAGTCATCCATAATTACCATCTTATCGCTGTCTACAAATACCCGAAAGGACACTGGAGAGATGTTGGTGCTGGCCTCCTCTCACAGGTCATTAGCAACAGATTCAGAGGGAAGGGCTTCAAGCTCCAACAGGGGAGGGTTAGACTGGCCATCAGAAAGAGATTCTTCCTGGAGAGAGTGGTCAGGCACTGGAACGAGTTGCCCAGGGTGGTGGTTGAGTCCTGGATGTGTTTAAAAGACGCTTAGATGTAGTGTTGGGGGATCTGTTTTAGGGATGAACTTGTAGAGTAGGGTTGATGGTTGGACTCAATGATTCCAGGGGTCTTTTCCAACCTGAATGATTCTGTGACTTGTTTTCTCTCTGAGAGAATGAAATTAGTCCTGAGAAACTAGAAATATTCTTTCTTTGTCACCCACTACTCCTTCTTCTTGCACTATTTATGATTTATTGAGTCAACAAATGGAAATTAAACATTAGCAGACATCAAATGATAGAGAATGATACAACATGTCCTCCAATTTTATATGCACTTCAGTCTGCTCTGGAAAATCTTATAAATCCCCTTTTATGGATGGCCCTGTCCTTTCTTATTACATGTAGATTTTTCAGTTGGAGTGGTAGTTACTTGTGATGAAGCCCACCTACTTGAGAGCTCTATTTTAGGAAGGGATGATTCACTCCTTGTTGTGCCTCTCTTGCTGTTGACTATGGATGAAGCATAAGGGAGTAGTCATCTAAAAATAAGACATCTCTGCTAAGCTAAAGTTAGGCCTGAGGAATCCTAGGATAACCACCTAAACATTTAGTGCTTAAAAACAAGGAGCCAGACTGGAAAAACTGAGCACAAGGGACAGGTTTTGACAGCACGCACGGTGGAGGGTATTAGACACCTACAGAATCGCAGATCACAGCATCGCTGTGGCTGGAAGAGACCTATAAGATCTAAATACCTTTTGACATGAAAAGGCATCAGGAACGCAGCCAAAGCTAAGACTTGTGACACCTGTGAATTTTAAGTGCATTAGGTAAAAAGCAGCGGATGTTAGGAAGATTTGAACCCAATTATAATTGCACATAACCCTACAGAGCTATTTTGAAACACCAGTGGCGTAGGCAGCTGCACCCCATGAGCATATTACATAACTCTGGGCAATGTGACCACCAAAAGGGCAAAGCAAATCAGATGAATTCACAAACAGAAGGTACAGAAGCGACAAAAGTTGCCAGGCGAAGATAACTGGTGGGACATCTACCCAAAGGAACATGAAGGGCTCTGGAGACATTTAAAACCCACCTGGGTATGTCCCTGTGCGACTGATCTAGGTGATCCTGCTGTGGCAGGAGAGATCGGACTGGATGATCTTTCAAGGTTCCTTCCAATCCCTAATGTTCTGTGATTCTGAGACTCTAAACTGTACAGGAAGGAGACCCTGTGATGTGGGCAAGTAGTACAGTAGGAAAAATTAAAGGAGAAAGAACAACTTGCTAAATCACCTGCCACTTTGTTGTTGTTGACGTTAACTTGGACTGCAACACTTCCAAACCCAAGCTTGCTGCGTAACAAACCTGCTCAGCAGAGTGTAAGCCTAAAGCAAATAAATGGTGGCCATAAGGAAATGAGAAAGTGCGTCTCATTTCCAGACGGGAAAGTGCCTTTGACAGGACGGTCACTGCCTTCAGCAGCAGGTAATGAGACACATGAAGGCACATGTATCTTCTGCAGGAAGACAAAGAGGCACAAACCAGAGTGCTTTTCACTTTTATCCAAGCCTTCCAACAACTCTTCGGAAGCGATTGATGACTTAGTTAAGGAGCTGAACATACAACCTCCCACTATGCTCAGTGATTTGGACCTTCGCTCTTGAGTTGTGCCTTAAAGTGCTAATCACTTTAAAAATGTGTGAGGCTTTATTAAACACATTTTTCAAACAGTTGCAGCTATAGAGGGAGAGCTCTGCACATTCCCAGTGTTTACAACAGAGCCTCTTTCCTATTTATTGGCCTTCATGCTTTGTGATCAGTCATGGCTGCTAACACAGAGAGGCAGGCAGCAGTAATCTTCCTTACCATGTTCACTTGTCACTAACAGGAATAAAAGCTCTTTATTTCCTCAAAGGTAGCTTGTTCTTACAGAGATCCAGCAGCAGCACTCTCCTGGCATAGGTGATCGTGCCTGAGGAGTTAGAAGTCAACAATTCTTCCTACCTTTCCTATTCCCTTCCTAGCAAGCAGTGCTCACAGAAATTTGGTTTTGCATTAACTGTTCATCTTTGGTATCTCAATTCAAGTCTTTCCTCCTAGGATCTACATAGGAATGGAGCAGACTAGAGGCAGGATACTGCTTCGAAAAGGGTTTCTAGGCCTGGGAGAAACTTCTAGTTTCACCCCAAAAACCTACTTGCTAGAGAGCATGTCTGGAGACAATGAGAGCAGAGTTCTTCAGTCTGTCTAAAAATCAATTGCTCCTGTGCAAGAGGCCAAGTCAGTCTTCAGTCAATAAATCAATAAACCTGCCTAAGAAAGAAGCTGTATGGTGACCCAGCCTGTCACACATAGACTCCCATCATTGACTACGTCCGAGTCCTGGAGTTTTTCCATCAGGCAAACACCAGGAAGCATTCTGGCAGAAAAAGAGAAGATGAACGGTAAAACAATTCTGTTCTGAGCTCTGCAGGGCCATTTCTGTGGGTTTTGATCTTCTAGTTCTAGAGCTGTCTTTCCATTTTTCTTTTCCTTTCAAGCTCTGCTGCCCTCAGGGTTCTCCTGTAAGACTACAATTTTGCAAAGGTACCTGCATGCCTTGACAAGGGGTTTGCAGCAGTAAGCCTGGGAAGGTGATGTGCCTGGAGCAATTCTGTAGCAGGAGGATGGGTTCCAGACAGAACCTCTGGTTGAAAGAGACCTGTAAGATCATCAAGTCCAACCAGTACAGAACCACAAAACATTAGGGATTGGAAGGGACCTTGAAAGATCATCCAGTCCAAGCCTCCCAACACAGCAGGATCACCTAGATCCAGTCGCACAGGAACATGACCAGGCAAGTTTTCAAAGTCTCCAGAGAAGCAGACTCCATAACCCCCTGGGCAGCCCCTTCCAGGGCTCTGTCACAGTCACTGGGAAGAAGTTCCTTCTCCTATTGATGTGGAACTTCCTCTGTTCCAGCTCACACCTCTTGCCCCTTGTCCTAACTCAGCCCTTCCAGGTCACTCACTCAAGCATGTCTGTGAAGCACCACATCTGTATGTCCTTTAAAAACCCCATTTAAAGGTATTCAATAGTGATTAATAATCACTATCATAACAGTGATTCCACCACTACCCCAGGCAGCCTA
Source organism: Rhinopomastus cyanomelas (assembly GCA_013400115.1). NCBI lineage: Eukaryota > Metazoa > Chordata > Aves > Bucerotiformes > Rhinopomastidae > Rhinopomastus > Rhinopomastus cyanomelas. The sequence continues at coordinate 866,672 of VXBP01006791.1, forward strand.
CTCTAAGGTCCAAAGACCCCTCAGTGAAAAAATTCTTCGTAATGCGCAGCCTAAACCTCTCCTGATTCATCCGGCAGCCACATACAGTCCTCTAATCACTTAAGACACTGGTGTACCTGTGAATTGCTGCAAAAGCCAATGGCACCTCTGAAATCAGACATTAATACTGTAATAAACAGGAGTCACAAAAAAACCAATCCTACAGAAGAAGTAGGTCAGGCCTCAGCCAGAATATCCTCAAGCTCAGTTTAGCTACGCAAAGATCCAAAAACCCACACTGGCGCAGCAACAGGACTGAGATGAGAGGTTTTCCAATGTATTCAGGAGCAGCTCTTACAGGACTCTGGAAGATGGGGCTGAAACATGAATTTGCTGTGGAACACATCCCTGCCAAAACATGGGCTGGGCTGCATGATCTGAGAGATCTTTTCTAGCCTCAACAGTCTTGTGATCTGTAAATCAGAGCTGAAACAGGGCACTCGATCACCCCAGTGCAGCATGGTAACTTTAAAGAAAGGACGTGCCAAGCAATCATTCATTAAACCTTTTGTCCCCTGCAGCCTAGATAGGAAACATCTCTGTATCAAACACGAGAATGCCAGGATGCTCATAAGGTCAATGTCTTTAAAATAACTAATTAAATAAATAAATAGCCCCCCATCTCCTATCCACAGCTTGCTCCACTGGCAGTGATACAAGTAGTGCCCTTATGATACAGAGAGGAAATCTGCCTGTTTGTCTCAGTTTTTATATTTATACAGGCACTGCTCAGCCCTGAAGCTGTTCTGCAGATCTCCAGCTAAAATAAATGTCACACGCTGCTGAATTATAACAAAAATAATTCCGTTTATTTACAAATATGACAACATGCTGGTAACTCACTGAGATTCTCCAAAGGATCTGCAATCTTTACAAGGCAGACATTCCAGGCAGCCCATTTCTACTCTCCTCGAATCCCATATCCTAAACTCAGTTATTACCCGCTTGCCAATGGATGCATCCGGCCTCAGCATCGCTGCATGATGACGGATAGAATGGGCGTGATCAAATATTGGAAAGAGATTTTCTATGGAAGATAAAAATCACTCTCTCCCTTTTCACGTCTTATGACTGCATTTGGCAGCTACTTGTATGCCATCTCCCAGAGCGCAGTGGGATGTAAACAGGAGGAGGAAATGAGAGCAAAAATTGAGAATGAGATTTCAAATTAAGATGTTGATAATGTAATATGATGACAATGAGATGGGGGATATTTTAGCTTACAGGCTGTACTTGTATGATGTGGGATGTATTTTTTGGAATTAATGAAGAGGATCCGGCTCCCAACACACAGAGAATCACAGAACATCAGGGATTGGAAGGGACCTTGAAGGATCATCTAGTCCAATCCCCCTGCCACAGCACGATCACCTAGACCTAGGAACACGTCCAGGCTGGTTTTAAACATCTCCAGAGAAGGAGACTCCATAACATACAAAACTGCCCTTTTAAAATCCACAAAACCAGCAAAATATTCACCTGCTCCACTATCAGCACACAAACAAATGCAAAAACATTCTATTCTGTTGAAACCAAACCTCTCTGTTCTGCACTTCTCATAGCAATTTCTTCTTAACGATGTTAAATACCCAGAGGAGATCATCGGATTGGAAAAAAATTCTAATGAGTAAATTATCGATTGCCTGAACACTTTGAAATATTCTGTAGGGCTCTGACTGCAGATGACCTCTTCCAAAATAATTTCAGCCAGTGAAATCATTTCAGAAACTATTCCCTGCTGGTGATCCCTATGGAGAAACGGATCAAGCCAGACTAAATCATTTTAATTGATAAATCTCTTGTGCAGGAATGGGAATATGTGTATGAACAGGCAAATTAAGGGGCTGAGAGAGTGAGGTAGAGTGAAAAATAAGGGGTGGGGACAGATATAATTCTGATAGCGCTAATGCCTGCTCTTTCTAGACAGAACATGCAGCTGCTTGAAAAGTACATGAACTCAAAGCACAGGAAGGGGCTGCCCAGGGCAGTTTTGGAGCCTCCTCTGGAGATTCAAAACCTGCCTGGATGTGTTCCTGTGCAACTGGATCTAGGGATGTTTCAAGGTCCCTTCCAATCCCTGATGCTCCTTGACTCTGTGATCTTTCAGTTTACCCAAGGAAAACTTTAGCAGAGAGACCACAATCATGTGGGGGAATGGAGAAAGGTGTGGGATCCCTTCCACGCACAGATGAATTTATTGATGTAATAAAATTAGTCCAAGAAAATAATCAAAATATTAATTTCATTAAAATAGTAAATTGCCAATTTAATTGAAATACCAAATATTTAAACAAACCAAAAGCTTCATTCAAAGCAGGCAGCATTTTCTCTGGGAAAGGAATTCAACAGCCTAATTAAGTGTCGTTGGCCTCATTTACATCAACATCTTAACTGCCTTGCCAAGGAGCTTCGAGTGCTTTGTCCAGATTGCAGCCTAATAGCAAATTTATGTCTAGACAATATGATGACACTGATCCTCAGCACTCCATTAAAAAAGAAAGAAGAGAATGTGTCATATTTTTCTCTCTGGAAAGAGAAACCTGAGGGTGGTATTAAACCCGCTGTAGTTTTTTATAGTTTGCCAAACAACATCATCTAAAATACAAGGAGAAAGGACAATGGATTTAATTTGTGTCAACATCTTTCATTCTTTCAGAGGGTGACTGAACAATTTAATGCTCCTTGTGTGGGGAAAGGAGTAAGAAATAAGCCTTTTAGCTACCCTAAAGAACAGAAAGTCCACACACACTTTAAAACCAAGAAGTCAATATTTCATAGATGCCAGAAGTACCAGGAGAAATCAGATGCCCTGGGATCTGCCCACGTATCAGCAAAAACATCAGGCTCTCAGGCACATTAAATTACCAGTGTCAAGAGCAGCTTTGAGGGGAAAAACAAGGAAAATTCCAAACAATATCACTTCCCTGTACTGGGAAGTTTCAAACTGGGTTTTCTGAGGTGGCAGAAAAAGTCATCAGCACAATAACACAGAGTCAGAAAGTGCTTGTCCCAAGGGCTCCTTAAAAGATGTTTGAAGCCTACACACATCTCTCCCTAGTTGGCCCAAATTTTCAGCTCTGTTGTTGAAATTTTTGATGCTCTACAGGGGATCAAGGGATCTAACTGCTGTTGTGGTTGCAAAAACATTGAATATAACCTGTAGAAGGGCTCAGAAGGGCTTCTTCACATTGAGGGTAACAGAGCCCTGGAAGGGGCTGCCCAGAGGGGTTGTGGAGTCTCCTTCTCTGGAGAGATTTAAAACCTGCCTGGACACGTTCCTGTACACTTGATCTAGGGGACCCTGCTGTGGCAGGGGGACTGGACTGGATGATCGATCTTCTAATCCCTAATGTTCTGTGATTGTGTTTTTATTCTTATTTTTTAAACTCTCCGATTTTTTACAACTCATTCTTCTTTTATGCCTTTACACATGACCCACGCTGGAACTGGCAAAGCTGAGAATTTCAAAGCCAAAAATTTCATTTGAGAGCTGGCAGAGCCCAGAGATCCTCAAGACCACAGGCTTGTCTGTACTATCTGTACTTCTCTTACACAATTCTGGGTGAAGAATCCGGTGCAGCAGATTTATGGTTCTCTGAGCTGCAGAACATGCTTTGGTTTTACAGTTAAGGAGTCAGATTGATGCTCCCACAACTTACTGCAGGAGTTGCTTCTAACTGAATCAGACCCTGCCTAAAACACAGCAGCACAACCCAGGCTGGAGTGTAGCAAGGTAATGAGAAGCTGCAGAAATCCAGGCAGTTGGAAGAGATTCACTGTTATTGCCTCCACTGCTTTCTAAAATAAACAACTGTACAAACAATTAACATATGTAAACCCCTCCATTACAGTAAGATTGGCTCATTTAGAAGCAGTAATGCAGCAGGAGAGCACCCTGCAGCCAACAAAAGGGCTACACAGAGGGGAGGCTGAGCCCAGCAAACACCAACGCACACCTGGTAATGCCTCTGAAGAGGTTTCCATCCAGTGCTGAGTATGGCATTTCTCCACTGTTTGGAAGCAATCCTAATGGAATTTCTCCCCTTATTGTTATAAGTGAAATGAAAACTGAATACAAACCATTTTCTTGCTAATTATCAATTAACTTATCACAGCCAGAGGTACTATAACGTTTCAGCATATCCTAAAGCTAGGTAAATAATTAAGATTTCAGCTTCACTGTCTGTTATCACAGACTCCTAGAATCACAGAGCTGGAAGGGACCTTCACAGGTCATCTAGTCCAATCCCCCTGCAGCTAGCAGGGACATCACAGGACATTAAGGATTAGAAGGGACCTCAAAAGATCATCTAGTCCAATCCCCCCATCACAGCAGGAATCTCTAGGCAGCCTGTTCAGAGATACACCACCCTTTTCCATGATGTGTTGATGGTGGGATTACCCGCACTCAGTATTTCGGGGGAACTTCTATTTAAAACCATTGCTTGCTATTTAAAACACACAGTTGTATCAAGGATAAAACCCCAGAAAACACATCCAAAAGGCTGCATTTCCACTCCAAACACTTTCCAATTAGAAGGCCCGTCAGTCAGAGTAGAGGGTTTCAAAACAATATTGAAGCACTTTGCACACCAGTCAAAACCCAAGCGTTTAACTTGACGTGCACTTGAAAGGCTGAAGACTTGCACAATTTCCTTCTGCTTTTTTTCCTGTGAACGCTCTGGTGAACACCAACCAAAGGCATCAAATATTTTCATATTTCTTTCATGATCAGAATTATACAACTAAAATACAAAAAACCACAAACACTTTTCCTACCAGTACCCATCTGTGCACATAAAACATTTCTTTTAGCAGTCTTACAAGACCTGTTCCTAATCTCGAACACATCCTGGAAAGCAATTCCAGTACTGAAGGATTGGTAAACATTGTCCCAGTGCTATTTGTGAACTCAAGAGTTTGGCCTGGACACACACCCAGCCATCCTGCACATTCAAGAAAGAATCACACGACCACAGAACATTAGGGATTGGAAGGACCTCGAAAGATCAAGTCCAATCCCCCTGCCACAGCAGGATCACCTAGATCCAGTTGCACAGGAATATGGCCAGGAGAGCGTTAAACTTAAGGAGACTCCACAACCTCCTCAGACAGCCCCTTCCAGAGCTCTGTCACCCTCACTGGGAAGAATCTCCTTCTCAGACTAATGTGGAACCTCCTCTGCTCCAGCTCATACCTGTTGCCCATTTGGTGCCACTGAGCAGAGTCTGGCTCCATCCTCCTGATACCCACACCTTCCATATTGATCAATACTTATGGTGTCACCCCTCAGGCTTCTTTTTTCCAAGCTCAAGAGGCCCAGTTCCCTCAGCCCCTCTGCCTCAGGAAGATGCTCCACTCCATCTTCTCTGCACTGGACTCTCCCCAGCAGTTCTGTGTCCTTCTGGAGTTGAGGGGCCCAGACCTGGACATAAGATTCCAGATGTGGTCTCCCCAGGGCAGAGTATTAGGGCAGGAGAATCTCCCTCGATCTGCTAACCAGCCCCCTTCTGATCCACTCCAGGCCCTCTTGCCCACAAGGTCAAAGACTACATATCACAGTGACAAAGCTGTTAGGACAAAACAGAAGCCATAAAGGAGAAAACACTCTCACAGGAGTTTAATAAAAATTGGCTATTTATACAGATACTGAATACGAACAAGATTGTTCTACATTTGCATTAATTTCCTTTAAAAGCAATTCCCCACTGGTTTTACTGACTCCCACGACCCACTTAGACAAAGTCCTTAACTTCTGGACTTGTTATGCCAAGTGTTTTTCTGCCTCACTGGTGGTTTAGGTTTGTTTTTTAGGCTGTATTTATAAAATGATCGATTGTGCTAATTGAAGTCCCCCGATGCTAACGACTTCTCCTAGTACAACCTACATGTATTAAGTAGATTTTTCTGTACTAATATCTTATTGATAAATCAATGCATAAATAGATAAATCCTGGGTACACACTGAAATAGCCCAGGACTGTGGCTAATGGTGTTTTTTGCCTGTGGCTGGTCCATTTAATAAGAAGGTAACATCTCTAGATAAGCAAGCAGCCTGCATCACATCTCTGAAGGGTCCAAGCGGAACCTGTATTTCATTTCAGACAAAATTAATTCTTGAGGATGTGGTTCAAAGATACAAGGAATCCCAATTTAACAGTACTAACATTGGGATAAGAATTCCAGAAACCAGATCAGGTTTCTTCTCTAAATCAGATTTGCTTAAAAGAACACAATCCCCCTCATATTTTGTGTTATGTGGTTTCTTATGAAAACAGAGTATTTTATAGCAAAGCTTAATGTCAGCAGGAAATCCTTACCTTGTCTCAGCTAATTAAACACAAACTGCAGTCACCCCTCTCCACCTGACATTGACCCCACTGAGCACTACAGACTGTAGGAAACTAGGATTGATAACTGCAACCACAGCCTTAAAGGATGCTCATAGGAAAGAGCCTGCTGAGCATCTAAAATGCTTTTGACTTCTATCTTCTGGCTGATCCTGAAGAAAACATTGGGCAAAGTTCTAAAGCAACAGAGTACTATAGGAAAAAATCCAATTTACTGCCAAGGGTTTTTCAGAGCCATCTGCACCAGAACAGGACTGTAGCAGCGTAATTGTTCTAAACATTGTTAAATAGCAGAGTTCAAATTTCTCAGTTCATTATGATCCACCCACTCTCACTAATTCTACCTGACTTATCCATCTGCTGAGGGAGGTTGTGGCTGTTCCAACCCTGGTAGTGTTCAAGGCCAGGCTGGATGGGGTTCTGGTGAGAGGTGTCACTGCCCTGGCAGGGGGTTGGTGCTGGGCGAGCTCTGAGCTCCCTTCCAATCCAAATCAGTCTGGGATTCTACTTTCTGTATTTTCCCCAGCCATCCCTTGGTCTCCTACTATTACCTCTTCATCTAAGGTGCCTAAGACAAAGGCCCTACAGCTTTCAGGACTTGGATCCTGAGAACCTAACCTATTACAGAATCACAGAACATTATGGACTGGAAGGGACCTCGAAAGATCACCCAGTCCAATCCCCCTGCCAGAGCAGGATCACCTAGACCAAGTCACACAGGAACATATCCAGGTGGGTTGTAAACTTCTCCAGAGAAGGGGACTCAGCAGTTCTCTCTATTCACAGAGGAGTGGTACAGACTCGGGCTAGTGAACTGGGACCTCACACCCTGGAGATCAGAACTCACTCCAGCATACACTAGAGTCCAAAGACGCCACACGGTTAGTGAATAGTAGAAGTTCCACCGAACATGNCTTCCCCCCTCCACAGTCACAGGGAAAGGGGAAAACAGTTTTGTCGTCTTACCGCAGTGCACGGGGCCGTCGCCTCGCAGCTCGCTCGTCGCTCACCCCGCCTCGTCCCGCAGACAGAAGCTGCTGCAGGCCCCGCCGGTCCCAGACCTCTTTAAATCGCGTGCCCTCTCCACGGAGGGCAGAGGCTGCTCACGGACCGACGAGGGCAGGGCTCGCTGCTCGATGTGGCGATTCGCCACAGGCACTCGCAGCGGGCTGCCCGAGGTGCTGCTGCTCGTGGCTCGGCTCCGGGGCAGCCGGAGCCGGCGGCCGCACCCCGCGTCCCCTGAAGGATGTGCGGAGGATGCGGCCTGGGTGGGGCAGACGCAGCTCCCCCGCCGATGTTTCTGGGCCGGTGTCCACACCCAAGAGAGCTACGCTGCGCCATTAGCTCCCTCTTAGAGGTCGGCATTGTCCGGCTCCCGGGGAGGAGGTCACCCTAGGTTCTTCTGGGGACTTCTCGTAAAGCTAAAATGCGTTTGTACTCAGAAAAGCACAAATCCAATAACAGAATCATAGACTCATTAGGGATTGGAAGGCACCTCGAAAGATCATCCAGTCCAGTCCCCCTGCCAGAGCAGGATCCCCATGATCAGTCACACAGGAACATGTCCAGGCAAGTTTTAACCCTCTCCCGAGAGACTCCACAGCCCCAGTTGGGCAGCCCCTGCCAGGGCTCTGACACCCTCACTGGGAAGATAGACCTTCTGATATTTATATAGAACCTCCTGTGTTCCAGCTCACTCCCATTGCCCCTTGTCCTATCACTAGATGACTTTGAGAAGTATCTCCTCGCAGCTAATTTCTCAGGCAGTTCTATCTTCACGCCTGGGGGCTGCACTAGTGTGAGAGCAGAGGCATCTTCATGCCAAAGAGCACTGCAGGACGCAAAAAGGCACAAAACCTGCCTACACATCACCAAAGAAACCTAAGAGGCTCCCGGGTTTCCTGAGGTTAAACTGGTTTAAATTAGTTTGGAGTATTTTGCAGATTGTCACTCGTTCATCTCAATGGGGCGCAGCTAGAGCTGGATGGCCATCTGTCCCCTGTTTGGCTGCCAGCGCTCAGCCACTTGGCAGGGCTCAAAGCAAAGAACATCTCCATTATATTTAAAGACATACTGGACATTTTGCCGTGAGATTCCTGCCAGCACTTCCATATTTAGGAAGCAGCCAAGTAGAAGGAAGATGCAAAACTGAAAAGTAGGCAGAGTTGCTTCAGAATGTGAAGAACGGAGTTGAAATAAGCAACGAAGTCTTTCCAGGATTTTCAAATGTTAGTAAAATTATGTAACGATGCATTTGTGTCCTTGCATTCACCGCTCAAGCCAGAAGTACAATTAGATTAAGTAAATGGATTCTCCCACCTCATCCTTGAAACAGAGCTGAAATGGAGTAACACCAACTCCTAGGTATCTTTATCTTTTCTCACAGAACATGAGGGATTGGAAGGAACCCTGAAAGACCATCCAGTCCCACCCCTCTGCCACAGCAGGATCCCCTAGATCTAGTCACACAGGAACATGTCCAGGCAGGTTTTAAAGCTCTCCAGAGAAGGCGACTCCACAATCCCCCTGGGCAGCCCCTTCCAGGGCTCTGTCACACTCACTGGGTAGAAGTTCCTTCTCATATTGATGTGGAACCTTCTCTTGTTCCAGCTCACACCTATTGCCCCTTGTCCTAAGTTTGAACTACACGAAACACTAACCGACAGCACAACTGACACTCATTTGTGAGCTCTGTTTCCAAACCAGAATAAACCACCAGCCTCCTCCACCACAAAATAATCCTCAAAACACTGCTGGAACATCAACTACTCAACCGCCAGGACACAGCGTTTGCCTCCATCTCCTGCTCAAATCATAAAGAAACACATTCCTCACTGCCCCCCGGGTTTTAAACCCACAAACAAACACAGAACAACACAAAGCGAAAACACAGGAGACTCCTCAGCCGGGGAACACTCTCCAGCAGAGGTTTCAGGGGAGCGCTGTGCTGGCTTCAGCCGACACCACAAAGCTTTGAATAAACTTCAGCCACACTTCCAAGGCTTTGCAAAACATTTCTTGGATACCTGCTGCCTGTGACGCAGCGAGAAAGCAGCCCCAGAGCTGCCCTCTCCAGAACAGTCCAATGCTCCCAAGACGCTTCCCATGAAGTTCCAGCCCAAGAGCCGCTCATTCCACAACAGCCACGAAGTTCCAATCTACTTTCAAACCTCTTCCCCAGGCCCACGGGGCAGCTGATGAACACGCTGGTTGCAGGACCAGAGCCCAACAAGAAGAGCACACAAAGGACTTCTTATGGCTTAAACTTCTCTTACCTTGGCTGGACATTTCGGAGAAGGTTAAAGCTCCTGGGAACGTCTCTGTCCTCCTGGATGCTGCTGCCGGCTCAGCTGGGTCTCATCAAACCTGCAGACAAACAACGAACCACACCCGCCCCTCTGTAGTCTTAAAGGGGTCGGGCAACTCAGCCCTGCTTTTCTTAAAGTTACAGCAGCCCCTCTGCGAGGCTTTTCCCCCACTTCTCTACTTTGAATTTGTGAAGACAGACACGTAGCAGCCACCAGTGGTGAAGGGCCATTTACTTACCACATTTATTAGCTTCCAAACATTAATAATAAAAGCAAAAAAAAAACCCTACATGGAAAAAAAATCGTTTTCTTTTTATTAAATAAAAGGTAAGAAGTTAATTTGATTCTTAATAAAGGCTGCACAATTAACAGCACTGGAATGATTGTGCTGGTTAAAGGCTTGGAGGACGGTTCACGCAGTGAGTCTGCAGTTTATTTTTCAATATAAAGGGGGGGAAATTACCTCCTTGTTGCATCCACATCAGTGTCACATCAGGTTTGTTGGATTACTCTTAAAAGCGGCCAGAAGAGATTAACCAGCCATGAGGTTCTCCTCTGGGCCAACAACCATCCTCGTGGTGTTCTCCATAAGCTCTCCAGGAGCTTTCAGCTCATCTCTACAGGGAGCAGGAGCCCGGGAATCAACAGCAGTGCTTTCGAGGTCCTTGGCCTCCAGTCACCCTCTTTGCCCCAGCACTTTAGCAATGCTTGCACTGAGACTGGTGGATACTGGGGGGATTTAATGGGTGAGCAGTCACATCATGAATACATAACAGGGGCCAAATCAAGCTCTGTGTAATTCCATTAGAAGGGATGTGCTGACAGCAGGGATCCCAGGGGTTTGCTGGTGGATGAGTGTGCACAAGGACAGCAAATTACTGTCGCACCTTCCTTCCCTGAAGAAGTAAAACGGGAAGTAGAGAGAAATTCCAAGGCCAGCAACCTAAATAGATTTCTTCATCTGTGAAGAATTACCTAGACATCTAGTAGTTGAATCACAGAACATTCTTCCCAATGAGGGTGCCAGAGCCCTGGAAGGGGCTGCCCAGGTGGGCTGCGGAGTCTCCTTCTCTGGAGGCATTTAAAACCTGCCTGGCCATGTTCCTGTGTGACTTGGGCTAGGTGATGCTGCTGTGGCAGGGGGATTGGACTGGATGGTCTTTCGAGATCCCTTCCAATCCCCAATGTTCTGTGCTTCTGTGAAACTTATGTCTCACGGACTCAGTTAATCCTTCTGGAAGTTCTGTGCCACTGGTGCAGTTCCCACACCAGGAGCTCTCTGTCTCACACACGCAGAGGAACCACCACTGGAGCAAACGGCAACATAGGCTGTTAGAGAAGGGACCACTGGTCTTCTTTAAGCTCAAAGTCAGAACAAACCAGGTGTCCTCCACTCTCACTCTCTCCCACTGTTCCACACTCACCAACATCCGAAGCCTCTGTGGTATCTTTCCTTCGCAATCTTTAATATCCTGTCCATGAGCTCTGCAGAAAGAGTTAAGGAATGCTGATGGATCTTCTTTTTCTCCTTCCCTCCATCTTCCCCCTTACTAAAAATAAACCGTGTGAAGAGACAGGGTTCCATAGAAAATCACTCTGCAATAAAAAGTGCCCATTATGGAGTGTCAATGGAAGTGATAACACGCGTAATTTACCTCGGGGGAGTGTGTAATTAGAAAATTAACCTTTTACATTTCTCTCCTTAATCAGCTGCGACAAATGAGGAGAGAATAACACATTAGCAGCTGCATTTACTGTATTTACATGTTATTAACGAAGAACTGAGTCGCTTGGAGAGAAGGAAGAGGAGCATCGAGTCTACGTCTGTGCAAACCGCAGTGGCTGGGCTGCCGTGCTGGCTCTTTCTCCTTCTCATTGTTTCCATTCATGTTCCGTGCATTTCCAGCTCCAGGGACCCCAAAAGATGTGTCGGAGCATCTCAACTCGTCTTCTTTTCAGGTGCCAGTACAGGTTGGGGACTGACCTGTTGGAGAGCAGTGTAAGGTGAAAGGGACCTGGGGGTCCTGGTGGCCAGCCAGGAGCCAGCTAATGGGCCTTGGTGGCCAAGAAGACCAATGGCATCCTGGAGTGTATTAGAAGGGGGGTGCTTAGTAGATTGAGAATCACAGAACATTAGGGATTGGAAGGGGCCTGAAAAGATCATACAGTCCAATCCCTCTGCCACAGCAGGATCACCTAGACCAAGTTGGGAGAGAGGTTCTCCTCTCCCTCTCCTCTGCCCTGGGGAGACCACATCTGGAAGATTGTATCCAGTTCTAGAACCCTCAGTTCCAGAAGGACACTGAGCTGCTGGAGA